>CM057452.1:985087500-985690000 GCA_016271365.2 Neoceratodus forsteri | reverse complement strand
CCCCTTTTGTTGTTTGCCGACAGGGGTGCCCAATCCTCGTTGGCAGAAAGGGATTCCCCCCTCTTTTGTTGTTTGCCGACCGGGGTGCCCAGTCCCCCATCGGCTACAGCTGCCCCCCCAAAGCAAGAGTCTGGTGACATGCTGGGAGCCCACTCCAGTGTGCCACATGCTCCTGTAAATAGAAAACGGTCCTGCAAAGCCTTTATTTTGTTTTACCCCTGTAAAAAAGGAAACTGCCCTCGGCGGTCTCCCGGGCCCCCTACCTGTAACCCGCTCCCACCCACTGCAGACCCTGCCTCCCCCTACCCCATATTTACCTCTGGAGTCTGGTGTGACGATCTTCAGTGGAACGGGAACACGTCTGCACTCTTCAAAGCCGACCACGAACTGAGGAAATGCCAGTAAGCTGCATAATGTAATAAATAGGGTTTTTTCAACTTTAATGCATATCTCAGGCATTGTTTGGAATTTTGCAACCAGATTTTCAACATGGGGTTTTGGGACCCCTCCTCATGGATTCTTTCACTGTCATGGTGTTAATCAGCCCCGAAAGGTGATTTTGTGGTCACTGCGCGGAATCACCTTTCAGGACCGATTAATGAAATACCAGTGCCACTGTTCATGAGGTGGGCTCCAAAAAGTATATGTTGCAAATTTGGTGGGAAAAATTCCAAGAAATGACTGTTTTTCGAGCGTGCATTGCGCAGTTGCTACGCACGCTCGTAACATTGTGAATTTGCAATATTTTCACCCCTGATTTTCAACACTGGCATTTTTTCAGACTGCCTTGTGAACAGTACAGCTGTTATTTTTCACACCCTGGATAAAATGTGTTTTTGCACTTGCAGTGTGGAATAGCGCGGTCAGTGTGGGAAATCAGTATTCCACACAGATTAAGAAACTGACAGTGGCACTCACTGTTCATGAGCAGAGGTCCTAAAATGCCTATGTTGAAAATTTGGTGATGATACTCCATGAAATGACTGTGTTACAAGCATGCTTTGCGCTGTTTCTATGCACGCTTGTAAGTTCACGCATTTTCAATATTTTCACTCCAGATTTTCAACATTGACATTTTACCACACCTCCCTATGAGCAGTACAGCTGTCATTTTTCACATTTCGCCCAAAATGTGTTTCCGCACATGTAGCGCACAATGGTGCAGTTGGTGTGCAAAATCAATGTTCGGGACACATTAAGAAAATCGCAGTGACACTGTTCATGTGCAGAAGTGTTAAAATGGCTATGTTAAAAATTTGGTGAAAACATTCCCCAAAATGACTGTTTTACGAGCATGCATTGCGCTGTTCCTACGCACGCTCGTACATTCGTGAATGTTCACTATTTTCACTCCAGATTTTCAACATTACCATTTTACCACACCTCCCTATGAGCAGTACAGCTGTCATTTTTCACATTTCGCCCAAAATGTGTTTCCGCACATGTAACGCACAATGGTGCAGTTGGTGTGCAAAATCAATGTTCGGGACACATTAAGGAAATCGCAGTGACACTGTTCACGTGCAGAAGTGTTAAAATGGCTATGTTAAAAATTTGGTGAAAACATTCCCCAAAATGACTTTTATGAGCATGCGTTGCTCTGTTCCTACGTACGCTCGTACATTCGTGAATGTTCACTATTTTCACTCCAGATTTTCAACATTACCATTTTACCACACCTTCCTATGAGCAGTACAGCTGTCATTTTTCACATCTTGCCCAAAACGTGTTTCTGCGCATGTAACACACAATGGCGCAGTCGGTGTTCGAAATCAATGTTCGGGACAGATTAAGAAAACTCATCAAGAAAAGTGACACTGGTCATGAGCAGAGGTGTTACAATGGCTATGTTAAATATCTGGTGAAAAAAGTCCATAAAATGATTGTGTTACGAGCGACCATTGCGCAGTTTCCACGCACTCTCGTACGTTCATGGATTTCTAATATTTTCAGTCCAGATTTTCACCACTGGCATTTTTCCACACTTCCTTATGAACAGTACAGCTGTCATTTTTCACACCATGGCCAAAATGTGTTTTTGCACTTCCAGTGCAGAAATGCGTGGTCACTGTGGGAAATCACTGTTCGGGACAGATTAAGAAAATCACAGTGACACTGTTCATGAACAGAGGTTCCAAAATGCCTGTGTTGACAATCTGCTGTAAAACATCCCCAAACTAATTGCATTATGGATGTGCGTTGCCCAGTTTCTACACACGCTCGAGACTTCACCAGTTTTTTTAATATTTTCACTGCACATTTTCAACATTGCCATTTTTTCCACCTCCCCATGAACAGTACAGCTGTAATTTTTCACATCCTGTTCAAAATGTGTTTTTGCACCCGTGGTGCCAAATGGCGTAGTCGCTGTGCAAAATCAGCTTCCGGCTAACAAACTGATATTGCCACTGTTCATAAGGTGGGGGTCAGAAAAAACCCATGTTGAAAATTTGGAGTGAAAATGCCAACGAATGCCTGAGACGTTAGGGTTTCCGACCATAACGCCCCACCCTGTAGAGATTGACAGGCATCAGGGGTGTGACTTGGGATTCTTGCCTGTAATGCTCATACCATTCCACACCCTGCAGCCAGTGAGAGGCATGGAGGTGTGCCTTGAACTCTTTGGCCCCAAAGTTCACCCCATTCTCCTATACAGCACCCATCTCACTGTATTTCCTGATGGAATGGGGTGAGCATAGGGGCCATAGACCCCAAGGCACACCGTGACACTTGTCGGTGTCTGCAGGGTAGGGTGTGGTGAAATGGCATGGCTGTTATGCCTGACGACCCAAAGGCACACCCCAATGCCTGTCAGTCTCTACAGTGTGGTGACGGGGTTAGCTTCAGTTCAATACTTCACTGCCATTCCTATAATGCAGCTCTCTAACTCCTACACTACCAGTGCCAATGCCAGCAAGCAAACATTCGGCATTGACAAATGCTTGTTTAAGTTTGGATATGTGTTGATGTCCATACTCAAGATGCCTACATAATTGTAGAATTGTTTAATATTATCTGCTTTGTTTCTTTCTAGCTTTAATTCCACTTCCACTTTTGCCTTCTTTATTGCTCTTTTGCATTTTTTTATATGGCCCATATATTTCACCTCCCTATCTTGTATGGGATTGGCTTTGTATTCTTGATACGCCCTATCCTTTACCCTAATCATTTTTAGAACTTTGTTTGAAAACCATTTAGGAATTCAATCGCATTTATTGTATTTCTGTACCAATGGTACAAACCTGTCCACACATGACTCAGTTTTATTTTAAATTTTTTCCCCAAGCCATCTCCAAAGTAGTATTATGCAAATCCTTTCTCCAGTTTCAACTACTTAGAACGTGTTTAATTCCTTCAATATCATCTTTATTGTAATTTCTTGCTGATGTATTCCCATTTATTTTTTTATAGCCTTCAACTAATAGTGAGGACTTGACATTATTTTAATACAATTCCCATACTCCTTTTGAGAAGTGTCATGGGTTCTTTAACATCCACCTGGGCCACCACTAGAACAGGCAGGCAGGACCTCAGCTTAACATCTCATCCAAAAGACATCACCTTTGACAGCACACTGTCCTCCCAAACATCATGCTGGGTCCCTCATCAGTATGGGTATAGTACTTTTAAGCAAGGGGAGCGTTCCCCCTGCTTAGTTACTACCTCCACTTCCTGTAACACCAGGTATTCACTGGAGGTCTCCCATACTACGAATGATTAGGGCTGACCCTAACCAGTTTCCAGTATCTGATGGGATCTAGTGCCAAGGTGACAAGGCTGCAGGCACATGCAACTATTGCACTTCAGCAACAATTAAAAGCAAAAGCCTAGCATAAGGAGGCTCCTAAAGTAAGCTAGCTATATATTTAGGCATGAATCTGATTTTTTTTATCAGTGGTGATTGTTTCCAACATGCCTTTCATGGTGTGTGCACAGTCTCCTTTTGCATAGGTTGACCTTTTTCAGTTGGTGACTGATAGAGAGGAAGAGGTTGCCTATTTGGTTATTTATTTGTGTAACCAGCCAGGGGTAGGGGTTGATGTTATTTTTTGTTTTTATTAGCGCGGTGCGGTGCCTCCATTTTGTAACCCACTACCTGGCTGCCTGGGTTCAGGCAGAAAACTGTTGCTCAGCATTTTGGCTAGGTGTGAAACTTCTGCACAGGGGCACCCAAGTAGTCTGGACACAGGAAGCAATAACTGAAATGTCCAAACCAGGAGTGGGATTCTACAGTGTGGCTTTTATTCACAACAACAACAGAATAATAAAGCATAGATGGACCCCAAGGGGGCTACACTCCCTGGTAATGCAGATTAATGGAGACTAGTACACATCTTCTTCACAACACTGTAACCCTCAGGTTCTGAACACACTGGGCCCTCAGCCCGATACTGGTACTCTTCTCTTGGATTCCCAGGCGTGGCAACTCGGCCAGCACTGGGACATTTCTCCATATGGCATGGATATTTATTGGTGGCTCCCTCTACCACCCATGAGCACTTCCTAACTCCATTAGGGAAAACATCATCCTCAATCCCATGTCTGGGTACTTTCTGCGAACACTGGCCAAGTGCCCGGAAAAAGCTATAGGTGCCCAAAGTGAACCCGTGAGGTAAATCTGGTTACTCCAGATGGGGGGGGGTCTCCCACCTCTCACTCCTAAATCCATACCCGGCCATTCATTTGGAATCAACACCTTTCCTGTGAACCTCTCTGGTTGTAGAATGCTATCTCAAAACATTTATTACATTTAACACTGTACTCTTCATGCACCGGTGTCCTGACTTGTAATGTTCTTTAAGTGGCTATGTCCATCCCTGTAGACCCCCACTGTTAGATGCATTTTAAGTCATACACAAACTTCAAGTACTGTACTTGGCTGTCCTACCCTGACCCCACAGTAGCAGATACTTTACACACTGTCTCGGTGAACACATGGGCTCAATAGCAGAGCCGACTCACCAGCTGGTTAGCAGGTGCCCCAGGGTTTCTGACAACGAAAGAACACATCTTGATACCTCAGTACTTGCTCTACAAATCATCAGGCAGCTTTCCCTCTTTCAGCAGGGCCAGGGGATTGCCCCTGAAATCACTGGTTTCTTCCCCCCATCCCTCCAGGAATGGGGAACTGGAACAAGACAGGGAGCAGTCTCTACCACTATGTCAGGTTTCTTCTGTGTCTCTATCTAGGGTGAGAACACACACCCTCTACCTCTGGGTAGCTCAATAGCAGAGCTAAGCTCTGAGGGGCTGCCACCTGCAGCACACCTCCTTCTTCCACAGCTCACTGCCCAAGACTGACTCAAAATCCCCAACATTCTAAGCTAATCCCTTGCTGCAGCATTACAATGTGGCTTATGCTGCTGTGAGAATTCT
This sequence comes from Neoceratodus forsteri, assembly GCA_016271365.2. Lineage (NCBI taxonomy): Eukaryota > Metazoa > Chordata > Ceratodontiformes > Ceratodontidae > Neoceratodus > Neoceratodus forsteri. Next base: position 985,684,624 of record CM057452.1, on the reverse strand, counting down.
ATATGATGTCATCCCTCCAGCTCAGCTGAGACTGAGAACAGAGTGAGACAGTGTGAAACCCATTTAACTGGTGTCTCACAAGCTGCCTTTCCCTGCTTGCCACTAGATCTAAATGGGATTCTTATAACCCTGGGTTACGGGGGGGGGTCACATTTGAAATTACTCCAGCTAGGAGTAATTTCAAATAAGGTAAGAAATAATTAAATGTAAATCCCCAAATTGGGCTTACCTGTGAGCGCGGTGCTCCGTTTGCTCCCCAGCAATGGGCAGGGGTCCTGGGCAGGATTCGGGCCCATGATTCCCCTTTTGCAGCTCTGGCTGCCCTGTTCCTGGTGCTCGGTCTGTTGAGGTGAACTGCACATAGTTTCAAATGGGACTACAGGTCCCAAAGATCTCTGAGGGAAGGCTGTTTTTTGACGCCTTGGATTTGATCCAGGATTGGACCAGTGATTTTGGTGGGTGGCTCTGGCACCCTTAGGTACTAAATAAAAAGGGTTGTTTGGCACCTTTAAGGGGAGATGATCAGGGAGAGTGAGGGTGTGCAGAGTGGGGGTGATTGCCCGCTTGGCCATAAGAGGCTGTTTTTTTTTTATTTTGGCAGTAGTGCACCTCAGGACAGCAGGCTGGATGTGACAGTGGCCATTTGGTGATTAGCCCCTTGTTCAGGGCTATTTGGAGGGCATCTCAGAGAGCAGTGGAGAATGCAGCTGCCCAACCAAGGCCCTTTTTAAGTTGCTGGAATGGGAAGAGGAGGAGAGCCAGCAAGAAGCAGCAGCATGTGGTGGGCTGAGCTTGGTTTCAGCCCTGAGGATGACTGCTGAGTGGAACCCTCAGAAGGAACTGGTGTTTGGGAGGAAGGCATCAGTGAGGAGAAGAGGAAACAAGAAGATGGCAGCTGATATGGTGAGGGGAATCCAGGGCTTCTGGCTCCACCCTGGGTCCCAGAGACTGATATGCCACTGCAAGTTCTGCAGAGACTGTGAATAGGGGGTGCCAGTAGGTTCTGGGGGATCTGGGGACAGACCCCTGGTTCCTGTTGGTCTTGGTCAGAGACTGTGCTGTTATTGTCTGTTTGAGGAAGCATTGATTGGCTTGGCTGTTACAGGCCTGATTTGGCTAGGAGTTGAGCTGCCTGTGTTTGGACTGTTTCACAGCCCATGCAATAGGAAGCCACCTGGACTTTATGCTCATGTGTGACCTTCATGGTCTTGAGTGAACCTCAAGCTTATAATGTGACCCCTCAGGCCAGAGAAATTGTTTGAATGTTTTACTGCTCCATGAGTGACTGTTTCCATTTATTAACTGTTCATTAAATGTGATCCCCTGTTTCCTGCAGTTCGGAGTGTTGCCTCATTTATTTTGAAAGAACTGTTGCTGCTAACAAGAATTTAGCTCCACAGCCCAGCTCCTCATGTATGTTCCGGGGTGTACAGTGAGAGGACCAGGGAACTGGCATAAAATACATTGAGATGCCTGCCTGGTGAAGACTGTCCACAAAGGCCTCTGAGGTGAAGATAGCAAGGCCTGGGAGGTGAAGACAAGCATCTTCAGCTCTCCTGTTGTCCAGCTTGTCACCCAGCGGTATGCGATTACCCCAGTTTTTTCAGGTCTGGTAAATCAGGCTGACCAGCTATCTGGACTCTTTAAATTGCATAGTGCCCCCCTCCCCCAGAACATTGACCACAATACCCCTAGATGCAGGGAGAGGGAGCTTACAAAGTGGGGGCTTGTCTGGGATATAACTTTGGGGTGCCCTGACCCTTGGCAGACATAAAATTGTGTGCTGGGTATGCTGTGGAAGTCCCCCTGTTAGCCGGACTTTTATGAACTGTGCAAACAAGATGGCGTGTGGGACTGAGACATTTTGTACCTTTTCTTAGTGGAACTGCCAGTGCTTTGCTTGTGTTGTCATCCTATACTGCAGCAAGTGGTGGAGTATGGAACAGAGTCTGTACCTTGGGGGTGCCCTGTTTGACCAAGGCCCAGGTCTTGAGGGTGGTTTGCCCCTGGTTAGTTAGAGCTCCATGGGCTTGGACTGAAAAGTGGCCCCTAGCAGAGACTTGAAAACTGTTTGCATGGAAAGTGGGCTTTTGTGGGGAAATAATACACTACTTGGAAGAAAAAAATTGGGGTAGAAAAAAATGGATAATTGTTTATGCACATTTATTTATTTGTTAAACCATTTCACCAGGAGAGACATACTAAGCCCAACATAGCTAGTTCCAGATGTGTCCTGGGGGAAGGGGAACTGGTAACAATTTATAGACAACAGTAGCATAATATAGTGCAACATAAAGTGCAGTATAATTGGATTACATAGTGCAGGTTGACAGCAGAGATATAAGAAGGAGGACATACATTATGTGCATAAAATGAAGTCTGTACATAGGCACATGAGTAAGAAATCAACACAAAGTGCAAGGAGATAAGTCAATAAGTGCATTATACAGTGACAACTGTTTAGGTGCATACAAAATGCAGTTACAATGAAGTAAATTCAGCGAGTAGCAGACAAAAGAACCTGACAGCCAAATAACAGTGGCAGGGAGGGGCAGGAAGAGTGCAAAGAAGAGAGATAAGGGAGGGTTTAGATGGACCAAAGTGAATATTTAGGGGGAGAGAATTCCAGAGTTTAGGAAAGTGGAAAGAGAAGACTGATTGTCCATCTAGGTTTTTCGAGGGGGGAGCTTGAGGGTGCAAAACCCAGAGTTTCAGAGGGAATAGGAGGAGGGGTGATGGGAGAAAGAAGGAAGTCAAGGTACGGGGGAAGAGATGATAGCCAGAATTTAGAGGTAAGGGAGGCACAGTGGGAAAGACAGTGATCCTTCAAGGAGGAGAGGGACAGAGAGGAGTAGAGAGTACAGTGATGGGTGTGGGTAGGGGAGTTAAGAGCAAAGTGGCAGAATGAGTGGAAGAGAAGATCCAGTTTAACTAGGGTGGTTTTGGGGGCAGCTCCATATATGAGGTCACCAAATTCAAAGATGGGGAGAATCATTTTGGTGAGGATGTCTTGACAGGCAGGGAAGAGGATACAGCTTTTATGCCTATAGAGGGCATCAAGTTTTGGATGGAACTTTTCGTGAATATTATCTATGTGCAGGGGGAAATGGAGAGGATAGTCAAGCCAGACGCCTAGGTACTTGAAGGAGGGAACATCATCACTAGGGTCGCCATCAAGGGTGAGGACAGAGGGGAGGGTCGTGAATTTGGAAAGCCTAGGTCTTGTGCCAAAGCTCATAGACACAATTGTTTTGGTGTTAAGAGATAGCTGATTAGCCTTGAACCATTTCTGGACAAAGTGAAAATCAGGTTGGAGCTTGGCCATCAGATCGGTAGGTGATGAACCAGAGACAAAGAGGGCGGTGTCATCTGTGTACATGTGTATGGATGCAGAACAGCATACAGAGGGGAAGTAATTTAGAACTATGGAAAATAAGAGTGGCCCAAGTATGGAGCCTAAAGGGACAGCAGTGGTGATGGGAAGGGGGCATGTGGCACCACCAGTTCTCACAGATTGAGTTCTACCCATGAGGTAGGAGCTGAACCATTGTATTGCAGGATCATAAAAATCTGCAGAACTGAGATTAAGGATTAGGAGTGAATAAGAGACTGTGTCAGAAGCTTCAGCAAGATTGACAAAAATGGTGGCAGAGAGAAGAACCTGGTCCATAGCTGTGTGAATGGACTCTGTTAGCCGGTGGAGGGAAGAAGTGGTGGAGAGGAGTTTTCAAAACCCAGACTGGAAAAGGGGTGAAGAATGAAGAGGAGTCTCGAAGGGAGAGAGTTGAGATAGAACAATGTGTTCTTGGAGTTTAGGTAGTGTAGGGAGGAGTGAGATAGGGCAGAAATTACCAGAAGAGGAGGGGTCACCACCTTTGTGAAGGGGGATGATGGTAGCATGCCTTCGGAGAGACAATGGCGGGACAGAGAAGTGTAGGAGTTTACAGTCAAGGCTGTCAGTTCTGATGCTTTGTAGGGGACTGAGGGCTAACAGGGCTTTCAGGAAGGAGGATGGGGAGACAGGAGGAGAGAAGAAAAAAGTATGAGAAATGGAGGAGGAGAGGGGGAGAAGGAGGAGGGAGGGTCGGGGGAGCGGTTCTATGTCTGTGTAACAAGCTTCCTGAATTAGTGGCCTTGATAGAGGAGGGACATCTGGATATTGTGGCAGTCACAGAAACATGGTACACACAGAACCATAATTGGGACATAAACATACCAGGATACACTATCTACAGGAGGGACAGGGAGGTTAAAAAAGGAAGAGGAGTAGCTCTCTACATAAGGGAAGGAATCAAAGCAACAGAACAAAAGAGTAAACAGGGAGGAGAAGAAGCACTGTGGGTCAGTTTGGAGACAGGCAATGGCACCACAATCCGCACAGGGGTTGTATACCGACCCCCATCTCAGGGGGAGGAAATGGACAAGGAAATGATAGAAAGTATCCTTAGAATGGCAGAAAAAGGGGAGATATTGCTGATGGGGGATCTGAATATGCCAGATGTTAACTGGAGTGCAGTTGCAGCAGCCACTTCTAAGAGTGGGGTTATTCTAGATGCCCTACAGGGGGCATGCCTTAGACAACTAGCATTGGAACCCACTCAAGAGGGAGCAATCTTAGACCTGGTACTCTCAGATGGAGAGAGGATAACAGATGTAGAAGTAGGTAGCCATTTGGGAACTAGCGACTATCGAACAGTATGGTTCACGATAAACACAGCAGTAGAGTCAAGCCATACGAAGGCAAAAGTATTGGACTTTAGGAGGTTGACTTTGCCAAAATGGTTGAGTGCCTAAGGAATGCACTAGCAAATGGGCAAGAAGGAGGGGTGGAAGAACAATGGGGAATAATCAAAACTGCCATCATAGAGGCAACAAGCCTTTGTGTGAAGCAAATAAACAAAACAAAATGATGTAAGAAACCACTATGGTTCTCAAAGGAGGTGGCAGGAAGGTTCGAGAAAAAGAAAGCATTCAGGAAGTACAAGGAATCACAGAAGAAGGGACAGAGAATTGTATCAGTTAAAGCAAAAGGAAGCTGGGAAGGCACTCCAGAACAGCAAAGGCCCAAACCGAGGAAAAGATAGCCAACTTAGTTAGAAGGATAAAACCTTTTATAGGTACATTAGGGAGCAAAGGAAGACCAAGGGAGGGATAGTGAGGCTTAATAAAGGGAAGGGGGTGGGCAGAGGGTGACTGTGAAAAGGCAGCGATACTAAACAAATATTTTTGCTCAGTATTCACAAATGAAGAGGGGGAGGTACATAAACCAAACAATAGAAACACTCTGGATACAGGAGTTGATACCAGCCCATTCACGGAAGACTGAAAAATTAAAACTGAACGTGGACAAAGCAATGGGGCCTGATGGGATTCATCCCAGAATTCTAAAAGAACTAAGGGTAGAACTAGTGGCACCACTGACTACCTTCTTTAACAAATCATGGGAGGATGGGGTGGTACCAGAGGACTGGAGGAGGGCAGATGTGATTCCACTTCACAAAAGTGGGAGCAGGGCAGAAGCACAAAACTACAGACCTGTTAGTTTAACCTCAGAGATAGTCATGGGACATTTTTGGCTTCACTTCTCCATGGTTAAGAGCTTTAATTACTAATTTACAAAAATTAAACTGCATTCATCTCTGGAGAGATCATCTAGCACCTATACAGATAAAATAAAAAAAAATCTTTGATATTGCTCTAAATAACCAACTAAGGATGGTCAGACTTCAAAAACAAGCTATTTGGCTTGGTAAGAGCAAAACAGATTCATTAATAGAACAATATTTTTATCTTCCTATAGCTCCGAACATCCGTAAGGTGATAACACAGGCAAGATTTGGAATAATTAATTCTAAATTTACATATTATAATCACTTTTCTTCCCTCACAAATCATAATATTGATGAATGTCCTTGTAATAAAGGGTTTAAGAAAACTTTATATCATATAGTTTTACAATGTCCCTTGTATAACAAGAGAAAAAATCTGATTTTAGCTGAATTTTTACAAAGATATTTAAATTTGGATTATGATCCCATATTTATTTTGCTCCATCCTGGGACTGTGAACGATGCAATATTATGTTTTAACTTTTTTCAACTGTTATTAGTTTTAAAAAAAAGGTGCACTGGAGCAGAATACATTATGAACGAACACTGATGAAATTTTAGAACATTAGAATGTGTTTTGTATAGATTATTGATTTTTTTGTATTTGAATCTTGTAATGTCCAAAATTTTAAATGTATTTTGGAAGAACAATAAACAACTTGACTTGACTTGACCTCAGTGATAGGGAGAATGATGGAATCACCTCTGAAGGAAAGAATTGTCGAGTACCTAGAGGCCAGAGGGGCACAGGACCCAAGGCAGCATGGATTCACAGCAGGAAGGTCATGTCAGATGAATCTAATAGATTTCTTTGACTGGATGACCAAAGTAGTAGATCAGGGAGGGGCTGTTGACATGGCCTACCTAGATTTTAGCAAGGCATTTGACACCTTCCCACACAAAAGATTAATATACAAGTTAGCCAGCCTGGGAGTGGATCCCAAAATTGTAGCCTGGGTAAAGAATTGGCTGGAGAACAGGACACAGAAGGCAACAGTAAACAGAGTCAACTGTGAAGAAAGGGGAGTTACTAGTGGGGTACTGCAGGGTTCAGCACTAGTACCGTTCCTCTTCAATGTCTTTATACGCGACATTGCAGAGGGACTGGAAGGAAAAGTATGTCTCTTTGCAGACGACACAAAGATCTGCAACAGAGTTGATACACAAGGTGGGGTGGAAAGGATGAGAAGGGGCTTGGCAAGGTTGGAGGAATGGTCAAATGTATGGCATCTTAGATGCAATGCTAAGAAGTGCAAGGTAATGCACCTGGAAACACAAACCCAGGGGAAGAGTACACAATGGGGGGTGAGATACTAACAACAACAAAAATGGAAAGGGACCTGGGGGTAGTCATATCGTATGACCTAAAGGTGGGCAAGCAATGTGAGAGGGCAGTAAGGAGGGCTGGGGGATACTAGGATGCATAGGGAGAGGCAACACCAGTAGAAAACAGGAAGTTGTTATCTCTCTGCACAGACAGCTGGTAAGACCCCATCTGGAGTACTGCATGCAGTTCTGGAGACTCAGTCTCCGCAAAGACATAAACAGGATGGAGGCAGTCCAGAGGAGGGCAATTAAAATGGTGCAGGGTCTGCACCAGAAGACATATGAAGAGAGAATTAAGAGCTTAATATGTATAGCCTCGAGGAAAGGAGGAGAGGGAGACATGACTGAAACTTTCAAGTACCTCAAAGGAATCAACAAAGTCCAAGAGGGTAGCATATTTCAGAAAAAGAGGTGTGCAGGAACAAGGGGGCACAATTTGAAGATGGAGGGGGCGGCTCAGAGGTAATGTAAGGAAGTATTTTTTCACAGAGAGGGTTGTGGATGCATGGAATGGCCTTCCAGAGGAGGTTGTGGAGTCAAAAACTGGTGGAATTCAAGAATGTATAGGACAGTCATAAGGCAATTCTAGAGGGTGTAGGTAGGAAAAAGTAGGCTGTTGGTTAACTAGGATCTGCAGCTTATCCATTAGATAGGGAAATGGACAGACTGGGTGGGTCAAGCAGTCCTTATCTGCCGTCAAATTCTGTGTTTCTATGTTCTATGTTTCTATAATGGCGAATGCCTAAAGGCTATTACCGTTATCTCACAGTCAGAGTGCCGAAAACATTTTCAGCACTCTGACAACCCCGGTGCACAGGACAACGGTGCTGGGACATGTATTTCAACACTTTCTGTTGGGGAGCTATGCCCCCCAACATGCCCCCCACACCCCCCTACTAAAGGATTCTCAACTCCAGGGGGGTGCATGTCGGGGGGGGTGAAAGCATTAAAAAATAAATGTTCAGGCTGGGCACAATAAAATCACTCCAGCGCCCGGATCCGAACCCGATACCTCACCCACCCCAACCACTAGCCAAACCCCAATGCCACAATGCAGCTCGGCAATCCACTGCAGTGCCACCCCCTACAGCTCCTCCGCCCCCTCCCAGCCCACTCTCGCCATACTCACTCCCCCCACCCGCTCGCGCATACACATAGTGACATCCTGTCACTCACTTCACCCAACCCTCATCCGGTCGCCCTACCCTCCCATCGCTGTGAGGAACTGTGCCGGGAAGGAGTCATCATTATGGACGGCACCCTTCCCCATGCGCCCACCTCACAGGCTACCAGGAGGGAGCTGGGTTGAGAGGGGAGAGAGGACAAAAGGGCAGAAGCGCAGGTAGTGAAATAGGGGAGAGAGGACAAAAGGGCAGAAGCGCAAGTGGTGAAATAAGTGTTGGAAGCAGCAGCCATGGCTGGAGGGTCAGAGACTGTAGAGGCACCTAAATTTATATGGGGGGGGCAGACTGGGTTGGGGGAACAAAAGGGTTAAGGATAACTTTCCAAAACTTCGAGGGGTGATTCAAGTTTCTCTCGAAAGTTGTTGAAAAAACTTAGCTTTGACTACTCTAGTTGCCCTGGTGCATGAATTCCTCAAGGTACGATTCCTGAGTAGGTCAGCAGGGGAACCAGAGGCCTTATAGGATTTCCATGCCAGATCGCAGGTACGCTGGCAAGCCATAAGTTCCACTGAGATCCAGGGGAGGTGGGGGCCTCTGACCCTGGTTTTCTGTAAGGGGGCATGCTGATCTCAAACCTGTACAAATTTGGTGTATAAATATTCAAGGACTGAGTTGATGTCAGTTACATTTGAGACAGGAGACCAGTCGGTAGCCTGTAGTTCTTCATGGAGAGAAGATAGGTCTAAAGACCCAAAGGAGCAGATGTGAATTATTTTAGGGGGTGCTTTAGGGCGATGAATTTTATGCACACTGTATACCATTTGAAGGTCACGGAGAGCATCAGGGAGGGTACCTGCATTGATGATGCAGTGTGGTTGGTTAGTTAGAACCCAGTCCAGGTAAGAAGAAGAAGAATCAGCATTTATATACCGCTTTTCATGCACAGTGTATCCTAAAGCACTTTACAAGCAATTCTAGACTAGTAGTGAAGTGACTGAATGTATAGTAGAGGCCATATCGCACATCAACAACCACACACAACCTGGACAATTGCGTGAACCGGTTTATGGGAAGGGGAATGTTGGCCAGGACACCAGGATGTCCCCTACTGTTTGCGAAGAGTGCCCTGGGTTCTTTTACTTCCACCTGGACACCCACCAAGACAACACCAGGATGGGTAGAAGGGACCTCGGTTTAACATCTCGTCCGAAGGATGGCGCACCCCAGCAGTACAGCACCCCCTAATACTGCACTTGAATGCCAGCATTTTAGGTGCAAGTCCAATCCTGGTGTGGGACAAGAACCCATAATCTTCTGATCCAGAGGTGGATGTACTACCAACTGAGCCATGTTGAGAGAGTGGTTATGAGGTTTCGGATTTAGGCAGGTAGGGTTGGAGATAAGTTGGGTAAGTTGCAGGGATTGAACATTTTGACATAATTTAGCATTAGGAGGAGAAAGTCAATTGGTATTGAAATCTCTGAGGATGAGGAGATCTCCAGAAGGGGCAAAGGTAGTTATGGCAGTAAGGAGCTCAGAGATCAGAGTGGCTGATAGGCCATGGCAGCAGTATACGCCTGCCACATAGATGGAGAGAGAGAAATGGATGGAGAGATTGAGCAATAGGAGTTCACAGGCAGCAGGGGAGGACACAGATAATATTTTGGAAAACGGAATAGAGGAAGAAAGGTAGAAAGCAATACCACCACCCTTTTTGGGGCGGTATTGGTGGGTAAGGGAGAACCCAGGGATAGTAACGCTAGAGTCCAGAATATTGGGGGAGAGCCAGGATTCAGAAAGAATAAAGACATCTGGGAGAAGAGAGGAAATAAGAGGTTGAAGAAGGTAAATTTTAGGGAGGAGGCTGCGGATATTGATATGAGCCACCCGGAGCCCTTTGGGAAGTTCGGATGGAACAGCATAGTCTGGGCTGGGTTGGTCTCAATATCACCAAATATAAGGAGTAGGAGGGGAAGTAAGAGGTTAATTGAGAAAATGGGGCACCAGAGGTAGTGAGGAGTTAGGAAAGGGAGGAAGGTAGGAGAGGATTAAAGGAAAGTGCATGAAATGGAGCCAGAAGGAGACAGATTGTAGGAGAGAGGTGCCAGGGTGCCAAGTGGAGTGGCAAAGAGGATGGTGGTGGGAGGTGGAGAGAGAAAAGGATGGGGGCAGTGTTGTGAGGGAGAGAGTTCTATAGAGAGGTGAGTGGTGGAATGGAGGGAGATGAGTGAAGAAGGGTGTGCGGAAGCAGGTAGAAAGATAGTAAAAGGACAAATGGGGTGAGGCAGGAGAGATGTATAGTGGAGGGAATGAGGTGAAAAGCAGTAGAGAGAGAGAAAGAGAAAGATGGCACCAGCTGATTATTTAAAGAGGAGCAGTGATAGTAACAAGGGTGTTTCTAGGAGTCTGAGGAAAAGAAAAGAGCAGACAAGAGGGATGATGTAAATGTGAATAGGAAGTTCCAAGTGAGAATGAGGAGGGAAGCTGAGGTACTAAAAGAGTGCACCAGCTGGAGAAAGTATCTGACTGAGTAGCCTAGAGTATGCGGTGTGGACATTGGAATAGGCGAGATACCCCAGGCGAGGGTTCAAGACCCAAGGGGGGAGATTGGTTGAGAGAGAAAGAGTATAGGGAGAGAATTGCTAGAAGGGCAGACACCAGTTGTAGGGTGGTGGAAGTAGTATTGCTATAGAAATAGTGACACAAGGTGCACAAGGAAATACAATTACATTTAAAGTAGTGTAGAGAGATAACACAATGTCTCCTTGTGGCATTGCAGATTAAGCTGCTAAAGAAGATAAGGGGAGATAGACTTCCAATGGTCATGTGACTACTTGCCTATAAATCAAATGACGGCCCAGGAAGGGGAGTGGGGTAGTGGCAGTGGATAAGCTCACCGGAACACACCCTGCTCACAGGAGGTAGGTACCTTGCTTGTGATTTTCACTGGCTTGCTCCTCAATGGAGGATAAGCAGCTTAGCAGGACAGCTGTCTGTAGACAGGAGAAAGGAGAGATGGAATTAAGCAGTCAGGGATAGACAAAGGCGAGACTGGGGAGGGAATGGGACAGCAAGGAGGTGGAGATGAGAGGAGTAATGGTGCCTGAAACAGTATGAATAAGTCGTAGTGCCCCACGCAAAATCAGCTTGGATAGCAAGGGGTACACATTGACATAAAATGCACAGAAAATGCTCTGAAAGACCTCACACTGTTGATGTAATGGCTACTGATGGTTTAAGTGTGGTACGTTTCCAATGCTACATTTTGAGTGTACAGCATAAATGTATGCTGTGATTAAAATGGGAGGATATTTTATTCTGGGGGATTAATGAAATGGCACTGTGTGAAAATGGTTTCCAGTATCTAAAATGTTTTACATGTTTAGTGATTGTCTTTACTATAAAGTGGTGACTAATCTTAAAGTTTTGCACCTGCAGTATGTGCTTTATGTTTTACTAAATGTCCAGGCAGTCCAATGCAGGCAGCTGGCAGGGCAGCAATATTGAGGTCAGTGGCAACCTTGATTAGGTTATGGGGACTTGGGTCTCTACCGTGTAGCCCAAAGGCAACCTATTTGTTAGGTCTAGTAGCGGGTGGTCAGGTAGAACTAGTTCATAGGCTCTGGCACCATGGGTTAGGCTGAATTCAGGAGTCAGTTCGGTTCTAGCGGTCGGTGGTCCAGTGTTTTGACAGATAAGCAGTCCTGGGGGGTTAGTGAGTCGAGTTAGTGTTAGTCTTGGTAGGATGGCTTGAGTATAGTGTATCTATAGTGTAAGATTAGTGTAAATAGTTTCTAGTGGGCAATGGCTCACTGGGACAGTGAGCATTTAAGGGGGAGAGTGTAAGCCCAACAAATAGGGCTTACCTCCATGTGTGGTGATCTGTTTGCCCCTCAGCAATGGTCAGGTGTCCCAGGCAGGATTTGGACCCGTGATTCCACTATTGTGGCTCTGGCTACACTGTTCCTGGTGCTCAGTCTGTGATGGGTGGGCCGAGCATCAGGTTGGTACTTTCGTACATCCTGGTACATTTTGGGGACCCCGAGGTTAATAAAAAATACATAAAAATAAATGTTTTAAATAGTTCTCAGAGGTCCATGCTTCTGCACAGGTGTGGCCACCGACTGGGAGAGAGTGAGTGGAGTGGCTGCTTCGGGTCCCAGGTCCAGAGTGCTTGAGCCGGGCTTGGGATCACATCAAGGAGAAGATAAGGGGAAATATAATTAATAAAATACATTTTGTACATAGTGTTGGCAATCTGCACCTCTGCACATGCACAGCAGCCAGATGGGGAAACTAAAAGGAGTGTCTGCTCCTGTAGTTTTGGCACCGGCTGGTGCTGATGGGGAACCAGTACATAATTTCAAATGGGACTACAGGTCCCATATGCCTCTGATGGCAGGCTGGTTTTTGGCACCTTGTTTTTTCTTTTCCAATTATTTTACCAGGAGTAGCACACTAAGCTGAAAGCTTGTTTACAGGTGTGACCTGGGAGCACAGGAAAGTTAAGTGACTTGCTCAGGATCACACAGTATGCAAGTGGGGGCTGTGGGATTCAAACCCAGGTCTCCAGATTTGTAGCTCAGAGGCTTAAACCACTGCGCTATACTGCCTCCCTAAAATTTTGTTCAGGATTGGACTGGATTGGACCTGTGATTTTGGTGAGTGGTTTTGGAGCCCTTACAGACTAAATAAAAAGGATTGTTTGGCCCCTTTTAGGGGAGACAACCAGGGAGAGTGAGAGTGGGCAGAGCAGGAATTATTGCCCACTTGGGTATAAGAGGCCGTTGTTTTTTTTTATTTTATTTTGGGCAGCAGTGCACCTCGGGACGCAGGCTGGACATGGTGGTGGACATTTGGTGATTTGCCCCTCATTCAGGGCTATTTTGAGGGTATCTCAAGGAGCAGTGGAGAGTGCAGCTGCCCCTGCTAAGGCCGTTTTAGATCACTGGAATGGGAAGAGGAGGAGAGCCAGCAAGAACCAGCAGCATAGGGGTGGGCAGAGCTTGGTTTCAGCCCTGAGGATCAGTGCTGAGTGGAACCCTCAGAAGAAACTGGTGCTTAGGAAGAAGGCCTAAGTAAGGAGAAGAGGAAGCAAGAAGATGGTAGCTGATATGGTGATGGGAATCCAGGGGTTCTGGCTCCACAGCGGGTCCCAGAGATTAATTTTCTACTGCTAGAGATGCGTTACCATAATGCTATGCAAAGTGACCATTGAGAAGTGCTCACTTTACCTTGTTATTCTGCCTTCGCACTGTTATTCTGCCTAAACGCGAAGTAAGGTGGAATGACAACAATATAGGCACTTTAGGCAGCCCCCCATACATCACATGGCTTACTGTACTGTAAGTCACATGCTTTTGCCAGGCAGGAAGGAAGTGAGTCATACAAGCAGATACTTTCACTTTCTCCTTTGCAGAGGTAGAAGAAGGAAGCATTTTGTGTAGGAGAGGAGAGTTTGTTATTAGTTTCTTTCTTGAGCAAATTTCATAAAACCCAAATGCCTTTTTAAAAGCTAATTCTTTAGTTTTTGTTGTACTGTTGTTTCAGTTCTTTTTGGTGACCGATTTCTTTGTTTTATAAGTTTTGTTTTGTGTGCGTGTGTGTGTGTGTGTGTGTGTGTGTGTGTGTGTGTGTGTGTGTGTGACTGTGAGTGTGTGTGAAGTCGCTCATCGCGTGACGCATCAGAGAAGGAAGGAGTGTTTTGTGCGATGGATCAGGGACAGTCTGTGGCCCATGGCCAGAGGGGAGTGCACATGCGTAGGGGTCATCGTAGCTGGGTGTTGGACTGCTCCAGACTGTTTGGTTCTGCCTCCTCCCCTCCAGAAGTAGCAGCACCACCAGTGCCGCCACCACAGCCACCAAGTCCGCCACCACCACCAGTAGCAGCTGCAGGAGCTCAAGCAGCACCACCTCCGCAGCAGCAGGTGGAGCCCCAGGTGCGTGACAGTGCTGCTGGCACTACATCTGCTGCTCCTGTGCCTGGTCTCCCCTGCAGCTCCACAGTGTGGCAGGTTTTCAACTGTGTCGGTGGGGACAGCAGCATTATGGTGTGTCTGCTATGTGGTGTGCAGGTGCGCTGTGGCCCCCAGGAGACACATCTGGGGACTTGGGGCCAGCACACCCATATGCTAAACCACCACAAGGTGGAGTGGCAGGCTGCCACCGAACAGGCCAGGCCTCCACCTGCTGGCCCTTCTGTGGCAGTGGCAGTGGCAGAGAGTGCTGCTGCTGTGTGTTGCCACAGCAGGAGGAGGGCAACAGCAGAAGCTGCTCCACCACTGCCACCAGCACCACCCTCACCACCACCACTACCTGGTTTTCCCCCGGCACCAGTGGACCCCACCACAATGCCTGCAATGTAGGCTGACATAGCACTTTTGTAGCTCTGGGTAGTACGGCAAAAGCAGTTTTCATGTGCGCTGACTAAATGCAAGGAAGGCAAGGAAGTGTCAGTGGGTGGCTGAGTGAGAAATGCAGTGTGCCCTATATCACTTTCCCTGAAAATGTAAAGTGGAAATACGAGAATCAGTGGCTCAACCTGTCACAGCAAGGCAGCATTGACAGAGAAGGGGAAACTAGAAATGGAAACCGTTTTGCACACCTTCCCCCCATTTGGAAGAGAGGAAGTGGGAACTATTTGAAAAGAAAATTGATGTTTGGTTAATTATAGGAGAGCATGTGAACAAAAAATGTTAGCAATATTTTCAGTAGAGAAGTAGCTTATTTCATTTATACCATACCTTCCATAAAAGTGAAAAAAACAATTGAACTTCCTGCCATTTTTTGCTGATTATAAAAAATCTAAAAGGTGTCTATAAATGATGCACCACTCCTTTGATAGATATTTTTGTGCTGAACAACTTTTGTGCTCAAAGTACCATGCTATCATTTTTCAGTTTAAAGCTATTTGCATTTATTTGTTGCAAAAAGTGAAAAATAATTGAACTTTCTGCAGTTTTCTGCTAATTATAAAAAAAAACGACTAAAAGGTGCATATAATTCAATTCAATTCAATTCAATTCAAACTTTATTTATAAAAGTGACTTTCCAAAACCAAGGTGCCTGTACATAACATTATAAAATAAATCAATAATTAATTTAAAACCATAAATAAAATAAAATCCACAGCAGCAACATTAAAAATCATGATATGCAAGGCTAAAAAGAAATGTTTTTAATGCTCCCTTAAAGCTTTGGACAGTCGGGCAATCTTGCACCTGACGAAGTAGAGAATTCCACAGGGTTGGGGCCATGAAACTAAAAGATCTGGCCCCTGATGTCTTTAAACGAACCCTGGGAATCTCTAGCAATCCCTTGTCAATGGATTGGAGAGAGCAGGAGGGACAGTAGGGATGAAGGAGATCTTTCAGGTAACCATGTCCCTGATTGTGTAGGGCCTTATAGGTCAGCAAACTGACCTTGAAGGTGATCCACCAGCATATTGGCAGCCAGTGCAGTCCGCACAGAACAGGCATTATGTGACTGGTCCTAGAGGAACCAGTCAATAGCCTGGCTGCCGCATTCTGCACTAGCTGCAAGTGGCAGATATCAACCCCCGGTAACCCAAGGTAAAGGGCATTGCAGTAGTCAAGGTGGGAGGTAATGAAGGCGTGGACCAAAGTTGGAAGATCGTCGGAAGGAACCAGGTGCTGCACCAGGGCGATATTCCTCAGATGGTAAAAAGAGGCTTTGACAACTGCCGACACCTGAGATTTAAGTGTCAAACAGTCATAAAACACAACGTCCAGGTTCCACACCTGGTCTGAGGTAGTTAGCTTAACACTCCCAAGCATTAAACCTGAAGGTGATCCGGCCAACAAACCTGCCTCCCGGCGACCTGGGTCCACAACCAACACCACAGTTTTCTCTGGATTCAACTGTAGCCAACTCACATTCATCAAATCCTGGATTTCGGCAAGACAGTTGTTAAAGACCGAAATGGCAGCATCTTGGCCGGGCACAAAGGACATGTACAGCTGAGTATCATCTGCATAGCAGTGAAAACTGAAGCAGTACCGCCTAATAATCACTCCGAACGGCAGCATGTACACCGCAAACAACATGGGAACCAAAATGGAGTCCTTCGCCACCCCACAGGATAAGGAGAATGATGCAGAGGAGAAAATCCCAGACACCACCATCTGAGTCCTATCCTCGAGGAAAGATCGAAACCAACTGAGGACTGTACCAGACAGCCCACAGATAACCACAAGTGCTCCAATAGCACACCATAGTCCACAGTGTCAAATGCTGCAGAGAGATCAAGAAGGACCAAGATGGAATATAAATTAAACACTACTCATTTTGTAGATATTTTTGTGCTGATCAACTTTTGTGCTCAAAGTACCATGCTATCATTTTTCAGTTTAAAGCTATTTGCATTGTTTTTTTGGAAAAAATTTAAAATTAATTGAACTTTCTGCCCATTTTTGCTAATTATAAAAAAAAACCTAAATGGCACATATAAATGAAACACTACTCATTTTGTATATATTTTTGTGCTGAACAAATGTCGCACTCACAGTACCATGCTATCATTTTTTGTTTTAAAATTATTTGCATTTGTTTGTTGAAAAAGTGAAAAATAATTTAATTGTTTTGCTGCTGTTTTACTATTTTTAAAAAAACTAAGCGGTATCTATAAATGAAACACCAATGATTTTGTACATATTTTTGTGCTGAACAACTTTTGTGCACACAGTACCATGCTATCATTTTTCATTTTAAAGTTATTAGCATTTGAATATGTTAGCACAGCTATAATACATCTACACAGCTAGGCATCTCTCTCTCTCTTCAATGACATCATCAAGGCAGCCATTTTAGGATTCTTAGAGCAGGATTTTTGAATCAGGAGAGGCTGTGCTTACCATTTATAAATGCCATGAAACTTCATTTATCCTGCTTTGATAAATACAGTTTCGGTATAAATGTAAAGAACATCCTCTCCTTGACAAGACTATGGAATCATTTTAAAAAAATGTGTAAAAAAAGATGGTTTAGGTATCCTTTAAGGTGCAAATTTAGGAGTTTAACATGGAAGCTGTCACTCAACCCTAACTATATTGGCACTACCATGCCAGTATAATATATAGTAACAACTTACAATGTATTTTTACTGTGTGTGTTGTGTTTTTTTTTTCTCATTTATCATCTTAGCTTTGTGAAGTATTTCAGCTGAAAAGTACAGTCCTGGGTTCTCACAGAGGTTGAGTGTAAACAGCAACAGTTCTATTGTTCTCTTAAACATCAAGGGCTTGTCCCTCCTCAGCCAAAAGGTTGATCTTTTGGGAGAACTTTAAAGGACCGAGTTCCTTTGAAGACAAAGGACATGTTGTGAGTATAAACAGACCAGGTCCAAACAAGATGGCGTCCCACAGAGAGGGTAGCCTGGAATATAAAAGAGATCTAGTCCAGTTCAGACTTGTTTTTTTAAAGGAGTGGCATCCACAGATCAAAGAAATAGTCTAACCTGTGATGTCGGGGAGACATGTACAATGATGCAGCATGGTGAGTTGGCCAGCCAGAGGTAGTCCTGTACAGTATGTGTTTGGACCTTAGAGGTTGGTTATGCTGGCATTCTGAACAAGTAACATCACAGGTAGAGATAGGAGAAGTGGCCTCAATTTGTTCCATGAAGTGGAACGCAGAGTGAGAGCGAATTCGTGGAGTGCTCCGCAATGCGAAGCGGAGTACTTCATGATATTAATGAGTAATGCGAAGTCCATTGAAAACAATGACTTCATGTTACTCCACCTTCCCAAACCACTACTCCACTAATTCTTAAGGCAAAGTGCAATGAAAACAATGTACTTCACCTTACTTTGCCTTGTTTTTAAGCTCCAAAGGTGAATTGTGCAGTGATTCATGGGATTTCAGATCACATGGGCTCTAGATTGTTCTGCACAGCCTCAGTTTGGGGTAGTGTGTAGGAAGCTGTCAGAGACAATCTGTTCTGAGAGCTCTCTGTGATTCAAACCTTCTAAAAGCTGTTAAAAAAGCCTTTTTGAGTCATTTTTTTTTGCTGAAACTTTAGTTCATCGATTATAGGAAACCCTCCTTTACTCATATCATTGAGCGCTTATTGTTTGTGTGTACATTTTGAATCTTAATGTACAACATTCAGTCTGTGTACTGACAGACAAAGAAGTGTGCTTTGGGGAAGGGGCGTATCTGTGGTGTAGGAAGATTAACTTGGAGAAAAAGACAGTGCTTTTTGTTTTGGTGATATTTCTTGTATAACTGTGTTAATGTACACACAGTAATATTTTCAATAATTCTTGCCAATTTTTTGCTGAGTGTTGTGGTGCAGCAGTGCATAATTTTAGTTTGTTTAAAATATGTGGTTATATTACTGAAGTTCTCAATTTGCTACACATTACTTAGTCTGTGTGAGTATGTGTGTGACGCGTGTCATCAAATCAGACACCTTTTATTGTGCCACATAATTTCAGCAATGTGAACCTGCTATCCACTGCAGCTGTATAATTTTTTGTACTTCTTTGTGGTATCTTTACTGGTACTCATACTAGTGACTCTTATTGCAGCAGTGCAGTACACTGCCCCCCCTCACCCGCCCCAACCGGCAAAGATATTATTTTCCAGATTTGAATTTCTGATGATGAGCACTGGTTAGGTGTTGTGCCTTTGCATCTGCATCTCTTCAGTGTGCAGCGCAATCTTAATCTGTCTGTACATTTGCATCTCTTTAGGGTCCAATCTCCATCTCTAACTTAAGTCACAGTTGTTTCTTTGGCTTCCCTTTAGAGTACTGGACAGGTGTGGTGCATAATTCAGCATGAACGTTGTACTCATTAATATGAGTTTTTAAGTCAGGACCATCATCAGGAGTCACTTGTGATACAAATCGCGTTCTTCATCATCACGGTCACAAATTACGATTTACGATCATGTCACGAATCACAACAGTAATTTTTTTTACTAGTTACTTGGATGTATTGTAAGCCTGTTTTGTAGTATCTCTCCATGCTTCACCACCCCACCATTGTACTCATTAATGAGTGTTTTTAAGTCGGGGAGTTTTGTGCCACACCTCATTGGGGCCCGGGGAAGTACAGCTGTAGGCATTTGCATTTCTTTATCGTCACGGTCACAAATGGAGTCACAAATCACGATTTACGATTACGTTATGAATCACAACATTAATATTTTTACTAGTTACTTGGATGTATTGTAAGCCTGTTTTGTAGTATCTCTCCAGGCTTTACCACCCCTCCATTGTACTCATTAATAAGTGTTTTTAAGTCAGGGAGTTGGACAGTGTCTGCAGTACATACACAGACTGAAAAGAAAACTGCACCCATGCAGTTTAGCACAGTATACTCCCACTGCTCAGAATACATACAGAAGACAACAAAAAAGGGCATAATTACGTACAAGGGTTGGGGATGGAGGAATTAATTTTATAACACAGCAAGGAAGGTGTGGGGGGGGGAACTAATGTGGAATCCCATGGTGATCCAGCAGCAGTTCCAGCATGGACATAATTTGCAACTGATGTCCCTCTATGTAAGAAAAATAAAATTTACAGAAAGAACAAATTAAGTAAAAAAGAGTGCAGACAGAAAAGACAAAAAAAATGTAGCTTTTAAAAAAGCTGTTGGGTCGAAATCATAGTTTAAATCTCCTCCTCGTTCTGATCTCAAAGTATCAGCAGTCACAAAACACACTCCTCTCTCTCTCCGTCTGCACAGAAGAAAGTAAAAGTGCCTGCTTGTATGATTCACTTTCTTCCTGCCTAGCTAAAGAGCATGTGACTTACAGTACTGTAAGCCATGAGATGTGTGGGGGCTGCCAAATCTGAAACACCAAGTGGATCACTTAGAATCATAATGAGGCATGAAGTCAATAAAAACAATGACTTCACCTTACTTCCGCATTGCCATTCACCTTAATGCGAAGTGGTAGAGACAAGGCGGAGTGAGTACTTCGATTGCCCACCTCTGCAACGCCGGTGCCCATCAAGGCTCACTGGCCAAGCAGAATTTAAATTGCTTCATCTCTAATCGGGTTTGGGTTTGCCACAACTCTCTGAGTTCCCCATCTACTCTGCTTTGGGTTTAGATAGATTTATGTTGTTCTGTGTGGCCTCTATATTTTCCAAAAGTGTTTTTAATCTCTATAGGAATATGTACAGTATTTCCCATAGTCTTTAGTATGTATTATTGTGTAACTTTCCTAAATATCTTGGGTTATTAAATATTATTTTTATACACGTTATGCTTTTTGTGACTGAGTTATTTCGAGTATAGGTAGCCGGGGTAAACTGGCAAATCTGTGATCCATCTTCAGAGAGGCAGGCTACAGTTACCATATCTTAACAAACATGGTCACAGTTGTAACAGAAGGGGTGGGTCATTTGCCCACTAGTAAGGAGCACTGTACTGTGTGAGCAGTGGATGTGGTTGGATTTGGACCTAGGGATACCTCAAGTGATGTTTCAGTGCATGCTGGCAGCATTCCAAGTTAACCCTTTTAGGCATCTGAAGGTTTGTGAAACTAACAACCATCGCAAGTGAGCTCAGGGAGACAGCAAGTCTGTGACAGACTGGAGGCAGCAGTTAAGATCTGAAACAGATTGTCGGTAAAAGGTTATCTGTCCAGTCATAGAATAGGAAATACAAAGGGGATACTGTATATATTTTACCTGTTTGATTTTGTTGTAACAGTATAAAGCTTGAAGACATGATGCCGGGACTATACGAAGAATTGAACCTGGCACATCTTATGGAGTTGTGTACAAGGAGAGGGCTTGCTTTTCAGGAAGGCTAGCCATGGGCAGACCTCATAGACCTCCTTGAAAAAAGTGACCAACTAAATGGTGCAAAAGAAGTCACTGCAGGGATAGTGCAGATGAGCCAGAGACTATAACTGGGGCAGCTGCACATACAAGTGATGCAGCTAGAGCTCACCTTGGTTAACCAAAGGTAGTGAGGCAAAAGGCAGATGTGGAGCTGCAGAAAATAAAGAATGTCGAAAGGAGTAAGAAAGGCAGTGCCAGCATGAGATCCAACTGAGAAAGCATGAGATCCAGATGAGAGAGGAGTAATTGAAAGAGTGTGAGGAGCAAGAAAGCCAGCACCAGAAAGAGAGGGACAAGGAGATTTTGCACCTAAAGACCTATGAAGTGTAAGCACTGGCAACAGGGTTTTGATATAAGAAACCAAAATGAATCTTGAAATGTTCCCCAAGTATCAGGAGTGGGGTGATCTTGATTTATTTTTCTTTTGAGATAATCTGTGGGCAATTTGAAGTGGACAGGGCTTCTTGGGCAGCTTACCTTTTGTCACTCCTTATGGGCAGAGCATTAGAAGTCTTCATCAGGATGGACAATGAGGACTGTGTGGACTATAACAAAGTGAAAAATGCCTTGTTAAAACATTCTAAATTGACTCCTAAGGCCTACAGACAAAAATGTTGAGGTTTGAAGAAGGCACTGGAGAATAACTATTTTGACGTGTTTACAACTAGGCAATATGTAAGAGCAATGGTTAGAAAGTGCAGAGGGTAGCTCTGTGGAACAAATAGATGTGCTCCTCATAGAATATTTATTAAAGTCTGTATTAAAAGGGTTGAAAATAAGGTTGTACAATAGGACTCCAAGCTCCATGAGGGAGGCAGCCAAGTGGGTTGATCAATTTGTATTCATCTGACCACCTACTTAGCACAAAAACAATGGAGGAGGGACATCAGATGGTTTTAAGAGAACTCCAGAGGTAATCTATGAGAAACCAGCCAGTGCCTGAACAAAAATGGAAACCACATTGTTTCACAAGTAAGGAGCCAGGGGAATGAGGTGTTATATCCACCAAAAACTAGGATACCTGTCATATGACTTGCCAAAACATAAGGCAAAAGATTTGAGTGTAGGTGGAGGGGGCAGCTCTGGAAATTCCCAGCAGCTAGTGGCCTATACCCAGAGTACAGTTTCCAATAACTCCACTGCACACATACACCCTATGTTGGTAAATGGTATGGTAACCCATGGATTCAGGAACACTGGGGCTTCCATTTCAGTGGTACAACAGAATTTTATTTATGAGCAACAGATCCTGCTGGGCCAGTTTTCCAGAATTAGAGGAATGACAGGTTCTGTGGTCTCAGTGCCAATGGCCTGGATCTTTCTAAGCTGAGAAGGTGGCCTGGGCATATGGGAAGTGGGTGTTGTACCAGACCTGCCCATTGGTGCAATTAAGGGTAATGACTCTGATAGTTGGGCCAGTATTGTGTGTGTCACTACCCTTAGTAAGTCTAGGGAAACTGGCTCCTGAGGACATAGAGGTGGCAGTGCAGTTGGAAGCAACCCCTCCCTCAGCAGCAGAGGAGGTAGTAGCTGAAGAACAAGCCGAGAATGGCAGATCTGAGCCACAGCTACAGACTGAGGAGAGCTCAACCATGTGTGGCTCTCCTACAGGAGTGTGTTTTAGCAAAGGTCAGGCATGTTGAGCTGTGGAGAGCTCAACAAACTGACCCATCACTACAGAAATTAAGGGAGTTAGAAACCAGGGTGGAAGATGACTCTCAGGGTTTGGAGAAAAGGGAGATTTAAGGGGGAATGTGCTCCTGTATTGTGAGTGGATTCCAAAGGGAGGACCAGAGGAAGGGGTACTCTGGCAGACAGTTCCTAGAGAATATTGGATGTTGTTTCTGACCTTAGCCCATGACATACCCTTTTTCGGACACTTAGGAATCAGCCATACAAAAAGGTGGCTGACTAACAATTACACTGGCACAGTATTTTTAAGGACATGGCAAACTACTGCCAAACTTATCAGCAGTGCCAGAGTGTGGGAAAGGTGGGGGATGAGGCTAAGATAGCTTTGAGTCCCCTGCCTATAATTTAATAGCAATTTTGATAAATTGATGTGGACATTGTGGGACCACTTAACACCCCAAGTTACAAAGGCAAGAGGTACATTTCGGTGGTCATGGATTACATCACGAAATATCCAGAGACAGTTACCTTGTCCTCCACTGAATATGAAAACATAGCCAAAGAACTTCTGGGGATACAAAAATAAAGTCATGACACTCACCTCGCACCAAAAAAAGGCAGAAGTCAAGTAATGTGTTGCAAAACATATGAGCCGTTACTTGGAATAGCAGCAAAAAAGGACAGTACAGGTGCAGTACAAACAGCTTCTCACATTTCACCCAATCGTGGGCTTTATCAAAGATAATACCCTATAGCGTTAGTCCCCTTATATAGCAGTAATTCACAATCACATGGTGTAATTAATACATTTAAAGTGCTAGGAGTCCAGTAGTCTCTGGGTCTCCCCAGTGGTACTGATCCCCAAGAAGCATGGGACCATGAGGTTCTGTGCTGACTACCAGAAGCTCAACAGCTGTATGTAGCTGTATGCATATCCCATGTACACAACAGATGAGGTCCTAGAGAAGTTAGGGGGAGTCATGTACCTGATCACCATAGACTTGACAATGAACTACTGGCAGTTAAAAAAACAACACCTGAAGCCAGAGAAAGGCCAGCCTACATCATTTCATTTGGCCTATGTGAGTTCTGAGTAATGCCATTTTGGATGAAGAAATGTGCCAGCCACCACTGAACCACATTCTATCTGGGGTAGGAGACTTTGCTCTTGTATACACGGATAACACTGCCACTTACAGCAAGAGATGGGAGGATATTGACAGGCACATGACTGAGGTGCTCCACTGACTGTAGGTTGCTGGGCTTACAGTAAAGGTGCAAAAGTGCCATGAATGTACTGTAACTGCATACATGAGGGACAGGCACACATTTGCTGTGAGCCGAGCAATAAATCACAAGATGCTGAAGTGCTGATTCTATCAAGCTTTATTCCTTTAAAGTGCTCATTGCTACACCAATAGAGCCGGTAGGTAAGCTGGTAACAAATGACTCAGGGCTTCTCCTTTCTATGAAAGCTTTGTCAACGGTCTCCATTTGTATTTACGAGTTTCCATGGATAGGCGCTACGATGCCGGTTCAACAACTATGTTGTTGACTGACATCACAGCAATGGAATTATGTCAATTTCAAGTTGTGGTCGACATAATTCTGGCAGGAGACCCCGGTCATTTTTCCACTGGGGGACTATGCCCCCAGAACCACCCATGCAGGGGGCTCTGCCCCCCTACACCAACCTGATCTAGTGAATTCCAAATTCCTAGTCGGAGTTGATTCGGGGAGGGCATGCAGGACTAAGAGACAGAGTGTCCGGGTCTCAGGTGGACCATTACAGCGAACTGTCAATGTTATTGGCATCAGCGTGTTTGCTGTAATGGTGTCGCGATACGGTCGATATACCCCTTGGAGAGAGCATCTTGGGTTAGACAGTGTGTCTGACCTCCTGCTTCAACCTAATAGGGATGGCAGATCTGTTATACTGTACCTTGGGTACAGGGTAGGGAGTGGGTACTTCTGGCCTGATCCAGTAAAAACTGTGGCCATATAGGGATAGAACATGCCCACAACAAAAAAGGAAATTATGGGCCCTTCTGTGGATGGCAGGGTAGAATAAAAAGTTTGTGCCAAACTTCAGTATCATGGCTAAACCCCTGTCTGGTCTCACAAAGGAGAAAATGCTACAAAAAGTTCAGTGGATGGATCACTGTGAAAAAACCTTATGACAGCTGAAAAAGGTGCTGTGTCAGTCACCAGTGCTTTTGAGCTCTGACTATTGTCTGAGGTTTATTGTGCATGTGGATGCATCTGATCATGAGCTAGATGCAGCTCTGAGTCAGATCACACATGTGTGGTAGGAACACCCAATTGTGTACCTGAGCAGGAAGCTGCTGCCCAGAGAGGAGGCCTATGCCACAGTTTAGAAGGAGTATCTGGGCACTGCATGGGCTCTGCAGAAGCTGCAATTATACTTACATGGGACTGATTTTATACTGGTCACCTACCACAATCCCCTCACATGACTCAATAGGACCAGCTGGCAAAACTAAGTCAAAGATACACTACAGGTAATGGTGCTATCTTGTAAGACAAAATAAATAGGTAAGTTGGAGCAGCCCCAGATTCTCATTGTCAGTTCTCAAAATATGTGTGTGTGGGGGGAGGGCACTCAAACAAAAATCACTTCTAGACTGTGTTTTCCTTTATTTACACTTGTGTTCCAACATTTTGCATACAGTATATGGCTTCTTCAGAGGATAACTTTTTATCATTCCACCTTTAATTAAAATTGGTAAAGCAGAAAATTAATTAAGCTCAGAGACCAGATAGAGATAAAAGAGTCTCTATATGCCCAATAATATCTGTACCCATTGTACAACTGCAATTTGTATAAAAAAATAAAAAAAAATGTATTTATCATTTCTTAATTTTAATTGGAAGGCTCCACCTGTAGTTCGATGGACAAGCAGCCATCCACTCCCACTTCCTGAGCTATATAAGTAGTTCCCCTCAGCCTCCTTCTGAAGCACTTTTTCTTTGTCCCGCCATCCTCCCCTCCCTCTCCAGTGGCAGTGCTTCTCCGGATCCTTCCTAAGGTACCTTTATCCAAGGGAATTGTCGCGAAGCGCCTCTAGGGGTGGAACCCTCTAGAGGGTTCCTTGCCTTTCGTACCCCTACAGGGTGGTAATTCCTCTGGAATAGAGAGTGTGAATGGCCAAAACCTAAGTAACACAGTTGCACCAGCATAACACTATACTGGCTGTGTAGGCAGGGGCGTCATTTAGGGGTCGCCAGGGGTTGCATTCGTGACCCCTATGTAACTTTTGCGACCCCTATGACAGGGCTTGCGACCCCTGCCCTTGCCATGGCTTAATGGATGCTTAAAAAATCTTAAAACATATTTTTTTCTCCTTGGCATTACATGCCTGCCCGTGCGCCTGTAGCTTGTGCAAGTTGTTGTGCTGCTGCTGTGTGGAGGAGGGTTTCAACAAGGAGTCTGTCTGTCTGGTGTGGTGGTGCCTGGTGCACACTGCGCATGTTCTGTCAGCCCCCATTCCCCCACTCACAACACCGACATCCATCCTGTTGCCACTATCATTGAGAGAGGGTCATCTGATAAATTGGAGGATTGAGTAGGAGCAGCAGCATAACCTACCCAACCACAACACGAAACAACCTCCAAGTTGAAGAGTGTGCGACCGAGGTATGAGCGACGGAGTGAGAGATGAGAGGCTAGAGTGAGAGACAGTCAGACTCGAGTGATTTTTGAAATTCAGCCGGTAGTTACTTAAACTGGGCAGTGGGTGAGGTGAGCGAACGGAGTGAGATAAGAAGCGAAGCATTGTTTATGTGTCAGAGAAGGGCAGAGCAGTCCAGAAGCCATAAGGTAAGGATGCAATCCGAATCCCCCCCAGCACTACAGGTATACTAAAAACACTAAAGGTATATTGTCAGTAAATATGAACTGCGCTGAAGGACCATGGGCAAACCACAGATAGCTTGCCAGGTTTTAAAGCAATAAATCTAACTGTAGCACTTGCTCTCCTCAAGTGGCCTATAATGTTTATTGTTTAAATGATATTCTCCTTTCCTTCTAATGGTGGTTTAAATGATAAGTGAAGGATGTGTCAGTTTAGTCATTTGAATCAGATTCAAACCCACCAAGATTAATTCAGCCTTCCAGTCTTTCCATAATGTGAACTAACTGTAAGTTTTCATGAATATTTTTTTTAAAGGAGGCGAAGCTTACATTTCCAGTAATCGGTATCCTTACTTTTTAAAAGCACCAAATGTATAACAGTTAGCAAGACATTGGTTGATGACCTGATTTTGGGGTCAAGACTGGGGTGGTCAGTAGAAGCTGAGAAGATGCCGGAGGATCAAGTGATACTGGGGTCACTCCAGTCAGTTCTAACCTCATCCACTCTCTCTTCATCCAGTCATTTTTGTAACAAAAAAAAAAGTCTGGGGGAGGGTGGAGAGTGATTGGGTGGTAAAGAAGAAGTGGCTATTGGACTAGCCTTGGCCACTTATGAAGGGCTAGACATTTTTTTTAATTTTGCCAAAGGCTGAAGTGATCCAAAGTGGCCCAAAAGTTCAGCTGGACTGAACTGAAGGTAAACAAACCAACTTGCAGCAAATTCACTGAATACAAATTAGGTACTAATTATTACACTCTATGGAAACAGGGGTTCCTAAAAGAGGGCTAATAGCATGGGATCAAATCAAAGATAACATTACTCAAGGCTACTGAAATGTCAACAGTGCTAGTCTGGAAATCCACATCAGGGCTACAAGGGTGTCAGAGGTGCAGGCCCATCAGTCTTTCTCAGGGCTATTAGAGTGTCAGCAGTGTTAGCCTAGCAGCTTTTCCCAGGGCTGCAAGATTGTTGTCAGTGGTGGTGTTAGCAGTGTTCATCAGCACTAACAGAATGCAAGAATGTTAGCCCAGCATCCTTCCCAGGGCTGCTACTGTCAGTGATGTTTGCAAGGATACTAGTGTCCGTGGTGTTTACGGGAGCAACCACATCCCTACCTAGACTTTTGTGCTGATGCTAATATCATTGGGCAGTTGGCATGGCTTAAAAAGTTAGGGGGGACTGGCCCCCCATCCCCCCGAGTGGTTGTACCCATGTATTAGCCCCAAAGCCTTCTCTGAGGCTAGCATGTCAGCGGTGTAAGCCCAGTAGTATTCCTCAGAGCTGTCAGTGTAAGGATTTTAGCCTAGCAGCCTTCACCAAGGCTGAGTGCCAGCAGTACTAGCCTAACAACCATTCCCAGGGCTACCAGGATGTCAGCAGTACTAGCCCAGCAGCCTTCCCCAAGGCTGCTAGAATTTCAGTGATATTAGGTCAGTAGCTTTCCCCAAGGCTACCATAGTTTTTGTGGTGGTAGCCCAGCTGCCTTACCCAGGTCTGCTAAAGTGTCAGTGATATTAGCCCAGCAGCCATCCACAAAGCTGCTAGAAAATGAGTGTCTGTGATGTTACCTCATAATTCATTTCTAGGGCTTACATAGTGCCAGCAGTGTTAGTCCAGCAGTTGTCCCCCAGGGGCATCATTTAGGGGTAGCCAGGGGTTGCAGTTACAACACCTATGATGTCCACCGCAATCCCTGCTTCCCTAGAATTATTTTATGAAAAGTGAAGTGAGCAGGGATCTTTGCAACCCCTATGATTCTGGAGAAATTACAATACTGCAGCCAATTAATGCTTATTAAGACAGGGAAATACTCTTTTAGAGAGTCTGATGCTTAGAAGGCTCCTAACTGACCTGACAGCTTGTACTATCACTTGAACCACATTCTCTGGGTTAAGAAAAAAGTGAAAGCAGGGTTTTCTTTGTGGGCGGATCCCTGGATCGCTTTCAAACCCGGCAGAATGTCGGGCAGTCAGGGACAGCCTTGAGGTTGAATGTGGTACAGACAGGGTCTTGTACGTCTGTGATGTGTAGGGGATCCCTAATGATCTTACAGGTCTCGTAACTACACTCACACTGTTTTACCAACAAAAAGGGATTTTTTTCTTTTACTTCCACCACAAAGCTGACACAGCTAACCCAGTCATCCTACTCACAAACAGTTGATCCCTGACACAGAGCAGCAAATACAATAAAGATTAAAATGATGTGAAGATGTGTTTCCTATAGCCGGGGACCCCTCCATACATCGCGGACATATCACCTCTCAGTCAGATATCTTGCCACACATTCTATAAAGAGATGTAATTGGAAAATTCCAGGAGGGCAGTGGAGGTACTATGGCCTTGCCAGAAGCCATGTTGTTCAGAGGATAGGAGGTCATTTTTTGGTTAGGTGCTCAGTGAGCTGGTCCAAGATGATGCATTCTAGGGCCTTGGAGAGACGGGGGGAAGTATGAAAATGGGGTGGTAGTTGCTGGGGGAGGGGCAGTCACCAGATTTGAGGATGTGGTAATGATGCCCATTTTCCAGGTGGTGGGGAATTTACCAAGTTGGACCAAGAGGTTAATGAGGTGGGGGTGGGAAAACTTCATCTTACACCAGGTGCAGCATCCTAAGGTCAAGTGAGTCGCTGCTATGGTGGGAGCCACTTAGGGCTTTATGGATGTGGGGTGAGGACCCAGAAGCAATTACAGTGAGTAGGGATGGTGGGGGTGGGATTGCCATTGAAGGATTTCATATTTTCCCAGAGTTTGCAACCAAATCCCCAAAAATGTGGACAGTGCGGCCTTATGGTGTTCAGCCTTAGTCTTCCGGGTGGCTCAGGTACACTGATTATGGGCAACCTGGTACGCTTTACAGTCCGCTGGATTACTAGAATTGAGAGCTTTTTTCCATAGGTCATCCACGGTCCTGCCACTGTATAAGGTCCAAGAGGGACGAGGAGATCCAAGGGGTATCTAACCCTTTGACCATCTTCCTGGTGAGGGTGGAGAATTTGTTACAGGCCTCATTAAAGATGCAAATGAAGTAGTCAAGGGCTGCATCAGGGTCCAGGAAGCAAAGGAGGGGAGACCAGTTCCAACAGGAGAGATAGGATTTCAGGTGGCTGAGCATACCGGGTCAGAGTTGTCTAGTAAGGATGGATTTGGGAGGTTGCTTCTTTACAAGACAGGACCAGGTGAAGAGAATAGGGGAGTGGTTGCTAAGTTTATTGGAGAGAACAGTGATATCCATGAATTTGTGGGGGCAGTTGGTCAAGACTAGGTCTAAGAGGCTGGCAGTGCCAGTTTTATGGTTGAGGCGAGTGGGGCAAGTAACCAGTTGGGTTAAATCCTGGGCTGCCAGGGCATCACGGTAGTGAGAGGCTGAGGGGGAGAGTCAATTTATATTAAGGTCACCCAGCACGATAAGCTCAGCTTTGGGGGAAACTGAGAGAGATATTCACTGAGATTTTGAAGGTGGATTTCTGGTCCTATGGGGGAATGTAGGCTGCTGTGAGAATAAGTGGGGCCTTTGAGGGACCGAGGGAGATATTGAGGGCAAGGGCTTGGGCACCATTGGCAAGTTGGGGAGGGCATGCGCTTGGAAGTTGTCACGAAGGTAGATGGCGCAGCTGCCCATTGACAAATGCCACCCTCTCTCGCCCCGCCCACACCGTGGCCCCACCCGCATCATGCCCCCCCACCTTGCTACCCCTATGATTTTGCTGAAATGACGCCCCTGTGTGTAGGCCATTAAATTAAAGGTGGAATGATAAAAAGCTATCCCCTGAAACAGCAAAATGTTGGGGCTTAAGCATAAACAGAGGACAATAAAAAAAAAAAAAAAAACAGTCTGGAAGTGATTTTTATTTGAGTGCTCCCCACCACCTGCACGATCTTTTTTTGAGAAACCAACTTGCAAAACATCAAATTTTCAAAAATGGATCCTAGTGCTGTAGTCCTATAAAATGGACACTAGAAGCCGAAGTGATTGACAGCATGGCAACGCTGATGGTTTGTCTAGGCATTGACTAGTGGCCCAGTAAAGAAAGGGAGGAGCTTCAAAAACATAATTAATGTTTAGAGACAGGTTCACATGAAATCTTCAGAAGTTGTTAATAATAACTCCAGTCAGGGTTTTAAGACACGGTTAAAACAGTGGCTATCTTTGGAAACATGACGTATTTTTATGTATTGTATTTTATTGATTGAATGTTTTGTTTGTATTATGTTTGTTAATATTTTGTGTGTTTTTTAGTTTTAAACTTGTCTCCAATGAAAACGGGCAGTTTGCTCATTTGGATTTACAAGTATAAAAATTAAAAATGAAAATGAAAATGACAAATTGAGAATGTAGCAGATAGAGCAAACCTGCTACTATGAAAAGCAAACATCATTTAGGGTTTGTAAAAGATTTGTTTTTCATTATTCTAAGGGATAGAGATGGAACAACTTGCAATGTATTTTTACTGTGGGTTGTTTTTTTTAAATGTTTTATTTGATTATCGAAGTGTTTCAGCCAAGATGCACAGTCCTGGGTTTTCACAGAGGTTGGGTGTAAACAGCAATAGCTCATTTGTTCTACTTAAACTACAAGGCATCAGCCTCTTCTCAGCTGAAAGATTGCTGTTTTGAGGAAACCTCTAAGGACTGTGCTCCTTTCATAACAAAAGATATGCTGTGAGCATAAAGAGGGCCAGGCCCCAATGAGTTGGTGTCCCACAGAGACAGAAGCAAGGAAAACAAAACAAGGTCTAGTTTGAAACATCAAATCCAGTTCAGACATGTTTTCTAAAGTGGAGGCATTCTCAGATCCAAGAAACAGTCAAACCTCTGATGTCAGAGAGATATGTATGATGATGCAGTTTAGTGGGCCAGCCAGCCAGAAGAAGGTCTCTATGTGTTTGTACCTTAGTGGTTAGTTATGCTGGGATTCTGAGCAAGCAGCATCAAGAGTCTGAGTCTGCCATAACTCATGGAGTTCCCATTTGGGTCAAGCTTCTACTCAGTTTAGGATTTAGATAGATTTGAGTTAGGCTGTTCTGTGTGATCTCCATCTTTTCCATTTAATTTTATTATTTTTCCATCACCCAAATGCATTACCAGTTAGAACTACTTTTTCTGGCACAAGAATAATAAATAAAAAAATCAGTATTTTTATTGCAGAACATGAAAAGTTATATAGTGTATGGTAAAGGCTTGTTCTACATAAAAATCCATCCTAGCTGAAATGTTGTGACACCACAGTTCAAAGGTCATAGAACACGGTAATACCCTACTGTGGTACAGCAACATTTCAGCTGTTTTTAGAAGCGCATGAGCCACAGAAATGGCAGGGTCAACCAGATACACACTCACAGTGGCATGATCACCTGAACCCGTGACTCAAACAAATTCCACAGATGCAGGATCAACCAGACACGAAAACAAAAATGCAGGATCAACCAGGTATTTTCACTTATAAAAAAACACAACTGCAGGATCAACCAGATATTTAAAATTACTCATAAAATCAAAGAAAAAAACTCTCACTCATGCTCTTCCTGCTTAGTGAGAAATATGGCCACCATGTCTTTTTTTCTGAAATTCCCTCCCAAACACAACTGACAACCAATGAAAGCCCACGCTATAGACATAGGGACATCTGGTCCCTACCAACCACACCACTGACCCTAGCAACCAGTCTTTAATCCCAGAATAAGATGCAGCACCAAAACTGTATTTTTCTATAAACAAAAATCAGACTGTTTTGATATTATTATTATTAGGGACACCATTCACTACAAAAAATACTGGATGTGCAATTCTATGCACAGCCTGTGTATTCTGCCACATCAGGGTTCCAATTCCCATGGACCTTTCGAGGTCAGAGGGAATCGGGACCCATCTGTGGCAGAACACACTGGTTGTGCATAGTTGCCCATTCAGTATTCTCTATATTGTCTCATTATTTATGTTGTCTAATCTCTCAACCTGTATCCATTTTATAAGCACAATAACACACCCCAGGGTGTGCACTCAAGGCATGCTTATCAGAGCATAACACACACCCTGTTATGTGTTATTGCTTGTGCAACATACATAAATATCTTGGAGTAGTATATATTATTTTTATATACATCATGCTTGCTGTGACTGAATCATTTCAGGTATAGATAACCAGGGTAAATTGACAAATCTGTTATCCATCTAGTGAAGCAGGCTACAGTTTCCATATCTAAACAAAAGTGTTCTCAGCAGTAACAGAAGGGGTGGGTCATTTGCCCTTTGCAAGGAGAACTGTAATTTGTTTGAGCAGTGGCTCTAGTGGGATTCGGACCTAGAGATAACCTGAGTAAGGTTGCAGTGAGTGGTATCAGCATACCAAGATAACCTTTTTCAGGTATCTACAAGGTTATGATACTGGTAGGCCATCCAGACTGAGTTCTGGAAGCAAACCAGTCTGTGACATATGTAAGCAATAACACATTCCAGGGTGTGGATTATGCTCTGATAAATGTATGCCTAGGGGTGGTGGAGTGCCTTACTTCTCCAGAAGTGTATTCATCAGAGCATAACCCACACACCTGAGCATGATATTGTGCTCATAAAATGGGTACCAGTTGAGAATGATTAGACAACACCATTTTATTTTTGTTTTAAAATAAAATGCTAATTTTGCATTTAATTATTCTTGTGTCAGAAGAGTAGTTCAGACTGGGGAATGAACTTGGTTGATGGGAAAATAAGAAAACAAGCTGGTACCACAAGAAGAGCAAACTGTGTCAACTGTTGCGACTTTTACTTGTTGTCAGGTATCAAAAATGTCTATTTTCATCTTAATAGGCTTGAAGAAATGTACTTTTATTTTTTTCCTGGCTTGAAATTGATGAAGCTGATGGATGCTCCAGCAAGTGAACAATTGAATAAGCTGAATGGCTTAGTGAATGTACAGCAGCTGAGTAAGTTTGCACAGCTGGGGAGGAATGGGTGCCAGACTGTGTGACGTGCAGGGGTGCTCTTCTGTAGGTGCTCCTTTTGAGTGTCGTTCTCTGGATAACATCTCAGCCAACGTATGATGATCTGCTGTTGAAACAGATGAGTAACTTTTTGAGCCTGGATTGACATTTGCACCCTGTTAGAAACATAATTGTATAGTTTCTAGACCTGCTTGTGATAATAGCTGGACTGCAGTGGATTACAGTGAGTGGCTTGTGTACCTTTTTGTCAGTGAAGCCTCCTTCCTTAATATGGGCATCACACTGGGGCCCTGATATTCAGAGGGGTTGGGCAATGCACAACTGAGCTGTGCATGTGCAATCACAGAAATGCACCCTGGAGCCATTTTCAACCAATGTGAATGTGCAGAGCAAAATCCAATGCGCAGATGAGCAACAGCAATGTATGCGACGCAACTACGAAGGGGCGTTCCCACGAATAAGCGCAATGGCATATTCAGCCAAAAAGTACAGTGCAAGTCAGGAGCAACCCACAGAATGCGCCAGACAGAACTGAGCATGTAAAAGGATGCTGAAACAGACACACAGCAGATGCGCAAGTTAGAGACAGTGACTGCGATGGATGCAGCGCCATTTGTGATGGATGCAGTAGTGAGGGGTGTGAGGAGGAGGAGGGAAGAACACCAACATGGCCAAGGAAGGGCCCTTCGGTGGTATGCCCAACTCAAATGGTACTGTACCTTCCTAACTTTTGAGGACTACCTGGATGCGGAGATCATGGGCCAGTACCTGCTGAACAGGGCAGTTCTGAGGTAGCTCTGTGAGCTGTGCCATGATGAGTTTCAGGCACCCACCAGAAGAAGCCATGCCATGACAGTGGAGACCAAGGTGACAGCAGCAATGTGCTTGCTCACCATGGGCACCTTCCAGAAACCAACGGGGGCAACCACTGGGATTACACAGTCGGCCACATCCCGCCTTCTCACACAGTTCCTCAATGCCCTGCTGCCACATGCTTCAGAGTTGATACGATTCCCAAGCACAGAGGCTGAGCGTACAGCAAACACGCAGGACTTACACAGGGTGGCAAGCATGCTAGGCATGATCAAGGCCATAGACTGCACCCACATGGCGATATGCACACCACTTAACACAGAGGGGGCCACCTACATGAATAGGAAGGGGTACCCATCCATCAGCTGCCAGGTGGTGTGCAAAGCCACAGGGTGCATCATCAATGTCTGCACCACCCACCCTGAGAGTGCACATGATGCATTCATCTGGCACAGCTCCATCCTGTGCCAGAGGTTCGAGTGTGAGGAGATCACCATGGATCACTTGTTAAGTGAGCACAGCATGGGATGGGGTGCTTAGGCAGCCGTGCAGGGGGCATAGGCCCACACCACACACGGCAGGAGCTCAGAAGGTGGCCGTAGATGGCAGAGGTGAGGGGAGGGGAACAAGCTATGTTATGTGCTATCCTGTATGTCTTACCCACACAGGTGACAGCGCCTACCCTCTGCACCCCTGGGCACTCACCCCCATCCGGCGCCCATCCAATGCTACAGAGGAGAGGTACAATGAGGCACACATTGTTACACACAATATCATCGACTGAGTCTTTGGCATGCTCAAGATTCTATTCCATTGCCTAGATAGGTCCAATGGTGCCCTACAGTACAGCCCTGCGAAAACCTGTGGCCTATTCCTGGCCTGCTGCATGCTGCACAACATGGCCACTGACAATGGGATAGCTGTCCAGGTGGATGAGGGCAACAGCAGTGATGAGGATGGGGATGACAGGCTGGATGGGGGTGTGCAGTCACCCATGCAGAGGAAGGACCCCAGGATGGCCGTATGGGCAAGAAGGCACTGGGCCACAATTGTACAGGAGCACTTCAGGAACCGCAGGTGAGTACCAGACATGGCAGCTGTGCATGCACGGACCACGACACACACACACACACACACACACATGCACACACATATACACACACATGTGCACGGCCACACAGGGATGCATGCAGTGACACTGGAACACGCACAGCATGCAAAGGGACCACACAAACACAGAGCCGCATGCCCACATCACAGTGCACAGGCATGGGTGTACACACACATACACACACACACACACACACACATATGGGCCCTGTGCTGTACACAGAGCTGCCCTCAATACGACCTGCACAAGCAACACCAGCACCATCACATGGTGCACTGCTGTTCTCAGTGGGGCATGTGGGTGGCACAAAAAGGAGCGGTGGGTGCTGTGGTATCATGCACACACATGTGCAGCTGGACGTGGCATGGATCAGAGTGAATGCACTGGTACACAGTCAAGGCCGGCACAGTGCTGCCCTCATCATGCCCATGGCACAAGGCCATGCAGCACAGCATGCACACATGGAGGTCATGGGAGGCAGTATAGCACAGTGGTTTAAGGCTCTGAGATGCAAATCTGGACACCTGGGTTTGAATCCCACAGTCTCCAGTTGCATATACTGTGTGACCCTGACCGAGTCAACTTCCCTGTGCTCCCAGATTGCACCTGTAAACAAACTTTCAGCTTAGTGTGCTATTCCTGGTTAAATAATTGAAAAAAAGAAAAATGCCACATGTCACACATATGTACTACCACACGCATATGGGCGCACCCAGCCAAGTGCGTACCAGTGAACAGCAGCGGGCAGCAGGATGGGACAGCATACCCAGCAGGCCTACCATGTGGTGCCATGGCAGCTACAGCCACATGGGGAGCCACGCCCAGGCTGTCTGGCAGCCACAGGCTACTCAACAGCCACTGGAGGTGTAACCAAAATGCCCATGGGGGTAGAGGCCTGAGAACATGACCGGGTCCTCGCAGGTGTGAAAATCCTGGCAAAGAGAGTACTGCTGGGTGTGTCAGGGATGGCTATGTCATAGCCCAGCATCAGCTGTGCTGGGATCACCACATGCCATGTCTGTGGTGTCGATGTGGCACTATGGGGAGTCCTATGTGCCCTGCCATGCCCAGTGGATGCCAATAATGCAAATCAGGCAGCAATGGTACTGGCAATGTGGTCCAGTGATGCGGTTGTGGCCTCCCGCAGCTGCCAGAGCTCACCAATCAGCTGGGCACATCCAATGTCCCCACACTCAGAAAGTTGAAGCAACTCTACCCACAATGCACAAATCTTGGCCCCAAGCATCACCTGGTTGTCCACAGATGAACGCATCAGCCTGGTGTGCTTGTCCAGCCTGTCAGTGTCTTACACATCCTGGGGCAGACATCAACCTCCTGGGGGTGTTGCAGCATGCTGTTCAACGTTCCTCGCCTGGGGACGCTGCACAGAGGAATGCACAGGGGGTGGGGATTGTGCGGGTGACTCATCAGCGACCCCTGTGGTGTGCTGCATGCTGGCCACTGCAGGACACTACCCAACTGCCTGCTAGGCCATCCCCATTGCATCAGCATCCATGGCAGCACCCCATTCCCCGCGGCCAGCGACAGCAGTGGTGCCACACGCCACTGTGCAGCCATGGTCAGGAGGTGGCTGCGAGCGTGTTGTACCACCACCGGTGGCAACCACTGCCTGTGTACAGCCCTGTACCCTGGGCAGTGTTTCTAGGCCCATACCATCAAGGATCAGTGTAATGTCATCATCCTTGTCAGATGACTCACCCTCCTGTGTCCCTGGTACCAGCACAGGTAGGGCCTCGGTAAGCAGCAAGTCTGACAGGGGGTCATCGTAGCCCAGGCACAGGAAGTCCAGCAGGCCCACACTGCCTCATTACTGACGATCAGTGGCCCTGATGCCTGTGGGTGTAGATGGTGCCTCCTCTTCAGGCCCAACAGTGTCAGTGGCATCCTGCAACTCACCCCAGAGGCGTGATGGCACTGAAAGACAAAAGAGCGATATCATTGCTGAAGATGGCAATGTGCATGCAGAGCAGTGGCCAGGGTGACAGTAAGTAAGTAAGTAAGTAAAAGTAAAAAGTAAGTAAGTAAGTAGGTAAGTAAAGTAAGTAAGTAAAAATTTATTTTTTAAGCGCTTTTCAAAGCCAAAGCGCTGTACAAATAGAAACAATTAAAATACATACATATAACATAAAACAACGTCAATAACAATATAATCACAATAAAATCACTCTCCATATGCCTTTTGAAATAAATAAGTTTTTAATTCTAACTTAAAACTCTCAACGGTCAGGCAGCTTTGTATCCGACAAGGTAGAGAATTCCACAGGGTAGGGGCAGCGTAAGAAAATGCCCGTGCTCCAGAAGTTTTTAAGCGGACCCTGGGAACCTCTAGCAATCCCTTGTCGGCGGAGCGGAGCGAGTGAGAGGGACAGTAGGGAATAAGGAGATCTTGAAGATGCCGCGGTCCCTGTTCGTGTAGGGCTTTATAGGTCAGTAACCCGACCTTAAAGGTGATCCGCCACTGAACCGGCAGCCAGTGCAGTTCGCGCAGCACAGGCGCAATATGACTTCTCATAGATGTCCCAGTCAAAAGCCTGGCTGCTGCATTCTGCACCAGCTTCAAGCGGCGGATATCAACCCCCGGTAGCCCTAGGTACAGGGCATTGCAGTAATCAAGGCGAGAAGTAACAAAGGCATGGACCAATGTCGGAAGGTCAGCCAGAGGAACTAGGTGTTTCACCCGAGTGATATTCCTAAGATGCTAAAAGGAGGATTTGACAACGGATGACACCTGAAATTTCAGGGTCAAACCATCGTCAATAATAATGCCCAGGTTACGCACCTGATCTGAGGTTGAGAGCTGGGCACCATCGATCCATACGCCCGAAGGAAGCCCAGCCCTACAACCCGCCTCAAGGTGACCTGGGTCCACCACCAACACCTCAGTCTTATCCGGGTTTAACCTTAGCTAGCTGGCACTCATCCAATCCTTGATCTCGGATAGACTGCTGTTAAGTGTAGAGACTGCATCTTCCTGTCCGGGACTAAAAGACAAATACAGCTGGGTATCATCTGCATAGCAGTGAAAACCCAAGCTGTATTGCCTAATAATGTCTCCCAATGGCAGCATATAGACAGCGAAAAACATGGGTGCTAAGATGGAGCCCTGCGGAACCCCACAGGGCAGGAGGAAGGTATCAGAGGAATAAATTCTGGTGATAACCTTCTGTCTCTGCCCCGTGAGAAAAGATTGAAACCATTGCAGAACTGTACCAGATAGTCCGCAATAGAACCGCAGGCGTTCCAAAAGCACACCATGGTCCAGTGTCGAATGCTGCAGAGAGATCAAGAAGGACTAGAATCATACAAGCCTTTCGATCTCTCGCTATCAGGAGATCATTTAGAACCCTGACAAGGGCAGTCTCAGTACTATGTCTTTTCCTAAATCCTGATTGAAGAGTATCATGGACATTGTGATTTGTAATATGGTCATCCAGTTGCAGTGCAACCACCTTTTCAATAACCTTGCCCAAAAAGGGCAGGTTATAGACAGGTCTGTAGTTAGCCGGGCAGTTCGGGTTCAATGAAGGTTTTTTTAGGAGTGGTCGAATGACCGCCTCCTTTAGGGGATCAGGAAAGATCCCCTGCTCCAGAGATTTCCAAACAATTTCAGCAATGGTCAGACAGATAGTATCTATGCAACTTAATAATAGAGGCATAGGGCCCGGATCCAAACTACAGCTGGTTGGACGTACAGTCTGGACAATCCTCACAATATCCATGAATTCTGGCTTACCAAAGTCAAACCAGGTGACACAGGTGTTTGTTTCCCCCTGCCGATCACTGCAAACCCTTGAAGAGTGAGCTTGGCCGATATCCAACCTAATGCTGGCAATCTTATCAGCGAAAAACTGAGCAAGCTCATCACACTTTATTTGTGACAGGGGCATGTGCCAACACTGTGCTGGCATGCAACAGGGTACGCCCATGCAGCATCGCACAACAGGGTGGACATGCCACCAACAGTGCCCATGCCAGGCCTGCCATGGTGGGTGGCTGCATCACATGGTGTTGCAGCAACACAAGGCTGGTATGCAAGTGCTCCCGCAAGGGCTTCAACACCAGTGTTGTGCCATGCAGCTGCCTGTGCCCCTATGGACCATGCCGTGCCACTGGCATGCTGGGCAGGTAGCACTGTGGGGCTGGCCAGCAGCACTGCACACCCTGGAACAGGTGCCTTGGTCACAGTACAGTGCCCATGCTGCTGTCTCACTGCATACAGGTGGATGATGCTATGCATGGTGGCCCCATGTGCACCATGTGTTGCTGCATGCCACTCATACAAGGGGCACACTGCACTGCAGTTGTCACGCCTGCACGCTGCCGGGCAGTACACACACCCACACCCATACATGACACCCACTGACTCACAGTGCTGTGAGAGGCTGCCATCTGTCTAGAATCCTCCTCCTGGGATGCCCTCAATGGCTGCATGGCTGATGGTCGCCACCACCATCATCTCCTCACCCTCCGTCAGTACAGGGGCAGTGCAGGGTCCCCTGCCCATCCTGCTGTGGGATGCCCTGATGGTGGCCACCTTCTCCTTGATGTGTCTATGGTCCATTCCCATCTTTTCTGGCACTCCTGTGCACTCCTATTATGTCTGCCAAGTACATTAACGTAGGTTGCCACCTCCTCCCACCTGATAGCACTTTCCTGCGGGGTGCCCATGGTCCCATTCAGTAATTGCTCCCTATCAAGATAGGCCTAGAACAGGCCTGCTGCTGCTCTCCTTCATGAAGTTAGGCCTGCACTTCCATGCAGGCCCCTACTCCTCAGCTCCCTCTGTCTCAGACATGTTGCTAACTGTGGACAGTCAGACAATGGCCCTTGAGCAGCTTGGCAGCCCAACTTGGAACAGTGCAGTACTTGCAACACACTCAGCTATTTCACAATGTATGTTGGTCCTTGCCTCACTGGCTGCAATACTTGTTGGTGTCCTGTGCTGTATTGTGGAGCTTTTATGGAGCAACGCATGCAAATGAGCACCAGCATAATTGTAATGCGATGTCAATGAGCTCGACTGCGCCTGGTATTGTCTCATGAGGCTATTTGCATATGCCAGCTGAATATTGCAAATCTGCACCTTGTGGAACACGAATGCACTGGATCAACTGACTGGCGGATCCCCAGTGCATGCGCAGTGTGCAACTGCGCAGTACACATGTGCGCCATGGGTGGCACCTCGTCTTGTGGCCTATTGCATAGCTGTGTGAACTGCGCAATGTTCCCTTGTTGTGCATGTGGCACTGTGCAAATGCTGTGAATCTGGGACTACTGCGCTGCCTGGCCCCATTGTGCAACCATGCCAGTTGCGCAATGCCACCATCCATGCATTGCTGGACACTGCGTGACTGGTGTTTGCACAACATTGTACAGGGTCACACAGGGCACATACATGGGTCACGGGTGTGACCACTACTCCCACCTTGCCGTGCTGCAGTGCGCATGTGTGTACTGCACGTTAGGTCTCTACTGTGCATGTCTATTGCACATCTCCATGCTGTGCAGCCTTGGTCCATAGCCCCCTTATGCACATCGTACATGTGCAGTTCCATGTGCATGCTTCATAGGCCACAGTGGTCACAGTAGTGCAGTGTCTGCTGGCGAACAAGTATGTCAAGTTCTGGGTCCTGTTCACGCTGTGCAACCAACTGGAGCAAGGTGGAGATGTGCAACCTGGTGGCCCTGGTGGAGCCTGTGGCAGCCCAGCTGTTTGGGGCAGTTGATCTCCAGGTGCCACAATCCCAGGTGTGAGACGGGGTGATGTCAGGGCTGGAGAGGTGTACGCATGTGCTGAGCATTAGGGACAGTGCTGCCACTCTTATGGTGACCTCTGCCAGCAGGATCCAGTGCGCCGCTGATGGCTGCAGGCCAGGATGCAATGGGGGGCTGCGCCACAGCCAGGT
Organism: Neoceratodus forsteri; assembly: GCA_016271365.2. Taxonomy (NCBI): domain Eukaryota; kingdom Metazoa; phylum Chordata; order Ceratodontiformes; family Ceratodontidae; genus Neoceratodus; species Neoceratodus forsteri. The sequence goes on along the minus strand of CM057452.1, from coordinate 985,643,442 downwards.
AGGTGTCCACATGCACTGTGCATGCTTACATTGTCCAATAACTGTGCTGGGAGGTGTGCTGCATGTGTGGCTGCAGGGGGAATGCAGTGCTTTTGGGTGCTGTGTGTCCTGCGGTACTGCACCACACACCCGTGCAGTCCGTGATACTGTGGGCAAGGCGCATGCACCCAGACGTGGGTCGGTGTACCTGCCCATGCTGTGACAGTAGTGTGCATGGTGTTGGTACTGGGGGGGGCTGTACATGGCATGCCACTCATGTCCATGTCTGTATCTCTGTTCCACCCACAGGACTGGAGGACCACAGGAGGGCCAGGGTGGCTGCAAGGTGGGCCAGATGTCAGCATGATGGTGGTGCTGCAGCTGCACTGACACCTCGACAGGCAGGTGAGTGTGTATGGCATGGTGTATGTGGCATGTGTGAGGCTGAGTTGGGTGGTGTGGTCCAGCCATGGGCACTGCCTCCATGTGTGGTTACTGCTTGGAGAGGTGCCTGCCTCCACCACTTGTACTGTGCTATGCTGTGCTGCGCAGTGTGTGGCAGCTCTGTGCACATGGCCTCAGTGTGGTGGCACCCCAGTGCTGACCCTGATGGGGTGGGTATGTGCGTGCATCCCCCATGGTGTGTGACTGCTGCTGGGGGTTTACCGACCTGCCTGGGGGGCCTTGCCCCAGCACTGTGGGGTGCACTGTGGAAGCGTGGGTGCATGTTGCCCTTGGGGGGGCCTGGCAGTCTGGCTGTGAGGTGCATCAATGTCGGCTGTTTCAGTCCACCATGCACATGCTGTTGTGGGTTCCTTTCACCAGTGGCTGCATCAACTGGCCAATGCGCACACCTGGGGGGCTTGGCCTCCTTGATGTACATCATTTATTGCCTGTTCTGTCCCTTCTCCTAGGTCAGGCTGGGCCACAGGCCCGAAGACGGAGGTCAGGGATGATCATGAGGGGCCTGCTCATCCTCCAACAACTTGTGTGGTGGGGTATTGGCTGGATAAATTAGCTGCTCCATGTGGGACGCTGCCATGTGGAGGCCACAGAGACCCTGGTGCAGGAGGTATGCTGCCTGTGGACCATGCTGTGGTGACAGTGTCACTGATTCCATCCCCCATCCCTGCAGTTCCCTGGAGTTCCCCTGCCCTTCTTCACTTCTGTTGTTCCACATTCCCCACCTATGTGATTCCTACTCGTCCCATTCCCCATGTGTCCCGCTTTGCCACTCCCTGCATTTGCCCCTACCTGTTTGTACCTGCATGCCCTTTTGGCACACCACTGTTGTAATTTGTTCCAGTAAAGCTTTATTTTCTTACAACATCTGTGTCTGTGTCTTCTTTGCAGGCAGCCTGTTGCACTGTGCTGCAGTTGTTGTGTCATGCCCTTGGGCGTGACCCCACCTGTCCCAGTGCTGTGCCCTTTGGGTCATGCTGTTGTGTGTACTGAGTCCTGTATGCCACGTCCCTGTGTCTCACGTGCCCATGGGCATTGGGTCACCCTCTGCTCAGTCCACTGCCTTCTGTCCCTGTCTATCTGTGCCACCCTGATGTCCACCTGCCGTGCTGCCCTTGCCAGTGCTTTTGTGCAGTGCAGTGCTGAACCCTGTGTCCCTATCTGTTGGTGGGCCATTTGCCCCTTGTTTCCCTGTGCATCCCTGTCTCCTTTCCATCAGTCCACTGTGCATGCCTGGTGACCTTGCACCATGGTTGTGGCACTGTCCCATATGGTACTGCCTGTCAGGGTTGTGGTGGTGGTGCACTGCCATGGGCCTGCCAGTGGACGTGCCTTCAGGGTGGGTGGGTTGGTGTGCTCTGTGACATGTTTTGGTGTTGGCTGACTGGCATACTCTGTTGCCCTCTGGCATGGTGCCTCTGCCATGCATCCTGGCCAGTGTGCCCTTGTGGTTTGGGTCTGCCACTGCAGGCTTGCCACTCTGCTCTTGTGCTGCCCTGCCTGTGGTCCCCTTTGCCTATTGTGCTTGCTGAGCCTGCTGGCTACTGCATTCTTGCATGCTTATGTGCAATCCTGGTTGCTCCAGCACATGTCTGCTTCTGCGGTGGGACATCTTTGCTATAGTCAGTGAGCTTTTTGCCAACGGATGTTGGTGGTGCATCTTTTAAATATTGCATTCATTTCCTATGGTGCATCTTTATTTCTCTGCACAATCCATTGCGCACATACTGGGTGCACTCTTGAATATGTGGGCCTGGATATATAGTTTTTGTCCATAGGCTCTTTACTGTACCACACTGGAATAGTGTCCAGATTTTCCTGGGATATTTTTTGGGGGTGACAGTACAAGACAGGAGCATTATCAGGAAGTTTGGATATGTACTTTTCAGATTTCTTAACTGGGCAGTTTGGATTTCCAGGCAATTGGTACATGCACCCTTTGTTTTCAGCTCTATTTCCTTCCAGCATATGGTTGTGATTTTTTGTGTGCTCTTTAAACCAGTGTCACAAATGTTCTGCCTGTGTTGTCAATCCTTACACAGAAAGAGTCATGCTTTAAGTCCCTGAGTCGTTCTCTGTCATGTCTGGTGAAGTTGAGCTGCACTTCTACCCAGACACATCTGAGGAGCCCTGGTGCAGTCAGAGGCGAAAGAGCAGTGGGAGGAGCACAGCTTTTAAAATCAGAAGCAGTGGGGGTGGAGGTGAAGCCTATCATCAAGATGGCAGCAGTGTAATCTCTCTGTGCTCTCGCAGGGGGTACATATTTTCCTGAATACTACTAATCAAGTTTTCAAAAAGAGATCGCAAACAAACTACTTCATTTAGAGTGGGCTTTGCCTTTCCCGAATAAGAGCACGTTGGGTGTGATGCTGAGCCAAGAAGAGTCGCAGTGTCCTTCGCAGAGCAGGCCCTGAATGCCCGAGGCTGTCAGTTGTCTTTTCTCTCCCCGGGGATTGCGACACAAAGAGGCTGTGCCCGCTACGGTAACCAGAATAAGCAACACAGAATACCAGCACTGCTGCGATTAACAGATAACTGGGGGCCTGACTAAATAAAGGTGTGAGTGCTATTCAGAGGTCACATGGAGTCAAACTGGGACTGCGAACCCTGGGAGGATCAGGTCTAATTAAGCCTAGGCTGGTACTAGAGAAATACTGGGGAAAGAGTGGTGGCGACCTGCTGGCTGGCAAGCCTAAGTAGCCCACCTCTGGTGTTACGATGTCGAGCACAACAGACCCTAATTTAGCAGTAGTAATGGCAAAACTCAACCAAATTTTACTGGACACTGCAACCTTAAAGCAAACAGCAAATAAAACCAGCCAAGATCTCCATGCTTTAGCCTCTCGAGTAGCTCATACAGAACACCAGAACCAGCAACTGAATAGCATAATGCAACATCAGGAGAAAGCCCTGTTAGATCATCACAAAAAACTTGAATATCTTTTAAACAAAATGGATGATCTGGAAAACAGGGCTAGGAGGAAGAACTTGCATATTGTGTGGATGCTAGAGGGAGCTGAAGGCAGGAACATGTATGCCTTCCTTAGAGTGTTTCTCCCTGAGCTTATACAAGACAGTAACTGTGGTCCACCGGAGATCAAACGTGCACACCGATCTCTGGCCCCCTGCCCCAAACAAGGTGAGCGCCCCAGACCAATCTTGTGTAAATTCCTAAGATATCCAGAAAAAGAATACTACCTAAGGAGGGCGCGGGAACAAGGTCCCTTTGTGTGGCACGGCATGCGCATACAACTATATCAGGACTTCTCTCAAGAGCTTTCTAACTGAGGGAGGGCTTATGGTGAGGTGAAACAGCACTTTTACAAGCTAACTATTCTGACCTCCCTGCAATATTCCACAACGTTACGGATTCGCTACCAGGATTAATACATTACATTTGAAAGTCCTGCAGATGCGCAGCAGTTTCTAAGGGAGAAGCAGCCCAATCAGGCACCTTCTATTCCGTGCAATCATCACTCGGAAGGTGATCTGTCTTCCAAGATGGAAATTAGCCAAGGAGATTCTAAACAGGACTTCTCGTCAAGTCTACCTACCAAAGACACCACTCAGACTTGGCATCTGGTCCCGAGAGGTTGGTTGAAGAAAAAGCCTATAGCAGGAGGGAAGCATACTATGAAAAGGGACCATTCTAGGAGCTGGCAGAGGTGTTATCTACAATCTGACACTAGCAGTTGCTCTCCTGGGGATACTCCAGTGAAGATGGGCAACAGGTATGAGTCTTTACCTGACCTCCTTCCTGCTGAATTGGACCCCTCCTTGGCCCTTCAACAGTCTAGAGAGACACGTGATGAGTCAGAAGATTGGTCCCCTCTGACAGGAGACTGGGTTGATTAGAAACATAGAACATAGACTTTGACGGCAGATAAGGACCGCTTAACCCGCCTAGTCTGCCCATTTCCCTACCTAGAGGATAAGCTGCAGATCCTATTTAACCAACAGCCTATTTCTTCCCACTCCTATTGGGGAGACAGAGGAGGCTGAGAACTCTGTTAAGAACCTGGAAGCCCTATTTACTGCCTCTGATGAAGTCATTGCTACCGAAACTCCCTCCTAGGCTCCTGAACTGGTGATACTTTTGGAGCTGTATTGCTGGTATTAGGGGTATTATAAGGCCCTCATGGGCTACTAGGGAGGGGTTATCTGTTTCCTCTATCTCAGCAAAGCACAAAGGGTGTCTAATGATGCCAGTACAGGCAACTAAGTGCAAGTGAAACTTAGTAGGTGCCCAACTCAGCTTAACCTATAGGCTATGGAATTGTCCATGCCTGGGGTCTAGTGGGCAGCTAATATCCAGAGCTGCATAACAATTAGTGTTAAAGTTAATGGTTATAAGCTTAAATTTGATGGTTACAGACTTCCTGTTCTAGTCTCTTAATAATGTTTTAAGGTGAAGTTAAAGCTCACAATATATGGTCTTGCAGATTGCGTATCAGTTGACAGAACCATATAATGTCAATTTTGTTATTTGTCTCTTTTTTATTTTTGTATTAGGGTGCAGATGTTATTTGTGATCTCTTGTTCATCCAATGTATCGGGTGTCTAGTTTGATTTTTGGTAATTGGGGATAACTATCCCCCCCCCCGGGAAGAGATGGAAGGAAATTAGTTCTTTACTGGGTTTAGGCCTGAATGGAACTGCATCTATTACCGCCCCCGGAGGGAGGTTCAGGGAGCTTGGAACAACTGGTGTCATCCTGCTCCTGTAACAGAGCTCTACCTCCTTTGCTGGTTCAAGAAGGCACACAGGTGCCATGGAAAATACCCCATAATGACTTATACAAGGGTGCCACAAATCATCTCAAGTTAGACTGGGGATTGCTGAGAGGCAGAGTAGGTGGGGGCGCTTTTGGGAGATAAGGGGGAACAAAAAGAATATAACAACCAACTGCAGTGGGGACTTAAACTTATACAGGCATACATTATAGGGATGGCTTCAAATGGATGTGAATGGGTGATTGTGCTGATAGAATGAGCGCTGAGGGGTATAATGTTCTGTGAAATCTATACTGTGAACAAATATAGGGAAAATGGATAGCTTAGCAGATGTAACTCTGTCCTCTTGGAATGTTAGGGGACTAAATTCTCCAATTAAAAGGAGTAAAATCTTGACAAGGCTACGTAAACCTAACAGCCATATTGTGTTTTTACAAGAGACCAAATTAAGTCATGTGGAATCCAAGAAACTTGCTAGAGAGTGGGTGGGTAGTGAAGCTCACAGCATCTCAGGGAAGGCTAAGAGGGGTGTCTCTATCCTATTTCACAAAAAATTAAGATGGGAAATGACGCTCCAAAGAGCAGACAAAGAAGGCTGTTGGATCCTGGTTAAGATGGCTACCCCTATGGGTCCCATGTTAATAGGTAACATTTACGCCCCAAATGAAGATATACCGGAATTTTTCAATGAGATTTCTCAGCAAATTCTAGAATTGACTACCGATAATCCAGGGATAATAACTGGGGGTGATTTTAACCTTACGATAGATTATCTCCTGGATTGATCAAATCATAAACTAGAACCCTATACCAGATCCCTCAGAGCCCTTCAAGACATGCTCTCACTACATAATCTAGCTGATATCTGGAGGCTACAGCATCCAACAGACAGGGACTTTACATATCTTTCTGCAGCAAAAGCCATGGCAAGCAGATTGGACTACTGGTTCACTTCTGAACCCCTGACGGCGAGAACCAAAGATGCATATATAGCACCACTATACCTATCTGACCATGCCTTGTTGCTCCTAACAGTAAATATGACCCCACCTACCTCAGGCATATCAGCTTCCTGGCAGCTGGTTCCCCTCCTGCTGGAAGATGCAGATTTACAGTCCCTTGTAAAGGCAGAAACAAGGAAATTTTTTCAATTGAATCCGCCTGGATCTTCCTCTGCCGCAATTATTTGGGAGGCTTATAAAGCCACCATGAGGAGCCAAATTATCAGTTTTACCACTCATCACAGACAACAGAGGGAGGGTGAAATGCTTCAGCTAGAGAGTAGACTGAAGCAGCTCGAGGCCGGATATAAGCACAACCTGGGGAGGCTTCGGAGTAATTGCTTATGAACAGAATTGACAAGGGTCCGACTCCAACTTAATATGATTATGACCAGGAGGGCAGAATTGAATATCAGGCGTAACCAACATCAGTATCAGGTGGAGGGGGAGAAAACAGGCAAGCTTCTCGCCTATAGGCTTAAAAGAAGGCAAGCAGATAGACACATAACAAAACTTTACAACTCGGGGGGACATTGGTATACTCTCAGAAAGATATTTATGACTCCATGGTTAAATTCTATCAAGACTTATATACCTCTCATGTGAGATGGGACGAGGTACGGTTCCATAAATTCATGGATCACCTGCCACTGCCAGCCCTGATAGAATCCCAAAAATTAGATTTGGATGCACCACTCTCGAAGGAGAAATCAGGTAGGGCAATTTGGAGCATGGCCCCACACAAGGCCTTCGGAAGTGATGGATTTCTGTCTGACTTCTTTAAACTGGTACACCCCGAAATAATAACTCCTTTCATGGAAATGCTAATTGAAGCTCAGGGTAAGGGCGAACTCCCTCACTCCATGAGAGAAGCGGTGAGTACGGTCCTTCCAAAAGAGGGGAAAGACCAGACATTTCCTAGCAACTATCAGCCAATCTCTTTTATTAATGCAGATGCTAAGATATTAACCAAAGCTCTGGCTGCGAAATTGGAAAAGGTACTACTGGATATTGTACATCAGTCGCAGGTGTGGTTCATTAGAGGTCGGCACAGCTCAGATCATGTCAGAGCCCTGGTTACTCTGATGCAGGCAGTGGCAAAACTTCCCACTCCTGTAGCACTAATTACAATTGATTTTGAAAAAGCGTTCGACTTGGTAGAGTGGGATTTTTTGCATGCAGTCTTGAATCGGTTTAACATAGGACCATACTTTGCTTCCTGGATACGTACTTTATATCAGTCTCCAGTAGGCAAAGTACTAACTAATTCTATGATGTCCCCCCCCCCTTCCAGCTTCACAGGGGCACTAAACAAGGTTGCCCCCTGTCGCCCTTATTGTTTGTCCTGGCTATGGAACCCCTGTCGGCTGCTATACGCCCTCACCCAAAAATACATGGTATAAAGATGGGAAATAAAGAATATTATACAAAAGCATATGCGGACGATTGTCTGATCCTAACTGGGGACGTTCAAGACAGCCTACCATCCATTATTGATACCTTTACTGAGTTTGGGAATATATTCGGTTTTAGGATTAACAAAACTAAATCGGAGATCTGACCTCTTAACTCCCACACATCCTAAGCGATGATTAAGAATTTGGGTTTAAAGTGGACTGGCCAAGACATCAAGTATTTAGGGATCATAATATCTGTAGACATCTCCTTAATGGCATATAAAAACTTTATGCCACTATGGCCCCAACTGTCCCATAGCATCATACATTGGAAGCAGCTGCATTTATCTATGGCAGGGAAGATAGCTGTCTTAAAAATGATGTTCGCCCCTAAAGTGTATTATCTGCTTTCCCATTTTCCCATAAGTATCCCCAGGCTTTGGGTGCAAAAATTTCACTTGCTCATGAGTAGGTTTCTGTGGGGCAAAAAAAAACCTCACTACAGTAGAGAGAATTTAAGAGCCCCCTGGACTGGGGGGGATGGCTTCTTCCTGATTTTAATAGATACTCTCAGGCATTTCATGTAGCTAAATTGTGTAAATGCCTAAATAAGCATTCCTCTAGCCCAGCATGGGTAGAAATAGAAAGAGCTGCTCTTGGTAATATCTCTCCTCTTTGTTTTTTGGGCCACCCTTTTCCCAGATTCACACACGAGTGGTTAACCATCCGACCTAGCCACCAGGCTTGGCACTCCTTGGGTAAAAGTAGCCACAGGTGATTGAGTATTGGTATATACACACACCTCTGTGGAATAACCCATTTTTGAAAATTGACCAGAAACCTTTTGACTGGCCAGTTTGGAGAGCATGCCAGATATTCACATTCCAGGACTTACTTCAGGAGGATGGGAAAACTTTTGTCTCCTTCCAGCAGTTGAGGAATTCTCACTTCCTGCCTCTTAAATGCTTTTGGCAATACTTGCAACTTTGCAATCTATATAATACCTGGGCCTGAGCTAAATGCAACTGCATGATATGTGGGGCACGGGGATGGGCCCCTCAAAGATAAGCTCCCTTTATCATTGTGGTCCCAACAAAACAAAGAGTTAGCAGGCAGGATTCAAGGTGGCGCAGGGATGCTGCTCCAGATCCCTATTTAACAGCCAAGGCAAGGTGGGAAAGGATGTTGGGAACTTCCTTTACCCCTCAGGAATGGTCCAATTGTTGGTAAGTAGCCCACAAAGCATGTGAAGATCAAAAGAGCCTCCTTATTAAAAACAAAATTATTCACCTGTGGTATAGAACCCCCTTACAGCTTCATAAAATGGGACTGTCCAATCAGGACCTATGTTGGAGATGCCAAACACCGGCAGCAGACCTTCTTCACATTATGTGGAGCTGTAAACTCCTGCAACCCTTATGGAGTAAAGTACATCAGTTTTGTTCAACTACCCTAGCCCGTAACCTGCCTTACTCCCCTTCCTTTTGGTTACTTGGTATAACATCTGATGAATGGTCATTGTCACAGTTGCAGGTGTTACGGCTCACCCAAGCATCTGTTGAGTTCCTTCGGCTCATTCTTATGAATTGGAGGACCTCATGCCTTCCACCATTCCAAGTGTGGTTAGTAGCATTGGATTCTTTAGTCTAGCATACGCATCTTATCCATTTTGCTAAAAACGAGTGCAGCTTTTCTGGAAATATGGGCGCCATATATAGGTCAGGTCTCCCATTTTCATTCTACACCTATGATATCTAATGCAAAAGAGTTGTTAAAGCCCCCTTGAATTTAACAACTGCATGTTTAAGGACTGATATATTGTAGAGCCTGGATAAGTATCGTGTCAACCCTTATATCCTCATTGTAATGTTTCTAGCAAAGCAATTTGTAAAAGGAAATTACCAGCTAAACGTCTTCTCTATGCGAACTAATCATATTCACATACTGTGAAGTGTATAGCTATATACGAAGTTAAATGCAGTACTGATTGTCCTTTTCTGACTTATTTTTACCTACTGTAACAGTTATGCTGTTTCCTCAATAAAAAAATTAACTGCAAAAAAATCAGAAGCAGTGAGAGGTGGGTGGTGAGAAGATTAATTTTTATTCTGCTTCCCATATTGTTTTAGGATTGCAATAAAAATGTTGTTGTAGGAGGTAAATATCTGGTTGGTAACCAGATTAACTTTTCAGACTAGAGCAAGGGAATTGCCATATCTGTTCAGGCCCACCTGTAGTGTAGTATTGACTTCTGTGGAGAAGTGCAGGGATTCAGCTGTGTGAACCTCGACATACAACTCCCATAAGGTGCCATTTAGCACTTCTAGATTGACAGTTTTTAAAGCAGTACTTAGACCCTTATGGATACACCAGTCCATGAACAGGAATAGTTCCCCACTGGTTTCTTTCTGCATATTTTTTGCCCCTTAGAATGCTCTATGGAGTCCAGTTCATCAGTGCTGATGAAAACATTATGAGTACTCACTGTGCTCACATTCCATTTTTTTGTGCCAGAATTTAAACTCTGCTCTGCTTCTGAGAGAGCCGTTGCTCACCTTCCCAAAGCATTTCCTGCACTATGGGATCATGGAAGATGTAAAAATTTATGGTACAGTAATTGAACATTTTCTTAAGGTAATTTAAATTCATACCAGGTGGGAAACAAAGACAGCAGAATTGGAGGTGTGAAGGAGGTGGCAGGCATGGTAGCACAAGGATACTGTTGGTAAGTCGATTTGTGGGTGTTGGCACTAGTTATTTTGTGTGCTATAATCTAAAAAATGAGCATAGCTGGCATAGATTGCTTTCCTGTCTCTAACCATTTTATAAACTTTCTATCTATCTATCTATCTATCTATCTATCTATCTATCTATCTATCTATCTATCTATCTATCTATCTATCTATCGACAGAGAGAAAGAGAATGAGTGAAACAAGAGAGAATTAATAATGAGTATGTGTGCTATACAAGGAAATGTACAAAGGGGGAGTGGCTTTATTATCTGAATAGTCCTCTAAAATGGGCATATGGGTCCAGATATTCAAAAGGGTTGTGCCATGCGCAACAGGGATGCGCCAGTGCAAGCCCGAAAATGTGCCATTCTGCGATATTCAGTGGGAGGCAGATGCGCCCCCCAAATCACACTGCGCAAGAGAGCAATGATAATGAATGCATGTGCAACTGAAGGGGGAAGAACCATGCATAAATGGCGCAGTGCGATATTCAACAACATGCGCCATGCACAATAGGGGATCAAGTGGAAGTTGCACGATAGCGGAAATGAGCCAAAATAAAAAGGAACAAGAGAGAGGCACAAGAACGCTACAGGGAAGGCACATGTTGCTGAACCATAGCCAGCCACACAGGCAACACAAAAACACAGGGCAGGACAGAGACAGAGCACCTGGAACCCCCAGGAACAGGGAAGGTGTGGAGAGCCACAGCCACAGTGCGGTGCAGAAGGGGGAAGTGCCACACTGCACTGAGGCCACCACAGGAAGGTGTTCCCGGTGCAGGGGAAGTAGCAGTCAGAACAGCGGGGGGAACATAGAAACAGCTGCTGGGGGGGAACACAAGCCAGAGACATGGCCAGTGCCACCATCCAGATGGAGGCAGTTATGAGGGGGGGTGAGAAGGCAGGCAGCAGTGGGGCGCGGCCGTGGAAGGGACCGTCAGTGGTATGCCCCCAACAGGCTTTACCGAGCCCGCACCAGCTTTGAGCTGTACACCGATACCAAGATCGTGGGCCAGTACCACCTGAACCGGGCAATTCTGAGGCAGCTCTGTGAGCTGTGCAGTGAAGTGACGCAGGCACCCACACGACGGAGCCATGCTCTGTCAGTGGAGACAAAAGTGACAGCTTGCATGTGCCTGCTCACCACGGGTACCTTCCAGAGACCAACAGGGGACACGACAGGCATAACCCAGTCAGCCGCGTAATGCCATCTCACCCAATTCCTCAGCACACTGCTGCCACATGCTGCGGAGTACATCCATTTCCCCAGCACACTGGCGGAGCACACAGCAAACATACAGGAGTTCCACAGGGTAGCACGTATGCCTGGCATGCTCGGGGCAATAGACTGCACCCATGTGGCCATCCGCACACCACCTGGCCCCGAAGGGGCTGCATACATGAATCGGAAGGGTATGCAAGCATCAACTGCCAGGTGGTGCTGATGCCAGGGGCGTATAATGTCTGTGCCACGCATCCTGGGGGGAGCACATGATGCCTTCATCTGGCACCAGGCAGCACTGTGCCACAGATTCAAGTGTGGGGACATCCCCACTGGCCACTTAGTGGGTGAGTATGCAAACCACGCAGAAAGACATGGAGATTGGGAGGGGCATAGTCAGAGGTGACATGGGTATTGGCCTAGATGGCCCAAGGCAGGGTGATGCTGATCACCAAACTAACTTCCACCCTCTACACACAGGTGACAGTGGATACCCACTCCGTCTCTGGCTTCTCACACCATACCGGCGGCCCATGACCCCATCACAGCAATGCTACAGTGAGGCATATGCCACCACACGCAATGTCATTGAGTGGGTGCTCGGGATGCTGAAGGCACATTTCCATTGCCTGGACACATCTGGCGGTGCCCTACAGTACAGCCCCTCAAAGGCCTGTGGGCTATTCCTGGCCTGTTGCATCCTGCACAACATGGCCAACGACTGTGGGATAGCCGTACAGGTCGAAGAGGGGGACAGCGAAGGGACCCCAACTGATCCGGCTGGCACCGCTGCACTGGGACACCATCACAGAGGAGCACTTCAGCCAACCCAGGTAAGTCATGGGGCCATGTGAAATCACCAGTGGCAAAGTCACAACCCACAAACACGCATGGACAAACACCAGGGGTGCATGTCGTCAAGGGAAGTGGCCGAGCATGGAACCGCACATGCTGCCAGGGATGGGCAAGGTCTAACACAGCACGTGGTCACACATACACACACACACCTCACAAGACATGCACAAAGGGTAGGAGGCACGCCGACCCCGACCGCCACCCCTAGCCACACAGACATCCACAGACCACCACGCCCAGTGCCTGTCATTGTGCATGTGTCAGATGCTGGGAACCATTGCACAGTGGTGGACAGCACAACACAGGCATCATCATGCACACACCACAGTGAACAGCAGCCGGGAGGGTGTGCAGATGGAACATGTGCGTGCGTGCAGGGCCGGGTACCCCACCCGTGCATTGCACGCTGAACAACACAATGCACACAGGGCAGCATAAGACAGTAGCCGTGCTGGGAGACAGGTCAGTCATGTGCCACAGTGCCACTGCTGCCACGGATATATGGGCGGCTCTGCCGAGACCTGCCAGCAGTGACAGGCTGACCAATGGCCTCATTTGGTGGCACCGACGGTCCCCAAGGGGTTCCACTGTGTGAACGCGACCGTGCTCACGCAGGGGTCTGCAGCACACTGAACATGCCTGTGCCAGGCATGCTAGGGATGCCCACAGCTGAACCCGGTGTCGATAAGGAGAGTGTCGCATGATGCCGGGAACAGAGGGTGGACATTGCACTGCACGGTGTCTGCGACGCATGGGCAAATAATTGTGTGCCCATTGTGGCCATGACAGCTGTGATTGCCTGTGTCTGCCTGTCAATGGCAGCGGTCACATTCTCCAAAGCCAGTCCAGCCCTGCCAGGGAGCAAGCGGTGTCTCTGCTGCACCACTCCTCTGCCTGGCACCAGAGCCTGAGTCATCCACCGCCATCACAAACGCACCTGCTGATTGACTGATGCTTGGGTGTGCGGTTGGCTCATCTAAGGCGTCATCCTTGCAGATCAGCATGCTGTCCCTCATGGTGTTCGGCGGCCTGATGGTCAGCACACTTGAGGGTGGCGCTTTTACAGGAGCCAGGTCTGGGCATGTCCACAGGCGGTGCACTGATGCCGCCCCTGCCGGTCTCCAGGGCTCAACGGTGCCGCCACAGTGGCCGCAACAGCCCCACTGTCCTGGACACACACCAGTGCTGGCCCACTGGTGCAGACAGGCACAGGCTGTGACTGTGATGTCACGCAGGCCTCCACGGTGGCACCACCCATGGCCATGCCCATGATGTCACCTGCTGTGTGGCCATCCTGTGGGCCACACGTATCACTTCCCACGACGTTAGCTCCATCATCATCAGTGATGGATCCTGCACCAGCCCGAGTCTCAGCATGCTGGCATCCATGGATGCTGGCACGCTGGGACACGGGCAGGGCCTCCTCTGCACCTGCTCCATCAACATCAGTCCGGACATCCAGGCAGGCCCACTGTCGCCCTGACCCTCGTACACCTGTGGAGGTGGACAGGCCCTCCTCTATCTCCATGCTACCATCCTCAGTGGAGAAGCCCACCACCGTTGACCCATGTAGGCGCTCAGGGCTGTAAGGGAAAAACAGCAGCATTAATGTATGGACCTACCCTCCCCGTTGACAAGACCAGGACCTACCATGCGAGTGACCCAGGCTACCACCATCTGGAATCCACCACCGGGAACACCCCTCGATGGTGCAACACCGCATGCTGCCAGCAACCTGCTCTTCTTGTGGGGTCAGGTATTTGCACCTCGGCTATCCCTCACAGTCCTGAACCGTGCTGTCTAATGACAGCAAACTTCTCATAATCCTTCTCCTGTACCAGCGCCCATCTTCTTTTTGCACTCCTGCACGGACCACTGGTGGCTGCCATGCAGGTTGATGGCACGTGCCACCTCTTCCCATGCAGTAGCACGGGCCTGTGGTGTTCCCTGGCATCCACCAAAACAGCGGCTCCTGGTCGAGGTAGGCCTCAAAAGGACATCTGTTTCTGCCTTGATGAAGTTAGGCCTCCTCTTCCACCCACTTCTCTGTTCCTCTTCCTCCCACCTCACACGATCGTCATTAGTCATCCTGTGAGGAACGACAGGTGTTACTGCTGACTGTGCAGTCCCATGCATGTCCCAAACACCACAATCCACACTCCCCAGAACAACATGCAGCTCACCACAATAGACTGCAGTAACCGACTATGGCCAGTGCAGCCCAATGTCACAGTTTTATAGCGCAACGCATGCAAATGAGGCGAGGCACATTTTTAAAGGGATGCAAATGCTGTGTCTGCACCACTGAATGGCTGATTAGCTGATTTGCATATGCCAGCTGAATATCATGCTGTTGCAATTTGTGCAATTGTGTTGAACGTGCTCAGCCAAGGGTGCAGTTCTGTGACATGCACAGTACACACCTAACTGCGCATGCCTGGGGTATTAGCTTGAGTCCCTGCCATGCTAACGGCGTGCTGTGCATGGGATGCAATGCGGGGCATAGCCACCATTGTGCCAGTGGCATTGCACAAGCTGCTGCATATGGTGTGGCACTGGGGCGCCAATGGGTGCACTGGCCACAGTGCTATGAAACGCTACAGGAGGTGGCACACAGGCGCAATCGCACTACACACATTGGGTTCCAATCACGCTGGCAATCCGTGCAGCGAGAGACATGACCCTGTGCGGCTGCTTGCCCCTAGGTGCCATCGCCAGGCATGGGTGCACCACTATCATGCTGTTCTGTGACAGCACACTAGGGAATGGCAGTGCTGTACAGCGCAGCATCTGTACATGGCGGGACTGCGCTGCCGAGCGCCATTTTGAATCCAACTATCTGCTGAGATGGCGCGGAGAAGGGCAGTTATGTGGAGCCAGGTGGAGCTAGTGAATCTGGTGGCCATTGTAGAGCCCCTATGGTGATGCATCCCTGAACAGGGCCAGGAGTGCAGTTTGGCAGGAGGTGGCTGATGCGCTGGAGTAGGCCATGGGAATTGGGCTCACGGCACAGCAGTGTCGCCACAGGTGCAGGGGACCTCAGGTTGGGGACCCAGCACCTGCCACCCTGCAGGGACAGCATGCCAGGAGGGGCACATTGCTTGCGACCAGGTGGGTGCCCTATCCATACACTGTTGTTGTCCATACCGGGTATCATGGTTGCATGTCTCGGCATGGGGAGCCGTCCAGTGTTGGCCCGTGGTGCTGGTATCGGGGTGGGGGTGGATGGTATGGCCGTGTGGATTGCACAAACATGGGGGGCAGGGGACTTTGCTACCAGATTGTACTGATGTTTCCTCTCTCCATGTTTGCACCTTAGGCCCAGAGAGAGGCTGGTGAGGATGGATGCCTGCCCTGGAGGACCAGCAGGCCGGAGGGTAAGGGTCTACAGAGGTGAGGGACCAGACTGATGATGGTGAGTGCCTTACATCCATGATTACTATTGCATGCTGTGTAACTGGGTGGGCAGCTAGGGCATGGCCACCATCCACTGACACCCCTGCCATGCATGCAACTTATTTACAATCAGCACTGTCAGTGGCACTGCATGTCTGGGGTGCATCAATAGTAGTCCATCGTGCACTGGGTACATGGCTGTGCCACTGCCTTCACACCCGCATAGCCAAGTCACTGTAGCCACGGTGGTGCTGTGCAGGACATGGGCGGTGGGTGTGTGCAGTGGTCCGCGTGAGCTATGGGTGCCTGGGTAAGCAGAGTCTTGTGGACACGGTCACTGTGGTGGTCACACACCATCACAGGGGCATGGCACATGGCTATATGCCATGCACAATGGATGGGCTGCAGGGGCTGGACAGTCACCACGTATTGACTCTGCTCCCCGTCCCTAGGTGGAGGCCAGCGACTCAAAGAGCCATCGAAGAGGGACTGCAGGGAGATACTACAGGTGGCAGGACCCTGGAGCTCCTCAGCAGATGGACCGACATGGAGTGAGCGGCGTAGGAGACATCAGCGCCACGTGGAGGAAGACCAGGGCAGACAATAGCCCATCCATGCCCCTAAATCACCTTTCCCCCGGACCCACCCTCACCCTTCTTTCCCTCTCCTATATATTCACCCTTGCCCTTACCTGCCCCCACTTGGTATGTGGTCCTTCCCCCCATTGTACATACTTGTAAATAATTTTTTTGATTACCTGTTTTAAATACATTTGTTTTGTTATGACAACTGTGGTGGTCTCTGATTTGTAGCGGGCTACAGGTGCTCAGCTGCAGTGGTGTGCATGGCGTATGGGGTAGTGCTCGCATGGGCGTGTGTGTGTGTCCGGAAGGGAACCGCCTATGGTGTGGGCAGGGGGATCAGTCCCTGTCTGTGGTTTGTGTGTTGTTCTCTGTGCACTGGATGCCTGTGTGCAGTGGTCCACAGTGCATGCACTGTGTACGCACCTATGTCAACCGTCCATAGCCTGTGCAGTTGACA
The DNA here is from genome assembly GCA_016271365.2 of Neoceratodus forsteri. NCBI lineage: Eukaryota > Metazoa > Chordata > Ceratodontiformes > Ceratodontidae > Neoceratodus > Neoceratodus forsteri. Next base: position 985,626,621 of record CM057452.1, on the reverse strand, counting down.
CTCTTGCATGTCTGTGATATGCACAGTCAGCTAGTATGTCAGTGGTGGCTGTCCATGCCAGATAACAACTGTACCTGGCACAATGCGGATGCCTCCCATCACCAGTATGGTGCCGCGTCTGCCTCCGGTGTGGCACTGTGGCCTCCGCTGTTGTCCCCCTCAATACCCAGCCGCTTGTGTCTGTTGCAGGGGATGTGCTCCAGGTCTCTGTCACTTGTGCTCCAGCAGCATGCTGGTGGCATACAACTTCATGGTGCCTGTGCAGGGTGGCTGGCACACCTGTGCCATGTGGGGTGCTGGATGTTGTGTACACGGCAGCATGGCCACACTCAGTGGCTTGGTTGACCTGCTACTGTGTCCTGTGTTGGTGTGCCCTTAGGTATGGGGTGTTTGTCCATGCACTGTGTTGCATCCTGTGTGGCGCGTAGCTGTACAACACTGTGTGTGTCTGTGCTGGCTGTTGTGGCCAGTGCTGAGATAGGATGTGTCCTTGGGAGGTATGCAGGGTGCTGTACCACTGGTGAGTGGGGTCGGGCACCCTATACTCGCATAATAAATTACCTCGTGTGCCCGGCCTTGGTCAGTCTCTCAGCTGTACCTCCAGGGGTTGTACAGGGGTGGCACTATGTATGCTGTTAGTTGCATTTCTGTCTGCTGCTGCCCACTGCAGGTGCCTGTATTAATTAGGTCTTCCTTACTGCAAGCTATGTGGTGCCTGAGTTGCATTGTCACAGTGGGGTGGTGGCATGCATGGGGTGTCCTGCACTGTTGGGGCGCTACTCCTGAGAAGGGTGTATGGTGATCGTGGTGCAGAGTGCTCTGCATTGGTGGAGATGGTGTGGCACAGGGTGGTTGGCCCTCCTTGTGCTGCCAGTCACAGCTTGCCAGGGGTGTGCTGGGGCACCATGGCCCAGCTGTGGGTTGGTTGCCGGTATCCATGGGCTGGTGGTTATTCCAGTTCTCCCCTGGTTGTGAAGTGCATGGGGTGTGGGGGACGATGTCTGTTCTGCTGTGTGCTCCTCTGCCCATCTGCAGAGAAGGACAGACATTGGGGTATGCGTTTGTGTGGTCGCCCATAACGTTCATGCCATTTCACCTCACCCTATCCTGCAGACACTGACAGGTGTTGAGGTGTGCTTGGGGTGTTGACACAGTCTTACTCCCCGCCAGGACATCGCTGAAATGGGTGCTAACATAGAATGTGAGTGAACTGTAGGGCCGAGGGGTCAAAGGCACAGCTCAATGCCTGTCAGTGGCTGGGGAAGGGGTGAGTTGGAATGGCATGAGCATTATCATAGTCAGCAATCCAAAGGCACTCCATTGAGGTCTGTCGGTCTGTAAAGGGTGGGACATTATGGTTAGAAACCACCATGATGCACGAGCATTGGTAGTATTTGCAGTACAAATGTTCAACATTGGCCATTTTGTGGCCCCACCTCATGAAAGCATGTGGGACCTCTTCTCATAAACAGTTGGCACTGTGATTTTGTCAATATGTCCCAAATTTGAGTTTCCACAGTGACCATGCCATTGTGCACCAGATGTACGAAAACACAGATTGGGCAGGATGTGAAGAATGACAGCTGGTACCATTCATAAGGATGTGTGAAGAGATGTCAATGTTGAAAATCTGTAGTGAAAATAGTAAAAATGCTCAAACTTCCGAACGTACATGGAAACTGTGCAACGCATGTGCGTAACACAGTCATTTAGTGGAATTATTTCAACACATGTTCAGCCTAGGCATTTCGTGACCTCTGCTCATGAACACTGTCACTATGATGTTCTTAATCTGTCCCAAACATTGATTTCCTACAGCAACAGCAGTATTCTGTGCCAGATGTGTAAATGCATATTTCGGGCAGGATGTGAAAAATGACAACTGTACAGTTCATAAGGAGGTGTGGAAAAATGGCAATGTTGAAAATCTGGAGTGAAAATACTACAAATTTGCAAAGTTACGAGTTTGCGTGGAAACTGCACAGCGCACGCTTGTAACAGTCATTTTATGGACATTTGTCACCAAATTTTCAACATAGGCATTTTAGGATTTCTGCTCGCAACCCAATGAACAGCGTCACTGTGATTTTACATACAAACATACATATGAACATATGAATCTGCCAGCAGAACACACCAATCGTTCTATGTAAGTCTGCCTGAGTGTGCATCTAGCATCCTAGATTGCAGTTGCCCCAGCCTCCTCCCTCTCAGTTCCTCCCCTGCTTTTCCAAGCCCCTGCCCCCCTGACTCTTTCTCTTGCTTTATCCCACTCTTCCTTAAAGCTGTTGACTGTCCTACATGTTACCACCCCCTCTGGCAGTGCATTCCAACTAGACACCACCCTCTCAGAGAAGTAGTGCCTCCTCATTTCCTCTTGAAATGTCTCCATTCCAACCTTAGTCCATGCCACCTTATCTCTCTTCCACTCCTCAGTTTAAACACCCCCTCTGTGTGAGGTTTATTTACCCCCTCAGGCAGTTAAATGCTTCAATCATATCCCCCCATCCCTGTTCTCCTCCAGTGTGTACATGTTCAGCTCCACCAGCCTAACTTCATATTCCTTTCCTTCCATCCCCTTTAACATTTTTGTTGCCCTCTTTTGCACCCCTTCCAGTAACTTTATATCTCTCCTCAGGTATAGCCTCCAGTATTGCACACAGTACTGTAGGTGTGGTGTGACCAATTATCTGTAGAGAGGTATGATCACATCCCTGTGTCTGGATGAGAACCCCCTTGTGATGCATCGCACCATCCTGTTTGCCTTCGCTTCTGCTTTCCTGCAGGCCGAGTTGTTCATGCTCCCAGTTACCAACACCCCTAGGTCCTTCTCCTCCTCTGTGATCCCCAACCAATAGTCCATCTTCTGGTTCTTAGCCCTGAAGTGCATCACCATACTCTTCTTTGCAATGAATCCTAGCTGCCACTCCACTGACCATGTCTGCAGTTTGGTTAGGTCCCCCTACAGTTTTTTCCATCCATCCTCTTCATCCACCACTGCCCCCAATTTGGTATAATGTGCAAACAGACTAACCCTGCTCCCCAGTCCATGTGCTATATCAGAGATAAAGAGCCCAAACAGCACCAGGCCTAGCACTGACCCCTTGGGGCAACTTCTTGTCACTGCTTTTAGGTGCGAGAGCTACCCCAACACCACCACCACCACCACCCTCTGCACTCTCCCCTGTAACCAGTTTTCTATCCATTTAGTCAGACCAACTTCCACCCATACCCCTCCTTCTCGTCACTCTTCTCCTCCTTGGCCTGTGTCCCTCCTCCCAGTAATCTGCACCCTTTCTTCACCTTATTCTTATCGGGTGGTGATGCCTTCTGTATTACACTCAGACCACTCTGCCCTCCCAGAGTTACTATGCCTCTGCCTTTACCTATATGTAGGGGGTGAGCCCATTAGCCTCCCCTGTTCAAACCTTTCTACCAACCTCAGTCTTTTGCTCCCCCCACTAGTTTAAATCCACCTTAGTAGAGATATACCCATCTAATCCGGCCTTTAATACTCCCCTCCCTGCTCAAGTGTACCCTGTCCCCCATGTACAAGTCACTATTCCCTCCGACCCTACTGCAGTTAGTCACTAAACCATCATTTTTGGTGTGGCACCAATCCCTCAGCCACTCGTTGAACTCCTCAAGCCTACCCTTCATCCCCATGCTTGCACATGGTACCAGTAGTACCTCCGAGAATGCAAATGACTCCCCCACTCTCTCACACTGCCTACCCAGCTACTCAAGCATCTCCTTCACTATTTCCACAGTTCCCCGTGCCAAGTTGTTTGTTTCCACATGCAACACTAAATGAGGTTTCCTCCTCCCCCTCGCTGCACACTTGAGCAGCACCTGCCTTGCCCCTCCTGCAGTACACCTGGGGATAGCTTCAACCCAAATACGGCTGTGCCTTTCCCCCCTGCCACCTCATCTCACCTGTTTCAGTATAGAATCCCCCAGGAACAGTAACCCCCATCCCTTACCACCTTTCCCTTCTTATGCCCCTTCCACCACCCCAGTATTCATTCGTCCCTGCCCCTTATCCCTGCCAGCTGCTCCCTATGTGACTTCTGTAACTGTACCCCCTACTTCTGCCTCACCCCTTTTCTCTGCCTTATTCCCCCATCCCCCTTGAATACATTCCCAGCCTGATTACTTTCTACTGGGCTTCCCATGTCGACCTCCCTTCCTCCCCTGCTGATTTCCAACCCCTCTCCTATCCCCAGTTGTCTATTTAGAGCCCCCATTCCTTTCTACCCTGATAGTGAAGCCCCTCCCATTCTTCCCCCCTTCCCATAGCCTTCCCTCCTCCAGTCACCACTCCCTCCTTCCTTACTAGCCCCCTTCTAACCTTTTGTCCTCGCTATCTCTTCCCCTACCTGATGCCATCCCTCTCATGCCCCACTTGTCCTCCCTCCTTCAGTATATTCCTGCTCCCCCTCTCTCTCCCATAGCATAGGTTTGAATCTATTCCTAGTTGACACCCCTTCTACATCTCTTCCCCCTATCGGTTCCCCTCCTACTTGTTCCCTCCATGCCAGCCCTGGTTCCACCTGGTCCCTCCTACCACGCAGCCATCTGCTGTCCCCTGGTACTCCTCATGGTCTCTTTCTCCCATCAGGGAGCCTCCCTCACCTCGGGCACCCCTCCCTTCTCCTCTCTTTTCTGTTGGTTCTGATACTGGGGTCGGTTTCACTCCCTAGTTGTTCTTCCTCCGTCCCCCTTTGCCATCCTCTATCCCCCCCAAACCAGGATGCCTACCATTCTCATCTGCCCTGCCACTTAGACTCTTCCCTAACCTCTACAGTTCCTCCCTCAAACTAGCCAGTTGTCTACAGACCATATACCCACCCCCCCAAGCCCAGTCCAGGATCATGGTGGACTCACACCCTGTACACGCCACCACCCTTCCAAAGATACCTGCCCTACTGACATGTGGCACCTGCCCAATTTTGTCCCCCATCTTATGTTACTGGCTCTTACTCCCAGGTTCTGTACCCTACTACAAATGTTAGACCCCTATTTACTGAAATTCCTGCCCCCCCCCACTAGTCCCCCTAGTGCCCCCTTGCCGACCGGGTTAATTTATCTCATCCATTAGATACTGTATTACTGTGGCAATCCTAAAGCCTCCTTGTCCATTTTCACCCTCAGCTACCACACTTTTGTTCTCAGCTCTCACATAGTTTCACTTAGCCCAGTTAGAAATCCTATTACACTCTAAGTATTACTCAGCTCAGGTGAGAACTAAACAGAACAACTAAATCTGTATTATTATAGCAACCCTAAAAGTATCCAATCATTGCTTTGTATCCACTCCAGAGACCCTGCTGTAATATAGGACCACAAAGGACACGGGGGGGGGGGCAACTCTAAAGTCCCGGCAGAGCTCCACTGAACACACTCACTGTCTCTCTATCACTCGTTCATTCTATTTCTCCCGGGGATGCAGGCTGCCCTTTTGTACTGGGCTCCTGCTTGCATTGGCACCTTTTTCTGTGAACAAAGAAATCTGCAGCAGTCCTGACAGAGCTCCGTTGAGCTCACTCACTCCCCCTTTCTCACTCGCTCATTCTGTTTCTCCCAGCACTGCAGGCTATCCATTTGTACTGGGCTCCTGCCTGTGTTGGCACTTTTTCTGCCCACAATGAAATCTGAAGTAGTCACAATAGAGCTCCGTTGAGCATGCTCACTCCCCCTCTGTCACTCACTCATTCTGTTTCTCCCAGCGCTGCAGGCTGCCCTTTTGTACTGGGTTCCTGCCTATGCTGGTGCCTTTTTTTGCCCACAAATAAATCTGCAGCAGTCCCAACAGAGCTTCACTGAGCTCGCTCACTCCCCCTCTCTCACTCACTCGTTCTGTTCCTCCCGGTGCTGCAGGCTGCCCTTTTGTCCTCTGGCACAGATAGTCTGGTTCTCCCTAGAATCTGGTGAGTTTCCAAGCTCCCTGAAGGAGGCAGTGGTGACACCCCTTCTAAAGAAAGCTTCTTTGGATCTGGATTCTCTGGCCAACTACAGACCAGTCTCAAACCTTCCCTTTATAGGGAAGGTGATTGAGAAAGTAGTAGCAGTACAACTGGAGGACCACTTGACCATCCATGACATCTATGAACCTCTCCAGTCTGGTTTTCGAAAGAGGCATAGTACTGAGACTGCGTTGGTTCGGGTGCTCAATGATCTCCTGATGGCGAGAGAATGGAGAAGCCGTTCTATCTTGGTGCTCCTTGATCTCTCTTCAGCCTTTGACACTGTGGACCATGGGGTACTGCTCGGGTGCCTGGGGTCCATCTGTGGCCTGACAGGTGCAATCCTCAGGTGGTTTACATCTTTCCTTACTGGCAGAAGTCAGAAAGTGGTGTCTGGGATTTTTTCCTCGGACCCACTCTCTCTGCCATGTGGGGTACCTCAGGGCTCAGTGTTGTCCCCATGTTGTTTGCACTGTATATGCTGCCCCTCAGAGACATTGTAAGATGGTACGGGCTGAGGTTTCACTGCTATGCTGATGATACCCAGCTCTACCTGTCTTTTGCTCCTCACCAGGATAGAGCTGTCTCAGTCTTTAATAACTGCCTTGTTGAAATCCAGGGCTGGACGAATTTGAGCTGGTTAAAGTTGAACGCTGAAAAGACCAAGGTGATGGTGGTGGACCTGGGTTGCTGGATAGAGGGGTTGTGAGCTGGTCAGCCCTCTGGACCTTTTCTTGGGGGCTCCCAGATCCCTTCCTCTGAATGGGTGCAAAACCTGGGGATAGTGCTTGATGACGGGCTGACTTTACGAGCTCAGGTGTCGGCAGTCGTCAAGTCTTCCTTTTATCATTTTAGGAATATCTCCAGGATTAAGCATCTTGTTCCATCCGGGGACATACATACATTGGTCCACACCTTCATGACCTCACACCTGCATTACTACAACTCTCTGTACTTAGGGCTACCTGGGGTTGATATACACCACCTGCAGCTTGTGTAGAACGCTGCATCACGATTGTTAATGAGGGCTTCTCGAGCCTCCCATATTACTCCTGTGCTGTGCGATCTGCACTGGCTGCCGATTAGGTGGCAGATCACCTTTAAAGTTGGTTTACTGACTTATAAAGCCCTACATGGACTTGGCCCTGACTACTTGAAAGAGCTTCTTGTACCTTATCACCCAATGAGAAAGCTCCTTCGGCTGACAAGGGGTTGCTGGAGGTTCCAAGGGTGTCATTGAAATCTTCAGGGGCCTGTCATTTATGCACGTGGCCCCTTTCCTTTGGAATTCTCTACCCCATCAGCTTCGGGAGTGCACGACTGTGGGACGTTTCAAACAGGAATTGAAAACTTACCTATGGCATCAGGCATTTATTGATACTGAATTAGTATGATCCTCAGACAGCTATTATTATATTTGTTGGTTGCTGATTTTATTATTATTGTTTTATCTTGTTGTAAAGCGCCTTAATGGCTTGAAAGGTGCTTATGTGAAATAAAATTTTATTATTATTATTATTGATATTTGTACTGGGCTCCTGTCTCCATTGGCATCTTTTTCTGCCCACAAGAAATCTGCAGCAGTCCCGACAGAGCTCTGTTGAGCTCGCTCATGCCCCCTCTCTCACTCGTTCATTCCATTTCTCCTAGAGCTGCAGGCTGTCCTTTTGTACGGGGCTCCAGCCTGCATTGGCGCCTTTTTCTGCCCACAAAGAAATCTGAAGCAGTCCTAGTAGATCTCGGTTGAGGTTGATCACTCCCCCCTCTCTCACTCACTCGTTCTGTTTGTTCCGCTGCTGCAGGCTGCCCTTTTGTACTGGGCCCCATCTAGGTATCTGGATCGACAATAAATTATCTTTCAGTGACCACGTCGAAGATGTCTCTAGAAGGTTAAAAGCAAGGTTAGGTTTCTTCTACAGAAATAGGCCCCTTTTCCCCCTTGAAACTCGAAACAAGCTTGTACAGGCCACTTTTCTCCCCCTACTCGACTATGGCGATGTAATCTATTCCTCCACCACTCTTACAAATCTAAGTAAACTGGACATCCTTTATCACCGTGTGTTACAGTTCATTACCAACTCTCCTTACCGTTTGCACCACTGTGACTTATATGCAGCTGTTGGTTGGACATCCCTTGCTACTAGACGCCTGCTCCATGCTGGGCTATGGACTGTTAAACTGCTTCTGCAGAAATTGCCAAGCTATCTCTCTTCCCTTAATAGTATCTCACATAGTGCATACTCGTTAAGAAAATCTGACTTTATTATGCTTGACATACCAAGGACGCGGACTTCCTTTGGTAAACGTGCTATTGCATATGCCCTTCCCTCCATTTGGAACCAATTACAAACTGTACTGAAACTAACTAGCACAGTTTCGATAAACTTCTACAAATCGCTAAGTTCAGCCAAAATAAAAGACACCTGTAACTGTCATTAAGTCTCTTCCTTCCCCATGTGTGCCATATTTATCCACTGGTAAGGTATAATTGATTTGTCATATTAACTGCTTTCCTTCCCCTTCTACTCCTGGCTTTATCTTTGCTTACGCTCCACTGCTACTCTATCAAATCACTCCTCCCCCATATCAGTTGTAGACTGTTGTTTTGTTCTAGCTGCCAAAATACTGTATATGTATTGCACACACAGTCATCATGTTTCATTTATCAGTATGCAACCTGTAAGTCGCTTCCTGTCTCATATCAATGTTTACCACTCATGTCACCCTATGTGGTACCTTTGTATGTATATCCAGCCTGTATCATGTAACGTGCATTTCATGTATATATTGTTATTACCTATCTGTGTTTGTACTTTAAGTGTTTATGTCACAGGACCTCCTTGTGAATGAGCTTGCTCAATGGAGTTTTCCTGCAATAAACTTGAACTTGAACTTTTTCTGCCCACAAAGAAATCTGCAGCAGTCCTGACAGAGCTCCGTTGAGCTCGCTCACTCCCCCTCCCTCACTCGCTCGTTCCGTTTCTCCCAGCTCTGCAGGCTGCCCTTTTGTACCGGGCTCTAGCCTGCATTGGCACCTTTTTCTGCCCACAAAGAAATCCACAGCAGTCCTGACAGAGCTCAGTTGAGCTCTGTCACTCCCCCTTCTCACTCGCTCTGTCTTAATCTGTCCCAAACACTGATTTCCCTAAGCAACTGCGTTATTCTGAGCCGGAAACAAAAACACATTTTGGCCCGGATGTGAAAAATGGCAGCTGTACTGTTCAAAAGGAGGTGTGAAAAAATGCCAGTGTTGAAAATCTGGCGTGAAAATATTACTAATTTGCGAAGTTACAAGGGTACATGAAAACTGTGCAACGCATGCTCGTAACAGTCATTTTTACAGACGTTCAGCACAAAATTTTCAACATAGGCATTTTAGGACCTTTGCTCATGAACAGTGTAACTGTGATTTTCTTAATGTGTCCCGAACACTGATTTCCCACAGCTACTGCGCTATTCTGCACTGGAAGTGCGAAAACACATTTTGGCCAGGATGTGAAAAATGACAGCTGTACTGTTCATGAGGAGGTACAGAAAAAATGACAATGTTGAAAATCTGGACTGAAAATATTGCAAATTCACGAAGTTATGAGCGTGTGTCACAACTGCCCAACACACGCTCGTAAAACAGTAATTTTTTGGATTTTTTTCCACCAAATTTCTAACATAGGCTTTTTGAGAGCCCACCTCATGAACACTGGCACTGTCCTTTTGTTAATCGGTCCCAAAAGATGATTCCATGCAGTGACTGCGAAATCACCTTTCAGGACCGAATAATGCCATGACAGTGACTGAATTAATGAGGAGGTGTCCAAATAACCCCATGTTGAAAATTTGGTGCCAAAATTCCCAAAAATGCCTGAGATATGCACCAAAGTTGAAAAAACCCTATTTATGCCATTATTCAGCTTACCGGCATTTCTTCAGTCCGCGGGTCGGCTTTGAAGATTGCAGACATGTTCCCCGTCCACCGAAGATCGCCACGCCAGGCTCCAGAGGTAAGCATGGGGGTGTGTGTGTGTGGGGAGGTAGGTGCGCAGAGGGTGGCACGGGTTGGGGAGGGGTGCAGACAGCGAGGGACTGTTTTCTTCTTCACTGGGTTTAAAAAAAGACATTGTGGGATTTTTTTCTTTAGCAGGTACTTTTGCATGCTGGGTGGGCCTCAGTGTGCCACCCATGCGGTTTTGGGGTGGGGGACTGGAGCTGATGGGGATTAGGCACCCCTGTTGGCATACAACAATTTTGGGGACATTATGCCAATGGGATTGGGCTTCCCCGCCAGCAAATTTAACGGGAGACTGAAGCCAACGGGATTGGGCCCCTGTTGGCAAATTTAATGGAGGGGGACTGAAACTGATGGGGATTGGGCCCCTCATCAGCAAAGAAAGACTTGGTGGGGGGAGCATACAGCCGAGGGGGATTGGGCACCCCCTCGGCAAACAACAAAGGAGGGAAGGGGATTACACTGTGATGACAGGGAGTGGGGTCCTGCATCGGCAAATTACTGGGTCAGGACAGCAAGGTACGCCCTGCAATGACAGGTTGCACCCTCATTGCAGCGGAATGGCTGACGCTGCAATGGCAAGGCAGCCCCTGATTGCAGCCATGAAAACCTTTCAAGGTGGTGGCACTCTGTCTGAACTAGTGTCAGCAGCAGCTTGCCACCACATTGGGGAAAGCAGGCCAAGCCTCAAAAGGCACTGGGGGCATTGGCCAAAACAGTGCCACACCTCCACAACCTGCTTCTGCAGCAGGCTGCCACAGCATGTTTCTTGCGCATGCGCACAAGCAAACATAAAAACCAAAAATAAAAACAAAGACATTCTCCACATTCCTGCTGATATATTTCCTCCGGACCATACAGTAAACACAGAAGCACAAGGTCACAGATAGTAGCCCTTTAGAGATTGCACCTTGTGGTCACACACAAAAACTGAACAACAAATTAAAGTATAGCTGGCTGTTGAATTTAAAAATATGAAAAGGAAACATAACTCACTCATAGGGCTGGACAGAGAGGGATTAAAAAAACTGAAGTTTCACCAGGGGGTGGCACTGCATTACTTTACCTAGAAACAAGGTACTATTTTTTTTTTTGGTGCAGCAATGAAATCGATAAAAAATATTTTAAAAGAAAAAAACTATTTCTTCATTTTTATGTTTGCTTGCACACATGTGTAAGAAACATAGTGCCACCATAGGAGAATTTGTAGGTGTGCCTCCCCAACTTCCAATGCCCTGCTGCCTTTTGCAGGAGCTGCCGCTCCATGCCAATGAATGTAGGAGCTGTCTATGACAGGCATTCAGATGCAGTGGTGTACAGTTGAAAGCAAAAAACCACTGCAACTAGCGGCGGTAACGTATAGGCAATTTGCATGCTGCCGTCGGCAGTATGCAAAGTGCCTACACGTTGGCACTGCACTGGAACAGCTGTCTCAGACAGCTCCATCCCCCGCAACAAGTAGCACGCTGGAGCTCACCCAAGCGTGCTCATATCCCCTCCACACATTGTATGGCCGATGGGGTGCCCAAACCCTTGTTGTCTCGCCATGCCCCCTAACAGAGTTCCAGGTTCCTGGGGCCCACCCCAGCATGGCAACAGTTCATAAGTCGACAGGGGTGCCCAATCCCCGTCGGCTCCACTGTATTCCCCGCCAACAGACTTCCAGGTGCCATGCTGGGAGCCCACCCCCCATGACAACAGTCCATATGGTTGAAGGGGGTGCCCAATCCCCCACTGGCTCCACTGCCCCACCTCCAACCAGCCTTCCAGCTGCCACACTGGGAGCCCACCCCAATGTGGCAAAAGTCCAGCGTCGTCTTTAAAAAAAAAAAAGCTCTGTAAGAAAAAACGGTCCCTCGCTGACTGTCTTGACCCCCTCCCCCCACTCATGCCCACCCTCTGCACACCATGTCTTCCTGCACCCCTCTTCACCCCATACTTACCTCCAGAGTCCGGCGCGACGATCTTTGGTGGACCAGGAACATGTCTGCACTCTGCAAAGCCGACCACGAACTAAAGAAATGCCGGTAAGCTGTATAATGAAATAAATAGGGTTTTTTCAACTTTGATGCATATCTCAGGACTTTTTGGGAATTTTTTCACCAAATTTTCAACATGGGGTTCTTGTGACCCCACCTCATAAATTCTGGCACTGTCATTTAGTTGTTCAGTCCTGAAAAGTGATTTTGCGGTCACTGCACAAATCCACCTTTCTGGACCAGTTTATGAAACAACAGTGTCACAGTTCATGAGGTAGGCCTCCAAAAACCCTATGTTGAAAATTTGGTGAAAAAATTCCCAAAAATGACTTTTATGAGCTTATATTGCGCAGTTCCTACGCACGCTCGTAAGTTCGAGAATTTTTAATATTTTCACTCCAGATTTTCAACGTTGCCATTTTACTACACCTCCTTATGAGCAGTATAGCTGTCATTTTTTGCATCTCACCCAAAATGTGTTTCCGTGCATGTAGTGCACAATGGTGCAGTCGGTGTGCGAAATCAATGTTCGGAACAGATTAAGAAAATCACAGTGATACTGTTCATGAGCAAAGGTCTTAAAATAGCTATGTTAAAAATTTGGTGATAAAAGTCCATAAAATGACTGTTACGAGAGAGTATTGCACAGTTTCCTCGCACCCTAGTAAGTTCATGAATTTGTAGTATTTTCAGTCCAGATTTTCAGATTGGCATTTTTCCACAATTCCTTATGAACAGTACAGCTGTCATTTTTTGCACCATGGCCAAAATGTGTTTTTGCACTTCGAGTGCTGTGGGAAATTATTGTTTGGGACAGATTAGGAAAATGACAGTGACACTGTTCATGAGCGGAGGTCCCAAAATGCCTGTGTTGACAATCTGCTTTAAAAAATCCCCAAACTAATTACATTACGGATGTGCGTTGCGCAGTTTCTACTCATGCTAGTGACTTCACCAGTTTTTTTTTCATATTTTCACTGCAGATTTTTAACATTGCCATTTTTACACCTCCCCATGAACAGTACAGCTGTCATTTTTCACATCCTGTTCGAAATGTGTTTTCACACCTGTGGTGCCAAATGGCGTAGTCACTGTACAAGATCAGCTTTTGGCTAACAAACTGATATTGCCATTGTTCATGAGGTGGGAGTCACAAAAAAACAATGTTGAAAATTTGGAGTGAAAATACCAACGAACGCCTGGGGCGTTAGGGTTTCCAACCATAACGCCCCACCCTGTGGAGACTGACAGGCATCAGGGGTGTGACTTGGGATTGTTGCCTGTAAGGCTCATACCATTCCACCCCCACCCACACACTGCAGCCAGTGAGAGGCATCGAGGTGTGCCTTGGACTCTTTGGCCCCAAAGTTCTCCACATTCTCCTATACTGCACCCATCTCACCATATTTCCTGATGGAATGGGGTGAGCCTAAGGGCCAAAGACCCCAAGGCATACCGTGACACTTGCCGGTGTCTGCAGGGTAGGGTGTGGTGAAATGGCTTGGCCGTTATGCCTGACAACCCAAAGGCACACCCCAATACCTGTCAGTCTCTGCAGGGTGATGGTGGGGTTGGCTTCAGTTCAATACTTCACTGCCATTCCTATTATGCAACTCTCTGACTCCTACACTACCAATGACAATGCCAGCAAGCAAGCATTCGGCATTGACAAATGCTTGTTTTCTTACCCAAAAGCAAGCAGACATTGTATAATCTCAATAAGCCACTCCAGGGTGTGGGTATATGGTGGAATTTATCCACTTCTGGTGTGTTTTATTTACTCGGCCTGTGGCCCCATGATCAAACCACACCAGACGTGGTAAATCCCACCATATATCCACACCCTGTCATGGTATGTTGCTTAATAATACATTAGGATGTTTACTTTTTACCTTATTTGTGGGTCTGGATTGGTTTTCTGGTGAGCTGTGGTTGGGGCAATTGGGGGGTTTGCCTTTTCTTTTTTGGCCCATGGGCTTCCTTAGTGTGTTAGTGTTTTGATATTGGGCTCTCTTTTGGCCCTGTTGTGTTTCTGAAGTGTAGAGTTCACCTATAAAAAGGGGCATGTCTGCAGCCGGTCTTCATTTAGTTAATTGGTGGTGCCATGGAGTGCAGCGGTGTGCAGTAGATTGGGGCAGCTTTGATAGTAGGAGCAAGGTTACACACAAACATAGACAGTGACAGCAGAAAAAGACTATTGGTCCATCCCAGTCTGCCCATATACCCTTTCATGCCCCAAGACCTTATGTTTATACAGGGCTGTAGCCCACACGCTTCACCTCATTCTCCCCATTTTACTGCTACCAGCCTGAGTAATAACTAAGCCCTTCATTCTAGCTCAGCCATACCTGAAACCATTAATGGTTTTGGTGCTCACCCCATCAGCTGGCAGACTATTCCATGGCTCAAAGCCCCTTTCTGTAAAATAAAACGTTCTCATGTACCTCCTGAATTCCCCTCACCAGATTCCACTTGTGTGGCCCTGTTTTTGGACACTGTTCTGGCTAAATAGTTCCTCACAGTTCACTTTGGTCCTTTTCAGGAACTAGAAAGTTTCAGCCATATTTCCATTCTCCCATCTGGCCTCCAGTGAGTACATGTTTAGAGCCCTAAACTGACCCTCATAAGATCGGCCCTGCTGGTCCTGAATCATTTTGATCATCCTATGTCGCACCATCTCTGGCATGTGATTATCTTTCCCCAGTTGAGAACCCCAGAACTGGGAACAATACTCCAGGTGCAGTCTCACCCGTGTGCTATACATAGGTATTATTACCTCCTTTTTTCTACTGTAAACATCCCTCCCTATACAACCCAATATCCTGTTTGTCTTACTGTGTGCCTAGGAGTCACTTACTGTAGGATGACGTCTAGTTTCTTTCTTCTGATGTAGTGCCCAGCACAACCCATCCAATCCACTACTCTGACTGGGGGGTTCTTGTTCCCTATGTTTCCCTATGTGCATCACCTTATACTTTCTGGTGTTGAATTTCAACTGCCAAACCTTGGACCCATTTGCAAGCCCCTTTGCATTTCCCTAATCCCCACATCACTGTCTACTCTACTACAAAGATTATTGTCATGTGTGAAGAGACACATCTTGTCCTGATGACATGGTTTGTGGTCAAGAGTGGCATATGGTGTCATGATTCTGGATTCTGTGGTCGTGAATGTCACCTATCACCAGGGCCTGTGGAGCCAGTGACTTTCTAACCCAGAGCAGCATGGAGATAGTGGTGGCAGCATGGAGAGCATGGCTTCCAAGGAGAGAGCTGGTGCACTGTGGGACATGGCTGTTAGTTTAAGGAGGTGGGGTTTCCAGTTTGTTCCTTCCAGCTGCATGTTTTTTCTTTTTATGTGGCATTTCTTCAGTTCTGCAGGCTTCCTGGTGGGGAGGGAAAGAGTTTTCCCCCATGGTATTTCTTTGCAGGTCAGTGGTATTTCTGCATTTCTGACAGTTCTCCTGGGGGAGGGAGAAGTTGTTTTTTTTCCCATGGCATACAGGTTGTATACTTCTAGAGGCATACAGGTGTCTTTCCAGAGCTATATCGCCTTAGTTTGGGGGTATACAACTTTAACCGGTGAGGTATACAGGGAAATACACAATAATGGCTCCTATGGAAAAAGGACATAGTCCATACTGAAGATATATTTATCTTCATGAGAGGCCGTTTGTATTACTATAATATCTCACAAGTGACAAAGCCACTTGTGCGATATCTTAGTATCACTGGTCTTGAATGAAGATAAATCTTCAGTCAGACCATGTTATGTTCAGTTCATACATACTGATCTGGGATAAAAAATGTGCTTGTGACTTTCACATGTTTGAAAAAATCTGTGCTGTTTTTATACCTGCTTATAGGGTCTGTAGTTACTAGTGATATTCAAAAGATGCATTCCTCTTTGAAGATGTATATTATAAACTGGGCTAGCTATCCTTTGATGTAAGCACCCCCTGACAAAGACCCTGTGTGGTCGAAGCACCCGGGCTGCTCTCTGGCTGTTTGATGTGTTGCGCACTTACCCATGATGATGCTTCTTGAGTCCATGGCACTATTACATAGTGGTAAAAGGAAAGCTATCACTATGACATAATACACCATGGAAAGATATTAGTATCTTTTCATGTTCTGTGAGATATCACTTTTTATCTAGCCATTTCGCCACGAGTTGCCAATAGAATTTGTCATAGCTTTCTTCATCCAAGGCTCTGTGAGCCCTGCATGACTAAAAGGGCACATCTGACCTTGTTTGCTCAGAGGAAGGGGTAGGCATTAGAGTTAACAACCCCATGGAAGACTGCACCGCTGATTCGCCAATACTTTGGACACTCAAAACCATAATGTTTTTCATTGATCTACTTTGTGCACTTTGCATTTTTCAACCCTGAGGCCTGAATTAACATAGTTTTTTGCAGTTAATTTCCTTTCTTTTTCTGATAGTGCAATAGTATTCTCCTCATAGACCTGCACAAAATGAAATAAACAGAATAATGGAGTTATTTCTATTCCTTCTTCACTAACTAGCAAGTGAAAGGCAACAGTGATTTTAATAGTTGTAGCTACATTGCTGCACTGTACGATAGTATGATGTAATAATAGTGCAACTATTATAACTAGTAGCTGAGATATAGTACTAATAATTCCTGGGAATGGTGGATTGTGGGATGCTTGATGGAATATCCAGTCATACCTGTAAAATAAGGATACCAATGGGGTCACAAAGGATCTACAGCTCTTTAGTAACTGGGACAAACAAGGTACTATAAACTTAAAACAATACTTATCTGATATACATGGTCAGTGCCCTTCAATGCTGTTGCTTACATCCATTGGACCTGTAGACACAAAGTGGAAAATGAGTTACCTTTATACTGCCAGGTACACTGTACACCATTTTTCTTGCCACCCTTCTTGTCCACACACAGCTCATGGGCCCATCTGGCCTTAACATGCACATCAGAACCTTGTGAGGGAAGGCTCCCTTTCCTACCACAAGGTGTCATATGTGCACCAGAACCCTGCTCTGTCCCTCCCCTGGCTGGGCCCAGTGCTGAGCATTGCAGCACCTTCCATGAACCTCAGCCCATTCAGCTGGCTCACTATGCTCACACCCCAAACTCAAGTCAAGAGCACAGGAAGGCAAAATGGTGCTCACTGGCTAATGGTCATCTGTGTGAACAATCTTACTTTACAAATTTTTGTGACATTTTGACCATAAAATTTAAACTTTTTATAGCCCCAGACATGACAGGTGTCATTTATAAAATACTGGACAAAATATCATTTCACACAACAAAAATGAAATCACATTTGGGACAGAATTTGAAAAATGACAGCGGTCAAATTCATAAGGTGGTGTGAAAAAATGGCTGTGTTGAAAATTTGGGGTCAAAATATTGAAAATTACCAAAGTTATGACCAAGCACTGAAAAATGTAAGTGTACCTCAATAACTTTTTTTTTGTACCCCCCCCCCCCACATTTTCAGCATAGTCTTCTTATAACCCCACCTCATAAATCTGGTAGGTGGAAATTTTCAAATCCCTGCCAAAATGTCAGTTTGTGCCACACAAGTGAAAATACATTTTAGCCAGGATTTGAAGAATGGCAGCTGTCATGTTCATGAAGTGGTGTGAAAAAATGCCCATGGGCAGAGAGATTTCAGCTTATGCTTATATCTTTTCTAGATATCTTTCTGGAACTTTGTGGGCCTGGTAGTGAAATCTCCACCTTCCTTCTCTGTACTACCCAGTTTGCATGCAGCTATTCAGCCATCTTCCATGATACTGGGGCTGCAAAATATACATTTTGTCATATTTTTTCACCCAAGAAACTTGCTTGTAAGTCGCATTCCCACCTATCTGCTATTTTTTGTAATGACCACGGATCTCTTATCTTTCAATTCCTCACCATTGCATTCAGTGCCTTGTTTGCCTGTCAATCATATACTTTTAGTATCCCCCATCCATCCCAGAGTTATATAAGAAAAAAAATCCAGTGGTGTATTATTAATGCTGCTGCAGTGTGACATTTATTGCTAACAATTCTATTCTATAGACATTAGTATGTTGCTGTGACTGGAGGGGAACTCTCTGATGGTTGTAATTCACTGTCACTGTTCAAAAGCGTTGATAGATATAACCATCCAAGTGTTTTTAAAAAGCCTCTTGAAGCTGTGACTGGAAGACTTTTTGTAACAAAAGCCATCTGGTTTTGATGAGTTGCAGGCAATGGGGAAGCCTCTGAGACATCAGATCTGGTTTGAACAACAGGCTGATTGTTAATGCTGCCACTCTGCCCTTTCACTGTTAACATACTGTATCTACAATTGGCACTCTTATTGTAAAAGAAAGATGGGTAATTTTGTTTAAACCCACCCTACTCCTATCTCAGCCAGTATACCCAGATCTTGACTTCCCAAACCACTTCTTTTTTCTGAATACCACCTCACTCTCATCTTAGCCAGCCTGCCCAAACAGCTGCTCCCTGAACAGAAAACTGACATAACCACAGACTTCCAGTCTCAGAGGGACATATGAGAGATACATCAATCCCACTGTGTGATTCCTGTATAGACACACCTGGAAATGAGCAGTTGCTGCTCAGTGTGCCTTTCCTGGTGAAACTTTTCAATAAATAAATAATTCAGGACAGCAGTTGTACCATGTTAGACATAAGATGCAGAGGGTGCTAAACAAAGGGAAGTTACATCTTATGAGGTGTGAGAGATCTAATGTGGAACCTGTGTGCAGCTGTTTCATAAAAAAAGTAAAATTCCAACAGTGATATACTGCAGGCAGAAAAGCATTTTTGTTTTAATTTCTTATTTTACCTAAGTCTAATTTTAGTATAACCTCCATATCTCTACATATCATTAGATTGTTAATGATTACTAGCCTCCTAACTGGAGCACTGTTCACTGACCTTACAAAAGCATAGACCTGGTAAATCATTTGCTACTCTGTAACAAGCTAGCCTCCCTTTGTATCTCCCCTATAGCCAATTGCTGGTTCACAAACTACAGTACCTATGTGTTGGAAAGCAACAAGTCAGGCTGCACTCTGTTATCTCTAACCTTGCAAGAATACTGTTGGCATTCCCCAAGGTTTGATTCTGTGCCTCCTTCTTTTCTTAGTGTAAAGTTTCACTGATACCACCACCCTCTGTAACTCCCTGCTGTATACGGATGACCTTATTCTGTACTGATATGCAGTTGCTATCCCAGACATTCATCTAACTCTCTCAAATTCCTTTGCATGCATTCAATCATAGCAATCAAACAAAAAGTTAAATATTAAACTCTGAAACAACTAAAGCAATGCTTTTTGGCTCTTAGTCAAAACTCAGAGTAAGTGATCCTAATCTGTCATGTCCCTGTGCTGATGGATCCCTGCTGGAGAAAGTAGGCAGTTTCAGGTACCTTGGAGTTACACTTGATCACTCACTTGATTTCTCCCTTGATGTAATTTCAGTCTGCAAATCTGTGAATGCTAAACTTGGCATGACCTACATGGTCTGGCACTGCATTTCACCTAATGTATGACTGGCCACTACTCAAGGTAGGGCTGTTGCCATGTCTCCCCTATGGTCTACTGGCATTCCATGGCACTAACACAACCACTGTCTCAAAATGGGATGTAATTTATAACAACATTTCAATTTGCTTTGGTCACTTCAAGACTTACTCACCACTGCCACCTCTATGCTGGCCTGTGCTGGCCCTTCCCTGCAGGACAATGTTCTTTCCTTCTGGGACACTTTGTTGACAAATTGCTGAGGCCTGGTTCCCCAACTGCCCTGACCACCCACCAGCAGTGACCCTCCTCATCCTACTGCCTGAGATCTGTTGGCTCATCTTCTCCAGGACCACAGATGTTCAATAGGCTTAGGCACCGGGATTATGCTATTTACATTCCAAAATATTGGGACTCCCTGCCTCGAAATATGCACAGCTTTCCCAGACGCCTGTAGTTTTACAAAACTCTAAAGACTCCCTACTCCTCATAGGCCTTTATTTCTGACCCTAATTCTTCTGACTCCTGTGACAGTTAGACCTAGTTATCTTCACTTATTGTTAGTAATACATGGGGCACACTTCTGCACTGGAAACTTTTTATTAGGTTTTACTGATTTTGCTACTCTTTAGGTGGATTTGCCTGTTGTGTGCAGTGCTGATAAGCCCTACAGCTGTCTGCCATTTCACAAACTCCCTATGTGTCAGAAAGCAACAAGTCAGACTGCACTCCAATACCTCTAACCTTGCTGACATAACTGTTAGCATTCCCCAACGTTTGATTCTGTGCCTCCTTCTTTTCTTAGTGTAAAGTTTCCCTGATATCACCACCCACTGTAACTCCCTGTTGTATGAGGATGACCTTGTCTTGTACTGATATACAATCGCTATCCCAGACAGTCATCTAACTCTCTCAGATTCCTTTGCATGCATTCAGTCATGGCTATCAAATAAGAAGTTAATATTAAACTGTTAAACAACCAAAGCAAAGCCAGACTGGTGGCGCAGAGGGTTGATTTGCTGGCACCTTACCTCTCGTCACACCGACGACCTGGGTTCGGGAACGGACTCGGGCGCTGGTGGGTCGGCAGGGGTAGGAGTTGGATTGATCGTCCAGAGGACGGCTCTCCTCTCCTGGGGTGGGCTATGGAGAAGGCGTCGCTCTGTAGTGGCCCCTGGTGGAGACTGGAGGAAGCACAGAAGTAACGCAAGCTGGGGAAAAACAGGAAGAAACACAGAAAATGGCGTTTCCACCCACCAGGATGATGGCTGCCCTGGGCCACGTACCTACTCAGACTCCGTTAAGATGGGCTGCAGCAGCACCCTGACCCAATGCTGAGGCCCTCAGGCCCATTCTCCTTGGAAGAGGAGGACCCACCCGACAAAGGGTTACGTCGGGGTACTTTGTGTTGGCTGCAATATGCAGTCAGTCGGCCGAGATGAGACGAGTGCAGGTCGGAGGCAATTGGCCCGAAGGGGGGTGAGTGGAAGGGGTAAAAATAAGAAACAAAACAAAACAAAAAAACAACCAAAGCAAAGTTTTTTTTCCCCAAGACCAAAACTTTAAGTAAGTGTGCTTAAACTCTCCTCTCCTTTTGCTGATGGATCCTGCTGGAGAATGTTAGCAGTTTCAGGTGCCTTGGAGTTACACTTGACCCCGCCTTTCATTTCTCACTTCATGTTGCTTCAATCTACAAATCTGTGAATGCTAAACTTGGCATGGCCTACAGGGTCAGACCTTGACTGTCCTCTGCTGCCCACCTGGTCATTGCTCAAGGGTGGCTGTTGCCAGGACTCACCTATGATCTACTGACATTCCATGGCACTTACAAAACCATCCTCTCAAAATGAGATATAATTTACAGCAAAATCTGCCATTTTGCTTTGGCCACCACCTCAAGCCTCACCCATGACTGCCACCTCAATGCTGGCCCTCCTGTGCAGGACAACGTTCCTTCCTTACGGGCCGTGTTGCTGACAACTTACTGAGGCTGGGCTCCCCACCTGCCCTGGCTACTAAACTGCAGCAATCCTCCTCAACCTACTGCCTGAGATCTATTGACTCATCTTCTCCAGGGAGCAAAGATGGTCCAGGAGCCTAGGCCACCTGTCTGCATTGTGTATAGCTTGTATTTTATTTTCTTTATCTAAAACAACCCACTTTTTTTCAATTTACTCATTTTTATCCAAATGCATGTACAGTATTCACCATCAATTAATATAAATGCTTAACTTACATCTTGTCAGCATTAGTAATTGCAGTTGTTTTGCATAGCCCTCAGACATTTACTGCTTTCTTTCATTTGATTTTGTTAATACTGGTGTTTTTACTATGTGCTAAGAGTCTACACATTTGCCACGTATTTTTGTAATGGAGATTTTTTCTTTGTGCTTCATTTAATGGGGTTGTATACCTTTTAAAGGAATACTATCTAAAGGGCTTGCCTTCCTGATCTAGTTCCTCCTCCTGATGAAGACCAGTGTGGTCAAAGTGCAGCTCTAGCCACTTTCTTATATGTGACAGTTTGGCTCACCAATAAAGTCTGTCTTCGCCAGTATACTGAAAATACTGAATAGAGTTAAGTCTCATCTTTGGTTTGTTCCCTTTTAGGAAACTCTCAAGTGCAGCCTCTGGAACACACAGTAGTACTGTAATGGTAGCATCATAGGTATCATAGGTAGCATCAAGCATCAAAGACTTTCATCCATATCGCCTGCCAATCCCTCAATGTTTAGAACTTAGTTCTTTCCCTACAAAACAAGTCCAATCTTAGTGTAAAGGTATCCATAGTTGGACTATTCACCGCAGTAGAAGGAAGATCATTCCAAGAGGAAATTACCCTTTGACTAAATCAATATTTCCTTTAGTCAGAATTCCATTTGGACAAAAACAGTTGCTTGCTATGTCTCCTTCCACTACACCAGCTTGTCTGAAGTGTGAAACCTAATTCCTCTCACAACTTGGTGTCCCCCATTATTTTGTATAGCATACACAAATCGCCTCTATGCCTCCTGTAATGTAATGAATAAAGGTTTAATTGCTCCAATCTATCTGAATAAGTATGTTTCTGAACCCAACTACTGATCTTGTAGCTCTTCACTGCACTCCCTCTAGTCTAAGAATATCCTCCCTTTTTTGTAAAGACCACACTTGAGCACAGTATTCTAAATGTGGCCTGACCAATGCACCATACAATGGGATCAAAACCTTCTCATCCCTTCTGGAAATATGTCTTAAAATACAGTTGAGATTTTGGTTAACTCTTTTAACCTGGTCCTTGCAGTGGGAACTAAACCTAAGATTGGTAGTAATCTTGATTCACAAATACTTCTCCTCCTGGGTGACATTTAGGGTAACCTTCCCAAGTTTGTAAGCCTAGTTGTTGTTGTATGGGCCCAAGTGCATAACCTTACACTTTGCTGTATTCAGTTCAAGTTTATTTGTCTCAGTCCACTGTAGGATTTCATCAAAAGCCCCTTTTAAGGATAGAGTTTCTAGTGGATTGTTTATGAACCGACCCACCCTTCAATTATCTGTGAATTTAGATAACCAGATGTTTGGGTCTTTAAGGTTTGGAGTGAAAATGTAAATATTAAAGAGGCAAGGACCCAGGACCGATCCCTGAGGGACCCCACTAGAGATTGGTGCCCAATCTGACAGTGTCCCCTTAACAGTACCTATTTGTTTCCTCCCCTTTAACCATGCAAAGATCCAGTTTAGAATATTAGAATCCAGACTGAGCTTGGCTAATGTATTCAATAGCTCTGAATAAGGAAGTTTATCGAATGCCTTTGCAAAATCCATAAAGGCTACATCTATTGCGTTTCCCTTGTCCAGCTCTCTATTAACTTATTCATAAAAGGTAAGTAGATTTATCTGACAAGACTTTGATTTAGTAAAGCCATGTTGTAAAGGATTGGACAGACTATGCTCATATAGAAAAACCAACATTTTTTCTTTTAAAATACCCTCCAAAACTTTCCCTACCAGTGAGGTTAAACTCACTGGCTTAAAGTTTGATGGTACGGACTTGGGCCCTTTATTTAGCAATGGAACCACAATCACAACTCTCCAATCCTGTGGGACTTCTCCCCTATCTAGAGAAGACTGGACTATATCAGTAAGGGGTAAGGTCAGAAGGTCAGCCAGCTCATATAGCACTCTGGGGTGTACATCATCTGGGTCTGGGGATTTGCTTGTATCCAGCTTCTGCAGTCTGTCCCAAACATCATAGGGATCAATTACAATTTCCCCAGGAGATGACTGATTCTTAAGTATACAAGGGATTAAAACACTGTCGTTAAAGACTGAACAGAAGTATTTGCTTTGTATGTCAGCCATCTCTATCTGAAGCCAATGTACCATTGCTATTCTTGAAGGGGCCTATGACAGTAGAATTGCTTTTTATGCTGTTAATATAGGAAGAGAAGGATTTTTATTGTCCTTCATCTTTGTTGCTAAAAGGACCTCCTGTTGGACTTTTACTTTTTTAATTGTGGATTTAGCCTTCCTTGTAAGGTCTCTAAAAACCTGGTGATTGAACTGGGGTTTTACCCTTCTTATATTTTTTAAACATGCTGTTTTTCACATCACGCTGGTGACCCGGGTTCAGGAACAGACTTGGGCACCAGAGGGTCAGCAGGGGCAGAAGTAGGATTGAGCATCCGGAGGGCTGCTCTCCTCTCCTGGGGTGGGTTGTGGAAAGATGTCGCTCTGTATTGGCCCCCAGTGGAGACCAGAGGAAGCTTTGTTACGATGTGAGTATGGGAATTGGAGGAAAAAAAGGAAAAATGGCATCTCCTCCTACCGGATGATGGCCTCCTGGACCAGTGCCTCCCCAAGCTCTGCAAATGCTGACACGGACACAGCAGCACCCAAGGCTAATGCCTAGGCTGATAGGCCGCTTCTCCTCGGAAGAGGAGGACCCATCTGATGAAGGGTCACGTCGGGTTACCCTGAGGTGGCTGCAATGTGGGGTCGAGATCGGTGGCGGTGATGGGAGAGGTAAGAGTCCTTGTGGCAATTGGCCTGAAGGAGAGGTAGGTGAGGGTCGTAGGGGAGATAAACAGATAGAGCAAAAAAAAAAAAGAAACATGCTGTTCTTTTTGTTAATCAGTTTTTTGATAGATGAGTTCATCCAACCTGGATATTTCTTCTTTTTGATATTGAATTTGTGTGAACTTGGAATATATTTATTAACTAGTTCTTTTAATTTTGTAAGAAATAAGTTCCACATCCCATCAACCGAACATCCATGAAAATCTTTAGCCCAATCCCATAGGGAAAATTCACCTCTAAACTATACAAAGTCTGTCTTGGAAAAATTCAACTTTTTTGTAGAATCTGGCTCAATACGCGTATTAGTCCCTTTGATGCTAAATAGGACCACAGAATGGTCACTCTTACCAAGTGGGGTATCAATCCTGACATTAGCAAGTAAGTCACCCACATTTGTTAACACTAAATCTAGTGTATTATTACTTCTTGTGCTATCTAATACTTTTTGATCCAGCCTGATTTGATCAAACACATCCAGAAACATGGAATCTGTTTTGTCAGCGCCTTTCAATAGTTTTCAGTCTATATTGGGTAGATTGAAGTCTCCCAAGAGTACAGTTCTGACTGCTGGGTCTAATTTGCCTAGTTGGTTTAAAAAAAAAATATCATTAGCTGCTGTTGCAGAGGGTGGTCTGTAAACTAGTCCTGTTAGTATTTTAGGTCCATCATGGGGTAGTAATTTAACCCATAAAAGCTCCAACTCTGAGTCATCCTGATGAATCTCCACACTTTTAATTGAGTCATGGATATACATGGCAATACCATCCATTTCCTGTATACTCTAGATTTATAATATAAATTAAATCCTCTTATAGATTTTGCCCAAGTATCATTATTGTCCCACCATGTCTCTCTAATAAAGGCCAAATGAATTATTTGTGTTGTTAGTAATATTTTAAGCTCATCAAATTTGTTCACCAGACTTCTGGCATAGATTAGCACTCCCTTCCAATCCAATACTTCCCTGGCTCCTTTATTCCTGTGTGTATTTGAGCTGCTGTCAATCACCAGGTCCCCCCCATCACCAGTTTAAATGGAACTGAATGACCTCATTAATTTTTTGCTTAATATCCTCATACCCGCTTGACTGAGGTGGAGGCCATCTGATTAAAACAGGGATTTATTATTAAAAGTGACAGAATTGTGCATAAAACCTATGTTTCATTTTTACAGTATTTTCTCAGCCAATTGTTAATATTTAAGATTGCCCCATTTCTATACACCTGGTGACCAAAAGTTGGTAACAAACTAGATATTATGATCTCCCCATCTTTGTCTCTGATCCTATTGACTATATCACTAAGTTTGGTTTGTAAATCCTTGAAGCCAGTTTCGTTAACATCATTTATGCCCATGTGCAGGATCACTAGCAGATTTTTTGTATGTTCCTGGAGCCCATCTAATAAATTAGAGACGTCACCTATTTTAACCCCAGAAAGTGTGCTAACTGTAGTATATGACTTCCTTCATTACATACTGCTGAATCAATACCCCACGTTATAGAGTCCCCAATAACCACTATATCTCTGGTTAATATATCTTTAAATATAATCTGATTTGCTTTATTAGGGTCATGGGTAGGATTATCTTTAGCTCCAGACTCAGTTTTAGTTTGTATATTATGGTCTCCTGGTACACTGTCAGTGTGCTGGCTGAGACTATCACATTTGTTCTACAACTTTAGGGGAGCTTGGATCGGTTGGTTTGGGCAAAGTTTTCTGTTGGTGCATCTAACTTGTTCCCAAGGTAAATCATTTATGACCTGTGTATCCACTAATAGCTGTTCTTCTTCCTTTGCTAAATCAAACATTGTTGCCTCCTACTATCAACATCTTGGGCTTCGTTAATAATAAGATCCTGGGGTACTCCATCTATGTAGCTCTCAAGGAGCTCAATTTCTTTATGAGTCTCCAACCTTTTTAACAATTGTTCAATTTCTTCCTGCATGGTACTAATTAATAAACAATTATCACATATAAAATCTTTACTAGCGGGTTTTCTGTGTACATCCTGCATTTGGAACAAGCCTTTTTCTTGTTTCCCCTTTTGTTTCTAGACTGTGACATGTTAAAGATAAATGGTAATCCTGTTTATGACAAAGAGAAGGTATATGGAAACATTATGCCTTGCAGAGTAACACTTACCCTCAGCCTTTGATTCTGCACACTCCTATACCCAGGTTGCCAGCATAACCAGCGGACATAGCTGACATGCACAGATGCACATGTCTCTGCACGAATCTCCATGTGCATAACGCGTGCCCCGCCCTGCTCACCCCGCTCGCAGTGGTGCTGTTTAAATGCAGTGGCTCACCCAGAAGTGCTCCGTAGAGGTCACTCCCGAGAATGAATTATATTGGTAATAAAAAACTTCTAAAGTGCAATACAAAGTCCCAAAACAGAGCCCCTCATGCGTGACTCTGTCTGGAAATCAGCTCCATGTATTAAAATAGCAGGAGAAACCATAAATTAGGCTGTAGTATTCCCTATGTTCCTGGTAATGGAACTACAACCTCTCTTACTGGTTCTAATACCAGGGATCCCAATAATAAAGTGCACAAGTACTTAAAAGCAATGTTTAAGCCACACAGTTCAATTTGTTGCATTCAGCCCTCACACCCAAACAGCATAGAACTGGAGCTTAGAATAGGAAAGAGACCTGGAAGAAGTAGTAGTATATTTATTTTTTAGGATGTCTTTCCTCTGAGGCTCATGGTGCTGAACAAGGGAAACAATAATGGTGGAATTACAGGGGTTAATAAAAGTAACAATAACATAAAATAAATACTCAGTATTAAAAAAAGCCTTCAATAGATAACATATTTAAATATATAAAAATTGCAGCATCATCAAATGGAAAAGTTGCCAGATGAGACCATCATTGTTCTCTAAATGCCTGCCTGAAAAGGTATGCTTTTAACCCCCTTTTAAAAGCCTCCACTGAGGGGGCCTTCCTTAGTGCGCTGGGTAATACATTACATGACAAAGGGCCAGCAGCCTCAAATTCTTAGTCTCTAGAAGTGTGGGTAGTTTGTGGGGTGGATCCTAAGCTGGTAAATTGGGTCTAAAATTGGTTGATGGCTAGGCAGCAGAGCTAGTGATAAATGGAATTCCCTTGGAGGGAGGGTGATCAGTAGGGTACCTCAGGACTCAGTACTGGGTCCTTTCCTCCTTAATGTCTTTATAAGTGACATTGCAGAAAAGCTGGAAGGCAAGGTATGACTCTGCACGTGACATCAAAATATGAAATAGGGTGGACATCCCACAGGGAGTAGAGAAAATGTGCAGAGACCTGCAAAAACTTGAGGAGCAGTCAAAGGTATGGCAGCTAGGTTTCAATTCAAAGATATGCAAGATCGTGCACCTATGTCACAGGGCTTGGAGACAGAGTATACCATTGGGGGAAGGTACTGATAGTCACCAAACAGGAAAGAGACCTCGAAGTAATTATATTTGATGACCTCAAGGTGGAAAGACAGTGTGACGAGATAGCAGGTAGAGCCAGTGGGATGCTGGGGTGCATGGGGGATCACCAGCAGAAGAATGGAGGTGGTGTTGACACTGTAAAGATCATTGTTGAGACCCTACCTGGAGTACTGTGTCCAGTTCTGGAGACCATGGGCCCAATATTAAAAAGTTTGCGTGGGCACTAATCGGTGTTTGTCTGCACAAACCGGGTTTTGTGCTGGAGCCCAGTGTTCAAAAATTTAATTTGCACCGGCAAACAGGTTAGTGCCCACACAAACCAAAAGGGGGGTGTATGGAAATGGAGGGCAGTGACAGGAATATTGCTGCAAGCTAACGTTCAGCAGATTTGTAATGCACAAGTATTTAGCATGGCCTTTTTGCACTGCTCAAATACCCCTGAACAAAACCCCCTCTCACTCTGTGCAACCCTAGTGCCTGATAGACGTATATCAGCAAACTATCTGGATGGTCACTGGGGGAGCACAGCTGCCCCTGTGGTCCGTGGCACCCCCCTGATCACCAACCTTTAGTTAAAAAAAAACTCCTTGGTATTAGTGGTCCCCCCCCCCCCGATCACCAGCTCTTACTTAAAAATAAATCCCTGCTGCTAGTGGTTCCCCCTCCTTCCGATCACCAGCACAGAGTAAAGGAAACTCCCCTGTGCTATGGTTTTTTCCCTGTGATCATCAGCTCTTACTGAAAAAACTCCCTGGTGCCAGTATTCCTCCCTCCCTTTGAGTGCCAGCCTGTAGTATAACTTAACTCCCCCCCACCACCACAGCATCCAGTGGTCCCCTCAGCATCAATCAATAGCATCTCCAGTTGCACATTTGTAATCCCTGGTTTCTAGCACTCCCACCACCATGACATAGAGCACCACTCTCCCCAGTCATCCTATCAGTATTCTTGGTGACATGGGTACACATATGGTGACTGGACAGCTCTCCTCACACCTCCTCAGCCAGCCACCATATGTCTAGCCAGGGAGCACACAACTAATTTATAGGATAGGGCATGTCACCCTGTCCTATGAATAAGACTCATGCTCCCTGCCTGGACTTATTGCGGCCAGCTGAGGAGGTGTGAGGAGGGCTGCACTAGTCACTGTATGTGCATTAGCGGCACTGAGGATACTGGTAAGGTGACTGGGGGGGTGCTCAGTGCTGCAGTGGGGTGCGCTAGTTGCCAGAGATTACAGACATGTGACCAGAGGTACAATGGGTGGGTGCATGGGGGGAACCACTGAACACTGGGAAGGGGGAGTTAAGTTGTACTACAGCTGGCCATCAGGGGGCCACTAGCACTAGGGATTTTTTCCCAGTAAGGGCTGGCAATTGGAGGGAGGAGGACCACTAGCACCAGGGAGTTTTCTTTACTATGGGATGGCAATCGGAGGAAGGGGGGACCACTAACACCAGAGTTTTGTTTTTTTTTATTAGAGGCCGGTGATTGGCGTCTAGGGGGACCACTTGTCACCAAGGATCTCTACAGCTGTCTTGGACATGGAAAAGGGGGGGCGCACTAGGTTTGCTGGGAAAGACTGGAAGACTAGATTTGTTGGCAAAGGCACCTAGCTTCACCTGAGCTATTTTCTTCTAGGTTTGCTTGTAAGGACAAAGCAAGGAACACTATCAGAGCAAGGAAAAAGAGTAAGGCTTCTTTTAGCTAGGCAGATTTACTGTTTGAAATTATGTTTTTTTTTACTCACAGGGTTTGTTACTGTCTTTTGCTAAACATTTTACTGCTTTACTGTTCTCTGATTCAAATTGCTGTTGCAGGGTATACTTTTTGCTGCATTATTACAGGGTGTGCCTACAGGTTTGTAATTGTTACTGTTTTGTGCTTACAGATTACTGCTGTAATCTTCTCTGATTCAAACTGTTACTGTTTTTTGCAAGGTATATCTTTTGTTACTGTTTTATTTTTCTCTGTAGCAAAGTGTTTTTTGCTGGGTATATCTTTTGTGGAATTATTACAGGTGGTGCTTTACACGTTTTACAGTGTTATCTATCGTTAGACTAAGATTTCAGGGCTACTTCATTTGTTGTTGATTGATTGTTTCTGCTCTTACCTCCTTGTTTCTTTCAACCATGGTTCTTTTTTGGCAGGGGAAGGGCCAAGCCTCCTACCCCATCCCCAAACACCCCATGCTACACTCCTTTTATAAGGTAGCACAGTCGTGACATTTTCTGTTGCAAAGCAGGAAAGGGAGGATCAGAAGGGTATCCACACAGTGCCCTCACCTACAGGGGCACAAGTAATTTAACTTGTTATAACAAGTTATATAAAAACAAACAAACAAAACAAAAAATAGAAACATAGAAACATAGACTTTGTCGGCAGATAAGGACCACTTGGCCCACCCAGTCTGCCTATTTCCCTACCTACTGGATAAGCTGCAGATTCTAGTTAACCAACAGCCTACTTCCTGCCACCCTCCACTACAATTGCCTTGTGTCTGTCCCATGCATGTTTGAATTCCCCCACTGTTTTAGCCCCAACAACCTCCCCAGGAAGGCAGTTCCACGCATCCACCACTCTCTCCGTTAAAAAAGATTTCCTCACATTACCCCTGAGCTGTCCCCCCTCTATCTTTAAATTGTGTCCCTTTGTTCTTACACATCTCTTTTTCTGAAAGATGCTACCCTCCTGGACTTTGTTGATTCCCTTGAGGTACTTGAATGTTTCTATTATGTCCCCCCTGTCCCTCCTTTCAACAAGGGAATACATATTAAGCTTTCTGAGTCTCTCTTCATATGATTTCTGATGCAGACCCTGCACTATTTTAGTTTCCCTCCTCTGGACTGCTTCCATCCTGTCTATGTCCTTGTGTAGATGAGGTTTCCAAAACTGCACACAGTACTCCAAATGGGGTCTCACCAACTGTCTGTACAGAGGGATAAACACTTCCCTTTTTCTACTTGTGATGCCCCTTCCTATGCATCCCAGTATCCCCCTGGCTCTCCTCACTGACTTCTCACATTGCTTACCCACCTTTAGATCATCCGATATAACTACCCCCAAGTCCCATTCCATTTTTGTTGTTGTTAGTACCTCCTCTGCTATTGTGTACTCTTCTCCTGGGTTTTTGTTTCCCAGGTGCATTACTTTGCACTTTTTTGTATTGAATCTAAGTTGCCATATGTCTGACCATTCCTACAACCTTGCCAAGTCCCTTCTCATCCTTTCTATCCCCCCTTGTGTATCAACTCTGTTACAGCTCTTTGTATCATCTGCAAAGAGGCATACCTTTCCCTCCAGACCCTCTGCAATGTCACCTATAAAGATGTTAAAGCGGACTGGACCCAGTACTGAGCCCTGAGGTACTCCACTAGTGACCCCCCTTTCTTTGGAATGTGTTCCACTCACTATTACCTTCTGTGTCCTGTTGTGCAGCCAGTTTGAAACCCAGGCTACCACCCTGGGACCCACCACCAAGCTGGCTAACTTGATTATTAATCAAACTTTTGCATTAATTTTCCTCCTTCTAATTACTCAGACCAGGTTATAAACCCGGCAACTCATCTGGAATGGATATTAGTAACTGCAGGTACTTGCAGGACACTTTTCTAAAGGGCATTTATACAGGATTTAGGATGCTGTCCTACATGCTGGACCATTGGAGATCTAAGGGCTCAGCTCCAGGTAGCATGGGCAGAGATTGCACACCTCAAATAGCATATTCAGGAGGAAATGTATTTTAAGAACTGCCTGCCATTTCTCCAACATCCAACTGAAGCATCAACCACAGAGGGTAATTGGTCCTGGAGGTTGGCAGGTGGTTAGGAGGGGCAGATCGGGTACCCCATCACACAATGCTCTCCAATGTATCACCTCCACAAACCATATAAAAACTACAAAAAAGGTATCTGCGCTACCTCTGAAATCAAACAAAGGGCAGAAGACACTGCAGAGCAGGACACTGCAGCACAGGAGCTAGCGCAACAAAACTCACCCAAAACAGGGACCAAAACAAAAAAGCAAAAAGGAAATCCAAAACACTTCTGATCTTAGGAGACAACATGATTCGAGGAGTTGATACCCACCTCCAGCCGGGGGTAATGGTCAGATGTCTCCCAGGTACATCTGCATGGAGAGACACTGAGCTCATTGCTAAAACTGTGCAGGAAGCAGGAGAAAATATCGATGTCCTGGTACACATAAGGACTAATGATATTGCCAGCTGGTCAGTTGTGGTTGACTAAAGAACACCTAAGGAGGCTAGGAGACAACTTGTCATCTATTTCATCCGGCATCTCCTTCTCTGAGATCCTGCCGGTCTGGTAAAGAGGGGCAGATAGACAGAAGGTCAGAGAAGGTGAGATAGGAGAGCTGAACATGTAACTCAAGGGCTGGTGCCAGGAATTAGGACATAAATTTGTAGGTAACTGGCAACAGTTTTGGGAGCGAAACCTCTTTAGATTCAATGGACTGCATCTGAATAAGGAGGGAGTCAGTGTATTGGGGCAGAAATTTGATGTCTTTGCAGAATATATAAACTAGCAAATGAGGAGAGGGGTGCAGCACCTGATACATCAAATGGGAAAAACACTCCTCCCTCTCAGCTAGTGATTAAACAGGAGTTCAGCATGTTCATAGTTCATTTGTATCACCAGGTAAGGAAAAATGTCCTTCTCCCCATATGACATGCAGGGGAAACACTGGACCTCGCCCAACAAATAACGCACCGAAATCTGGCCAATAGAAAATCATGCACACAGATGCCCACAGTCTGGGAAACAAGATCCCAGACCTTTAGGCGACAATGACAGATGCAAAACTGGGCATAGTAGCCATTAACAAAACATGGTTCGACAGTAACCACACTTGTGAGACTTCAGTACCCGGCTATGTACTGTTCAGAAGAGACCGAGGTGCAAAAAGGGGGGGTGGAGTGGCCCTTTATGTCAATGAAAATATCAAAGCTACAGAAATTCAGAATACACATAAGGAGCCAGAAGAACTCTGGGTCATCCTGAAAACAGGAAATGGGACAGTCATACGAACTGGGGTTGTCTACAAGCCTCTAGACCAGGTGGAGGACATAGACACGTTACTGTTAGAAGATATACAAAACATGAAAGCTAAAGGGGAGGTTTTGATAATGGGAGACTTCAACATGCCAGAAATAGATTGATCAATACCAGCAGGAACATCCGCCAGAACTAGACACATGGTGGATTCCCTGCAAGGAAGGGCCTCAAACAACTGGTACAATAGCCCACAACAGACAGGGCTATCCTAGATCTAGTACTGACTAATGGAGAAAGGATTGCAGATCTCCAGGTAGAAGGCCACCTGGGGGCCAGTGACCATCACATGGTTTGGTTCAATTTGGCCACTAGAACTAAATCGTCCCATTCCAAGTCAAATATATGGGACTTCAGAGGAGCTGACTTTGATAAGATGGCCAATAGAGTTAAGCTAGCCTTGGCAAGAAGAAATACAGGTGAGGGATTACAGGCAAAGTGGGCAAGCATTAAGGATGCAATACTTGAAGCAACATCCCATTGTGTTAGATAGAAAAGCAAGAGCAAAAGAAGGAGGTCACCAGTGTGGTTCTCAAAAACAGTAGCAGAAAAGGTCACACCAAAAGGCTGGCCTTCAGGAAATATAAGGGATCACAGCTGGATGAAGATAGGGAGGCATATCAAACTTCCCTAAGGGAAGCAGGGAAGGCAGTAAGGCAGGCAAAGGCCCAAACTGAGGAAACACTAGCACGAACAGTAAACGAAGGGGACAAAAGTTTCTATAGATGCATTAGTGAAAGAATAAAGTCCAGAGGGGATATTGCTATGATCAAAGGGGATAAGGGGGAGTGTGTGGAAGAAGACCAAGGAAAAGTATCTATCCTAAATAGATACTTCTGCTCAGTATTTACTGAGGAGAAGGTAGGGCAGGGCTCATAGCTCAGCACCATGGACACAGGGGGAGGGAAGTGTGCACTAGTCCCTTCACAAAAGAAAGGGTTCTACAAGAGCTCACTAAGCTCAGGGTGGACAAGGCAATGGGAGCTGATGGCATACATCCCAGGGTACTAAAGGAGCTAAGAGTGGAACTAGCAGAGCCATTAGCAGAACTGTTTAGTGAGTCTCTGAGCACAGGAGCGGTCCAAGAAGACTGGAGAAGGGCTTATGTGATCCCGCTCCACAAGAGTGGTAGGAGGGAGGAGGCAGGGAACTACTGTCCAGTCAGTCTTACTTCAGTAATGGGCAAAATTGTGGAGGCACTCCTTAAGGAAAGGATAGTGCAACACCTGGAATCCATAAGAGCACAAGATCCAAGACAACATGGGTTTACAACAGGAAGGTCCTGTCAAACTAATCCCATAGATTTCTTTGACTGGGTAACCAGAGAGGTGGACCAAGGAGGTGCAGTTGATGTTGCCTACCTTGACTTCAGCAAAGCTTTCGATACTGTTCCACATAAAAGATTGATTAATAAGCTGGGTAGGCTTGGAGTGGGTCGGAAGTTGGTCAACTGGGTGGCAACTTGGCAAACTGGTTGGCGTGCAGAAAACAGAGAGTGGTGGTAAATGGTATACAGTCAGTAGAGATGCAAGTCACAAGTGCGGTACCTCAAGGGTCAGTCCTGAGGCCAGTCCTCTTCAATATCTTCATCAGTGACATTACAGATGGACTGGAGGGTAAGGTTTGTCTTTTTGCAGATGACACGAAGATCGCAACAGAGTAGATGATCCAGATGGGGAGGGCAGAATGAGAAGAGATCTGGATAAACTGGCAAAACGATCAGAAGAGTGGCAACTTGGGTTTAATACAAAGAAGTGCAAGATCATGCACGTAGGGAAGAGAAACCCTGAAGCCACCTATAGGTTGGGAGGGGAGTTGCTGGCAATCACAAGGGAAGAAAGAGGCTTGGGCATCATCATCACAGATGACCAGAAATCATCCAAACAGACCACTAAAGCAGTAGGTAAGGCTAGAGGGATGTTGGGGTGTTTTAGTAGGGGTATCGCAAGTTGTAAGAAGGAGGTAATAATCCCCCTTTACAAGACACAGGTTAGGCTCCATCTGGAATATTGCATGCAGTACTGGAGGCTACACCTGCACAAGGACATTAACAAAATGGAGGCAGTCCAGAGAAAGGCAATCAAAATGGTGCAGGGACTGCATCAGAAAACATATGAGGACAGATTAATGCAGCTCAATATGTATACCCTAGAGCAAAGGAGGGAGAGAGGTGATAAGATCGAAACATTCGAACATCTTAAGGGCATTAACAAGGTGAAAGAGACTAGCATGTTTCGATACAAGAAAAATTGCAGGATAAGAGGACACAGCATGAGATTAGTGGGAGGCCGATTAAGGGGTAATGTGAGGAAGTTCTTTTCCACAGAAAGGGTGGTAGATGCATGGAACAGCCTACCTCAGGAAGTGGTAGACATGAATACAGTGCAGGGCTTCAGACAGGCATGGGATAGGCATAAAGGATCAATACAGATGAGTATGAATAGATAGACCATTGACAGAGTAAAGGCCTATGGCACATTCATGAGGTAGAAAAAATGGGCAGACTGGATGGGCCTTGCGCGGTCCTTATCTGCCATTAACTTATATATTTCTCTTGTGATGCACTATGATGCGACTGACCCACCCCCTCCCTCGTGATCACTGACCTCCCGCTTGCTCTCTATAACACTGGCTATAGCACTAGGGTCTGGGAATGAGCTGCAGGTGGCAGCAAGAGTAGAGTCCACTCACAGTTAGTAATGCCCCGCCAGTCTGCCTGGATGGCAGCACTGCTCATCTCCCCAGGGCTCAACTCTCATACCAAACTGCACATACAGGGCTACGCCTTTTTTGCACTTCTATTGTACTACTTTATTCAGGCATATGCCTCAATAACCATCAGGCACATGACCCTGGGCTGTAAACCTCAAGGGCTCAATTACCATAGTACACCCTCAAAGGCTGTCTGAGCCTGTCAAAGGCTCAGCTCCAGTGACACACCATGAGCCTTGTACTCAGCAGTGAGGACTGCACTGCCAAGCCTGAATCAGCTGTTACCTATGTCATCTTCTTCACATGGAGATACATTCAGCAATCCTATCATTCCTTTAGTGACTAGGCATGCCCCACATGTATCTCTCCAGGAGCAGAGTCCTCACATGTAGGGATTCCTTTGGTTGCAATGCTGTGCCCCAGAACACCTTAGCGTAGGTGGATAGTCTTAAAAAGATGGATGAAGAAAACACATGATATCTATATCTAGTTGAGCAGCATGTTCGAGGTTCAGATCATTGTTATGTAATCATAATGTCATTTACCTGGAGGTATGGTAATCTGATGCCTTGGTTCCTCAGAGGTTTCATCCACAATCAGAATTTCCTCACATCTGGGGCAAAGGTCATATAATTAGTATTACATTCTATTTCCCTGTTAGTTAGGGTCTGGATGGTGGCTCCTATCTTTATTCCCACCTCATTCTGCCCTAGACCATACCCTCTCTCCTTCACAAATGGCAAACAGTGACAAGTAAAATGCAATGATGCAGAACAGCAAATGGTGCATGGTCAAAAGACTTGCAAAATTGCACAAAATTACTGTGTTAACAGTAATAAATTAATTAAATTATAAAAGTAGTAGAAACATTAAAGTGGTGCAGATTTGCAAACCTTTTCAGTAAAAATGGTAATCAAATCCTTACAGTAGTGGAACAGTGTGGGGTAGTGCAGTTGTGGTCAGGGCACGGTAATGTGCCAGGCAAAACCAGTGTGAGTGACTAGCTGCCGGAGACGGGAGAGATGAACAGACTGGAGTGGCTATTGAAAGGAAAGTGAGGACAAGAGCTGATTAGGGAAAGGAAGATCATTCCAGAGAATAGGAAAATGGACAGGACAGGAGGAGTGACCAATGGAGGTTTTGCACTAAGGGATATGGAAAGAGTAAGTGAGTGTTAGAAGAGGGAAGGGAGTAGGATGACAGGATGGAGGTGATGAAAAAGAGGAGAGGTAGGAGGTAGAAAGGTGTGGAATATGGAATTTGTGCAGAATAATGGCAG
The DNA here is from genome assembly GCA_016271365.2 of Neoceratodus forsteri. NCBI lineage: Eukaryota > Metazoa > Chordata > Ceratodontiformes > Ceratodontidae > Neoceratodus > Neoceratodus forsteri. Next base: position 985,589,609 of record CM057452.1, on the reverse strand, counting down.
TTCTTCCAAAATGCTTTCCGGAATTTCTTTTTAAATTCCATGGAATTCCTGAAACATTTCTATGTAAACTGAATAATAACTTTTCATGGGTTGTTGAAAAGGAATCCGGTGTAAATTATAGATTACTAATCTGCAAAACAAAATACCACTTTTGAATTTTGGAATGAGGCAGAAGTTTATGAAATTCCACAAAATTCATATTGGACACTTTCCAGCCCTGCCTTTCTACCAGACCAGCATTGGGGACTGCAGACAGTGGCCATTTGTTTCATGACCCTCCTCCTCTCTCAACGATTACTGCCAGAAACCTGATTCGTATGTCAGAAACCCTGTAATCTGCCCTTCCTCCTGCTGCTCTATCCACCAATTGATCAGCAACTCCTGGTTTTGTTGGGGGGGGAGCTCTGAAAGCCCTTTCAAGTTCAAACTAACCTTTAGACATTCTCCAGCAGTGGCATTTCACCAGATCAGCATTGGGACTGCAGACAGAGGTTGTAAGGAGACTCTTTTTTTCCCTGACCTTCTTCCCCCCTCCAGGTTTGCTGCCAGAAGCCTATTCAGCTGTCACGAACCCTGAAGCTTGCCCTCTTTCCTGCTATTCTGTCCACCAGTGGGGCAGCTACTCTGGGTTTGCAACCAGAGGTCTAAATACTCACGCCAATTCAAACTAAGGATCAGATGCCCTCCAGCCCTGCTATTCCCACAGACAAGTGTGAAGGACTGCAGATAGGGGTCGTGAGGAGGCTTTTTGTTTCATGACCCTCTCCATGATCACTGCCAGAAGCCTGAGTCAAACATTGGGAACCCTGAAACCTGCCCTGCCTCTTGCTGCTAATCCACCAACTGAACAGCGAATCCAGGGTTTCAGGGTGGGGCTTCATTTCATCTATGAACCTTCTCCCTAGTGGTCCCCTGCACTGCAGTCCAAGTGCTGTGAGCAACAGCACAAAGGGTGTCATACTGTGGGTGGCATCTGTGATACAGTCATCATCTGGGCACTTTGTCCCTCAGCTCTGCACCCTCCCACCCTTTAACATATTTTTATTTTTATTTCTATTATTTTTTTTTTATTGACTACTAGGATTACAAATACCTTTGAACCAGCGGTTCTTTTACAAAGGTTCCACATCAGATACATTTTTAGGAAAAACAATTAACAAGGTCAATGCAGAATTTCACATCATGGTATCAGCTAAACATAAAATTTGATTACACACACAAGATAATTAACAGATTACATTTCGAAACAAGACTGTAAGAGGGGAGAGATGTGAACAGATTACATTATGTATACATAAACCCATGGATAGAAGATAGGATGAGAGCGAGCATCAACTATTGAGGGGAAGGTGAGAGATAATGAAGCTGTCAAAGATGTGACATTGTTGATTAAGTGCTAGTGGCCAAAGAAGTGCATTGTGTGCATGTGAAGGGGGAGGGTGGAGGAGGAGCCAAGGAGTAGGGGTTAGTGTATGAAAAGGTGGGATTGAGGTGGAGAGGGAGGGAGCCGGTAGGGGAGGTGAACGGCAGCATGAAAGGCAGGGTGAGGAGGGGGAGAACCAGAGGAAGGGAAGCTGGAGGGCAGAAGGAGGGAAGAGGGAGTAGAGGTGAACTTAAGGAGGTGAGCTGCAGAGGGTAAAAGAGAGATAGGAAAGGATGGAGGGGGTATGCGAGGAGAGTGGGTGATACTGTAGGTAGAAAGAGGAGGAAGAGGAGGTGAGGAGGTCTGGCATAGGACATGGGGAGAGAGAGAGAGAGAGAAGTGGAATACAATGTAGGTGGTAGAGCGATGGGAGGGGAGTATAGTACATGCAGGGGTATGAAGAGGGGAGTGTGATGAGTGGGAAGAGGGATATAGGGGAGTGGACTTAGTAGTGGAGAAGGCCTAGTGAGTGACAAAATGACTTGCGACCCTGTAGGGTACAGTTGCACATGTTGAGGTTAATGATTTGAAGTTGCAGTTTTCATTTGTATGGGCCTAACTTATTCTCAGCAGAGACCTCAGAAGGGACCCCATTTACCAAGGATGGGGCCCTGACATAGAATGAGTGTTGGGCTTGAGAGGTTCTGCAGAAGATGACCAGGTAGGTGGATTTATTAGCACTGCATGTGCACCACCTGTTAGGGGTGGGCATCATAAAGGCATCATTTGCTGAAGGGGTAAGGCCAAGGCAGACTTTCTTTGCAAGGAGGCAAGTTTGGTAGGCTAGCCTCCCTTGCAGAATGAGCATGTTGGAGTGTTTATAAAGATTGCAGGTATGCATGCATTTCCTTGCTCCTGTCACTAGGCGGCAGCACTTATTCAGTGCAATCTTGATTCTTTTCAGGGTGGTATCTGTGGCAGCCCCATAGAAAACTAGCTATAATCAATTATGGACAGGATTGAGCTAGTTACTGCTATGCGCGCATGGCCTCAGGAGGCAAACAGTAGCAATGTCAGTAAAGGGTCCCTAACCTTGAATTGATGTTTCTGGAGATAAGACTAACATGGGTGCTATAGGAAAGGGAGCAATCAAGCATAAGTCCAAGGTATTTGAACTCCTGTACTTGATCGAGAGGGAGGTGTTGTTTGGTTCGGATGGTTAGATTGGCAGTTCTGAATTTACTGTGGGAGGTAGAGAACAGCATCGCCTTGGTTTTTTTATAGTTCAGCACCAGTTTATTTTGATCAAACCAACCTTCAACAAGGCTAAAATTTGTCTGTAGTTCCTGAGATAGATTGATGGGGTCAGTGTGTGTAGAAAATAGGCATGAATAGTCTGTGTAGAGAATCATTTTATTATCACAGGCAGCCGGAAGGTTGTTAATAAAGAGGTTAAAGAACAGTGGACCCAGGATGGATCCTTGGGGTACTCCCGAGCACACAGGGAGGCTGCTGGACAGAGTGTTACTGATCTGGACTTGTTGGTACTTGCCCATAAGGTAGCTTTCAAACCAGTTTACCTCACTGGAGAGTCCAAGGGAAGGAGCTCAACAGGAGCTGGTGGTTAACAGTGTCAAAGGCTTTTGTCAGGTCAACATACACTACACTTAGTAAGTGACCGGTGTCCAAGGCCTTTTATATGTGATTGGTAAATTTAAGCAGGGAAGTGGTTGTACTATGTGCTTTTCTAAAGCCATGTTGCTGCAGACACTGGATGTTATAATTGTTAAGATATTCTGACAGTTGGTCCACAACAATGCCCTCGAGGGATTTAGAGAGCGGGGGGGAGGATAGAGATGGGGTGGTAATTGGAGTGATGAGACATATCCCTACATTTGTGTATGGGCGTGACATTAGCACATTTCCAAAGTTGGGGGAACTGTCTAAGGGAGAGCGAGAGGTTCAGGAGTTTGGTGAGGGGGGAAGGATGATCTCAAAGGAGAGGAAGAGGAGTTTTAGATCAAGTGCATCACTGCTGAATCTAGATTTTCCTAGGACCTTCTTGAGGTATTTTCTGGCTTCAGCAAATGAGACTCTCCTGAAGTAGAAGGGAGGGATATTCAGGGGAGGGGCAGATTGTTCATTGATAGTAGGCAGTGTGGACTGGTTGAAGAAGTCCAGGGGAAGAACACCACTAAGATCCCTAAAAGTGGCATTAAAGGTGTCGGTAATTAACCTGCAGTCTTGAGTAACAGTGCCATTGACCTGGAGCATGGGGGGTTATTAGGTTTCCCTGTGAGGCTTTTGATGTTATCCCAGAAGTTTTTACTATTACCCCAGGAGTTTGTGAGTTCTCGTCTATAAAAATCTTGTTTGGCTTTACGTACTACCTGGGTACACTGGTTTCCGGCTGCTTTGTAGTGTTGCAGATTAGTCTGGCATCCCGAGGCCATAGCATGGTGCCAGAGATTGTCCCTGTCTTTCATCATAGTAATTAGAGCGGGGGTGATCCAGGAGTTGGGGGAATCCTCTATATTTTCTTATTTTAAGTGGAGCAAATTTGTCACAGATTTCATTGAACTGCCTAATGAAGTAGCTAAGAACATGATCAATGTTGTTCAATGTGTCTAGGGGGACCAGTCAACCTATGCAAGAGAGGCAAGGAATTATGGGAGTTTGCTTTTTTTATTAAATCACTGATAGAGAATTTATGCATTGGATTTGGACGTCCTATTAGACCATTGGCAGATAACTGGGGAGTGATCACTTGGTGCATCTGGCAGGACTTTGGTGTTGTAGATTCTGCATTTGAGAGTAGTAAGAATCTGGTCGAGTAGTGTGCTGCAGCTGGTTCTATAGCTGAACCGAATAGGATTGAGTACCATCTGGGTGATGCCAATGGCTGTGAGGACATCTTTGTATGGGTCAGCTTCAGGGGCAAGCCAGTTTACATTGAAGTCACCCATAATCACCAACTCAGTCTGGTGGGGGAGGTTATCAAGGTAATTGGTGAGCATTTGAAAGCCGACAACCTGGTCCTTCATTGGAACATATATGGATATTATGGTGAGAGATTTATCTTGCTGGTCCTGGACTATTTTAACTGCTAGCATTTAGGAGTTGCATGAGGTGGGTATTATAGGGAGGACCTGGCTTTGAAGGGTATCCTTGTAGTATATGGCACAACCTCCACCATGTTTACCTACGCTGTCTAGTCTAAAGAGGACATAGCCAGCGATGGAGATAACATTTTCAGGGACTTTCGAGGATAGCCAGGTTTCATTAAGGGCTAGAATATCTGGTTTATGCTGTAATATCCAGGCTTGGAGGTCATCAAGTTTGGGTAACAGGCTCCAGATATTAATGGTGGCTAAAGAGAGCAACTTTTGTTTGCCGTGATTATGGTTTGAAGATATGAGGGGATCAGGGTTTGGGTGAATATTTCCAGATAGTAGAATGAAAAGCAGGGCAATCTTATATAAATAAAGGGCAAGGTGCTTTGATAACCTGTTTTGTCTCTGTTTGAGGTATTTTTTGGATGTGATGTTGCTACAGTGGGAAAATAGCTGGAGAAGATGTGGGTACTCAAGAAGGGTGGGGTACAAGCTCATAATGAAAACATCAGCATGGGGGGGTATGAGTGACTGTCCAAGTAAATCATAATATCATAGTATCATAGTAAAAGCCAGCAGAATAGGCCCCATGGTCTATCGTGTCTGCTCGGAAGCTAGCCCCCTACTGGGAGTTCGCTCCTCCACCCCCCCAGCCCCAGAGGTGGCCCTCACTAAATGTGGTATTTAGAGCTAATGTGCCCATTGGTATTTCTTTAAACATGGGGCTGAAAGTGTGTAGCAGCGTGGGGGCAGTGATAGTGCAGGAGCAAGATAAAAGGAGGAGAAGAAGTAAGGAAGGCATCAGAGTGAAGTAATTCATCTTGTAAGGTTAAAGGTGGGAGAAGTTGGAGGCCAGTGATAGGTGTACAAGACAAGAGTATGAAAACAGACACAGCTAGGGGAAGCATTGGTTATAGGGGTGGTGATAGGGAGAGCAATTCAGAATTTTGACAAGCAGTAACAAAGTACTGGTAAGTATTGGGCTACATTGTGGTTGCCTTAAGTTAAGGTCAGCCCTGATACTAGGAATATCTTTGGTGGTTTTGTGGACTGAACAAAGGGAGTTTGGCAGGGGTAGGGCTCCTAGAGACAGAGCAGCCAGGTGATAGTTGATAGCCCGATATATTTGTGTCAGCCCCTTTAAGAGTAATGCCATCTGGGGAAATCTCTAATGAGGATAGAAAAGCAGGCAGGGTAATGTGGGAGAGGAAGGGTATTTAATAGAGGCTGGGATCGGGGTGTGCAGGTGGGAAAAAAAATACAGGTGCTTAGATTGCATAGCCGAGGAATAGAGCACAGTTCTTTTTAAAAAGTGCACCTCGGGGTAGACACAGTCTAATGGCAGGTAGTCACAGGTCAAGTGCGGCCAATAGTGGGCCTGCTCTAAGGCGGATGAGCCAATCAAATAAACAGCATTCAAGCCACAGTTCCCCGTTAAAGATGCATACCTGTTTAGGCTGGGCTTGGGGCAAGAGAATGATTGTTGCTGGTGGGGATCCAAGCTGGAGCTGCTGCCTAAACACAGCTGCCATCTGGAAGAGAGAGGGGGAGAGAGAAAATTAGTAACAGTTAAAGGCTAAGGACGGCGCCAGGGCTAAATCAGTGGGAGGTCCAGGGAGCTTGCAGACAAAAGCAGTGGACAGTGAGTGAAAAAAGTGGGTATTGGGGGGGAGAGAGATTCAATTGGCCTCTTGGGGAACAAAGGCAGAAAGGAGAGCAAGTAAAAAAAGTCTGAATAGGGAGCAGCACAAGACAGAAAAGAATCCTAGGGTGAGAGATTGAAATTGGGAATGTGGGGATTCTGGGAGGGAAGGGGTCTGGGAGTGGCACCAGTGGGACTGAGGTGAATGGGGAAAGGAGAGAAACAAGTTAAGCTGCAGACAGAGAATGTCAGGCACTGGACAGAAAGGCTGAGAGAGTTGCAGTCACAGAGTGGACTGCGTGGGGGGGGAGAAGAGTAGGGTTGCCTTAGCAAGAGAGAGCAGTGCAGATAGTCAGAGACAAGCAGTTAAAATCATTTTTGGCAGTAGCAGGTCATCAAATCTTACACATCAGGCTTTACACATCACGTTAATATTAGTTAGATAATGGGTAAATTCAAAGTCGCTTCCTGATTGGCTGAAAGAGCCTGGCACCCGGGCCGTTATTTCTTAACAACGGCCCGCTCAAAAAAAGTGCCAGTTCGATCTTTCACCACCCCAAACTTGCCAGCCGCCATTGTACCATCCACATTTACATTGGCGCACCAGCCCCGCTACTCTGCTGCACGAAAATTCCACTTACAGCTTCATATGACCCTTTCAGCTGCCTCTGTTCCTCCTTACCACCACAAAAATAACTATTTTTAAACACTTACGATATATCGTAACTCGACCTCCCGATGTTCCGTGTTCTTTTTTTCATTCACCGAGCGTACTCGCGCTGCCTGTAAATCCTGTGCGCAATTTTAAATCCAGCTACACATTCACGCTACAGTTCTAAGCCATCCTATTTTAAAATAAAACTGCATTTCTCCTGTTCTCACACACCAGTTTTCAATCCCTGCGTGAGTGTGTGTGTGTGTGTGTGTGTGTGTGTGTAAAACCGAGGAAGCAAGAGGGCAACCTAATGAGAAACACCATTAATAAAATACACAGCAGCAACCTCTAGTGATGATTCTAGCACTTCACACTTGGGACTATTTTATAACGAACATTATTTCTTCTTGCTTTTTTCTTATTTTTTATATCTACATTTTTTCTTGTATATTATTTTTCAGAAATTACTCTCTCTAACCCATTATCTAAGTGTAATAATACCCTCCAGGGTAGGCGTTATGGGATATGATGGACCTTCCAGGGGGCTATAAGGCCCTCCGCTTGCAGCGTCGGGCCTCATTACGCCCCTGGGCGGTCCGTTATATCCCAATAACGCCCACCCTGTCGGGTATTATTACTTACATAACATGTAGTGTAAAGATAGCAATTTAAACTCAAGAGAAATAGCAACTAAAACTTGAGGAAATTAACAATTTAAACTCGAGGAAATTAGCAATTTAAACTCAAGAAAATAGCAATTTAAACTCAAGAAAAATAGCAATTAAATCTCAAGAAAAATAGTAATTTAAAATATAGGTGCTTAGAGTGCACAACCAAAGAACAGAGCACAGTTCTTTTCAAAAAGTGCACCTTGGTGTAGACACAGTCCAATGGCAGGCAGTCACAGGTTGAGTGCGGCCAATAGTGGGCCTGCTCCAAGTCAGATGAGCCAATCAAATAAATGGCATACACGCCACGGGTTCCCTGTTGAAGATGCGTACCTGTTTAGGCTGGGCCTGTGGGCAAGAGAGGGATTGCAGCTGGCGGGGATCCAAGCTGGAGCCGCTGCCCAAACACAGCTGCCCTCTGTTCAGGCTGGGCTCGTGGGCAAGAGAAGGATTGCTGCCGGACGGGATCCAAGCTGGAGCCACTGCCTGACACAGTTGCCATCTGGAAGGCATAAGTCTAACATATGACTTTACATGGACTGTGAGTATATAATCCATCTATAGTGTATGGTGGAACGTTATTGATTACAGAGATCCATACACTTTCAAAAGTTCTTCTTCTTGAGTAATGATGTAGCTACTAATGCAGAACAACTTTTCATTCCGCATTAGTAGCTACATCACAGTGTAACTGCCCCACATCAGCGCTGTTCATAGGAAAGGGGGCGGTTGATGCATTAGGTGTGCGAGCTGGCAGATGGTCCAGAGATGTGGGCCCCAGAACAACAGAGACTGACAGCCTGGAGTTACTAGAGACAGTGTCAGGGGTCACAGGTTAGTTTATCACAAACATCCGTCCTGCATTTTACTCTTGTTGTGGTAGTGTGGTGCATGGGGTGAGCGTCAAACCTAGCATTGCAGTTGCGATGAGTAGGCTTCTAGTTCTGACTGAAAAATGCCTGTGCCCAGTCACCTCCTGGTAAAAAAAGAAAAAGAAAAAAAAAAGAAGTTCATATATCTCCTTCCTGTTATACTGCTATATTGAGTGTTGATTTCGGAAATGAAATGTTGTTCCATTTAAAAATTTCAGTAAGCACTGAGTGTTGTGGTTTAATCTCATAGTTATTGTCATGTGTGTTTTTTTCTCAATGTGCAGACATCCTACCATGCACTGTATAGAAAAGTATATGTCCTGCGATGCACAACCGGTCTGATCTCCAACCGCATGGTTACTATGCTGACTGTGATACCTCTCGAGATGCGCTTTCGAGGTCAACAGTCAGCATAGTAACCACTCAGTTGGAGAATTGCTCGGTTGTGCATCGCAGGCTATACACTATCCTAGATATCCTAAATCCACAGTCAGCTCTGGCATAGTGCCTACCCAGAATGAGTATTTTAGATATTTATTTATTTGGTTATTCTGCTGTATGGATTTTCTGTGTTTTGTTTGATTTTATACGTTATACTATTGTACAGCGCCTTGGTTTTGGAAAGGCGCTTTAAAAATAATGTTTATTATTATTATTATATTAGATATTGTGTGTATACCCCAGCTACCTGTGGTGTATTGTTGCTCGACCATTGTTACTATGTGTACTGTGCTATTACCCTAATATTGTGTGTTGCATTATGATCCCTACTAACACCCTATATGGCTGGACCTAATATTGCTCTTTTTAATCTTCAGTCTGCAGTGCCTAAATATACTCAAAATATTAAGATTGAACCCTGGACTAGTGGCTTTTTTTGTATACTTAACCTGCACTATAGTTTGCCATAGGCTGTTATAAACAAAACATTGTATGTTATCCCATGGCCCCTACAGGCACCTTTATATACTATAGGTGAGCCTAATATTTCTGCTTCTGAGCATTGACGTGTCGTGCCTATGTGTAAATGATTACTCTCGTTTATAGTTTTGTATTGTTCTTGTATGTGGTTCCAGAAGATATTGGGCTTAGCCCACTTTTGTCTGAACTTATTATTAATCTGCCTACCCTCAAGTCAGTGCAATGGGTTCTCTCAACTGGGTTTTTGCTTTTACCTGTGCCCTTACTAGTCTGATCTTTGTAGTCGACACACTGCCTTCTAACCATCTTAGCAGTGGTGTCTCATTTGAACACACTAATTTCACTATGTCAAATGCCCTTATTAGCCAACATAATAACTAGGGTAGTCATCAGCTTCTTATATTCCAAGCCTGGTAACAGTGTGTCAAGTGACTTAATGGGCTCTGCTGGAGGGTGTGTCCAGTAGGTCTACTGCAAAAGGCCTGTTTTCTAGTCCTATTAGCATTATCCCTCCTTCTGGTTTCGGGGGATATTTAAGCCTAATACTATCCCCAAGTTGTCCCACTTTTCTAAGTTCACCCGCCCAACTTGGCAGAGTGTAAAAGGACTCAACATTGCTCATTTAAATATTAGAAACCTGATCTCAAACATTGGACAGCTCAGAGCGTGGGTTAATAATTACAACACTCATGGAAATCCCAGAAACCTGGTTAAAACCTAACAAATCAGCTAACTTTTGTACTTCACCTAGATATAACTTTACAACAAGTGATTGTAATTCACATAGATATAACTTTATAACAAGTGACCACCTCTGCTAAGAAAGGTGGTGGCACAATGACTTATTACAAAGTCGTCTATAAGTTTCTGCCTCTAATTGCTCACCTACCCTCTGATCTCAATTTGAACTTTGTCATATAGTTCTCCTACTGGGGAACTCCAAAAAACTACATCCCCCCTCTATGTACGTATGTTCCCTGTGCTGGCAGCCATCAGGCCCTTCTTTCCTACTCTTATTAACACTGTAGGCCTTCTGGATCAAAATAAAGAATTTCTCCTTATTGGAGACCTTAACATTGACTGGCTCAGTTGCAAAAAATAAAAATGTTGTGTTGACCCTCAACAAACCCCAGCTTGGCCAAATCATTTCAGAACCTTCTAGGAGGTCTAACAACGGTCAAGTGTGCTACCTTTATTGACTGGATACTCATATCCAGATTGGACAGAGCTATTTGTTCAGGAGTACTCTCTGATGTTATCATTGACCACTCCCCAGTTTTCTGTGTTTGAAGGGCTAAGCCTCCTTGGTTCCCTCCGAGTCAAGTAATTCTGTGACTTCCCATATTTCAGTCCTATGCAATTTAAACAAAAGGCTGCATGCTTAGACTGGTCACAGACTCACATTTTTGGACCACCAATGATATTGATCAGGCCCTTCTCTATTTCTACCATGATTTTGGAGGTATTCAGTATACGAGCATACTGTACATACATACAGACATACGACGAAACCAGCAGAAGAAGGTCATTTGGTCTGTCTAGTCTGCTTGTATTGCAGGGTCCACAGCTTGACCTACAGTACTGTCCCTGTCCCCCCTCCCCACTTCCACTCCTCCCATCCCCCTACCCATGATCCTTACCTTCCCCAATGCCTAGCCCAGTCTGTCTTAAAGCTGTCCACTGTCTTCACTGAGATCACCTCTCCAGGCAGCACATTCCAATATATATATTCTGTGCAAACAGCTTCATTAAAGCACTAGTTAGGGCTCCAGTGACAAAAGTAGGGAAATGTGCTATTTGAGTTTCCAACCCTAACACCTCAACCCACCCTAACCCTAACACCCCACCCCCACTCTGTAGGCAGAAACAGGTGTGTGATGTGCCGTGGGGTTGTCAACCCTAACGCTCACCCCATTCGATGTGCAAATAAGCTGAGATGCATACAGTATATGAGAATCGGGTGAGCGTTTCGCTTGACAACCTCATGGCAAACACCGTGCCTGTTCCTGCCTGCAGGGTGGGTGTGGGGTGTTAGGATTAGGGTGGGTGTGGGGTGTTAGGACTGGAAACCCTAACAGCATATTTCCCTACTTTTGTCACTGGAATGTTAACTAGTGCATTAACAAAGTCATTTACAAAGAATTTCCTTACTTTTTGAGATAGTACAATCATGTCTGGGGGGGGGATGGAAAGGAGTGGGCGGATAGAGATAGTGGGTACAAGGAGACGCCCTGGGGTGAAATGGGCCCAGGAAAGGGGATCTCCCTGTCTGGTGCCCATACCCAGTGGTTCTGATTATGATCAGCAGGTAAGGCGGTCATCCTCGGAGGTTCATCCTACTAGGGCGGTGTTGTGCAACGCCAGGTCTATCAAAAACAAAACGGCTATTATAGCTGACTTTGTTAGGTCATCTGACCTGGCGTGTATCACCGAGACCTGGCTGGATGAAAATGTTGGGCCAGTTTTGGCAGCAGCAGTTCCAGCCGGTTACTCAGTGATACACTGCCTGAGGCAGGATCGTAGGGGCGGGGGTGTTGCCATCTGTTTTAGAACAGAACTGGGCCTAGTGGAGGTACCAGTGGGAATCACCAGGTCCTTTGAGTGTATCCTGGGTGAAGGTGTGGGGTGCAGGATACTTCTTGTATACCGTCCACCAGGTAACGAGAATGTTTTCCTGCAGGAAGTTGCAGACTTCATTGTTGATCTGACATTGGGGTCCCCCAGATGGTTGGTTCTGGGGGACTTCAATGCCTGGGTCGACGATGAACTCTCACGTTTTGGTCAAGACTTCCTCCAGTTGATGATATCACTGGGCTTCACACAGGTTATTTCCTCTTCGACCCATATTGGTGGACATTCATTGGACCTGGTGTTCCTTCTGGGGATGGGGATACCTGATTTGGAGGTGGAACTGGTCAGATGGTCGGACCATCACTCCATTGGGTTCAGTTTTGAGGCCACCCCTATTAGGTCAGCCCCTTCAGAAATGGTCTGGTACCGCCCTTTAAGGGTTGTGTCCCTGGATGACCTGATGGCGGTGCTGGACCTATCAGGCCTACCGATGCATTGCTTGGATCCAGGGGACCTGGTACATGCCTATAATAAGGTGGTGACAGGGGCCCTGGATTCCATTGCACCTGTTCGTGTTCGTCCTCTCACTCTTCATCCCAGGTCTCCTTGGTTCGATGAGACCGTGAGGGAGTTGAGGAGAGTTGGACGAAGGTTGGAGAGGCATTGGCGGAGGTCCGGTTTGGATGATGACAAACTTAGTTTGATGGACCATTATATGGTCTATCAATCAGCAATCTCTCATAAGAAGGCAGAATTCCTGTCCAGAGAGATTGCGACTGCACAGAATAGACCAGCTCAGCTCTTTCGGACTGTGAACAGACTGTACAATCCAGTCTGTCTTCAGCCCAGAAGAGCCTTTTCTCCAGAACAGTGTGAGGAGTTTGCTCTCTTCTTTGCAGATAAGGTTGCCAAAATCAGATCGGACGTCCAATTTTCCCTCTCCAATGGGAGTTGTGATGGTCGGCAGGAGATGTCGGACACCCAGTTTGCATGGTCTGACTTCAGCCTCCCCACAATCAATGACATTGTGATGATCATCCGAGCGCTGCAACCGACCAACTGTGATTTGGACCCTGGCCCCACACGTCTCTTAGTGGATTGTGTGGATAAAATCGGCCCAGTCCTGGCTATGATAGTCTGGAGGTCCTTGGAGAGGGGGATCTTTCCAGATCCTCTTAAGGAGGCTATAGTTAAGCCTCTATTGAAGAAGCCCTCCTTGGACCCGGATTATCTAGCAAATTACAGGCCTGTCTCTAATTTACCCTTTGTGGGTAAAGTTATTGAGAAGGTGGTTGCAGTGCAGCTGGATGGTCATCTGACCAGCAACAATGTTTATGATTTTCTCCAGTCTGGATTTAGGAAAAGGCATAGTACTGAGACAGCACTTGTTCGGGTACTAAATGACCTCCTAATAGTGAGAGATCGTAGGACCTATTCCATCTTGGTACTTCTTGATCTCTCTGCAGTATTTGATGCTGTTGACCATGGTGTGCTGTTAGAGCATTTGCGGTCCATCTGTGGATTGTCTGATATGGTCCTCAGGTGGTTTCGATCTTACCTCGAGGGTAGGACTCAGAGGGTGGTGTCGGGAATTTTTTCTTCGGCATCAGTCTCCCTATCCTGCGGGGTACCGCAGGGTTCTATTCTAGTGCCCATGTTGTTTGCAGTGTATATGCTGCCATTAGGAGTGATTGATAGACGATACGGTTTGGGTTTTCATTGCTATGCAGATGATACCCAGCTGTATATGTCTTTTGTGCCCGGCCAGAATGCTGCCTTTTCGGTATTTAATAACTGCCTTGCTGAGATCCAAGTCTGGATGAATGGGAGTTGGCTGCGGTTAAACCCTGAAAAAACTGAGGTGTTGGTAGTGGACAAGGGTCGCTGTGAGGTGGGTTTGTTAGCTGGATCACCCTCAGGCTTATGGCTTGGGGGTGTCCAGCTAACGACCTCAGACCAGGTGCGGAATCTGGGCATAGTATTTGATGACCATCTGACTTTCAAATCTCAGGTGTCAGCAGTAGTCAAAACTTCCTTTTACCATCTGAGGAATATCGCCCGGGTGAAGCACCTGGTTCCTCCAGAGGATCTTCGAACATTGATCCGCGCATTCGTTACCTCCCGCCTTGACTATTGCAATGCCCTTTACCTGGGGCTACCGGAGGTTGAACTTCACCGTCTGCAGCTAGTGCAGAATGCAGCAGCCAGGTTGTTGACTGGATCTTCTAGGTCCAGCCATATAATGCCTGTGCTCCGCGGACTGCACTGGCTGCCAGTTTTCTGGTGAATCACCTTCAAGGTCGGTCTGCTGACCTATAAAGCCCTACATGATCAGGGACCTACTTACCTGAAAGAGCTCCTTTGTCCCTACTGTTCTCCCTGCCCTCTCCGATCCACTGATGAGGGATTGCTAGAGATTCCCAGGGTTCATTTAAAAACTTCAGGGGCTAGATCGTTTAGTTTTATGGCCCCGACCCTGTGGAATTCTCTACCTCGTCAGGTGCGAATTTGCCCCTACTGTCCAAAGCTTTAAAGGAGCTTTGAAGACACATCTTTTTAGTATAGCTTTTAATGATTTATGTTAGTTTTAATCTTGTTTATTTATTGTTTTTATGTACTGTACAGGTGCTTTGGTTATAAGAAAAGCGCCTTATAAAAATAAAGAATGAATGAATGAAAGAATGAATGTCCTTATTTCCATGTGGGAGCTCAGGACCCTCTAGGCCCTGCACTCCCGTGCATCCATAATTTTAAAGATACTGTACTCGTGACAACCCCGTGGTGCGCAGCACCCAAGAAACACCTCACATTGCAATGTTATCCTATGGAAAGCACAGTAAAATTTGAAACCTGCATAACTGCACATCAAATGAATATTTTTTCATCAAACCAGTAAAAGGCACATCTGTGGGGCAAGAAGTTCTTTGCACCCTGAACATTTTCAAACAAAAATTGCAAGCCATGTCTTCACAGCGGAGTGATAGAAGACTGCATACACTTCACATTACAAATTTAAACCCCCACAACTCAAGAGCAAAGTAATCTGCTTTCACCAAACCAGCAAAAGGCACATGTATGGACAAAGTTCTTTGTACCTTGAAAATTTCAGACCAACATTCCAATCTGCTTCTGTACTGTGAAGTGACAAAAAAACAGCTCTGTAAAAATTATTTTTCACAAATTGTGAAACAGGATCCTGTTTTGAGCTTTCTTTTTTTCACAATTTGCTAAAAGGGAAATCCTTTTTCATAAATTGTGAAACAGAATTCTGTTTTGTGTTCTTTTTCACAATTTGCCAAAAAAGAAAAATCCTTTTCCGCAAATTGCAAAACAGGATCCTATTTCGGGATTTATTTTTTGCAAATTTGCAAAAAAGGATTTCAGCATGTTCAAAAAATACATTTCAAGGTGATTTATGAAAAAAGTAACCCCAGAATCTGATAGAATGGGTCCTGATTCTCAGAAGTCATGTGTTGGGTTGGTTACTTCCAACAACAGCAAAGTTTTCTTTTTAAGTTTGTTTCCATTGCTAAGAAAAAACAGGATGGTGGCAGCATGAAAAAAGATTCCCATTTGTGAAACAGAATTGCCCATTTGCAAAACACAATCCTGTTTTGAGGCTTGCATCTAACTTTTCCCATTGAAAATAATGGAAAATCTTACAATTTTATAACATTTGAACTGATTAATATTTTTTTCACAAAATCTTCAAAAGGCACATCTGTGACCTAAGATCTTTTTATCTTGAAAATTTCAGATCAAAATCCCAAGCCACTTTTGTGCAGCAGTATGTCAACAGTTTTACAAAAAATGGTAATTTTCACTTTTTTTGACACTCCGTATCTCCGCACCTACACATTCGACGGGAACGAAACTTGGCACATCAAGAGATCTTCAGTCCCTGATGGTACTTGCAAATTTCATGCAAATCAGTTGAACAGTTACAAAGTTATTAAAGTGCAAAATTTTGAGTTTAACATGGAAGTGAAGTTTTAAACCTAACTATAAGGGCATGACTGCACCCCTTTTATATAAATTTATATTCAATGGATTTGCATGAAATTTTGCATGCACAGTTTTGTGTGGTAGTTCTCTGGATGTGGCACATTTCAATCTGGTCAGATGTGTGGATTCCCAGATGCGGATATTGAAAAACCATTAAAAAAATCATTGTTTTTGCTGTTTTTTGTCATCACACACAGCTACACAGATAAACAGAAGGTGATGGCAGATAAGGACTATGTAGCCCACCTAGTCTGTCCCTTTTCCCTACCTAATGCAATACCGCAGACCCTAGCTGATCTGCGGCTTACCCTCTCTTCCCTATTGCTAGAGTACTCTTATGTCTATCCCATGCATTCTTGAATTCCACTAATGTTTTTGCCCCACTACTTCTGCAGGGAGGCTGTTCCAAGCATCCACTACTCTTTTTGTGAAAAAGTACTTCCTCACATTGCCCCTGAACCTACCCTCCTCTAGCCTCATATCAAGTCACCTTGTTCTTGAACACCTTCCTTTCTGAAAGATGCTACCCTCCTTTACCTTGTTTATACAACTGATGTACTTGAATGTTTCTATCATATCCTCCCCCCCTCCATTGATGACTTTGGCTGTATGGAAACTGTCAAGTCATGTAAGGTAAATATTTATTTATTTGTTTGTTTATTTTTTGGGGGGAGGGGCATCATTTGAAAACAAGTTTCATTAATGTTTTTGTCTTCTTTCCAGGTCTTCAGCGTATCCTAACTGTTGTCCATCTTCAGATTGGAAGATACTACTGACGGCAGTCCACAGCACCTCAACATTACCTGAAAACAGATGAAGAAGAAATTATTAGGAGTTCATTACATGATCGCATTCACTTCCCACTGTGGCTGTTCCTGTCTTCTGTTATATCCAGCTTAAAATACCAAGCTATTAGTAAACCCCTTATCCAGCTTAAAATACCATGCTATTAGTAAAGCCCTTATCCAGTTTAAAATACCAAGTTATTAGTAAACCCCTTATCCTGCTAAAATACTAAGCTATTAGTAAACCCCTTAAAAAAGAGTAACACGTTTAGTGAATAACATGCACTGGCCCATGTCATACTTACATTATATCATGGATTTTCAGGACCAGGATAACACGTTGTACAACCCTGGTGTACTCACGTATGCCTGCCCCATCTGTGAAGAAAAAATATATTATTTGGCCTGTATGTCACTGTCGTTGAATGCTTTACACTGGCGGAAAAAATTTAAACAAAAAATGAAAGAGGAAATACAGTCACAGTGAAAGACATGGTCAGATGTTTCCTGAAATGTCTGTGATATTTCTAGAGAAATCTCCTGCTTTCTGCATTTCCACAGTAGGGGCAGCAAAGAGAAACTCTTCAGAAATGTTTTGAAATATCTGGAAATATCTTACCATGTCTGTGGCTACTAGTGTAAGAGTGATACTTTCTTGTAGATGTTATCCTTTAGGTGGTAGGAGTACTGCAGTCCTGCAAGTTTACACAGTCTGTAACCTATGAAAGCTAAATTAAAGTCAGTTGTCTGCACTGATGACAGTGGCATCTTTAAAACAGTAAAGGAAGGAATCACACCACAGTGCAAATCAAAACCATAGTACATGATATTAGTACATACTTACCGTAAATTAATGATAAGAAGCAGGGTGGCTGTGGCTGACTGTGGGTTCATAGCTTGGGCACAGGTACAATGTCTTTATCACTCTCAAGAAGCAGGGTGGCTATGGCTGGCTGCGGGTTCATAGCTTGGGCACAGGTACAGTGTCTCTCTCTCTTGCTCTCTCCTCTCTCACTCTCAAGAATCAGGGTGGCTGTGGCTGGCTGAGGGTTCATAGCTTGGGTACAGGTACATTGTATCTCTCACTCTCAAGAAGCAGGGTGGCTGTGGCTGGCTGCAGTTTCATAGCGCGGGTACAGGTACAATGTCTCTGTGTGTCTTGCAAGAAGCAGGGTGGCGGGCTGGAGTGCGTTACTGTTTTTCAGTGTTAGGAGGATATCTGTTATTCATTCAGCACGATTTAAGTGGTTACAAGTTGACATTTGTGTTTAAAGGACTGTGGGTAATAATGACTGCAAACATTCTGTGAACTGTACCCTCAAAATCAAGAAAGGAGAAATTTAAATATAACGATATGTCATTAATATTTATTTGTCAATTGTCATATGATAGTCAAGGCCACCATTTTGGTTTTTTTAACACAAAAAAATGGTAATATTACAGAACTGTGACAGCCTTCACCCCGGTAATTTTGCCATTACTCCTTCCAACCAACATCCTCTTCATCAACATCAAGGAGGAAGCTACCCTCACAATCCTCAATGCCGGAGTTGCACCCACTTGGAAATTGTTTTGCCATGACTGCCTCATGAACCTCAGTGGTACACCATTTGTCGCGGCCACCAATATGGTCTGCTTTGCCTGAATCATCAGCACAACCATCATCGTTAGTGATGAGGTACAAACATAGATGTGGTTGTCCTACTTGGTATGTGACCTTCATTCATGTTGATAAATGTCACCATGCTGACATTTGTAGGTGATAGGTTAGTATGATGGTCATGCACTATGGCCTCCGCAAAACTAAATACCCTCTCCACACTTACACTGGAGGATGGGCAGGTCAGGTCAGGTACTTCAGTGCTACTGATGTCAGCGCTGGCCATTCATTCACCTTGCCACTCCAGTACACCAAAGGATCATCCAATATTGTCAGATGCCTGTTTTCTGCCAAAAAGGGCTCAACCATGGTCTGTGATGCATGCATTCCTGATTAATTGTCCACCTGTTCATAAGATTCATCTAGGTCACAAATTCCTACTTGGGACAAGGCACCCCAAAAGAGGATTAATGGACAACTGTGCAACTGACACCAGCCCTTGCCCCTCAGCCACCTTACTGGATGTGCTCAGTCCACAGTGACCTTTAGCCTTGTTATGCTGTGGTTTGTAGAACTTTGCAAGTAACTTCTGTGCCCCATGAACCAATCAGACCAGCTGTCCAGTCAGATTTTGAACCTGATCATGCCCTCCCTCCAGTATGGATGCAATGCCATGCTTGTAGTGTGGGTCCATCATTGTGGCTATTCCAAATTCTGGAGATTTTGGAATAGTGGAGATGTGTTGATTGCTGTCTAATATTGTAATCAAGTGTTTCAGTAATGCACGGCTTGACCTATCTCCGGCCACATCGAGGCGAGGCTGCAGATTCAATAAAGTCTTCCTCAGCACCGGCAGAGGTGGAATGGCTTGACTAATGGATGCAATGTCACCACTCACTGCCTGTGTGGCCTGTTCAAACAGCCTCAAAATTAATATTACTGAGTCCGTGAGTCTCCATTGTTCAGTTGTCATAGACATTGAGGCCCCTGAACTGTCACAGCTAGTGTGCATAACTAGGTACTCAGAGATGGTTTTGTACTGCTCATACAACCGCTCTGCCATGTAAAGTGTAGAGTTCCATTTCATGACAACTCCAAGCTTGAAGTGGTGCTGAGGGAGGCTTGTCTGAATCTGCAGCTGCCTAAGTTGGTCATGGGCCTTTCCAGAGAATGCAAAGTGGGCACAGATGCACTGTGCAACAGTCAGCATTTGCTTTATTTCAGGGTACTGCAGAAACTCCTGTACCACAAGATTTAAACAGTGGGCCATGCAGAGAACCCTCACAAAGCCACCATGTTTGATCCATTATCACTAGCTATGAAGCCAACTTTTAGGGACAGGGGTGCAGCCATTCATCAGTTTCTGTCAGCATCAAGTTTAGCATGTTTTCATCTGTATGTGACTCTGCTACTCTATGCATTACAAATGTGGCATGCTGTCTAATGCCATGAAGTTTGCTACGACCACAGTCTGACTTATTACACTGTTTTCCCATCCCACCATCACAGACAACCCTAGGTAGCTACACCCACTTTGCAGCAATACACAGATAGGAATTACCTGCCATTTTGCCACTTGTCCACGTATCCATGCTTAAGTGAATGTAAGATGATGCAGAATGCTGAAGGGCATAACTCTATCACCGTTCAATATAACTTAAGGACAACACGGCTGGAAAAGTATATCCTGGAGGAGATCTTCCATTTAGGACATACGCAAGCTGCAAAGCACCACAATCCCACATTCTCCTCAAAAGAGAATGGCAAAAGGTCAATTGCCAGCATTTCTGCTATGGCAGCACTGAGTTCACATGCAACTGCATGATTTGTCGGATATTTATTGTTCCATGCAAAAAGGCTGTGCAACGTGGGTTACATTTTTTGGTGTTTTGCATGTGACGTGTCAAATGACTCTCCTCTGCTAACTGACATGGATGAGATACCTTTGAAGTGTGATGGTGGGTGCACAGGTGGCAAGCCAATACATGCGGTTATTTTCCTTGTTTTAAGCATGGGGGGATGTACTAGAATTGCTACATGGGCCACCACTGCTATTCTGACAACTACTTGAACATTCAAAATCCTCCTCCTCCTCATGTCTGTAGTAATTCTCTGGTGTTATTTCACCACTTTTTCCGACATGGCTACTTATACTGAAGGAAGGGGATATCAAGCTCACTAAGGTGGATGAGGGTGAATGCCCCACTATGGCATTAGCTCCTCTCTGGTGCTGATTCCATGGTGCCATGTGCCAGCTCTTGAGATGAATATGCTGGTCCCCAGTGCCCAGATGGCTACCCTTGTTACCACGCTTCGCACATACAGTACTTGGCAAAGCTGGCAGATTGCCACTGTTTCGTCACTACCATCTTGCATGAAAAAATCCCAAACTAGGGATTTTGAAGCCCTACTCTTCATATGTCGCAGCTATGGCTGCATCTGGAATGGTAGTTTTGATGGTGATGAAATGGGGGGTGTACCGCATGATTTCTGGTGTTGTGCACACTTGCATTTTGACTGTATATCACAATCTATGCCTATTACTTCAGGGTCAGCAACAAACACAGCTACATCAGAATTTTGAGGGGCAGGGGGATTGACTAACAGACTGTTTACAAACAGTTATCTTCACTTTCTTTTTGTCCGGTTCCCAAATGGAGTCACTAGCATCATCATCATAATCATCATCCACAAATTCACTTTGGATGCTGTCCTCCTGTGAAGATATTCCAAGCACAGCCTCAACACTATCATCAACACTTTTTTCGTCAACATCTGAATGTTTGGACTTTAAAATCTCAAGATCAGTGGAAACATGAGACCGTGAGTCATCAGCATGATCAGAATCATGTTCAGCGACTGTGGGGAGTGGGACATCAACTACACTCAAGTCCGAGGATTCAACATTTTTCCCACTTGATAACTTTGCCTGGGCTGAACTTATAGCAATACACTTGCTGTTATCAACCATGCCATCACTAACTTTACTACCAGCAAGGACAACATCTCCAACCAGCATTGAAGTGACTGATTTTGCTGTGAAAAATGTTGGAGAAATCCTTTTACTTTCAGCAACTGCTACCTTTCCCTTCTGCTGCGTATTACCATGGCCACCACCACTGCTCTTAACGCTGCTAGACTTGCTAGCCCCTGATGAACCTGCCTCATCATCACAACCACTGCTAATAGACATCTTGGCAGCAGCACCACAACCAGAAACAGCTTTGCATGACCGTCTCTTCATGGGAATATTTTTTAAGATTTCACAGACAATTACCAGCCACTTATTATTTCTGCAGTTTTTGGAGGATGGGAAGCAAAAAATGAAAGAGAAGCAACCACACAGACACAACACAAGATCTTAACCAGTCTTCAAAAGTCAAAAAAACAATACCTTGTTTTGTGGGGGCAGGGGAGTATGGCTGAAGCTACACAGAAGCAGAGAAAAATATTGCAGACAAGCTAAGAAAATCAGAGTACTACTATTGCAGTGCCACAATAAAATGCATATCAATTTACAACACACACACAGATTAAAGGTCAGGCATAGAAATGTTAACTGTTCAATAAACTACAATACAGACAGTCTTTTAAAATGACTGAAAAAATGTCCAGCAAACAGAAAAAAATTATAAAAATGTAAGTGAAGTTGTACTGTGGGTACCTGAACACATAAATAATAAAAAAACTAGCCAACATAAGATGTAAAAACTGCCTTTCTCACTACTCTCCCTTATACACCACAGATCCGCCCTTCCCCTGAAGCACACTTCTACAGTGTATGTCAGTACAGAGACTGATTGTACTAAATTAACATTAAATATTCACACAAAATCAATAAATGCTCAATGATATAAACACATAAGGGTTTACTACAATTGATGTACTAAATTTTGACACAAAAGTTTGTGACAAAAATGCTTTTTTAAAGGTTTTTCGATTGTTTGAATCTCAGAGCACTGAGAGCAAACTGTCTCCAGCTTCCCACTATACATGTTATGCTGAACTGAGGCTGTGCAAAACAATATAGAGCTCAAGTGACCTTAAATCCCATGTATCACTGCAAAATTCACCTTAAAGAGCCAAAAAAGAAGGTGAAGTAATGCGAAGTCCATAGAGAATAATGGGAACTTTGTGTTACTTTGAGATGCGAAGTTACTCACTTCACTATGCTGAATATCACGTGAAATTCATGTTCTACGTGAAATACTATGTGTACTGAATTTTTGGCACTTCACCCACCTCTACCCACAGCACTATTGAGACCCCTCCACCACCACTTCCTCCCATTTGAAAGACTCCTCCTACTGTTACTGAAAGTGACTATGTGTTCAAAAGCCCTCCTCCTTCAAGGAGACAGCTTACCATCTCAGAAATATATAAGCGTAAAGCCAAATATGCCTCGACTCACCCTGTTGCTGTTATAATAACCAAAAAAATTTCAGAAATGATAGCTATTGATTTGCTGCCATATAATGTGGTTGAACATATAGGACTGAGGTGGCTGCTTGAGTACCTCAAACCTCGATATAGTATACCAATGCAAAAATACTTCTTGACAACAGAGATTCTAGATCCTTACAATGTCGTATATAAAAAATTAAGATACGTCATGTGCAGTGCTGTTGAGAGGGTGGTGCAACCCACAACACATATCTGGACAAACTGTCAACCTGAACCCTTCATGTCTGTCATGACACATTGTGCATGTTTTGAGAAGTCTCGTGGGACTGGGGACAGTGAAGCATCACACTTTGCTGTTCTTAGAATGTTTTGTTTTCCATCTGAACATACCTCATACAACATCAATGAAGAGCTCCAAAAACCAGTACAGCAATGGCTTACTTCACAGGGAATGTCAGTTGGCTTTATAGTTGCAGATAATGGGACCAACATAAGGAAAGCCTTGAAGGAGGGGGGCTTTGCTCACATCTGCTGTTTTGAGCATTGCTTAAATTTAATAGTTCACAGTGTTCTCAATGGTGATAGGGAGATTAAGGCTTTCATTAGCACTGCTAAAAGAATATGCACTCATTTCAGTCACTCAAGTAAAGCCCATCACTTGTTTGAAAAAATACAGAATGAGCACAGTTTACCTCTGCACAGACTGATACGTGACATTTCTACTCAATGGATTTGACCTTTTACATGTTCCAAAGGCTGCTGGAACAAAAGAAAGCTGTCAGGAAATACACCTTGGAAAATAAAATTAGTAATGAAGATGTCTATATTACTCCACCATAGTGGGCCATGCTGGAGTTTCTCATTGTACTTCTCCAGCCATTTGAGGAAATTACCAGGGAGGTTAGTGCAAACACAACAACTCTCAGCCAGGTTATACCCCTACTAACAATTTTAAAATTCAGATTGAATCTGACTAGGGTAAAGTTAGAGAAGCAAGACAGTTCCATGATCACACAGGCTGCCAGTGGTTCTGCTGACACATGCAGGTTGCCCGCCAGAATACAACAAGATCTAATGAGATGTATGATCAAGAAAGTTGAAGAAGATGACAAACTGTGTAAAATGCTTCATTCTGAGTACTATATTAAAGCAACAGTCTTTGACCCATGATACAATTTGAAGTAACTATTGAGTGATCATGATGATGATGACACTTGTTTTGAAATAAACAAGAAATAATTGACAAGGTGTGTGCTGTCTTGGAACAGAGTACAACAGCAGCACCACATTCAGAATCTTCTTCACCACACAGCACAGCATCAAGAGGCCCATCTTCTACTGTTGCAGAATTTTCTCCCTCTTCCTCCTCAGCCACTGCAGCTAAATCTTCATCTTCTCCACCAGCCAAAGATAGTACTTTCCCACAGTCACTTGGTTCAGCTTCATGTCTCTGGAGTCACTAAGAAGATGTACTGTAATTGCAACATCTTCTTCATCTGCCTCTTGTAATACAGCCTCAGCACAGACCATTGTTGAAATGTAGCTGGCAGAGCCCAAAATCAGCTGGAATGATGATCCTTTGAAATACTGGAAATCCAAACAAAATATGTGGCCTGCTTTAGTAAACATTGCAATGAGGTACATGAATTGCCCTCTGACTAGCGCCTGTTCAGAATGATTGCTTAGTTCAGCTGGTAATGCATTACTGTTTGACGCCAGAAAATGCTGAGCGCCTCACATTTCTCAAAGTCAGCATTCCTCACTTTAATTTCATATATGATACCTGAATAAAACATACACTGACTGCTCTGAGCATGTCCTATCCACAAAAAGCTTTCAAGAATTCATGCCTATAGTGAAAATTGTTTGTGAATAGGGTCTACTACATGAGGTGGCAATTAATTGCAACAAGTCAGATCAGGACGGACTAGGCCAGGCCACTATTACTTGAATGATCACATGAGCAGCATAGAAAAAAATAATATCAGTGGGTTCAGAGACCAAATACGGCAAGCAATTGCATTTCATGTCACAAACTTACTTGGTGGTACCTGGTACCATTGTCTGATTTGAAAGGTAGGATACTGCTGTCTACTACTACTACTACTACTACTATCACTTTTTGTCCTTCCAAGTCACGACTACTACTTGTCACTTTTTGTCCTTACTCCAGTCATGACTACTACTTGTCACTTTTTGTCCTTACTCTAGTCACGACTACTACTTGTCACTTTTTGTCCTTACTCCAGTCCTTACTATTTGTCACTTTTTTTGCCCTCAGCAACTGGTCATGACTGTACTGTTTTTATTTTTGTACAGTGCATGGCTTAACAGATGCCTGAAACCCAGAAACTGAATACTCTTTGTATATTTCTCATGTCCCTCATATTTGGCTACAATTACGTCACAGAAGAAATGCTACTATAGTCATATAATTTCCTTATTGTTTGTGTGTGTGTGGTATGCCAGCCTGGTTACATCCCTCGTACAGTAACTAAGTTGAGATTATTACTGTATTTTATTTTTGATATTTAAATTACTTGGCAGTAGTTGGCAGCAATTATGGAACTAGGAAGGATGTAATTGTGTTGTGTGTCATCAGGTCTTTAGGTGGCAGTGGCAAATTTTTTATGACTGCACTGCACTTGACCAATGTGATGTGTGACTGGCTGCCTGCCTGGGTGGTGATGATCCCCATGTCTTTTGTTTTTCATCTTTAAGGATTCAGCTAGTTGATGAGATTCAGCAGAAGTAGTCATAGCACTAGAAAACATTACCACCTCTTAGGCTAAATAGTGTAGCATATACCGCAGTACACCGGGGCATGCAAAGCAATTACATCATTCACATGGGTAGGTTGAGTGGGCTCTCTTAGTGCTGCTCATTTGATTATTCATATCCATTTCTTTGGTCTGTTCAGTTCTGACTGGAACATCCATCAAAATAATACTCACACAGCATCATTAATAATAATGAAAAAAATCTTAGCTGCTTCACAGTGCCTGCAGTACTTGGTAATGCTATGATATAAGTATTTGCATCTGTCTTTCTCTCTCTTTTTCTCAATCTTTCTCTGTCTCTCCGGGCATACTCATGTCACGGACCCAAGCAGGATATGCCACCATTATAGTCCAGCCATGAAGGGGCTAGTAGTGAGTGATTGCTTTTTATTTAGCATTTTTACATTCATTTTTATACAAATAATCCATTAAATTATTTCCTTTGGGCCTCTGTGTCAAATGTGACTGACTTTGGCCACTTCTATGCATTTTTTCACTTTTTTTCAAATATTTGTGAATAAATCAGAACTAATCAGAACTTCACTGTATTCCGGTTCTTATTTGATAAAGGTCAGAACTTCATTGAGATCCCCCAGCCCTAATTTGTATTCTGCATGCTATTTTTTCCTAACTCTGTTTAGTGCTTTTAAATAGGCACTTCCTGTCTGTAACTAGTAGGAAACACACACACACACACACACATATGAGGCTTGATGTTTATCTTCAAAGCGTAATGATGTCTGCAAGTTGGTTAATGGGTAGAAACCCAGTGTGACTGGTGGGGCTTTCTACTTTGAACTACAAGAAGTTCATACCAATCAGCCAGTTAAACACTGTCATTCAGTCTTCTTTTTAGAACTGGCTTTTGAGAGGCAAGTCTCCTGCATTTCTACATCCATTGGCTTATACAGTACACACCTACACAGACCTCTACAGTATAATAACAATATGTTTGCTTTGTACATGCATGCAAGCAAACTTAAAAAGGGGATTTAGTCTTGCTCAGTAGATTTGAGGGCAACACTTTAAACCACGTCCATATTGTTAAACACCAGAAAGATTAGATTAGGAATAACTTTGCAGCAGACCATGTGTGGCAAGCAAGATTTGTTAGGGTATAGCATGCCTAGTTTGGGGTGAAGTGTTTTATGCATGCCATTGGTTTGGATTGAGAAGCTGTGGTGCTGGTCCAGTCACACACTGAGGTACTTAAAGTGAGGTGGAACTTTAAGTGGGGTGCCTTTTAGAGTCCTAAAGACTGGTTTGAGTTGGAGCCTAGCTGTATGATGACTCTGCACCGACAACTTTACAGCGATCTCGTCGAAACCAACAAGTTCAACAGATCACTGTAAAGTCCACTCGGGATTCTGGCACTGCTTCCCTCGGCCTTGCACCCCCTCTCTGAATCAGCTCCAACTCGGAGTTGATTATAATAAATCACGGGGGATGCAGGGGTCACAGCCCCCCTCAAAAAACAACATTTGATTACTGACAGTACAATGTCGACCATAACTGCGGTCAACATAGTGCAATTGCTGTAACATTGGGTCGACATATTTTTGTTGAACTGACATCGTACATCCAGAGCCCAGCTACCCTCTGCTTTGTGCTAAAGGTCAAAGAGACAGACATTTTTACACTAACCGAACATTGAGTCCTGCCTTACCATTGTAAATCAGGTCCCAGATTCTTACCATTTAAACATAGAAAAATAGATGTTATCAGCAGAAAAGAACCTTTAAGCCTATCCAGTCTGTCCTTGTCCCTGTCTTTTCCATCACCATTGACCTTAGTTTGTTATAGGTCTCATTTTCTCCACATGTTCCTCTACCTAATATGCCCCTGTGCCTATTCCACACATACTTGAAGCATCCCACACTCTTTGCCCACTCCATCTTCTCTGGCAGGCTGTTCCAGTTTTCCACCACCCTTTCAAGGGGCATATTAGGTATACGCTGGAGGAAAGGGGGGAGAAGGGGGATATAAAAGAGACATTCGAGTACCTCAAGGGGATAAACAGAGTTCAAGAGGGCAGCATCTTTCAAAAAAGAGATGTGCAAGAACAAGGGGTCACAATATGAGGCTTGGAGGGGAAGACTCAGGGGCAACATGAGGAAGTATTTTTTCATGGAAAGGGTGGTGGAAGCATGGAACAACCTCTCTGAGGCAGTCACAGAGGCAAAAAAGATAGGCGAATTCAAGAATGCAAGGGATAGACAGGAGGGAACCCCAATGGTAGGAAGGAGAAGGTGAGCTGCAGATCAAATAGGGTCCGGAGTTTATGCAGTTGGTAGGGAAATGGGCAGACTAGGTGGGTCAAATTCTGTTTCTATGTTTCCTGAAGAAGTATTTCCCCACTTATTTCTTAAACTTCCCCTTCTCAGTGTCATTGCATGCCCCCTTGTTCTAGTGCCTTCCTTTCTCTGAAATAGACTCTCCACTTCCACCTTGTTCACTCCTGTGAGGAACTTGTAGGTTTCAATCATGTCCCCTCTCACTCACCTCTCTTCCAGGGAGTTCATGTTGAGTTCCTGCAGCCTTCTCTCATATGGCTTCTTGTGCAACCCCCTTCATCATTTTGGCTGCCCTCCTCTGTACCACCTCAGTGTCTTTGCAGAGGTGCAGTCTTCAGAACTGGACACAGTACTCCAGGTGGAGCCTCACCAGTGAGCGATATAATGGCAGCACCACTCCTAGTGCACCCCAGCATCCTGCTTGCTTTCCCACTGCTTTGTTACACTACCCATCTGCTTTGAGGTCATCAGGTATGATGATCCATAGGTCTCTTTCCTGCTTGGTGACTGAGCTCAATTCCCCCGTCTTATACTCATCACCTATGTTATGCAGCGCTAAGTGCATAACCTTACAATTTTTGGCATTGAAACCCAGCTGCCACACCTATACAATTCCTCTAGTTTCCTCAGATCTCTTTGCATTCTCTCCACCTCTTCCTGAGTGTCAACTCTGCTGCAGATTTTGTATCATCTGCAAAGAGGTACACCTTGCCCTCAAGATCTTCTGCAATATCACTTATGAAGACACTGAAGAGGACTGGTCCCAGCACTAAATCTTGTGGCTCCCCACTAGTCACTCTCCTATCACCTGAGTGGCTACCATTTACCACCACCCTTTACCTCCTATCCCTTAACCATTTTGATACCCAGTTTGTCACCCCCCCACCACCATGAGGATGCTTAGTTTCTTAACTAGCCTCCTGTGTGGAACAGTGTCGAAAGCCTTACTGAAGTCCAGATAGGCCATGTCCACTGCTCTCCCTTGCTCCACCTCCCTGTAATCCAGACAAAGAAATCTAAGAGATTAGTTTGACATACCCTCCTGCCTGTAAAACCATGCTGCTGGTGGTCCTGCAGCCCTTTTGCCTCCAGGTACTCCATCAGCCTTTCCTTCAGCAGGGTCTCCATTAACTTGAAAAAAGCCAAAAAGGATTGCACACTAGGTGCACAAGCACCGTGACCACAATTTTACTTGTTAAAGTGCTGTGTTATTGCTCACCATTAAAAGTAAGAGTTCACAGAGAACAGGACACTTCCCACAACCTGACAAAAAAGACCCAACGGTGTTTCGTACCTTCATTTGGCACTTTGTCAAAGGTGAATAAATGATTACAACATGTTTCTTAAATACAAATCTCAAAAGTGATGTCATCACAGGTGTTTTCAATAGATACAAACAGACAAATACATGGATAAATAACACTTCAATTAATTATTACAATACCCCCCCATAGACTGCCACTAGGGGTGCTAACCAAGATGGCAGCTTAGTCACCAACTCGACAACCTAGAGAGACTTATCCTTCTGAATCTGACAATTTGCACCTACGAATCCATCTGGAAATGCAAGAACAAGGGCACTATATACCAAGGACTCTAAAAATTGTTTCATTTCTCAGGGTAAACGTAGAACCTGGCAAGAAATTACCCTCTTACCTGTGCACTCTGTACAAAGAGTTCGGCCTTGCTGCATGGCTAACCCTCAGCAGCACCAGGCGTGGGAGCAGCCCTCTGTGGAGGCAATGTTTAGCCAGTTAATAGCTTAAATGTCTCAAGTAACCATGGCGACTAAACAGAACACCCACGTTATGCAACATTTTGAGGCCAGGATGTTCCATTCTGAGCAATGGGTCACCGCAACTAAGCAAAAGATGCAGGACCTGGAGGAAGCTCTGCAGGAGCAACAATATACTATGCACTTCATGAGGGGAAAAACTGATGACCTGGAGATCCAGGATGGTTGCAACAGCCTACGGATCTTGGGGTTTACGGAGCGGGTAGAAGGGTGCGATATGGAGGGTTTCCTGCAGCTGGCGCTGGCAGAGATGCTAAATCTGGACCCTTCTCGCTCTCTCCAGGTAGAGCGCACTCATCGTTCACTCACTCCCATGCCTAAGGCCCAGGAAAGGCCTTGGCCCATAATCGCCAGATTCGTCGACTTCAGAGACAAGGAGAAGGTCCTGGCTAAGGCCAGGAAGATCCAACAGGTAATGTGGCATTCTAATAAAATCAACATCTTTCAGGACGTCTCTAAAGAACTGTCAGATAGGTGCAGGGCATTCACAGAATCAAGGTGCACTATGCATAGGATCAGCCTAGCATTCTCCCTGTGATATCTTGCCACAATGTGAATCATGCATGATGGGTTGCCAGTGAATTTTGATACCCCTGAAGTTCTGAATGACTTCTTGCAGAGAAACTGGCCTAACAATTACAACCCCCAGATGCTGCAGCCCGATCCTCCTAAGACTTCCCTTGAAGAATCAGATTGTTGCTCCCCACTACATGTTAATAGGCCCGGGGATTGGCAGGACACCAGGGACTCGAGGTGGAAGCTTCCCTCGAAGGCTAATCAAAAGTGGCATACCTCCAGAAAGCATGGAAGGAGGGAACACCCCTCTGAGCGAGTGCCGCTTGAACCCACGGAGGGCGTGCTGATGGATCTATCTAATCCTGACCCACTGCAAGGTTTCCATAACTTCAACAAATTCAAAGCCCTGCAGCCAAGTTCCCCAGAGCAGCATCCGAATACCTCTGGTGGACCCAAGGACGGCCAACATACAATCCTGCTCAGGCCCGACTACTTGATCAGCTCCAAGGTTCCACTCCAGGTGACAGAAGGGGGATAAAGCTTGATGCCGAATCAACCTCCAGAGATCTGTACAGCTGCCACCAGCTCGGAAGATCCCATGTGTGCCCCGTCACCAGAGCAGATGCCTGAAGCAGCTCCTGCATCGTGGTCAGATAAGCAATTCCTTTACCATGGTTTCTCTTATTCTTTTCAGTTGTTTAGCCAGGTCCGGGGCTTGGAAGGGGGGGAGTACAACCTGTTAGTAGTGGAGGGTATGCCTTACTTTTTCCATAGACCCAAACCACGATGGTTGAGTTTCATGACTACTTGTCTCCCCCCCCCCCCACCAGCCTCTCACAAGTTCTCGATGGCTTCAGACACAGTGAATCCACCCTACTCCCATACCAGGAGGAATCCATAGGGGCTCCATCTATTGCAGGGCTGGACAATAATGAATCTTTGAAGTCGCTGAACACCCAAGACCCTTTCATATAGATGTCAGCGTACCTTTCCATAATGTACTTTTGGCTACTGTGCATGTTTTAGGACCTGTTGCCCTCAAATTGGTGGGGCGGGTGGAGGGCTATTGAATAAGTGTATTGGGGTGACGAGGGGGGGTATGGGCAGGTGCAGAGAAAGGCCAGGATATCTCTGGCCACACTACATAGTTGGGAGAGTGGCCCAGCCCTTTGTCTAGTTTATAACCCATCCCTATGATGGGAAACATGTCTCAGTCTCTGCATTGTTTCTATATTTGTTCACTAGATAAGGCACTGGGATTGAGACACCCTATGGGCAAATTGCCCCTCAAGCATCGGCCAGGACACCACACCCTCAGTACACCATGGGTCCTGATTCTGCCCCCCACCAAGCCTCCCACAGAGAACTTTGGCTATTGTCCTTGCCAATCCCCCAGGAGCTCAGGCCATGGGATTATGCTCTCAGCTGCAGGGAGATAGCCTTCACAGAAGGACCCCCGAGGTATCCTTCTGGCATTTCTCTCCCCTCTGCCTCCACTTTTAGGGAGGTGAACCCCCCATGCCCTTCAGGCATTGGCCCAGTTCAGACAATTATATGCTCACTGATTACCCTCTAGGGCTTACGGTGAGCTGAGACTTTCACAGTAGTCTCACTAAGGTGGCAATCACAAGCCCTCCAGGGGGTGGCCCCCCAGCTACTACCCAATTTATGGGGTAGTCTACAGACATTGGATTACATCCCAGGTATAGAGGCTGGCCATCAGCAGATTTCTGCAGCCAAGGAAAAGCCCCTATTTCTCCAAATTACATCACCGGTTGTACGATATGTATATAGTTTATATTTGTGTTATTGTTTGTGTTATTATCTGTATTTACAAGGGACACACACAGAGTTAATGTTAGACGTTAGGTCAAGGACAGCTTTTTGCTCCTGGGAGGGGTCACTTTACTCTCTCTCTCTCTCTCTCTGTCTCTCTCTCCATGCCATACTCATGCCTTGCTCCCCTGGGCGACGGACACTCTGCTCTTAGCCTCCAGGTTTACATTTGATTATCTCCTCCATAATTACAAGCTTCCTACTTTAAATGGGTGGTAAAACATGTGTGACGTAGAACATCAGGGGGCTCAATAGCCCGAACGAAAGGAATCAAGTATTGCAACAGTAGGAAACGGGAGCGGAGGTGGCTTTCATACAGGAGACCAAACTTACTAGAGATGACCATGACAGACTAAAGAGGGACTGGGTGGGTCAGGTCATTTACGCATTGGCCCCTACCAGAAAAAGAGGGCTGGCTATACTGCTTCACAAAGCTCTGCACTGGAACCTGATGAGGAAAATGAGTGACCCAGAGGGGAGATGGGTAATCACACTTTTGGATATGCCGAAGGGGCCCCAATACTGAGGAATATGTATGCCCCTAACAAGGATTCCCCCTCCTTTTTTCACATGCTGGCCCAGCAGCTGGGCACATTAGCATCAGCCAACACCCCTTTGATAATGGGGGGATTTTAATCTTACGCTAGACCCATTTTTAGACCGATCCCCCTCTAATACAGAACCCCACTCCAGGGCAGTGTTGACCCTCGCCCAGATGCAGCAGGACTTGTCCCTTACTAATATTTGGAGGATTTTCCACCCCTCCCAGCGCGACTACACTTTTCACTCCCTGGTGCACAGTTCCCATAGTCGCATAGACTTCTGGCTAACTTCCACCAGTATTACCAGTAACACCATTGACACCGGCATTCTGCCCTTGATCATTTCAGACCATGCTCCAGTGAAATTATCCTTCACTTTGGGGTTCCCCCCCCACCTCCCTTGCCTGGAGATTGGACCCCTTGCTTCTTTGGGATCCAGACTCCCCCCCTGGCTCCAACGTAAGGCCACGGACTTCTTTCGAAACAACCCTGTCACAGATACCTCCACAGGCACTACATGGGAGGCTTTCAAGGCTACACTAAGGGAGGGGGCAATTATGGAGTATGCCCACAAGTACCAGAAGGCTGGGGAACAGAGACTTTGGTTACTGGAAGGCCAGCTCAAGATGGCTGAGCAATCCTTCAAGGCGCTCCAACACCCATCTCTTCAGACACAGGCAGGTTGCCAGGTGGCTGCCTTGAGGATGCAGGTAAATGAGCTCCTCTCCAGGAAGGCTAAAATCTCTATCATCAGATTGCGGCACAAATACTGGGAAGGGGGGGATATTGTATATCGTTTGAAGAAGCAGCAGGTGGAACGTCATATAGCTGCTCTGATGGATAAGGGTGGGGAAACACACACTTCGATGGAGAGGCTTTACAAACTGTCCAGACAGCCCAATCCCGAGGGTGTGGCTCCCTTTCTGGCCTCCCTCCATCTTCCCAAAATATCAGAGGGCCCCCAGTGGAGATGGGTTCCCTCTGGAGATATGGCAGCTGCTGCAATCCACAATCTCACCTATCGTACTACAGGTGTTCACCGAGGTGCTGCAGGCTGCCCCCATTTAGGGATGCAATAATCACCATCCTGCCCAAGAAGGGGAAGGACCCCCTGAAAGCAGCCAGCTATCAGCCCATCTCCTTATTGAACATGGATAGTAAGGTGCTGACCAAAATACTGACTAATAGACACAATCCTTTCCTTCCCAGTCTGACACATCCCTCCCAGGTTGAGTTTGTTAAGGGCCATTATAGTGCAGATCACATTAGATCACTGGTGAATTTAATTCTCAAGGCCAAGTCACTCCCCACACCAGCAGCTGCAATAGCAATAGACTTCGAAAAAGCCTTCGACTCCTTGGAGTGGGATTATGTCTAACAAGTGCTGTGCTCAATGGGATTGGGGTGGGCTTTTGAGCCTGGATCCAGGCTATATATGTCTCTCCCACCGCAAAGGTACTCACCAACTCTTTGTTGTCCTCTCCCTTCCCATTAGGTGGGGGAACATGCCAAGGCTGCCCACTATCCCCGTTACTTTTTATTCTTGCAGTGGAACCCCTGCCCATGGCCATCAGGCATAAAACACATATACAGGGGTTAGCTCTTGGAGGAGAGGAATACCTCACTCTCATGTATGCAGATGACCTCCTCCTCCCCTTGGCAGATGTCCCTATTTCTCTCCCACCCCTTCTGAGTACTCTCAATCTGCCACCTTCTCTGGGCTCAGGCTTAATCAGTAAATCTGAAGTCCTTCCCTTTAACAATCATTGCACCCCTCACATGGCTGTCCAACATGGACTTCGCTGGTCCCCAGAAGGATTTACATATCCTGGCATCAGCATCACCTCTGACTTAACCAGAATTTGGGAGATGAACCTGAAACCATTAGTGTCAGCCATTTGGACAGAGCTGGATATGTGGAGGGCTCTCCATCTCACTCTGGCGGGTAAAATCTCCACCATAAAAATGATTACTGCTCCCAAGATTATGTATTTCCTATCCCACATCCCCTTGAAACTTCCGAATTTCTGGTATTCCAAACTAGACACCCTATTGGGGGTCTTTCTCTGGGAAGGGAAGAAGCCCAGGTATAGTAGGAACAAACTGTGGGCCCACTGGATAGAAGGGGGGTGGGGCCTCCCATGGTTTGAAGGTTACAAATGGCCTTCCAGGCCACTCAGATGTTAAAGTGGTTTGCAGATCCAGGGCAAGACGCTGCCCGATGATTAGGTATGGAGAGAGAGGCAAGTAATCTGGCTCAATTGCCCTTGGATGTTGTGTAATCACCCCCTGAGGGGCATTCAGGCCCACCCGACTATAGGTCCCTCCCTCGAATACTGGGGCAAAGCCCATAAAAAGCTCAGCACCAACCTGACTTCCCTGCAGCTTACCTCTCTGTGGGACAACAAGGAAATTACTATCAACAAGAAACCTATAGTTTGGGCCTCATGGGTGGCAGCAGGCTTAACCAATCTGCAGGATTTGTATGTCCCAGGTACCGACACCCTGAATTCCTTTGTTAAGCTGTGTGAAGCATATTGGATCCCCTCCAAAGACTTCTGGCGCTTCCTCCAACTCAGAAGTGCAGTTACTGGATATATCCGTACTTGACCCCAGGGCTTGCCTGCCTCCCCGATGGAGTCATGGCTCCACTTGGAGAGGGGCCAGACTAGCTGCATTTCTGCTGCCCTTAGGGTTGCTCTCCCATCTCAATCCCTGGCCTCTAAACTTAAATGGGAGCAGGCATTACAGACCCAAATCACAACCCAGGAATGGAAGTCTTGCCTGAGGACGGCCAACATGGCTTGCCCAGATACCAGAAGTCAATTAATACAGAATAGGATAATACATTCATGGTACAGGACACCTGTGGTCCTAAAAAAGGCCAAACTGGTGCAGGATGACCTATGCTGGTGATACCAGAAGGACCCTGGGGATCTGGTCCATATCCTTTGGCATTGCAGTCTGGTTCAGCCTTTGTGAAAGACGATCTGTAAGATGGGGTCTGAAATCCTACAGAAACTGGTACCCATGACCCTGGAGCTGTTGATCCTAGGAGTCCACTCTTCAGCTCCTCACCTTCAGTACATGAGACCTGAAACTTCTGGCTGGCCTCAGTATGCAGGTAAAAAGACTCCTACTGTGTAGGTAGAGAATGCAGGAGGTCCCTTCAGTCACAGAAGTGCTTAATTCCCTCGTTCAGCTTGTAAACTTTTCCAGAATGTCACACATTGTTGCAGACACTCTCCTCCTGCAACTATGAGGCAGCCCTTTATTCTGTATTTGAAACACAGGGATGGAATAGGCTGACCTGTCTGTCAGCTGTTGATATGTCCGGAGAATCCAATGCTCAATATGGTACTTTCCGCACCTTCCCCAGGAGCTCCAAAATGTCTCAGGAGAGATACCAAGGCTTGATGTAGAATGATAGTGTAATCCCCCTATTACCTGGGGTTACTAGAATCCCAGTAAGACCTAGTGGTAGGCAGGGAAGGCAGCTTGTGGAACTCCAGTTAAATGGATTTCACACTGTCTCACTCTGTTCTCAGTCTCAGCTGAGACTGAGGGATGACATCATTATAGAACTTTCGCAGCTGCATAAGCCACACTGGAATGTTGCAGTTGGAGGTTAGTGTAGAACATTGGGGATTTTGAATTCAGTTTGTGTGCAGTCTGAGTGAGAGACAGTAGTATAGCTGAGTGTGTGCAGGCTCTCAGAACTTTAAACTCTGTTTTAGAGCTACGTTTGGAAGGTGT
Organism: Neoceratodus forsteri; assembly: GCA_016271365.2. Taxonomy (NCBI): domain Eukaryota; kingdom Metazoa; phylum Chordata; order Ceratodontiformes; family Ceratodontidae; genus Neoceratodus; species Neoceratodus forsteri. Next base: position 985,553,491 of record CM057452.1, on the reverse strand, counting down.
GTGTTTCCACATAAAGTGGAACACAGGGATTGGTAATTGAAGTGGTGGAGACCGCTTTCAATGGTTCAAGAGCCCCATCCCTGAGGGGATGGGGGAAGGTTTTTGCCTGTTTTCCAGAGGCAACCCCCCCTGGGTCCGGCTAAGGGAAAGAAGCTGCCTGTTCAAGTTGTGCTGAGGCACCAGAAGCTCTGAAAGAGAAATTCCTTGTGGAGGAAACGCCTGTGGGACACCTGCAACGAAAGGACGAGTTCGCTCTGAAAAAGGGCTAAATATTTTTCACCTGACCAGAAAGAAACTAAAGGGTCTGTTACTGTGGGGTCAGGAAAAGACAGCCAAATACAGTTGGAAAGTGGGGCTTGGACTACTTAATCTGTGGGAGGTCTAGAGTAATGGACAATGCCACTTAAAAGTATGTTCAAGTCCAGCACAAATGGGAAGCAAGACAAGTAGATGGAATGTGAAATACATTTAGCAAGAATCTACATTGCAAAGCTTTACAGGATGAGGTGTTTACTGCCTGGAGAAATGGCTGGGTATGAATTGTGGGAGCAAGAGGTGGATGACCCCGCATCAGTAGTAACAAAATTCACCTCTACGGATTTGCTCTGAGACACCTTTCACTTTCTCTCAGGTACTGTACTTGGCCAGTGCCTGAGGAAAGTACCCAGACGTGCGATTGAAAGGATTCCCTGATGGATCTGAGGTGTTCTTAGGTGGTTTAGGGAGCCACCAGAAAATGTTTCCGTGAAGTATGGAAGGTGTCCAAGTGGCTGGCAAGGGAGCCGAGCCAGGGAAAACCCAGAACAGTGTACAAGTTCGGGCTGTGTAACCCAAAGCAGCATGTAAATCCGGGCTGTGTGCCCAGTGGGTTCAGAGCCTGAGGGCTAAAGTTTTAAGGAAGTGTTCTTGTTTCTTTTAATCTGCATTACCAGGAGTGTAGCCCCATGGGGGTCCATCTGTGCTTTGTTTATTCTATTTGGATGTGGATAAAAAGCTACAATTTAGAATCCCACTTCTGGTATTGGACATTACAGTTATTGCTTCCTGTGTTCGGAGTTACTTGGGTGCCCCTGTGCAGAGTAGCCAAACCTAGCCTTTGTGCCGAGTGACCTATTCCTCCCCGAACCCAGCCCACCTGATATTGCTGTCAGATACAAACGGCATACCAGCCCTGGGTTACAAAAATGGAGGCACTGCTGAGGATTTGGGTTTGGAACCTAGGGAGGAATGGAAGAAAGGTGCTCGGGCAAAGGGCTAGCATTTTGGTTATCTGGCAGTGGGTAGCCCAAAAATCTGAAGCAAGGTTAACTAATGTGCTGCTGTGTGCTGTTGTCTTTGTGCTGCTGTTAAAATGCCAACTGTTTTTTTTTTTAATTTAAAGTTTATTGAAAATGTTTTAATATTTTCCACCTCTACATACAAATGGCAGATATACATGGACATGAACATGATACATAAGACAACCGATTCACATGAGTCTGCCCCCCAAGAACCTCAGCTCTCCCCCTCCCCATCTCCATCCCACTCTACCCACATTGAGCACAGAAAATCCAGCACACAACCTCCTTTGCACTATTGCAAGTGCCAGGTTAGCAAACTAGGCACATAAAAGCCTTATAGCCGGGTTAACCTTATTGTAAAGAGTATAATGTGTATAAGGGATCCCAGATTTTCTTGAATTGCTCCATTCTATTATTAAGGCTGGCAACAGCCCTTTCTGTGCAAAGATTCACCAACAGCTTGGAAAGCCATTCATTATAGGTGATCTCCTGTTGGTCAACCCAGTGTCTTAATATAACTTTTTTAACTGACATGGCTATGAGAGTTATGTGATATTTGCAAACTCGCACTTTAACCTCGGAAAGATCACCCATAATGCACACTGCAGGTCTAAACAAGTCGTTAAGCCCCAGAAGGGGGTCTGTTGACTGTTTAAAGGTAATCCACAGGGGAGACACTTTGGGACAAGACCAAAATACATGAAGTAACGTTCCTTCCTCCAGCAAACACCTGGAGCATGTTGGGGCGGGCTTTAGGCCCAACTTAAATAACCGAGAAGGTGAATAATATGCATTATGCAGGATATACAATTGCATTAATCTAAGCCTGTCTTGAGTCACAAATTTATGGCAGTTGTACCACAGTTTTGGCCACTCTATATTATAATCTGGAAACAGGGACACCCACATATCAGTGTGCCCAGAACAGTTGGGGAATTTCCAGTTATGAATTGTACTGTAAATTGTCGAGACTACGCCAGGACGACCACAAAACTTTGAGAGTTCTTGACAAAAAAAGATACTATTCACCATTTGGGGAATTCTACCGAGGACTTTCATTAAAGAATGTCGTAATTGCATAATTCGGAAACTGTATTTATTAGAGATCCCCAGACGGAGTATTAAATCCTTGGCTGGGAGCCAATCACCATTAAAGTTAGTAATTTGCATGCCTTGTAAACCAGGTAGCCAATTTGAAGGAATGAGTTTACCATCTATTTGAAATTGAGGATTAACCAGTATAGGTTGATTAGGATCTCTATCTGGTTCATACCTAAGGTGCCAGCAAATCTGTGCGTGAATCCTTAATGAGGTTGTAATAGTAGGATTCATAACTTTTAAAGGTAGAAGTCTCTGCTTAGCAAATAATAATCCCTCTGGATTCAGGCCACATGAGCGGAGTAAAGTAAGATTGATTTTAAGCCAAGCCGGGGCGAAGTGTAGGTTATCCTCCGTAAGCCATCTTAGATAGTTATTAATATGACTAGCCCAGAAATACGATGGGAGGTGGGGGAGACACAGTACCCTTTTGTCTTGGGAGCAGTCAATTTGTAATAAGCTTTCCTTGGAGGTTTATTCTGCCAGATAAATTTCGTGATAAGAGATTGAATTTTATTAAACCATGACATAGGAAGCCAGACGTTAAGCATAGAAAGGGGATAAAAAATCCAGGGAAAAACATTCATTTTGATTAAATTTGTTCTGCCCCACAATGACAAGGGAAGGGCTGACCATCTATTGAGATCTTTGGGAAATTGTGTGGGTTAGGGGTCAAGATTTAATTTGATAATTTGTCCAGCACATCTGGTTAACTCAATACCCAGATACCTCAGTGACTCGTATTTCCAACTAAGCCCTAACGCCAGAATATCTGCCTTAAGCACCTTATGATTTAAAGGAAAAACTATGGTTTACTAACATCTAATTTGTAGTTCGAGATTCTGCTGAACTCCTCAATAATGTCTAACACAGGGGGTATGGATACCTTGGGGTTCGCAAGCTGAAGGAGCAGGTCATCCTCCTATCCTAAGCTTTCCTTTCCCGTCTGTCTCCCCATCGCCCTGTCCCTAACAAGGATTAACATTCAGCCTGCCTAGAATCGTGGTGCAATTAGCACTTCCAACAGGAATAACCTAAACATGTAAAATACAACCATTGAGGGATTGTAACTCAAACTATTATCTAAGCACCAGGTTTACAAACAGAGGAGAAAAATAAACTTAACAGGAGGCAGACTGCCCAAGATTGTACGTGGGGAAGAACATAATGGTACCTAAACCCTACATTAAAAACAAGCATTTGTCAATGCCGAATGTTTGCTTGCTGGCATTGGCATTGGTAGTGTAGAAGTTACAGAGCTGCATAATAGGAATGGCAGTGAAGTATTGAACTGAAGCCAACCCCACCACCACCACCCTGCAGAGAGTGACAGGCATTGGGGTGCGCCTTTGGGTCGTCAGGTATAATGGCCACGCCATTTCACCACACCCTACCCTGCAGACACTGACAAGTGTCATGGTGTGCCTTGGGGTCTTTGGCCCTTATGCACACCCCATTCCATCAGGAAATACGGTGAGATGGGTGAGGTATAGGAGAATGGGGTGAACTTTGGGGCCGAAGAGTACAAGGCATACCTCGATGCCTCTCACTGGCTGCAGGGTGTGGAATGGTATAAGCATTACAGGCAAGAATCCCAAGTCACACCCCTGATGCCTGTCATTCTCTACAGGGAAGGGCGTTATGGTTGGAAACCCTAACACCTCAGGCATTCTTTGGTATTTTCACTCCAAATTTTCAACATGGCTTTTTAGTGACCCCCAACTCATGAACAGTGGCAATATCAGTTTGTTAGCCGAAAGCTGCTTATGCACAGCGCAACGGCATTTAGCACCACAGGTGCAAAAACACATTCCGAACAGGATGTGAAAAATGACAGCTGTACTGTTCATGGGGAGGTGTAAAAAATGGCAATGTTGCAAATCTGCAGTAAAAATATTTAAAAAAACTGGTAAAGTCACGAGTGTGCATAGAAACTGTGCAACGCACACCTGTAATGTAATTAGTTTGGGGATTTTTAACAGCAGATCGTCCACACAGGCATTTTGAGACCTCCGATAATGAACAGTGTCACTGTGATTTTCTTTATCTGTCCCGAACAATGATTTCCCACAGCGACCACGCATCTCTGCGCTGAAAGTGTAAAAACACATTTCGGCCATGTTGTGAAAAATGACAGCTGTACTGTTCACAAGGAAGTGTAGAAAAATGCCACTGGTGAACATCTGGAATGAAAATATTACAAAGTCATGAACTTATGAGGGTGCGTGGAAACTGCGCAATGCTCACTCGTAACACAGTCATTTTATGGACTTTTGTTACCAAATTTTCAACATAGCCATTTTAAGATCTCTGCTCATGAACAGTGTAACTGTGATTTTCTTAATCTGTCCCAAACACTGCTTTCGCACATTGACTGCACCACTGTACGCTACATGTGCGGAAACACATTTTGGGCGACATGTGAAAAATGGAAGCTGTACTGTTCATAAGGAAGTGTAATAAAATGGCAATGTTGAAAATCTGGAGTGAAAATATTGAAAATTCGCAAACTTACAAGCGTGCGTAGGAACTGCGCAACGCACGCTAGTAAAACAGTCATTTTTAGGAATGTTTTTCCCAGTTTTCAACATAGCCATTTTAAGACCTCTGTTCATGAACAGAGTCACTGTGATTTTCTTAATATGTCCCATACATTGATTTCGCACACCAACTGCGCCATTGTGTGCTACGTGGGCGGAAACATGTTTTGGGCAAGATGTGAAAAATGACATCTGTACTGCTCATAAGGAAGTGTAAAAAAATGGCAATGTTGAAAATCTGGAGTGAAAATTTTGAAAATTCGCAAACTTACATAGGCGTAGGAACTGCTAGCAACATGCTTGTAAAACAGTCATTTTTAGGAATTGTTTCACCAAATTTTCAAAATAGCCATTTTAAGACCTCTGCTCATTAACAGTGTCACTGTGATTTTCTTAATGTGTCCCATACATTGATTTAGCACACCGACTGCGCATGTAAAGCTACATGGTAGGAAACACATTTTGAGCAAGATGTGAAAATGACAGCTGTACTGCTCATAAGGAGGTGTGGTAAAATGGCAATGTTGAAAATCTGGTGTGAAAATATTGAAAATTAAACTTACGAGCATGCATAGGAACTGCACAATGCACTCGTAAAACAGTCATTGTAGGAATTTTTCCACCAAATTTTCAACATAAGCTTTTGAAGCCCACTTATGAACATTCGCAGTGTTGTTTCATTACTCAGTCCCGAAAGGTGATTTCGAGCAGTGACTGCGAAATCACCCTTCGGGCCTGATTAACGCCATGACAGTGAAAGCATTCATGAGAAGGGGTCCCAAAAGCCCCATGTTGAAAATTTGGTACAAAAATTTCAAAAAATGCCTGAGATATGCAGCAAAGTTGAAAAATCCCTATCTATCCCATTATACAGCTTACCGGCATTTCCTCAGTTCGCGGTCAGCTTTGAAGAGTGCAGACATGTTCCCAATCCACCGAAGATCATCGCGTCCAAGGTCTGGAAGGTAAGTATGGGGTGAGGGGGTGTGGGAGGCAATATGCATGTGGGTGGTGTGGGTGCTTGGAGGAGGGCAGGAGAATCGCCAAGGGACAGTTTTTATTTGCAGGTTTTTTAAATAGCGACTCGGGATGTTTGCCATGCTGGGGTGGGCTCCCAGCGTGGCACAAGGATGGCTGTTTGGGGGATTGTGGAGCCAACGGGGGATTGGGCACCTCCATTGGCAATAGCATCTGTTGCCATGCTGGGGTGGGTTCCCAGCGTGGCAGCCCGTACTCTCTGGGGGGGGCAGTGGAGCTGACGGGGGATTGGGCACCCCTGTCAGCTATACGATGTGTAGCCACACTGGGGTGGGCACCCAGCGTGGCATGTGGAACTCTGTTTGGGGGGGAGCGCGGCACAGCCGACAGGGGTTTAGGCACCCCTTCCAGCTGCCAGTGTGCGATGAAGCGGAAACACGCGGTATGCGTGCACGTGTGTGTGTGTGTGTGTGTAGGGGGAGCGCGCATGAGCAGGCGATATCTTATCGCTACTCACTGAAGCGTAGCTCCCCCTTTCAACTGTACTCCACTGCATTTTTGACTGCTGTCATAGACAGTTCCAGCAGCCATTAGAGAACTGCGGCCGCACCTGCAAACACACTGACTGAATTGGAAGAGGGGCTGCCACACCTCCAAAAACTCGGATGATGGCACTATGTTTCTTGCACATGCGTGCAAGCAAACATAATGACATGGGAGAACCCCTATCCCCCAGAAGTGTAAGCAATTGACCTTCCCCACGAACTAAAATTACACTCAGGATATGCCAAACGGAGTGCTACTTAGAATGACAGTAAAATTAAAAATAAGGATTTGGCTCCCTCTTGTGGCATCTTGGTGACACGGCCAGTCTCTCTGCAGGGCCAGCACTCCTCGATTTGTAGCGATCCTTCCTGAAAAACACAGAATGCTGCACGTTACCATTAAAGCAAACAGCCATCTAGGACTTACTACAAACCCAGTACCACCTTATGGTAACAAACAGGGTTCACACTGAATCTAAAACAATATCGGTAACTCTCTAAAAATTGAGGCAGTCCCTCCTGTGAATTGTGCTGCATGCGCGGTACAAAGTAAAGTGAAAACCAACTAGGACTTGCTTCAGTCTCAGTACTACGTTTTGGTAACGTGCAGGGAATCCTCCAGCTTATAAAACAATAACAATAAGTCTCTTCATATGTAGGAGCCCCCAAGTATAGGCTCTTCACTAATCAGGACCCAAAAACATCATGCTATTTTTAATCGATACAGAAACCGCTTCTCCTTGAGCGCAGTAAACTGCCAGGATCCCTTCTGATCTGTTTTATCATTTCAGCGTGCAAGGAACAAATCCGGAAAGGCCTTCTGCAGGGCCACTTTAGTGCTATGCAGCTCCTCAAAAGTCGACCAGGCTCCTGAAATAAGGAACTGCAGCCGTGCAGGATACCCATGTGAATTTTCACTTCTGCAGCAATGAGCTTTGTAACTAGGGGGTGAAATAGGGTTCTTCGTTGCCTTACAGTTGCTGGTAAATCCTGGGTAATATGAATTCTTTTACCCTCCCATAGCACCTCTTGCATTTCCTTGGTCTTCCCCAGAAAAAAACTGCTTTTCCTGGAAATTCAGGAATTTGAAAATTATGGGTCGGGAGTAAGCACCGGGTGCAGGCATTGGCCTAAGGGCTCTGTGGGCCCTCTCTATGGTGTATACTGAGCCAAAAGGGGAAGGACCAGACAGTTTCTCAATGAATTTTTGTATAAAAAGAATAGTGTTCGCCCCTTCCTCTTTCTCCGGTATCCCTATTATAACAACATTATTTCTACGACTCCTCCCCTTTAAATCTTCTATTTTCTGCTCTAATTTCTTTAATCTTTGATGAATGTCCACCACTTCGCTGCTGGTGTGCTCAGTTTTGTTCTCCAGGGAGACGAGACGAGACAAGACTTGTTATCCGCCATTCTGATAGAGAGATCATCTAGTGCTGTGGCAATCTGTTTCACTTCGCATACCACAGATTTGAGGTCATCCCGAAATGGTTTCAGTTCTTGCAGGAATAATTTGAGGGTGAGAGGAGTAGCATCTGGGGTGGGATTTGCAGAGGCCGCCCCCGTAGTTTGCCTGGCACCAGCCGCCGGTTGGGCCCGGGATCTTTTGATACCTTTTTCCGGCGAGACTGGAGGGGTATGTTTGGGCATGGTGAGTCGCATTTCGGCTTCCATTGCCCCCGAATCTGCTGCTGGGAAGATAGCTGTGTCTATAGATATACTTGGGAAGTGCCACAATGTGAAACAAATACTGACAAGACCCCGAAAATAATGCTAGGCGATGGGAGTAGAACCAGGAAGCAGCTACTCAGATCTCAGCATCACGTGATCTCCCAAAATGCCAACTGTTTACCAAGGAGCAGTAAAGCCTAAGAGAGTATGCCCTTAAAATTTACAGCATTTGCCAGCTTTTTAAAATTGTTGTGACAAAGAAAAGTGTGGAAAACTAGGGGTAGCAAAAGGAAAATTGTGCCCTGGACGTTGGAAATGCTTTCTGAGTGAATTGAGAGACTTGTTGTGTTAATGGCCATGACAAATGGTTGAAATGGGCTCCCGCTGTAGAGTCAGTCGAGAAAAAAAAAGTGTGGAGTTGCAGTTTAAATTTGCCTGCGAGACGATTGCCGTGAGGAGAAGAGCACTCGAGAGGAAAGAGGCTAATTTGCATGGCATCATGTGATTGGTGAGACTGCAATCAGTCCCGCCCCCAAGCCAGCTCTACAGCGACTGCCCAGCATTCGAGAGGGAGTGTAAGTGGAGTGTGCATACTGGCTTACAGGAGGAGCATTGCGGTGACTGAAAGCGCTGTAAAAAGAGTAAAAAACTGATTTTTCTGTTTAAATTCGGGCTCAACCCGCATCTCAATTGACTGGACTGTGAGTGTGGTGTTCAGAGGGACGATCGGCAGGACTGCCAAACCGCTTCTGTTCAGAAGCCTCCAAGACTGGCTGCAGGCCATTTTCCATCGCAGCAAACAGCTTCTGATAACAGTGAGTGCCAACGGGAATAATTGCTCAAACAAGTGATTTTTGCCAAAAGCCAGCTGAATCTGTGTGCCGCAGTGTAGTCGCTTTGCAATCAAAGACTGTGTTAAGTTTACCAGCAAAAGCAAGCCTTTTAAGCCATCGACTGTGAGCATAGTTATGGGATTCAGTGTCAGTGTAAGTTTCAAAGCTTGAAATACTGAGGCTTCAAGGGACTGTGAGCTACAGCAATGTCTTCAGCCAGTGAAAAGTCCATGGTAAATCATATAAATGTGCTAGGAAAAAGAACAGTGCAAGTTTGTGCAGTTTGAGCAAAGTTATCAATGGAGTGTGTAAATCGGATATGCAGTGGCTTGACCCAATTTCAGAATGTTGATGTGTAGTACTGCTGCCGCCGCCATTATAGGGTGGAGTAGTAATGTAAACACAGCAGCAGAGGAGCCATTTTGAAAGTGAAAGAAAGTGTTCAGTGATGTGGGACTTTCAATAACAGTGAGAGTTTGTTTATTTTTCTCTGCAGTCATGGCCTCAGGACCAGCCTGCTACCCGGATCATGCCCGGGCTGTGGTAGCAGTAGAAGTTAACAAGTTAAGGGACATTGAGAGATGTTACTACGGAGGATGACTGCATCCTCATGTGGTGATTCCTGGATATCCAGTGCAAGTATGTTTAATATGCTTAAATGCTGGAAGGGACGTCTTCATGGTAACTCACTATTCTGGGTGCCTAGAGAAATACGGTTTATTTAAAGCGCCCAAGATTCGTTTGGCTTCCACGTGGACAAAAGTTTGAGAATCTACAATTGGCAGCACACAGCACCAGATGGAGCCTGTTGGAGAAGGCCCCTTAGGGCACAAAGCTAGAGAGTGCAGATTTACAGACAGAACAATGTGCTGATGTTTTGGATTCTGGATCACAGAGAGACAATTCCAGAAAAGCATCAGTAGCAGGGGGGCCTAGCCCAAGTCTCATAGGAGAAGACGAGATGAGGGAGGCCTTTGAATAGGAGGTTTCGACCTCTGTGCCCAGCGAAGAATGGATAGTCTCAGGAGTCAGGACAACTGCTCACTCCTGGACACAGATTCTCAGTGAGGAAGAAGAAGAGGGGGAACCTATGTGGCCTTGTGAAAAAGGAACTGGTACACAGCCTCAGGCTCTTGCCTCAGAGAAATGCATGAAAGAGAGTGGTGATTCCACTGCCCTGGCTGTGCAAGAAGAAGTCAGGGATCCATTTTTTGTGTCTTTGAGAATGCATAGCTGGCAAAACCAGGACTGGCTGCCCCCAAGCCAGGCCAGAGGTCTCAGGGTGACCAAAGCTAGTAAAGAGGAGAGACTGGTTGTAGGAAGGCGAATGAAATCTATGGGATGTCCTTTCCTACCTTTCCTCCGCGAGTCTGGGAGGAGATTGAGAACAACAGGAAGTCCTGGATTTGGGCAGAAGCAAGGAAATGTGTGCATCCTGGTACAAATAAGCATGTCAGGAACATAATGTTTCATGACAAATACAGCCAGTGGAAAAGAGGCAGGACACTGTTAATGGACACTGTTCGAATAGTGGATGGAGAGGGACGTGAAACCTTTCATAGTGTGAATTATGTGCGGCCAGACGGGGTGATAATTCAAGCACCTGACCCGTTGTGCTATTGGCCACAATGCAAAGACCTCCCTGTGAATGTGCCCATGCCTACCAAATGGAAAGCAGAGCAGTGGTAGCCAGTGCTGCCACTCCAGCCATTGCAGTGCCTTTGTTGTTCCACCAGTATGGATGTCCAAGACTCAGGTGCCCCACATTCATCAGTTCTACAGTGTACTGACTTTCCAGAATCCATTGACTGGCCCACCAGATGACTTCAGATCCAGAGAGGACGCCAGCCCAGCTGTATCCTGATTCATCGCCTGGTAACCGGATGACGTCAGACCAGCTGTTTTCCTTTTTGTTCCTGTTCCAAGGTTCCATCTCCAGAGATGACATCAGCCCAGCAGTTTTCAGAAGTGCCCTCCTGTCGTTCCTGGAAGATGTCGGCCCAGCTGTATCGGAAGAATGTTGCCAGGGAGAGTCTTTGGCTGAGGACCGGGTCGGTGCTGTTTTCATTCTACAAGGGACTGGTAAGTCCAGACTTTTCTATTCTTATGACATTGCAGTACATACCCTACACTAGCAGACTCCAGATGTTTGAACTATCCTCAAGACTCTCCCATTCGGGACTTTGGCCTGCTAGAACTGTAGCTTCACCGGTTCAGCCCAGGAGAAACTCTTTAATGGACTAGCCTCGGGCACTGTGGTCACTAGATGGGACTTTAGGCACTCCATCCCCCAAATATGTGTATTGTAAATAATATCATTGTTTTCTACTGTTTTCTAATGTTTATACTGTTTTTCTACCTTTTCTAAAAAAAAATATATATATTTTTGGGATTCTCCAGTGTTTGGATGGTAGGGGTTTAGATAGACTGTGTATGTAGATTAGGAGTGTATGTTGTCTTTCTTTTTTCTTGAAGATGTTCCTGAAGAAGATAGAAGAGAAGACAAGAAGAGGAGGGGGGGACTCATCGGAGTTGCTCACTAGTACTTTAGTGTGTAGTATTCAAAGTACTGTTGTTGCTGTTGTTACTGTGTGTAACATTTGACTTCCACAGGTATGGTTGTGGGGGATGTGGAAGTAATGCAATGGTATGGTATTAGCTCCTAGTGTGTGGTTGCATGGTGTCCAGGGTTGGGGAGGTCCCCTGTTTGTTTTGTTTTGGGATTTGAGTTAGAGGCAGGCAGGTTTTCTCTAGAGGGCTGGGGGGATAGACAGATTGTAGTCCTGAACGGCCGTAGGGGCTGCAGTGCTGATCTACTGGGGCTATGCTCTGGGCAGTTCTACCGGAACCACTAGGTACCCATAGTCAGCGGGTAGAGTAGAGGCTGATGCGTCAGCCAAAGACCTCTAAGCCCTTAGTGTTGTCTGTCTGTACTGGCATATGGTAGGGAAGAAGGTAGCGCTACCTCCCCGTAGTCAACACATGGGACGAGATGGCCTAAGCCAGGTGATTAATGACTGCAGACAGTCATTTTCCTGGCCTAGGGTGAGTGTAACTCCCCTGTTACCCGGGGTTACTAGAATCCCAGTAAGACCTAGTGGTAGGCAGGGAAGGCAGCTTGTGAAACTCCAGTTAAATGGATTTCACACTGTCTCACTCTGTTCTCAGTCTCAGCTGAGACTGAGGGATGACATTATTATAGAACTTTCGCAGCTGCATAAGCCACACTGGAATGTTGCAGTTGGAGGTTAGTGTAGAACATTGAGGATTTTGAATTCAGTCTGTGTGCAGTCTGAGTGAGAGACAGTAGTACAGCTGAGTGTGTGCAGGCTCTCAGAGCTTTAAGCTCTGTTTTAGAGCTACTTTTGGAAGGTGTGTGTTTCCACCTGAAGAGAAACACAGGAAATGTTAATTGAAGTGGTGGAGACCTCTTTCAATGGTTCAAGAGCCCCATCCCTGAGAGAAGGGGGGAGAAGGTTTTTGCCTGTTTTCCAGGGTCCCAACCCCCCTGGATCCGGTTAAGGGAAAGAAGCTGCCTGTTCAAGTTGTGCTGAGGCACCAGAAGCTCTGAGAGAGAAATTCCTTGTGGAGGAAACGCCTGTGGGGTACCTGCAACCAAAGGGTGAGTTCGCTCTGAAAAAGGGCCAAATGTTTTTCACCTGACCAGAAAGAAACTAAAGGGACTGTTACTGTGGGGTCAGAAAAAGACAGCCAAGTACAGTTGGAAAGTGGGCATTGCGCTGCTTAATCTGTGTGAGGTCTAGAGTAATGGACATTGCCACTTAATTCAAGTATGTTCAAGTCCAGCACAAAGAGTGAAGAAAATTGGGGATCGGACTGCTTAACTCAGTGGGGGGTCTAGAGTAATGGACAATGCCACTTAAAAGTATGTTCAAGTCTAGCACAAATGGGAAGCAAGACAAGTAGATGGAATGTGAAATACAATTAGCAAGAATCTACATTGTAAAGTTTTACAGGATGAGGTGTTTACTGTCCAGAGAAATGGCCGGGTATGAATTGTGGGACCCAGAGGTGGGAGACCCCCCATCAGTAGTAACAAAATTCACCTCTACGGATTTGCTCTGAGACACCTTTTACTTTCTCTCAGGTACTTGGCCAGTGCCTGAGGAAAGTACCCAGATGTACGATTGAAAGGAAGAATTTCCTGATGGAGCTGAGGTGCTCTTAGGTGGTTTAGGAGCCACCAGAAAATGTTTCCATGAAGTATGGAAGGTGTCCAAGTGGCTGGCAAGGGAGCCGAGCCAGGGAAAACCCAGAACAGTGTACAAGTTCGGGCTGTGTAACCCAAAGCAGCGTGCAAATCCGGGCTGTGTGCCCAGTGGGTTCAGAGCCTGAGGGCTAAAGTTTTGAGGAAGTGTTCTTGTTTCTTTTAATCTGCATTACCAGGAGTGTAGCCCCGTGGGGGTCCATCTATGCTTTGTTTATTCTGTTTGGATGTGAATAAAAAGCCACACTTTAGAATCCCACTTCTGGTATTGGACATTATAGTTATTGCTTCCTGTGTTCAGAGTTACTTGGGTGCCCCTGTGCAGAGTAGCCAAACCTAGCCTTTGTGCCAAGTGACCTATTCCTCCCCGAACCCAGCCCACCTGGTATTGCTGTCAGATACAAATGGCATACTGGCCCTGGGTTACAATAGCATGTATGTTAATCCATCATCCGTACAGTTCCAGATAGTTGCTTGTGTGTGTGTCCCCCTTTGTTCTGTTATAGGTCCTGTCCCGAATCCAGTTTCCTGGATCTGGTAGGTTCTCAAAGGGCTCAAAATTTGGAGACGTCTCTAAGGAAGTCCAGGTAAGCCCTGCCGTATAGCACTTAGCTGGTGAGAGTAGCAGCCAGGACACCTCTTTGGCGGATACTATACATGACAATAGACATAGTTAGTAAGCCCTCCGGAGTAGACTTTGGCGGGAATAGGACCTTGGTAATGCTCCTTAAGTAATACAGTATTATGATGTCAACATAGCTTTTACAGCTCCATGCACAGCTCTACTACCTTTACTATATTGTAACATTGTGCTTTTCCATTGTAATGTGTGATTAAAACTTAAACAATAAAACATTTTAACCACAAAAATAATACCCCCCTTATATAAACATCACCACAATTAAGCAACTTAACAACCAAATAACTATTTAGAACTGCAACCAGTTAACAGAACCACATTCTTGCTATTAAACAGGAAAGAATGTACTGAAAAGACAATTATTCAATCAGTTCTTTTATTTTCATTTTTATTTTCAGTCCCAAAAATCTATGGGTTTCTGCATTCCTTCTTTTAACTGTGACCAGTTTCTATAACTGATGCATGGTTCCTTTTCAAGAGGTCACTCTGGCTTTTCTTCTTTATTTTCAAATGTTGCAGCTCTTCAGGATTTCAATATTCACTGGTCCCACAGGATGACATATACACACACACACACACCAGTTCTAATTTCCCTACCACTGTTGTGAGACTGACTAGTCTTTAGTTGCTAGCATCCTCCTTACTGCCACTTTTGTGCAGAGGGACCACACCAGCCCTCCTCCTCTCCTCTGGAACTTCCACCATCTTCACTGAGGTGCTAAAAAGCATTGCCACAAGGGCAGCCACCACCATGCACAGTTCCTTTAGAAACCTTGTATGAATCCCATCCAGTCTCATTGCCTTATCCTCCTTTAAGGCTTCTAATCCTTTCCGGACTCTCTGCACCGAGAATGGACTTATGTCCACTCCCCCCGTTTCTGCTGCTTACTGCAGCATACTGGTCTGTCTCCCACACATACTCTACTGTGAAGACCAATCAGAAGTAATCATTTAGTATTTCCAGTTTGTCTTGATCTTCCTTTGTGCAGTTCCCCCTGCCCTCTGGATTCTCACTATCCCTCCCCTCGTCTTCCTCTTTCTCCTACATGCCTGAAGAAGGCCTTGTCCCTTCTCAGTTCTATGTCATAACGGCAATTGGTATAACAGTTCTATGTCATAACCGTACCCCGCCAACTCAAGATTCTCAACTCCAGGGGGGTGCATGTTGGGGGTGGGCGGCTTGTAAAAGAAAACAAAAAATAATGCAGCAACAAAAGACACTCGCACCTTCCCAGACCTGAACCCTGCACCTTCCCAACCATAGCCAACCACCCACCCTTACCACCACGCTACTCAGTCAGCTTGGCAGCCTTCCGCTGCACTGTCTCCCACATACCTTCCCTCCTCTTCCATCAACCGCGATGTGGATCAGGTCACCCTCATCAGCTTTCTTTTCACCCATCGCTAACCTTTCAGGGTAGCCCACAACACAGGTGCTGAGATGGAGTGAATAATACTGTGTTTGAGTCACTCAAGTCACCCTTTTCATGGGATACCCTCCCCTTTTTTACCTCCTTAGCTACCCTCTCATCTGTTAGTGCTTTAACTGCCCTCACCCTCCTTTCTGCCTCCCTTTGTTTTACCAGATATACCTCCCTGTGTTCATCCTTCTGGGTCTCCTTGTACTTTCTAAATGCTATTTTCTTCTATTTCACTGCCTTTGCCAGCTCCTTAGAGAACCATAGTTGCCCCCTTCCTTCTCTTGTTCATTTCCTTCAGACAACATGCCATTGCCTGGAATATGCCCACCTTAATTTTCTCCATTGAATCTCCACTCCCCCTCTGCCTCCCTCCCCCCTTTAGGCATTCTCTGAGGCAGTTTCCCATTTCTTTAAAATCTGCTCTTGTGAAGTCCAAGACCCTTGTCTTTGTGTTTTTTTGTTCCTGTCCTATTCGTATGGTGATCACTTTTACCCAGGGAACTATGCACTGTGACATTAGTAATGCTGTCACTTTTTTTTTTTTTTAAACAAGGAGAGACACAATAAGGTGAAATCTTGTTTACAGGTGCGACCTGGGAGCACAAGGAAGTTATGTGACTTCCTCAGGGTCACACAATATGCAAGTGGGGGCTGTGGGATTCAAACCCAGGTCTCCAGGTTTGCAGCTCAGAGCCTTAAACCACTGCACTATACTGCCTCTTTGAGTTTCTATTTGTAAGTTCCAGGTCTAGCACTGTCCCATCCCTAGTAAATTCCAAAACCAGCTGCCTGAGAAATTCCCCTTGCATGGAGTCAAGGATGATCCTACATCTTGATGTATCTGTGGCAAGCATGCCACAGTCTACATCCATAGTGAATATTTACTTCGTTCTACTAGTTATCTTTTCCTGAGGGGGGGTAAACTCCATTGGGTTTTTATTCAGATTCCTAATACTGTTACTGTACATATAGTACTTTGATTATATACTGACACATTATTGAACACGAACATTTTACAACACTTGAACTCATTTTATAGTGAGTCCTTGAGAGATTTGTTTTTTTATTTGGCACTAATTCTGACAATTGATATTATCTTGTAAAAACTATTGTCACAGCACTGAAGGTCTTAATGTTTATGGAGTTTGTTAACTGGTTGACAGTATAGTTTAGAAAATGTCTCCAGATAGGTTTAGTATTATATGAATGTGTGAAACAGTTGTTCACACTGGGGAAACTTTACTTTGTACCCCACATTTAGAACATTTCTGTTTTATAGTTTTCTAACATACAACACTATCAAATTTTAACATGCACGCATGTGGGTATAAAGCTAAAGGTCTTGCTTTTAATTAAGAATGAATTCACATAACACACTCATTCATAATTTAAGTTAGTGGGACTGTCTGCTTGAGTATTCATCTTATCTGCTTCTGTTAACATTTGACCTTGGAAGGTTTCTCAGTGGAGCAAACTGGTAGAATCTGGTTCCTTTCATTTCAGTCTCCGTTATTTTTTAAAATGATTTTGTCATGTTTGCCATAACAAATGGGAGTAGTAACCTGTAGGAGTTGTGAATCAGTCTACTATCATTCAAACTGGTAAAAGGTGCTGTTTTCCATTTAAAAAAATGCTTTTATTTCTGTGCTCTGCTTCATTTGCATAACCCTGCCCCTTTTTTTCTCAGTGATGCAACCTCCAACCATGACATCATGCAAGGGAAACAACATTTTTAAGCACTGTGTTGAAACAGAGATCTCTGTTGGTTAGTCTTGGTATTGCAGACATCCTTTTTCTTTCACAGTTTTGGACTCATAGCAGAAGCTGGACACCAAAGAAAAAGAAAAGTAGTCTGATCCATAATTACACTCCTGAACTACTTATAGTCATTCAGGCCCTATAACATAAACATAGAAAAGTATCATCATGCTCTGACAGGAGCTGCCACTTCACCAGGAGGCAGTAAAAGTCAAAACAACATCTGCACAGACTGGGAAATTATCTTTTTGGCCTATATCTGCAACACAAAAACAGTTTTCCAGAAACTTTTCTACAGACTGTACTGCTGTAAAAACTATGACATAAGAAGAAGAATCTGCATTTATATAGCGCTTTTCATACACAGTATCCCAAAGCACTTTACAAGCAATGCTAGACTGGTAGTGAAGTGACTGAATGTGTGGTGGCGGCCATATCACACATCATCACCCACACACAGCCTGGATGATTGCATGAACCGGTTTATGGGAAGGGGAATGTTGGCCAGGATACCGGGAATGTTCTCTGCTCTTTTCGAAGAGTACCCTGGGTTCTTTTACTTCCACCTGGACACCCACCAGGATGGGCAGAAGGGACCTCGGTTTAACGTCTCATCCGAAGGACAGCACACCCCAACAGCACAGCACCCCCCAATCCTGCACTCAGATGCCAGCGATTTTTAGGTGCAAGTCCATCCCGGTGTGGGACGAGAACCCACAACCTTCTGGTCCAGAGGCAGATGTGCTACCAACTGAGCCACGCTGACACCTAAGAGACTGCACTTTGATAAGGGAGATAGAAAAATCTGCTATGCACGGTACCCACAATGCCTTGCTACATATACATACATAGATACATAGATGTTGACAGCAGATAAGGGCCTTTGGCCCACCTAATTTGCCCATGTGCACATGTACTTAGCTTCTTCAAGCTTTTCTAGAACTAGGTTATTATGTCGGCATATTAGGTGATATTCTGCAGTCCTCACTACCAAAATAAGGGACTGCACCACTGTATAATGAACATTTAAGTCAAATTTATAATTTACCCAGAATTCCTTGTTGCTCTTTGTAAAACATTGACAGTTCCCTTGCATGACATCATTCTAAGGGTAAAGCCGCCTACAGAGAACTAAAGGGAAAGCAGAAACAAAAACGTACAAAAAAATGACTATGGCAGATTTTTTTACAAAACATAGAAGTTAATGGTACATAAGGACCACAAGGCCCATCCCATCTGCCCTTTTCTTTTTCTACTTTGTGCCATCGATCTTTGCTCTGTCAATGGCCTATCTATTCATACTTATCTGTATTGATCCCTTGTGCCTATCCCATGCCTGTTTGAAGCCCTGCACTGTATTCATATCCACCACTTCCTGAGGTAGGCCGTTCCATGCATCCACCACCCTTTCTGTTAAAAAGAACTTCCTTGCATTACCCCTTAATCATCCTCCCTCTAATCTCACGATGTGTTCTCTTGTCCTGCTATTTTTCTTATATTGAAACATGTTAGACTCTTTCACCTTGTTAATGCCCCTAAGGTGTTTGAATGTTTCGATCATATCACTTCTCTCTCTCCTTTGCTCTAGGGTATACATATTGAGCTCCATTAATCTGTCCTCATATGTTTTCCCTGCACCATTTTGGTTGCCCTTCTCTGGATTGCCTCAATTTGTTTAATGTCCTTGTGAAGGTGTGGCCTCCAGTACTGCATGCAGTACTCCAGATGGGGCCTAAACAGTATCTTGCAAAGAGGGATTATTACCTCCCTCTTCCGACTTGTGATACCCCTACTAATACACCCCAACGTCCCCCTAGCCTTAACTACTGCTTTAGTGCTCTGCCTGGATGATTTCAGGTCATCAGTGATGATGATGCCCAAGTCTCTTTCTTCCCGTGTGACTGCCAGCAACTCCCCTCCCAGCCTATGGGTGGCTTCAGGGTTTCTCTTCCCTATGTGCATGATCTTGCACTTCTTTGCGTTAAACCCCAGTTGCCACTCTTCTGACCATTTTGCTAGTTTTTCCAGATCTCTTCTCATTCTGCCCACCCCATCTGGATCATCTACTATGCTGCAGATCTTGGTGTCATCTGCAAACAGACAAACGTTACCCTCCAGTCCATCTGCAATGTCACTTATGAAGATATTGAATAGGACTGGCCCCAGGACTGATCCCTGAGGTACCCCACTTGTGACTTGCATCTCTTCTGACTGTATACCCTTTACCACCACTCTCTGTTTTCTGCCCATCAAGCAGTTTGCCACCCAGTTGACCAATGTCTGACCCACCCCGAGCCTACCCAGCTTATTAATCAATCTTCTATGTGGAACAGTAGTGAAAGCTTTGCTGAAGTCAAGGTAGGCAACATCAACTGCTCCCTCTTGGTCCACCACTATGGTTACCCAGTCAAAGAAATCTATGAGATTAGGTTGACAGGACCTTCCTTTTGTAAACCCATGCTGTTTTGGATCCTGTGCTCCTATGGATTCCTGGTGTTGCACTATCCTTTCCTTAAGGAGTGCCTCCATAATCTTGCCCACTATTGAGGTAAGACTGACTGGTCTGTAGTTCTCTGCCTCCTCTCTGCTATCACTCTTGTGGAGTGGGAGCACATGAGCCCTTTTCCAGTCTTCTGGGACCTCGCCTGTGCTCAGAGAATCACTAAACAGTTCTGCTAATGGCTCTGCTAGTTCCACCCTTAGCTCCTTTAGTACCCTGGGATGTATGCCATCAGGTCCCATTGCCTTGTCCACCCTGAGCTTATTGAGCTCTTGTTGGACCCTTTATTTTGTGAAGGGACTAGTGCATACCTTCCTTCCCCCCTGTGTTCATGGTGCTAAGCTGTGGGTCCTGCCCTACCTTCTCTTCACTAAATACTGAGCAGAAGTATCTATTTAGGATAGATGCTTTTACATGGCCCTCCTCCTCACATGGCCCCTTATCCCCTTTGATCTTAGTAATACCCTCTCTGGACTTTCTCCTTTCACTAATGTATCTATAGAAAGTCTTGTCACCTTCTTTTACTGTTTGTGCTAGTGTTTCCTCGGTTTGGGCCTTTGGCTGCCTTACTGCCTTCTCTGCTTCCCCTTCCCTTAGGGAAATTTGTAATGCCTCCTTATCTTCATCCTGCTGCGCTCTCTTATATTTCCTGAAGGCCAGCCTTTTGGCTCTGACCGTTTCTGCTACTGTTTTTGAGAACCAAATTGGTTTACTTTTTCTTTTGTACTTCCTTTTCTCTCTAACACAATGGGATGTTGCTTCAAGTATTGCATCCTTAATGCTTACCCATTTTGCCTGTACCCCTTCACCTGTATTTCTTTTTGCCAGGGCTAGCTTAACTCTGTTGGCCATCTTATCAAAGTCAGCTCCTCTGAAGTCCCATATTTTTGCCTTAGAATGGGATGATTTAGTTCTAGTGGCCAAATTGAACCATACCATGTGATGGTCACTGGCCCCAGGTGACCTTTATCTGGAGATCTGAGATCCTTTCCTGTTAGTCAGTACTAGATCTAGGATAGCCCTGTCTCTTGTGGGTTGTTGTACCAGTTGTTTGAGGCCATCCCCCTGAAGGGAATCCACCATGTGTCTAGTTCTGGCAGATGTTCCTGCTGGTATTGACCAATCTGTATCTGGCATGATGAAGTCTCCCATTATCAGAACCTCCCCTTTAGCTATCATGTTTTGTATATCTTCTAACAGTAATGCATCTATGTCCTTCCCCTGGTCTGGAAGCCTGTACACACCCCCAGTTCATATGGCTGTCCCATTTCCCATTTCCTGGGTGACCCACAGTTCTTCTGGCTCTTTACATGTATTCTGAATTTCTTAAAAAACAAAGAACCTCTGTGTGCAATCACTGAGGCAATTGTTACCCCAAAGGGCATATGGCCAGGAAGCCAAGTTTCAAAGAAATACAAAATCACACATGCCCCCACAATGCAAAGCATCATGGGCTGCATATGCAAATCACCACAGAATATTATGCTGGTTTAGCTTTAAGCAGAAATCCATGGTGCCAAAAGGCTTCTCACACAGTTTGCAAAGGATGTCAACAGAAGACATAGACACATGTTTCGTCCTTCCAGGATTCATCAGTATGCCTCGTCTGTTTGACACCTCAGTGGAATGAACCAGCTACACCTAAGATGGTCTATCTAGGTTGTGCTGTGGCCAGACAATTAAAATAAAAACAACTTAAAAAGCGAAGAACCTCTAGCTTAAGCACTAGGGCAATGGTTACCCCAAATGGCATTTGGCCAGGAAGCCAAGTTTCAAAGAAATACAAAATCACAGGAACCAGCATAATATTCTGTGGTGATTTGCATATGCAGCCCATGATGCTTTGCATTGTGGGGGCATGTGTGATTTTGTATTTCTTTGAAACTTGGCTTCCAGCCAAATGCCCTTTATGAACATTGCCTTAATGTGCTTTGCACAAAGTTCTTTCACAAGTTGTTTTTAATTTTAATTGGGTTCACCACAATATAACCCAGATAGACCATCTTAGGGTAGCTGGTTCATTCCACTGGGGTGTCAAACAGATGAGGCATACTGCTGAGTCCTGGTAGGACAAAACACGTGTTTATGTTTTCTGTTGGTACCCATTGCAAACTGTGTGAGAGGCCTTTCGGCACTATGCATTTCTGCTTAAAGTTGAACCAGCATAATATTCTGTGGTGATTTGCATATGCAGCCCATGATGCTTTGCATTATAGAGGCATATGTGATTTTGTATTTCTGTTGCCTTGATATTTTTATTCACATAAAGGGCCACTCCATCCCCCCCTTTTTGCACCTTGGTCTTTTCTGAACAGTACATAGCCAGGTGCTAAAGTTTCCCAAGTGTGGTTACTGCTAAATCATTTCTCGTTAATGGCTACTATGTCCAGTTTAGCCTCTGTCATCATGGCCTGCAGGTCTGGGATCTTATTTCCCACACTGCGAGCATTTGTGTACATGATTTTCATTGGCCAGATTTTGGTGTGTTAGTTGTTGGGCGAGGTCTGGCATTTCTCCTGTGTGTCATATGGGGAGCTGGACCTTTTTCCTTACCTTGTGATGCAAATGAACTACAAACATGCTGAACTCCTGTTTGACCACTAGCTGAGGGGGGAGGGGTGTTCTTCCCATTCAATATATGGTTTGCTGCACCCCGTCCCCATTTGCTAGTTTAAATATTCTGCAAATACATCAAACTTCTGTCCCAATGCACTGACTCCCTCCTTAGTCAGATGCAGTCCATCACATTTAATGAGCTTTCGCTCCCAAAACTGGTGCCAGTTCCCTACAAATTTGTGTCCTTTTTCCTGGCACCAGCCCTTGACCCACATGTTTAGCTCCCCTATCTCCCCTTCTCTGACCTTCTGTCCCTCTGTCCACCTCTCCCAGACTGGTAAGATCTCAGAGAAGGAGATGCTGAATGAAATGGATGATAGTTTGTTACCCAGTCTCGTCAGGTGTTCCTTGGTCTCCACAACTGACCAGCTGGTGAGATCATCAGTCCTTATGTGTACCAGGATGTCAATGTTTTCTCCTGCTTCCTGAACAATTTTAGCAATGCAGTCAGTGTCTCTCCATGCTGATGTACCTGGGAGACATCTGACCTTTACCCCTGGCTTGAGATAGATATCAACTCCCCAAATCATGGAGTCTCCTATGATCAGATATTTTTGGGATTTCCTTTTTGCTTTTTTTGTTTTGGTTCCTGTTTTGGGTGAGTTTTCTTGTGCTAGCTCCTGTGCTACAGTGTCCTGCTCTGCAGTGTCCTCTGCCCCTTTGTTTGATTACAGAGATAGAGGCAGATACCTGTTTGTAGTTTTTATATGGTTTGTGGAGGTAATATGTTGGAGAGCACAGAGTGATTAGGCACCCAATTTTCCCCTCCTAACCACCTGTCAACCTCCTGAATCAACTACCCTCTGCAGTCGAGGTGCTTCTGTTGGATGTTGGGGAAATGGTGGGCGGTTCTTATAATATATTTCCTCTTGAATATGCAATTTGAGGCACACAATCTCTGCCCATGAAACCTGGAGCTAAGCCCTTAGATCTCCAATGGCCCAGCATGTAGGACAGTGTCCGATATCCTGTAAAACTGCCCTTCTGAAAAGTGTTCCGCAGTACCTGCAGTTAATGATATCCATTCCAGATAAGTTGCTGGGTTTATAACCTGGTCAGAGTAATTAGAAGAAAGAAAATGAAAGCAAAAGTTTGATTTGTGTTTTGCTTGTTTGTTTTTGTATAACTTGTTATAACAAGTTAAATTACTAGTGCCCCTGTAGATGAGGTCACTGTGTAGATACCCCTCTGATCCACCCCTTCCTGCTTTGCTACAGGAAATGTCATGACTGTGCTACCCTATAAAACGAGTGTAGTGTGGGGTGGTTGGGGATGGGGTGGGTGGCTGGGCTCTTCTTCTGCCAAAAAAGAAGAACCATGGATGAAAGAAACAAAGAGGTAAGAGCACAATTAGCCAGCAACAAATGCAGTAGCCCTGAAAGCTTATCCTAATGATAGATAAAACTGTAAAAGCTGTAAAAGCACCACCTGTAATAGTTTCACAGAAAATATAACGTGTAAGAAACACTTTGCTGCAGAGAAATATTACGCAGTAACAGAAGATATACCTTGCAAAAGACAATTCGAATCAGAAGATTACAGCAGTAATCTGTAAGTACACAACTGTAGGCACATCCTGTAATAATGCAGCAGAAGGTATGCCCTGTAACAACAATTTAAATCAGAGAAAAATAAAGCAGTAAAATGTTAGCAACAAACAGTAACAATCTCTGTGAGTACAAATAAAAATAACAATACACAGTAAATCTGCCTAGCCAAAATAAGCCTTAATCATTTTCCGTGCTCTGGTAAGGTTCTTTGCTCTGTCCATTCAAGCAACCTAGATGAAAAGAGCTCAGATGAAGCTAGGTGCCTTGGCCAGCAAGCATAGTCTTCCACCAAATTGCAGCTTCAACATCTGAAACATGGGTGGCAGTGGCATACTGCGTGAAACAGTCATTTGCGGAATGTGACTAAATTACTTTAAAAAAGTTATTTTAAACCAATGAGAATTCTTTCTGTTTTTTTTTTTTATGTATGATCTGGGTGTTAATAGAATGTGATTCTTTAAAAAACTGGCATAAGCTTCTGAGGAAGGACTTGGTTGGTCCAAAAGCTTAGGCACTTTTCCTTTTTGTAACATCTATGTTGGTCTAATAAAAGGTATCAAACCATTTGCTTTTGGATCCATTCTACATCTGGAAGGTTAAAGCCCCCATTATCAAACCTTCCCCCTTGCTGGCCATTTGCTAATGGCTTACCACAAGGCTGTGTCTAAATCCTCCCCATATGTTGGATGCCTGTACACCACCCCTGTGCCAATAACAGGCCTGCCACCCTGTCTAGGATGACTGATAGTGCCTTCAGCCCTATATTGTCCCCCTGTTGCCCCTGTATCTCAATGGCCCTTATACCCTCCTTCACGAATAAAACCACCCCTCCACCTTTCCTACCTGACCTGTCCTTCTAGAACATGGTGTAGCCTAGGATGGCCACTTCCTAGCTGTGGTGTTCGTACACCATGATTCCATTATGGCCACTACAGCCAGGTCTGCCTCTACAGTGATTGCCTCAAGGTCATACATTTTGTTTCCCAGACTCTGCATTGGCACACATGGCTCTCCATTCTCTTTCTCCCTCTCTTCCTCTAATCTACCTCTCCTTCCAGTTTCCCTCCTTGTCCCCTCTGTTATCCCAGTCCTGCGCTCCCCTGCTATGTTGTCTTTCTGGTTTCCTTCCTTCCCCTCTTCTACAACTGAAGTTCCTCCTCCAGGCTTGCCTGCTCTGCCCTTCTCTTTGCTTCCATCAATCTCCAGAGAATTTCTTCTCCCTTGGTTAACCTTCCCTGTTGTGGGGGGGGTAGGCAATGTCTGCCCCCCTTGGCCAGTTTAAATGCTAGTCAAAGTAGCATTTAAACTTTCCACCCAGGACTGCTGTTTCCCTGCTGGATGGAGAGAAGCTGTTTCCCTTGTACAGGCTTCCATCCCCCCAGGTGTGACCCCAGTTCCTACTGTAGCCAAAGCCCTCCTTCCTGCACCATGCCTTCAACTACTCATTGACAGACCTGGTGTGAAGTCCTCAAGCCTTCCCCCAGCCATGCCTGGGTAGCATGTCACTGAAAGCCATTGTGTGAGCTACTTGCTTCAGGCCCCTTCCCAGATCTTTAAACCTGTCCTGCACTACCCCTACAGCTTCCTTGCCAGATCATTCACCCACAGGTGGACAACATTCAACTCCCTCCCTACCCCTTCCTCCCTGGGGATCTCCAAGATCTGCCCTCCAGTCCTGCCCACCAAAGCATCTGGAATGCACTGTACTACCCTGTCCCTCCCTTCTCCTGCCCCAAACTCAGTCTCCCTGACAATGGAGTCTCCCTCCAGTAACTGCCTCCTCCTGGGCTGGGGAACTCTCCTACCCTTCTTGGGGCCTGCTTCCTTGAGGACCCCTACCCTGTCTCTTACTCCTGCCTCAGGTGCCTCCTCTTGGCTCCCACATTCACCAAAATGGTGAAAGAATTGCATGCCTATAATGCATGAGGGGTGCTCTCCATCCATCCTTCCCCCACCCTCCCAGAGCTCACCAAGGTCCAGCTGCTCTGCTTCCTTTCTAGCATCCTTTGAGGGAGTGATGGCAAACTAAGTCAGCCCTGTGTGAGGCAAATGGTGCCCTGTACTCATGCCAGTTCAGCCTGGAGTCCAGCGTCCTGTGCTCGGAATCCAGAAAGGTGCCTGCAAATGTGACAACACCTCAGTCTCCAGAACATGTCTCTGAAGATTACAGCCCCATACCCATTATACTGTACCTCTCCCATGCCTAATGATTTATGTATGCTCCTGACTTTTTGCTTCCTTGTCTTTCCCTTGCCTGTAGGCTTCCCTTATCACTAACCTCCCTTTTGGCTTCCATTTACCTTTCACCTTACAAGTTTGTGTTCAGTACCTTGCCCCAGATAGGGTTTTTTCTTCAGTTCCCTTTTTTTGGTCCCTTGGTAATTTAGGATAGTTGACTTCCCACACCTACTTTCTCCCACTACCCTTGATAGGGTGTTGTTCCTATCCCCAGCCTACTGAGTGTTTCAGTTGGACTTCATCTGTTGCCACTATTGTCTACATGTGATAACAGAATTTCTCTCTTATGACATAATAAAAGTTCCCATTGCTATCCACTGCAATTGGTAAACTGATGACATTGACATCATGTGTAGACAAGGAAATGGAGCAGCTAAAGTCTGAGGGACAAGAATCCTGTTTTCAAATGGATGTCCTTAGTAAAGAAAGTTGGGAAGATACCTACAGCAAGTACGTGAAATGCCAGTAGAACTGAGATACTGCAATTCCAAGTTGTTTATAAAGTTTTCTTAAAGATGTTGGAGATCTTTAAAGAGCCCCATGTTACTCCCTTGAACTTTTGGGTGGAAAAAACATTGGCCCTGATATAGAAAGACTTTTACAAGTACACAGTACAGCCTTTTGCACTGTCTTGTA
The DNA here is from genome assembly GCA_016271365.2 of Neoceratodus forsteri. Taxonomy (NCBI): domain Eukaryota; kingdom Metazoa; phylum Chordata; order Ceratodontiformes; family Ceratodontidae; genus Neoceratodus; species Neoceratodus forsteri. The sequence continues at coordinate 985,526,959 of CM057452.1, read as the reverse complement.
CTCCCCCAGCTCTGGAGGTACACAGATGGATAGCACTCATTGACAGAGTGGCGCTATCCAACTGTATATCAGTTTATATCAGCACAGCGCTAAATGGGTCTGCACAGCCCTGACACAGATAAGAGGGCTGCATATGACCCACAGGAATAGCACTACTTGAAATTGGATAGGGCTAGGTTTCCATGTGGGCCACATTCAGCCTGAGCATGCAAATGATTCCATTGGATATGCAAGGACTAAGGAGCTACCTGTATGCCCATTATGGGCTCATCTGCATAGGCAGAGCAGTCCCTTAGCACCCATGTTATTCTTAAACTCATTCACTAGTGATCAAGTGGCTCCCATCTGACCATGTAGTACATCTTATATTTAATATCCTTGGTGGTCCAGTGGCCCTTCCCCCCCCGATTGCTTAGTATATCAGCTTTTTTGTTACACTTTTTGACCAGAGTGATGAGGACCCTTTGCTAAGTTCATTAAGAGACCCTGTAACAATTGAACCCATGAGGGAGAAAAGGGGTCCAGTAACCATTAAGCAGACTTTGCTAACAATGGAAAGGACTGCTTTAAGAGCACATCAGTTACACTGGCAAAGTGTCGGTATCAATGAAGGCATACCTCTTTTCCAGAGAAAGAAGTAAGCTAATGGAAAAGTGGCAGACAGCCCTGCAGGAAGTATCCACAGTGCTAATTTCTCTGAACCTGGAAGACACAGAAGAAATGGAAGCACAGGTGCATGCCAAAATGAAGGAGCAAGAAAAAGTGATGAGTAACTTCAGAGGCTGTCCAGAATTTAATGATTTTTATAAAGATTTTCAGGAAATAGTTAGAAATGTTGACTACAAAATTAGTGAACAGAAAAATAGGAAGTTTGATTGGGACACCAGTTAGTACCAGAAGGGAGATATGTGGGGTAGAAGGGCTGAAATGCAATCAAAATCCATTCTTAAAAAGAATAGGGTATGCACTGATATTTCAGCCACAAGTGAGTTAGAAGTGGAGACTAACACTTTCTAGAAAAAGAAGCTATGGAGACTCCATCAGCGAGTCCCCCTACCCCCCAAATGCCAGCTGCAGACCCTACCCCTTACACATCTGAGATTAAAGGGGAACTGTCATCAACAAGGTTTCTTAATGTCTGAAAGGCCATAAACAGCTAATGTGAGTGAATAATTGTGTTTATCAGTGAGTCTTTGCAGTCCAGAGTTATTCATAAGTAAATTAGCCTGTAATTAAGGCCTGGGGTAGCCATATGTTTTAGGCTTCTGTGGTGTTTTGGTTATTTGGTCTGCCACTAAAAGGACCTCTTACTTTCTCTGTGGTCTGCCAGACCCTTCAGTTGCTGCTGGTGAGGACCCCATCTGGACCGTTCGAATAACTAGACAGATGCATAAAATAATAATATGGCAGGTTTATTCTGTGCTGCAGATGTTCTTCTCCTGAGGACAAGTCCCAGACTGACAAATTCTCTGACTGACAGGCATACATGACACTGCCAGGCAGTGCAACAATTAGCTACATGCAGGTTCTAAGTGCTCTTAAAGGGGTGTCAGCTTAGCATTAAGCCCCATGCTTAATGTGTGCTTCACATCACCGTTGGAACAGTGAATGTGAACAACACTCAAACAAGCAATAAATCTATAATAGTTTCTAAGTAAAAGATAAGATTAATTAAGTTTTAAGGCAAAAAACATTTTCATGCATTACAAGGCATTAGTTTCACTAAACAGAATTCCACTTCGGGAGGGGGGAGAACCTGGACTACACTGGGGACCAGTCAGAGTAGCACCAGAGGGGGGGACACAATAGTAATTGAGACTTGGTCATGCCACAAGCGCTAAAGTTTGGGGGAAGGAAAAGGGAAGAGAGGGAAGGGTAGCAGTAGGAGGTTATCCAGAATGTAGACTAAAACTTTATTAACAGTTGCATAACAGTAATAACAGGTAAACTGTCAATGTAAAGACATTCCTAGGGGGAAAAAGGTGTTATATGCAGGAATGCAGTACCATCAGAACAGTTTCATAAGACAGGTACAAGAAGACAGTTACTGCAAAACACTTAAAGACAGAAAAGGAATTAGTCCGCACACATTACACTGAGTCCGGTTTACAAAAGTTCAAGATCTCCGTCGACTTTTCTGGTCAATGGGAATGGAGGCATGTGTAGATTGCACTAGTTCCTGACAGGAGGGGGTCAGGTCATTAAAAGCAGCCCAGGAGTTCTGCCCACTATCAAATTGACATCACTTTACTCTGTAAATCCAGGATCCATTTGTGAACTTATTCTGTAAGATCTTCTCAATCTGGTACACTGTGGTGTGTAGAGGAGAGTTCTGAGAAGAAGAGCAAGTCCCAGGCAAATCATCTGGTAAAATGGAATCTGGCTGGAGAGTGTCAGGAGTGGGAAGATCTGTAGAAACTAGTTGCAAGTTGTCTGGAGGGATCTCAGCTTCAGAGAGGATGGCAGGCTCAAGGGCAGCTTCATTTCTGGGAGGACTGGGGTCATCTGGAAAGTTGTTACTCAGGCACCCATGCTGTAGTCAGTTTTTATGGTCTTTGTTATTTACCAGCTTGCCATCTGACTTGTGTCACAGATGAACGTGGACCGGAGGAAGCTTTTCTACAATGGGACCAGTCCAGGGGCAAAGCAGTTTCTTGGTGGTGCCCAGAACAAGAACAGGTCAATATAAATAAACAATGTCCGCAACAGAGAATGAAGGCTCATGCGCCTTGGCTGCAGACATTTTTTTCACTGCCGATTTTCTCTGGCCCAACGTGGTGATAGCAACTCATTGGGCAAGTTCCAGCTCTTCCAGAAGAGGGATAATGAAAGAAGAAGCTGACTTAGGAACCTACAGAAGTGAGAGATCCCTGTCCAGTGGAGTTCTTGGGTGACATCATTGGACTAAGATGAAGGAGGTGTATTCTGTGCTATCGACACAAGGGTTGGTATTGTATGCAAACTGCACAAAGGGAACAAAATGATCCCAGGTGTCATGAGTATCATTCAGATACTTGGAGAGTGTGTTGAGAATGGTAGACATCATTCTTTCACTCTGTCTATTGCATTGTGGATGGTAACTTGTGGTATGTGTCATTTTTATGTTGAGAAGTTTGCAAGTTTCTCGGACAATGGTGGACAGGTAGTTAATGCCTCTGTCTAAATGTAGGTACGATGGGGTACCATGATGACAAATGACTGTGTTGAGAAAGACACTTGCTACAGTGGCAGTTTTAATGTCTCTTAGGGGGATGAGTTCCAAATACTTCGTCAGGTAGTCCACAAAGTCAAGGATGTATATGTTACCAGAGTCAGAGCATGTTGGTAAGGGCCCAAGAATGTCAGTGCTGACTCTTTGGAATGGTTCAGTGGCTACAGACATGGGGATGATGTGTACCTTTATTGGTTTAGCAGGAGGATTTAACTGGGAGCAGAGCTGGCAGGATTTTACGAAGTGGACAATGTCCCTGTTCATATGTGGCCAGAAGAAGTGAAACCTTGTCTTTTCAAGAGTTCTGTGTATTCCCATATGACCCCAGAAAGTGGAGAGGCATGAGTGGAGAGAAGAACCTGAGGGATGGGAAAGGCTGGCACAACTAGCTGTACGTGAGTTCTATCCATGCGATGTCCCTTGCCTTCCTTGGTCCAAATGTGAAAAAGCACTCCGTCATTGAGGAAGTACTGTGATGCAAGAAAAGTACATCTTGGTGATGCTTTTTTGTTGCGGTAAGGTTCCAGACTCTAAGTAGGAGATTATGTCCGTAAATTGAGTGTCAGTTCTTTGTTGCATTTTAACAGTTGCCAGGGACAAATCAGATGTAGAGGAGATGAGAAGCTCTTTGGCTGCTTGCAGTAACTGAGGATTTGTGTGTCTCTCTGTAGAAGCAGTAGGGAGCAGCAAAGCAACTTGAGGTGCTGTAGGAGTGTCTGCCAGAAGCACATCTGTGGCATGGACGGGAAGAGCTTGTAAGCAGGATTCTTCATCTGTTGAGGAGGATGCAGAGGGATATCATCTCCAGCTTACACCATCGGCATTTGAGTGAACTCGACCTGGTCTGTATTGAATTTCAGAGTTGTAGGATTGCAGCATGGCAATCTGTCAAGCAAACTTGCCTACTGGCTCCTTCATTTCAAATAACCATCTGAGGGGCCGAGTGATCAATGATAGCTGTGAAGGAGAAGTAGTGAAGGTAGCAGTCAAATTTCTTTATCGCAATTACCATGGCTAGAAATTCTTTTTGTGTGATGCCATAGTTCTGCTCAGCTGAGGAAAGAGAGCGCCTGGCATAGGAGACAACTCGTTCTGTTCCATCTTGAATTTGACAGAGCACAACGTCCACTGCAAAAGAACTAGCATCTGAGTAGAGCTTGAAGGGTTGGTTGAACCTTGGATAGGCCAATACTGGAGAAGAGATTAGGTTCTGTTTTAAGGTTTCAAAGGCCTCTTTACATTCAGAAGTCCAAATATAGTCACATCCCTTTTTGGTGAGGGGCGTACAGTGGAGCTGCAATCTTGGCGTAGTTGCAAATGAACTTTCGGTAGTAGCCAGACAAGCCCAGGAAAGCTCAAAGGTCTTTGAGATTGTTAGGCTCTGGATAGTCTTTGACTGCTGAGAGCTTGTCTGGATCTGGAGAGATGCCTTGAGAACTAACCACATGTCCCAGGTAATGAATTTGATGCTGTGCAAAACAACACTTTCCTGTGTGATACTTGAGATTGGCTTGTCTGAAACGTTCAAACACTTCTTGGAGATGTTGGAGGTGCTCTGGCAAAGTTCTGCTAAAGAAAATCACATCATCCAGGTAGACTAGGCCAGATTTCCAAGACAACCTACATAGTACGGCTTCCATAACATGTTGAAATGTGGCTGGACTGTTCCGAAGATCCATAGACAGTTGTTTGAACTGAAAAGGTCCCAAGTGGCAGCACCATGCTGTGTATGGACAAGAAGCTGGATCAATGGAAACTTGATAGAACCCACTCTGAAGGTCTAGAGTGGTGAAGTAAGCAGGACTGGCTGCACCAAGACTCTCTAAAGCATCTTCAGTTGTAAGCAAGGGATGAGCATCCTGCACTGTGTAGACATTGAGTTTTCTGTAGTCTACCATGAAGTGATACCCTTTGTCCTTTTTTACCACCAACAAGCAAGGTGTACCCCACGGGCTTGTAGATTCTTCGACAATGTCTTGGTCAAGCATGTTTTTGATTATGTTCTTGAGGACTTGTTTCTGTTTGTGTCCCACCTTGTAGGCTCACTGACAGATTGGTTTCTGGTTGGGCTGTACTTCGATGGTGTGTTGCAGGATGTCACAGCATCCGAGCTTGTTATCTGAACCAACAAAGACATCCGGATAATTCTCCAAGAATTTCAAAAGTTGTTACTTTTCTGTTGGAGATGCTAGAAGTTTGGAAAAGGATAGTCGCTGACTGAGTGGTAACTCTGCTGAAGTTGGAATGGTCATGATAGTACCAACAGGATTAGAGATGGCGGAACCAGGTTGAGGTTCTTGCATGAGATGGAGCTGGTCCCCTGAAGACAAGCAAGCAATCTTTTTGATATTTGCACCCTTTGAAATGACCACTGGCTCATCTGTGAAGATGCAGCATTTTTGGAAGACTGCGCCATCATGCACCGCCGATAAGGTATTTCCCGGAAGGAGATCTGATGAATGCAGCACAGGGGATCCTTTGATGATGCCAACAACACCTTGTGGAAGTGGTTTACCTCAAATCTTGGCAATCAAAACCATTTCTGACTGAAGAGGCACAGTGACTGAGTCTATAGCTGTGAGTTGCCACAGAGGATCTAGCGACAGTTTGTTTGAGGCAAAGTCTAGGATGGCTTTGTGAGCTTTGAGGCAGTCCAGGCCTAGAATTATTGCAGGTTGAAGATCCGGCACTATGTAAAACTTGACAGTAGCTTGCTGTGAGCCAAAGTGGAGCTTGAGATGGACCATGCCTGTGATAGGTATTGTAGCTGTACTTGCTGTGATAATGTATTTTATGTCAGCTGGAGAGACATTAGGTATGTGATGAATAGCTTGGTTGTTTAGAATACTGCTGTTGATAACTGATATTTCTGCTCCAGTGTCGACCAAGGTGTGCGTAGATCAATCTCCGATGGTTACAGGTACATAATTTGCTAACAGAGGTTATCGGATGACAAGTACCATTGCCCCTGGAAGTGAGAATGTGTCAGAGTTCACAGTCAGAGGAAGTGTTTTGTTTGAATTGCAAAAGTCAGAGGGGTGGTCTGTTGCTGTGTTCCCCTGCCGAACAAAAGACCCTAGTCTGTTGGTCGGCGCTCGTTTCCCTGATCCTGGGAGTAGTTGCAGTTTTCATGTTGTTGGTGCTGTGGTGGCATCCTTGGGTCTCTTGAGTCCTGTGGTAATACTTTAACTTTCGGCAGACAGCGGCAGTGTGTCCCCTGAATCCACACCACTAGCAAGTCATAGGATCTCGGGAAGGCAGAGGTGGATCCAGTCCCTGTCTAGCTGGTTGCATAGCATTAGTATGTGTTGATGAGGCAGATGAGTTGATGTGTAAGATATTGACAGTTGAAATAAGCTTGTCAATCATTGCTTGTTGTTGTTGGACACATGTGGCAAGTGCAGCCAGTTGTGAGGTTTGGGGCGCCTGAGCACCAGCAGAATGAAACATTGAGATGGACTCTTGGGCTAGCCATGCAGCTTGGATGGAGTCTGTCCAGGTGGTTGGTTTTTGCTGTATGACATAGGTACGAAATTGAGGAGGCAGACCCTGGACAATGGCTGTTACTTGATCTTTCTCTGTTTTCTGTAGGCATTTGCATCGAGTCTCAATGTCCACAATGAAGGCTTCAAGAGATTCAGTGGGTTGCATTGTATGTTCCCACAGCTGCTGCTCTAATAACCAGGGTGGGTGTGCTTGGAGAAACTGGGCTTTGAAAGTTGTGTACAGTGTGGCAGTATCTCCTTTGACTTGGTCCAGAAGTGTGTTGAACCAGGAAATGGCGGTCCCTCTCAGAAGCAAGTGCAAGGCATTGGAGATGCACAAGGGATTAGTCCAACCATTGCAGGAAATCCATGCTTGGAAGTGTTCCAGCCAGTCAACAGCGTCTTTGTGAGGCAAGGCTGAGAAGGATACTGGTTGTAGGCTGGTATGGGCCATGGACTGTTGTGCAATGGCTTTAATGTAGGCAAAGTCATCTTAAATAGCTTGCATAGCTGGTTCTCCTTGAACAGAAATAGAAGACTGGATGTCATGAAGGATTGTTTTGATTTTGTAGCCCCACGCTTTTGAGGTGGGTGACAGTAGGACTCTGGACACTCTGGCGTCCATATCTGTGTTGTCATCAGACCTCTTGGTTGGAGAGGAGCTTCGTTTCACCGAGCGAAGGTTGTATAGGTGAGAAGGAATTGCTATCATGCAGGAGACAGGACGTCGTGACGTAGATGAAGTGCTGAGCAAAAATTATTTTTGTAGACAAAATTACAAATTTTTGTAGCAAAGTTCATCAATTGACATCTGAATAAAGAATTACCACTCAACTCTGTGTTATTTGCTATTTAAATAAAGGTTTCATAGCAAAAGTCAGCCTTTTGTTGCAGTGTCCATTCATTTAAATAGAAATCCCATTGATTTAAATGGAGTGAGGTCAATTTGTGCCCTTCACAAGATGGGCACTGAACTGTGACATGCAGTTCCTGTGGGTATTGACTGGCCTGACTATAACAAAATGGCCGACAGCAGGGGGTCAAGGTTCACTTCCTTTCTTGTTGTTTTGCTCTGCACAAGATGGAGGATCCTTGCTTTGAGGCTGCCTTACTGCTACTGCAATGATCAAAATGGTGATTGCCGCCCTGCGGTCCTTTTTCCCCACTGAAAATGGTGAGAGTTTTATTGTGCTGAGTGACAATGCTGGGGAAATTACTGTATTTGTCTGCTCATTTGGTTATTATGCTGTGCTTTATATATGTTTTTTTGTCCCTCTGGGCTTTGTGTTTATTTAATGTCCCTTGTATTCCTTTATTTGCTTTTCTGGTCTGCGTTTGAGGTACTGTCTCCATTGTATTTGTACTGGCCCCCGCTTATTGTGCTGTTTTTTTTTTTGTGTGTGTGTCTCCTTACATTGTGTTGCCCTGCTTTGGTTTATGCTCTGCAGTTTAAAATTCAATTGTGGCTGTCCCTGTTCACTGAGTTGCTCTGTGGGGCTCTGTGCAGGCTTTATGTTATTGTAGCAATCCTGTCTGTAGCATGGCCCAGCCTGAATGGATCACTCTGCAGAGCTCTGAGAGAGTGCTGTGGTGAGTTGGGGCCAAGCGGATAACAGGCTCTGTGGTGTACTTATTTCTGTATGGCCTGTTTTGTTTTAATTTTTTGTTGGATCGTGGCCGAGGGGAGCAGAGCTCCATGCTGATTGCCGGTGCAAGGAGGAGAGCTGAGCTGCATGGTCTGTGGGAGCAATAGGCTGGAGGGCCAAGTATGGAGCTGATGGCTCTGTTTTACAGTAGCAGGACTGGCAAAAGGGAGGTAATGGTCTGTTGCAGCTGTAATTGGGCCACCGTTGAGGAGTCGGAGAGCCATGGACTTGGGCAGGATGCAATGGAGGCTTGTGGAGTGGCGCTCAGCCACATAGGAAGCTCGCTAGAGAGCCTGTCAGGAGGAGCTGGGCCATGTTCCCTTGCAGCATGTAGAGAAATGTGATCATTTTTTGGCTGGAGTAGCTATTCAGGAAGAGCGGGCCTCCATGCTCTGATGTAGCTGTTATGGAAGGGTTTGAACTGAGTGTGGAGCAAAGACTCTGGCACTGCAGTCAAGGTTGGGAACCCAGAGTGACAGGTTGTTGCAGGGCCGCAGTCGAGCAGTAACATTAGTGATTTTAATTTGTAATTTCAGTTTCTTTGCAGTACCTGGTGCAAGAGGCAGTGGCTGCAGGTTAATTTTGTGTCATCTGCATGCTGGGCAAAACGGAGCATTTTATTTATTTATTTTTTATTTTGAAGTTTGTAGCTCGGTGAGGTACAGGTCACAGCTCTACACTTCACAGATCTGGGCAGAATTAAATGTGAGAAGCTCAGTCATGGAGCTGCTTGCCATGCAGGGTTGCACAGTTTAATGGTCAGTAATCTTTGTACAGTAGAAAGGCTGCTGTATGAGATGGGACACAGTTCCTCTTTCCTTTCTCTGTGCAGCCAGGTCGGTAGTTAATTCATCAGAATTCAGGCATACTGGGGTGATGATTTGGGGTAACCAGTGACAAAGGCAAGCGAGACAGGGCTCTGGACAGAAGAAGGGCCGCATTTTCCACCATGTGCGGCGTTTTGGTTATTTGGTCTGCCGCTAAAAGGATCTCTTACTTTCTCTGTGGTCTGCCAGGCCGTTTGATTGCTGCTGGTGCTGCTGGTAAGGACCCCATCTGGACTGTGCAAATAACTAGACAGACGGATAAAATAATAATAAGGCAGGTTTATTCTGTGCTGCAGATGTACTTCTCCTGATTACAAGCCCCAGACTGACAAATGCTTTGACTGACGGGCATACATGGCACTGCCAGGCAGTGCAACAATTAGCTACATGCAGGTTCTAAGTGCTCTTAAAGGGGCGGCAGCTTAACATTAAGCACCATGCTTAATGTGTGCTTCACACTTCTGACAGGAAATAATGTCACCAGGGATCTTGGCCCTCCATTGACTGTAGGTTAAATAAGAAATTGTCTGTTTTATTAAGTGTGTTTTAAGGCATTATTACACCACTTTCTACATTTATAATACTTGTTTTGTATGTGTATTGAAACTAGTGAGTTATCACCGTTACATTTCAAACTGTTAGTAAAAATAATCTGTCTTTAGGGTTGCTTTAACCTCTAGGCTATACTGCCAGCTGATCACCAAAACCTACACATCTTAAGGCTGGCTCTTTTATGCTCTCTATGAGCCCTACAGTGGCAGTATTTAGTTGGCTATACGGAAATGATTTTATGAAAATGCTTGCAGATGTGTCTCAGCTTAGACATGTAAATGTTTCAAATAAAGACAGAGAGGCATTAGAAAAATTTAAAACAAATTCCCAAATTACAATCAAGCCAGATGATAAAGGTTGCTCGATAGTAATTAAGAACAGCACATTGTATAAGAAGGAGTTAAAATCATAGCTGGGTCATGACAATTTTTTTTTTAAAAGCTGGAAAGTGGTGTAGCAATGACTTTCAAGAAGGAAATTGACTCAATACTTAACAATGTGTTGGAAAGGTATATTGGCCCCTATGCATGTAGGGGTAGGGAAGTACGTGCCTGAGGCACACATCCCACCCACGCAGCTACGCACCTGCAGAAAGGTGCACACTGGTGGCATTCTCCACTACTGGTCACCCATCTGCAGCTCTGCCCCCCCTCCGGTGTGCAGGTCCATGCAGGGCGGGTGAGGATGGAGTCGTGGACCCAGCCAAGCATCCAATCAGATGCCCGCATGGGTCCACCAGTGGATCCCTTACTTGGCGGGGTGTGAGTTGGCAGTGCACCTCATGGATGTCCGAGGGCCAGTGACTGTGGTGGGTGGTAGGAGGGCAATGCCACCAGCCCTCTGATGGCACCACAGTGGTGCAGTGGGACGGGGGGGCTTGTTTGGTGATGGGGAGAAACAGTACCACCGGTAGCGGGAAGGGGGGTACACATGTGGTGTTGCTGCTGCCCCTGTGAGGGGTATGGGTTTTGTGGGGGGGAGGTGCCACGCTCACCACCCTGTGCTGGGGTATGTGGGTGGCATCCGGCAGCAGTGTGCTCTGGCCCCGGAGTGCTGCTGGGCTGTCAGCCCTGTCCCATGGTGTGTCCTGGGGTGTGCACTGGGCACATAGGGGGTTTATGGCAGGGTTCTCCTTGGCATACCAGGTGCCACCCATGCACCCCTGCAGCCAGCACTGCATGTCTTAATGCATGGCGTGTAGTGCCAGTCTGCCCCTCACCCATCCCCGGCGCATTCCTATTTGCACAGCCGGGGGAGTGAGTGTGTATGTGCTGTGCATCCCCCGTGATGCATCACATGTGGGGGGTGCAATGGGTGTGGAGTGGCTACGTGCCCCAGATGCCCGGCGCATAGCCACTCCACCCCATCATGGATAGCGGTCTGTATCAGTAAAAATGAATGGAAATATTTCACTGTGGAGTTTCCTATTAGGCCAACCGTACATTCTTTACCTAAAGTAACTAAGAATTTAAGATTTCCTCAGGACAATCAACAGTGGCCAACATAGTCTCAGTTACTGAGCCTTTGGCAAATACGTTGATGTACATCATAAGGATATGGTGGCCACTTTTGGTTCGTATACTAGAGATATGGCTCATGTACTGGGGGTAGTCAATGATTTGGTGGTAAACAAAGACCATCTTTTGGTAACAATGGACATCACTGCTTTATACTCAAATATACCCCATGATGGTGGCTAAAAGGCTTTAGAGAAAACATTATTGGAACAGAATGTGGTTAATTGGAAACATCTTGAAATAGTTTTACAACTGCCAGATATTGAAATGTACTACTGTTTTCCTTTTGGGGAACTTTTCCCTACCTAATGCATAGGCTGCGGATCCTAGTTAACCAATAACCTACTTCCTCCTCCCCCCGACTAGAATTGCCTTATGTCTGTCCCATGCATTCTTGAATTCCCCCATTGTTTATGACTCCACTACTTCCTCAGGAAGGCTGTTCCATACATCCACAACCCTCTCCAGGAAAAAATACTTCCTCACATTACCTCTGAGCCATCCCCTCTCTATCTTCAAATTGTGCCCCCTTGTTCTTGCATATCTCTTTTTCTGAAAGATGCTACCCTCTTGGTCTCTCTTAATTCCCTTGATGTACTTGAATGTTTTTATCATGTCCACCATCTCCCTCCTCTCCTCGAGTGTATACATATTAAGCTTCTTTAATCTCTCTTTGTATGTCTTCTGATGCAGACCCCGAACCATTTTAGTTGCCCTACTCTGGACAACCTCCATCCTGTCTATGTCGTTGCGGAGATGGGGTCTCCAGAACTGGATGCAGAACTCCAGATGGGGTCTCACCAACTGTCTGTACAGAGGGATAACAACTTCCTGTTTTCTACTGGTGATGCTTCTCCCTGTGCATCCCAGTATTCCCCCAGCCCTCCTCACTGCCTTCTCATATTGCTTGCCCACCTTACGGTCATCTGATATGACTACCCCTAGGTCTCTTTCCATTTTTGTTGTTGTTAGTATCTCACCCCCCATTGTGTACTCTTCCCCTGGATTTTTGTTTTCCAAGTGCATTACTTTGCACTTCTTTGCATTGAATCTGAGCTGCCATACATTTAACTATTCCTCCAACCTTGCCAAGTCCCTTTGCATTCTCTCCACCCTACCTTCTGTATCAAACCTGTTGCATATCTTTATGTCATCTGCAAAGAGACATACTTTTCCTTCCAGTCTCTCTGCAATGTCACTTATAAAGACATTAAAGAGGACCGGTCCCAGTACTGAACCCTGCGGTACCCTGCTAGTAACCCCCCTTTCTTCAGAGTAAACTCTGTTTACTATTACCCTCTGTATCCTGTTGTCCAGCCAATCTTTTACCCAGGCTACCACCTTGGGACCCACTCCAAGGCTGGCTAACTTGTATATCAATCTTTTGTGTGGGACTGTGTCAGATGCCTTGCTAATGTCTAGCTAGACCATATCCATAGCCCCTCCCTTGTCTACTATATTGGTCACTCAGTCAAAGAAATCTATTAGATTCATCTGACATGACCTTCCTGCTGTGAATCCATGCTGCCTTGGGTCATGTACCCCACTGACCTCTAGGAACTAAACAATTCTTTCATTTAGAAGTGATTCCATCATTTTCCCTACCACTGAAGTCAAACAAACAGGTCTGTAGTTTCCTGCTTGTCTTGCTCCCCCTTTTGTGAAGGGGAATCATGTCTGCCCTCCTCCTGCCCTCCTCCAGTCCTCTGTAACAACTTATTCATTGCAATCGGAAAAAAATAGTGAACTTTTGAATAGACACTGGCATGTACTAAGCACTGAGGAGAGTCTGGCCTCAGTAGTTAGAGAAAAACTATGAACGGTATATGGTCAGAATATTAAGGACATGGTAACATTGAGTTTGCAGCCAATAAGAAAAGGTGTATCCATTCCAGATTGCATGCCTGAACCACTTAAAGGCACCTTCCCTTATAGGAAGTGTATTTATTGTAAAACTATGCAAAAGCAGAGTAGTTTTACAAGTAATTCAACAGGCAAAATGTGCAAATCTATGAGTTTTTTTTTTACTATAATGATGCATGATGTACTTATCAGAATGTGAGTGTAGTGTCTTCTAAACTGGGTAGACAAAAAGGAAATGTAAACACTGCACAGGAGAACACATTAGTAGTACTGGACACAAGGATATGAACAGTGCTCTAGTTACACATATTAGGGAACATGTTGAGATCCATTCTTTTAAATTTATGGGTCTTCAGAGAGTGTTAAGTGATCCAAGGTGAGGGAACTTTCACAAAAAGTCATTGAAGCCAGGGAGTTACACTATGGGTGAATCTAATCAATTGTGTTTAAATGGTGAATTTAGCCTGGAGCCCATTCTGAAGTATTAGTATGTATGTTAGGTATGTGTTGCTCATATTTCTGTCTTTCTGTTCTGTGTTTATTGTTACCATAGTGATGGTGACGAACTTAACAAGTTCTGAAGTTTCCAACTAATGTCTCATACAAACAGCACAAGATGACATCATGCAGACACTGAGTAAACTAAGAAGGGCAAAAGATGAATGATATCCAAATGGTTTAAGCACAAAGAAAGGAATGCATATTTCTTTACATTATAGTTATCTCTAAGTGCTAAATTAATTAATTTTAATGTATTTTTAACTTTCTGAATGTGTAAAAGGTACATGGGTATGTAATATGGATGGATTTACTAGTTAAGGGAACTGGTTAAGTTCAAACAAGCTGTTTGTAAGTAATGTTATTTGTCTTAATGGATGGGTGTATTTAAATGCACCAGTTGGGCCATGCTTTAACCAGTCTTCTTGAGAAAGTACTATGTATGAACTGTCAAGTTCTGATACCATTTGTCCCGCCTTTTAATGTGGACCGTGTGTATTTAATAAAATCATTTTTTGTATGGCATTTTGAGCCATCTGCTTATTATTGCAGAATACTGGTTTATTTATTTTTTATTTATTTATTGAAATGTTTCACCAGGAAGGCATGCTGAGCAACTAGTTGCTCATCTCCCATTGCAACCTGGGGTGTAGGGGAACATGAGGATAGTATACAGAGATTTGGTACACAATATAAATATACAATTAATTACATTCAAATAGTGAGCAGACTGTACAGAGTAATGAAAAGCGGAATTATAACAGTTTTGAACTAGATAGACACAATAGCACCAAATAACATTTGGCAGACACTAAGTGACACATAGCTTTGTAGCTAGAAAATGACAGAGTAGAATTCAAGTAGATTAATCTAGGGCATGATAGTGAGGAGTAGCACAGACAGAAAAGGTTAGCTAAGGTGTAACAGAAGTGCAAGTTAACTACAAGTGCAATAGAGATTAGGGGTCAGCCATAACTAGGGCTAAGTAAGGAGGGGAAGGGGGTGAGAGGCATATATATGTGGGTAGGCAGAGAATGGAGTGGATGGAAGGAGGAGGGGAAGAAAGAGGGCAGAGGAGAGTGGTCTGCCGAGGCCTGACCTCTCCAGTATGCTGAGGACCCTGTTTGCACAAGCCAGAGGTAGAGCACAAACAGGAGGGAAGCAGGTTGTAGGCAGTGAGTGGTAGAGCACTAGGCAATGAGGGGGAGTAGGCTTCAAGAAGACTAGAAGAGAGGGTTAGGTAAGAGAGAAGAGAGACCAAATCCCAGCCCTTCAGAATGCAGAGAATGGGGTGGGGTGGAGTTGGGTTGTGGGTGTAAGAAGAGGGTAGGGACAAGCCCTTGGTACAACTTTGGATGATTGAAAATCACAGTAAGAGAAGTAGGGAAGGTCAGTGGAGGAAGGAATAGGGGGAAGGGGAGGAAGGCTGGTAGTTAGGTGGGAGAGAGGTGGAGGTGCAGCAGAGGCATTGCATGGGTACTGAAAATGGGTATGGTTACTGGCCCGGTGATGCTGAGGGTTGAGGCACTTGATGCCACACCTCATGTTATGCCGGCGAACCAGGATCGGGAATGGACCCGGGCCATCAGGGGTAAGATGGGGGGAGGAGGATTGTGTGTCCCAGTGGATGCTGTCCTCCTTTGACCGGGCTGGGTTACCAGGTAGCACAAGCACCCACAGCTCCTCTGCCAGAGGAAGCACAGACAGTGGAGCACATGGCTCTCTGGAGCCGAAGAGGGAGGATGCTGTTGGGTGCCTTATGGAGGTGTGCATCAGCACACCGTTCATCTGGATGAACGTTCTTCATGCCGGCACCCTCAGGGGATATGGGAGAAAAACAGGGGGGGGGGGATGAATGCATCCCATCCTACAACAAGCTCAGTGAAGCCAGAGATCCCAGTAGTGGGACCTGGCGGATGGAGTCAGAGGGTGTATTAGGCCCCCTCCAAAGGGCCAAGGTGCCAGGCAAGTAAAAAAAAAAGAAAAGTGGTAGTATTTGTCAAGGGCTTGTCATGGGCTTAGAGGGGGGAGTTAGGGAGGGTCAAAGCAGGAACAGCTAGGTGCAAGGAACTTTTTGATGGCAGAGCTGATGAAGTAGTAGGAGGTAGGACTGTGCGAATACCTTTTTTCGAATGCTCAACCAAACATATTCGGTATTCAGTGGCCAAATATTCAGTATTCAGTCATTTACATAATGAATAAGGACTAGCCCCATCCCTCATCACTCAAGCCATGTAAGCACCAAAGACCCCAGCTGTCTACCCTCTGCCATAAAAAGCACACCCCCCAGCACCCACAAGTAGTATTTTTTTTTAATTATAAATGCCTCAATAAAATATTAAGAAAAATTGTGGGTGTCGGGTGACCAGCTCTACCTGCACGATTCCATGGTTAATCTTTAAAGTTTTGAAGCTCTGTCTGCATCATGACCCCCAGCACCCGACCATGGTACCCACGTAGTTGAGCATCCAGACAGTTATCCAAATTGAAGCTCAGAAGGTGCTTAGCACAACCCCTCCTCCTCTACGGCCAGCTTCCTTCTCTTGAATGAAGCACTTGTGCACTTGAGTTGCTCTAGCAAAACTAGCTGATCACATGATCAGCTGGTTTTACTAGAGCAACTCAAGCACACAAGCAAATCATTCATGACAAGGAAGGCGGCCGTGCAGGAGGGAGGTTGTGCCGGGCAACTTCTGAGCTTCAGTATGGATTATTGCCTGGATTCTCAATTGGGTGGGTAGAGTAACAGGGTCAGATGCTGTTTTTTATTTTGGTGGGGTTATGATGCAGACAGACAGAGCTTCAGAACTTTACAAATTGACCGTGGAAGTGGGCAGGTAGAGCCAGTCACCTGGCACCCGCAATTTTTATTATTATTTTATTGAGGCATTTATAAAAAACAAAAACAAAAACAACTTGTGGGTGCTGTGGGGGGAGTATGCTTTTTATGACAAAGGGTAGAGGGCTGGGGTTTTGGTTCTTTCATGGGCTGGGAGGAGAGGGATGGGGCTAGTTCTTGTCCTTTTTTTAAAACAGTGCTCCCCGAATACTGCACAAATAGTGAACTATTCGTTATTCGGGATCCAAATAATAAATAGCGCATTATTCGTGGTAATTGGGAAATAATATTCAGGCTGTGCACAGCTGTAGTAGGAAGATGAGTGACAAATTTAAGGGGGGGAGGGAATTTCACATTTTTATGAGGCGATGAGAGTAACTGGATTGCCCGATGAGGGTGGCTCTACAGCAGACCACCAGAGTTTGGGAGTCAGTTGATCTAAGGGGTTGGGGGGGTGTTATAAATGAGGGGGAGAGGTAGGAAGGGAGTTCACCCAGCCAGTGCTTGGAGGTGAATTTAGCTCAGTGGGACAGTTGTCTGTTTGTAAGAGAAAGGAAGGATAAAGCATGATAAAGATCATAGTGGTGAGTGCAAGAGGGAGCATCAAGGGCTAAGCGGCAGAAGGAATTGAAGAGGGTATCCAATCTGGCCAGGGATGACTTGGGAGCAGCACCGTAGACTACATCACAGTAGTCAGAAATGGGCAGGATCATCTTCTGAACAAGTTCACGCCTAGCCATAGAAGGGATGCAACTATGGATCCTGAACAGGGCATGAAGCTTGGGGTGCAATTTTTTCTGGATGGCGTCAATATGTCTGGAGAAGTTTAGGTGTTGGTCCAGTCAAACATCTAAGTACTTGAAGGAGGATGTGTCGTCAAGTAAAGTCCCATCCAGGGTGTGGAAGGTGGGCAGGGAGGGAAGCCTAGAGAGTCTCTGCCTTGTGCCAAAGGTCATGGAGACAGTCTTCTTGGTGTTGAGAAAAAGTTGATAGTTAACAAACCAGAGCTGAACCTTGTTGAAGTCTTGCTGCAAGTTGGATGTAACCTCAGCTGGGCGTGAGCCAGATGCATACAGAACCGTATCATCAGGGAACATGTGTATGGCAGAGAAGGGGGAGTAGATGGATGGAAGGTCATTTAGGAAGATGGAGAATAATAGGGGCCCTAGTACTGAGCCATGTTGGACTCCACTACTAATCAGGAGGGGAGGGAAGGGGAAATGACATCAGTAATCTTGACTGACTGAATTCTACCAGTGAGTTAGGCCTTGAACCAGCTAGTGACTGAAGGAGATAGACCAGCTGTTATGAGAAGTCAATAAGAAGGGAGTGGGAAACAGTGTTGAAAGCCTTGGCAAGGTCGACAAAAATGGCTGAAGTGATTTGGCCATTGTCCATTCAGTTAAGGATAGAGTCAGTGAGCCAAAGTAGGGAGGTGGCAGTTGAGTGATTTTTCCAGAAACCAGATTGGAAAGGGATGAATTAGGAGGTGTCATTTAGAAATGAGGTAAGGTGGGAGAGGACTAGGTGTTTTTGTAGTTTAGCTAGGGTGGGGAGGAGAGAGAGATAGGGTGGTGATTTCAAGGGGAAGATGGGTCACTTCCTTTGGGAAGAGGGAGGACCACAGCATGTTTCCATGGGGTAGGGACAGAGGCAGTTGAAAATGAGAGGCTTATAATTAGAGAGGGGGGGTAGGCAATGGCCAGGGCAGAGAGAGACAGGAGTTTAGGATCTAAGCTGCCTGGGGAGGAGCTTTTTGAGGGGTTGATAACAAGGAGGGCTTTTAGAGTGTAATTTTGGGAGACTGTATCGAAGGAGAAGAAGGGATGGGAGGAGGGGGGAGAGAGGTACCATAAAAGGGTGGAGAGGAGAGAGGGTAGGTAGGAAAGGATTTCAGTAGTTCAGTGGCACATGTGTTATACTAGGAGGTAAATTCAGCAGCTACTTCACCTGTGTCGGCCACAAGGGTGTTATTTATTTTAAGCATGGGTGGGGGGGCGAGACTGAGGGGTAAAAAGGGCGTGGACCATCTTCCAGAACTTGGAAGGGGAATTTATGTTTGTGAGGAAAGCAGTTTTAAAATATTCAGACTTGGCTAGCCTTGTAGTCTTAGTACAGTCATTTTGGAGTTTGCTGTAAATCCTGAGAATGCTAGGAAGCTGGGTTGCTTTATGATGTTTCCAGGCGTGATCTCTAGCTCTGAGACAGGCCAAAAGTTCTGGAGTAATCCAAGTTAGGTGGTTTCCCCTAACCTTGGTTTGTTTGAATGGGGCAAAGGTATTCCAATTTTCTAGGTGTAACCCATAGGTGGTGCTATCCTATGGGCTACTACCCCTGCCTGCTTGACTAGTAGCAGGTTAAGGGGCCTAGGTTCTGCAACGGGTGCCTCCACCTGGAGGTCAGGGTTGGTAGTGGTCAAACTAATCTGGGCACAGCCCTCTGGAACACTGTAACCCCCTTCTTTCCCTTCTAGTGGCCTGAGAAATATACGATAATCATTTTCACAGTACCCCTTGTACACCATACAAGTATCCACACTGTTTGCACTTACCACCAGGGCTGTTTCCTCTGGCTCGACCCTGGGGACCCCCTGTAAAACAAGGTTATGCACAGCAAATAGCAACAGTACAGTACTCTAGGCAAAAACTGGAATCACAGTCAGGTTAAATGCAGAAAAATTCAGATCTGATTTATTCAGGGGACTCGAACAAGGAAGGGACGTAATCAGGTTGATTGTCTTAAAGGCTATATTAATTAACAGTCATGCATGTGTTTTAAGTCCCCACACAGTCACACCTCTGGGTACCCAAGTAGGGGGATGATGGGCTAGCCAGGAATGTTGCAGCTGGTTGGGGCCCTGTGATGGAAGAAAGCAAAATGCACAACGCACACTATTTGTAGTTCAGAGACGGAGGGCTCACTTTGTGAAAGAAAAAGCAACCAGACAATCAGATGACAACACTTTAGATTTAATTGTTGTTACAGGGAGGTACCCTGATGTTTACTCATGATACCCAATACTGGACACAGGCAGGACAAAATTGAGACTGCAGGTTGTTGAGCTGGAGTGCCTGGAGAAGAGGGGCCCACTCGAATCACCAAGGCGTTATTCCTGTTCAAGTGTTGAGCAGGGGACTGATCCCCAGGCAGGTCTCTCATCGATGGCTTTCTCTGTGCAGCGAGTAGTCAGACTGGGCCAGTGTGGCAAGGCCCAGGCTCAATGGAGATGATTTTGCATTCAGTCTGTGGGGCTGGATGCAGCTTCCAGCAAGCAGAATACCGTTCAAACCACAGTGGGGAACCAAATCACGACCCACTATAAGCACACAACACATTCACATGTAAGGAAATTCCACTGTACCAGGCAAAAGGCTCTCCGGTCACAATTACAGAGTCTCTGCACAATCCGGGAGTTCAGAGGTGGCTGGAAGTCCAGATAGGCCAATCGCATTCAGCAAATCTTCGGTCTTCTTCAGGTAGGAGTCTGGTCACAATTCAGTGGCTTACTTCGCTCTCCAAGTTTGGATTCAGTCCGAAAAAGGCACAGGTTCCCTCTCAAGGACAGCAGGCAGGCATGCAGGCCAAAACTCAGGCCTTTCCACAGTTCTCCTGCACGAATCTTCGCCAGGGCTGCTGCTTGAATCATTCAAGCTGTTATCACTTCACTTCCCAGCTCAGAACTGAAACTGGCTGCAAGCAGCTTGGGAATTTCCCCAAGATCCAAAAGGTTCGGTTGGCTGATCTGTCTGTCAGTCACAACAAGGGCTCCCCCTCCAGGTTATTTTAGGTGCCAAAATGCAAACACTTCAATTCCTACGAGTTTTGACCCCACCAAACTCCTGTAGGCTGGCTCCATTTTAGAGTCCCAACAGTAATGATTGGCCCATTCGGACAGTCCCGGGCCTAGTTGGTGGAGATAAACAGAACAGTCCTTGCTGCAAAGAAGGCAGGTTAGAACAGACTGCAATATTATTACTACTCTAGCAAATGATCAAAAAACAAGCACATCTTCTAACAAAGCTCCCTTTTAGATTAATTAAGACTACAATCCAGGCAGTTCTTAAAGAGACAGTACACGAAGGCTATACAGGCACTCTCTAGCAATACATTTAATCTGCTAAAACACAGAACACCAGCCTGGCAGTGAGCACTTAGGCAAGCTCAAGGAAGACTTCTTTTGGGAACCTCCATTTGTAGGGGGGTTACATAGGAATATATCCTTAAAATAAGCAAGGGCCTTATCAAATGACAGGGTGTTGGCTAGGGGAGATCAGTTGGAGAGGGCTAGGCTGCACAGGAGCAGTTCTAATTCTAAGGATTTAAAAGAGCGAAGGTGCAAGGTTTTCTGTGGAGATTTGGGTGTGTGAACTTTCCTAACTATGAATACTGGATTGTAGTCACTGAGCATGTCAGGAAAGATACCAGAGATGATGACTCTGTGGAGGTGAGAGGTAAGAGCCCAGTCAAGTAGGGAGTGACTTTATGTCTTATGGTTGGGATGGGTGGGTGGGTATTAGCTGTGTGAGGTTAAGGACACCGATTTCATTACATGTTTTAGTTGTTTTAGGTGACAGCCAATTTAAATTTAAGTTACCTAGGATGAATAGCTCCCCCAGAGCGAGAGAGGGCAGTGATGGAAGTTAGGAGGTTGAGAGCGAGAGAGGGCTGGACGTTGGGGCAGCAATAGATACCAGCTATAAAGACAGGAAGAGAAAAAAGGGAAGGGTAACATGAATAGCTAAAGCACCATGGGTCGCTGGTTTAGAGGATGATTAAATAATGGAGTATTTGAAGGGAGGTAAGGGCATACATGGCCACACCATCACCTGTGCCAGCTTGATCTTGCCTTAGGAGGGAGTAGCCAGGAATGGAGATGGAGTGGTCAGGGATCGTGCTCTTTAGCCATGTTTCTGTGAGGATTAGAATGTCTGGTTTTAGAGTGGCCACCATGGTTTGTAGGAGGTAGATTTTTTGTAGTAAGCTATGGATATTTAGATGTAGGATCTTGAAACCCTTTTGGAGGGCTGTGGGAGCAGAGGAGGGGGCAGCAGCAGACGTGGAAGCACCATGAGCACTTGGGGCAACAGGACCAGGGTTGAGGTGGATGTCCCCAGAAGACAGCAACAGTAGAGTGAGGATGAGATAGCGTGGTGCCAGGATTTTTCTGTGGTACAATGGTTCCACCACCTCCATCACCCAGTCAGTGGCTCAGTAGTGTCAGTAGTGGCTCAGTAGTGTCAGTGGCTCAGTAGGTAGCACACTCACCTCTGAGGCCGGGAGATCAGAGCGCTGTGGGTTCAGTTCTCACATCTGGCACTTGGTTTAATATCCCAATACTGACGCTGTAGTGCAGCATGAGAGGGTTGCTGCACTTCTGAGGTGCCATCTTTCGGATGAGACATTAAACCGAGGTCTCATCTGCCTGGATTGGTGGTAGTTCAGGTGGATGTTAAAGATCCCATGGCACTTATCGAAAAGAATAGGGGAATTTCCCTGGTGTCCTGGCCTAATTTCCCTCAGTCACTAAAAATACCACCAACAGCTTAATCTGGTTCAAATTCAATTGCCTACCATCTGTATCCCCCCCCCCCCCGGTCACCCCTGGGACTTCTAGGCCCAGTGGGCTTACCGGGTCAACAAAATTCAACAACAACAGTACATCCTTTTAAAAGTCCCTAGTGATTCAGAGGTTCTTTCCACCCCTGATCACCAGTATCTCTTTTGTTTAACATCCCTGGTGGTCTAGGGGTGCCCTCCACCCACAATTATCCAGTACATCATTCCTTAAAAGTTCCAGGTGGTCCAGTGTTCCCTCTGTCCATGATCACCCAGTACATCCTTCTTTTAGAGTTCCTGATGGTCCAGAGGTTCCCCCACCCACAATAGCCCAGTATGTCATTCTTTTACAATCCCTGGTGGTTTAGTGGTTTCCCCTACCCCCAATCACCCAGTACATCCTTATTTAAGTCACTCGTGGTCCAGTGGTTCTCCCACCCCAATCACCCAGTTCATCCTCCTTTTAAATGGCCCTGGTGGTCCTGTGGTTACCCCGTACCCTACAACCCCCAACATATGTGATCATGCTCCATGACCATCAGACAGCAGCTGGCTGAGGTGGTGAGAGGAAGACTGTGCTGGCCAGTGCTTTCATGGGACCAGCACTCAGGGTGAGGGAAGTAAGGGAGTCTTTGACAGGTGGATGGGTGGGGATGCATGTGTGGTTGGGGTGGTGGTGGTGGGAACCACTGGATCACCTGGAACTTTTAAAATGGATGTACTGGGTGATTGGGGTGGGGGGAGACACTGAACCACTAAGGACTTTTAAAAGAAGGATGTACTGGGCAATCAGAGTGGGGTGAACACTAGACCACCAGGCACATTAAATGATTTACTAAACAATCAGGAGTAGGGAGAACCGCTGGACCACCAGGGACATTAAACGAAAGATGTACTGGATGCTTGGGGGAGGGAATAATTGGACCACCAGGGACTTTTAAAAGGAAGATGCACTGTGTGAACAGCTGATCAGGTAAAAGTCTCCTATCCTCTATGACATCAAGGAGTTGATCAATGAAGGATGCAATTCCCTCTTTCCTGGCGCGAAGACATCCACCACACAATCTCAGCTGGCAAATTCCATGTCTGTGCTTGAAATGGTCCAGCCAACCCTCACTCACCACAAACCTTCCTAGTTCACTAATCAGGAGTGAAACTGCAGGGCCTTTAGCATTAGCAAGGGTCCAGATCGAGTTACCACTTTCACGTTCCTGACTGAACCACAAATAAACTGCGGTACAGTATTGCACTGATCATCCTGGCAGGAACACATGTTTTTATGGTCCTCTGACCCAGCAGCTGTCTACACAGTGAGGGCAACCACTCGCTCTTCATTCTCGAGTCTTTCCATGATGCAGAGTTTCTGCAGCAGTGTAAGCACAACATGTTCATCTTGCCTGGCATTGCAAACTCTCAGAGGTACAGGTAACTGCAGCATTCACAAGCTAGCTTTGACAACTCTAAATTGCAATCTGACAGCTGTTGTAGCTTACAGCGATCACTTGTTAATTGCTACTAATGAAGCACTGATCACAGTAATAATTGACAATGGCAGCAGGTGGGGGACAAGCTGCAGGTTCATTAGATAGGGAGATTCAGTAAATTGGGGGTCAGATAAACAGGATTATCTGTTTATATATTTCGCTGGAAAGACATAGATGGAGGCATGATGTTGATAGTGCCCCTACCCCTTTTCCGAACTGGATTCAGTCAGAGGCCCTCGTAATGAAGCACTACCTCCATGCAGGGTACACTGCCCTGCTCACAAAAGTCAAACCTGACAGGGCCTCCACTTCAGAAGCCTGAGGTTTTTTGTTAAATTAGGAAAATATCAGGTTGGTATCTGTTCCTGCACATTCCCTTGATCCCCGCTACCTGACACCTGGGACAGTTTCCCAGCTGTGGATAAATGTTGTACTCACCTTTTGCTGTTTTCTGGTTAAAATTGTCTGTATGTTGCTAGCATGGGTATATGGCATGAGACAGTGGAAAGCTTGGGATGGCTAGCTACCCTGAGTACTACTATAGCATATTGACAGAGACCCCAAAGTTCCAACTTTATTTTCTAAAAGCAAATGAGTTGAACAGCCCTGTCAAGTGATACAGAATTCTATCCTAAATTAAAGAAATTGAGACCACACATTGCCTTCATATAGCAAATACATCTGTTTCTGATAAAACATGGCAAATTGCCATGAGTTGGCTATAGCTTGGTGTACTCTTCGGATGTACTGGTAGGGAGAATGAGAGGAGCAGCTATCCCTTCCCACACCTCATTCAGGGAACTACGGTAATCACAGATCACAAGGGTGTCTTATGCTGGTAGAGGCACACTACAGTACATGGGCAGAAGGTAACCTTCGCATGTCTCTACCTCCCTCAGTGGTCAGATAAAGCCACCAACAACATACTGCTCAACCTCGTTTTCATGCAAACCAAAAGCATATTGCTTCTTGCTGATGATTTCAATTTAACATTCTCACTTTGCACTGACTCCTCTAATCCTGACCCACCAAGACAAACAGTGGCAAAAATACTCTGTAAGCGCACTGCGCTGGAGGTTGGGTGGGTGGATATCTGGTGATTTATGCACCCTGGATCTCAGAACTATACCAATTTCTCATGAGTACATGGTATGTACTCAAGCTTTATGCAGGTTAAACATGTCACTTATTTGATTGACTGCAGACCTGGGGACATTCTCTATTCATAACATGCTCTAATTATCACTTTCTGGGACTTCAGTGCTAAAAGACGAGACACTAGATGGCACTTAAACAATTTTCATTTGAAATCTACAGAGTTTAAGTCTTTCCTGAAAGAAAACATTGATGAGATCATGCAAAATAATGCACTGGCTGAGGTTTCCCATGCTATTAGATGAGACACCTTGAAGGCTGTCCAGCATGGACATATTATTCAGCACACAGCACTCCAAAAAAAAATGCAAGCAATGCCAAGCACAACTGGAGTACACCCTCAATTTTTTGCAAATAGCATGTAAGCAGGATGACACCTTGGTGGAGTCACAAATGGGCAAGGTGATATCAGAGGTGGACTCGATCTGCCTCCAGGAAGCAGAAATGTCAATTATGTTCATCAGGCAATGCTATTACGAGGTGGGTGCTCAGATGTCACACCTCCTGGTTATCATCTTTGCTGGCAGCATCACTAAGCAATGATCCCTACAGTTATTCATCAAACTAAGAAGGTTTGCCATACCAGTCTGCATGATATTATGAATGCGTTTTACTCATACTATAAGACTCTATACACCCAGACTCCTCCCCTCACTTCCTGAGAAACAAAGCTTTTTAGTTAGTCTCAACCTCCTGCACTTTGCCAGGGCACAACAACAGCAGCTAATGGCACCAGTGTCATTTGAGGAACTAGAGGCAGTAGTTCAGGATGCTATGAATGAAGACCCTGGGACCAGATGGCTTTGGAGCCAAATTCTACAAGACCAAGAAAGGAGGACTCCCTTTCCAGCTTTCATAGAAAGCTCACTGAGATCATGCAGGAAGGAGCCACTCCTCCATCTTGGTGCACATGCAGCTATTTCAGTCCCTTTGGAGCTGGAAAAACTGCCATTACTATGCTACTCCTACTGCCCAATTTTGGTTCTAAATACTGATGATAAAAGTTTTCAAGTTGGTTATACTGTAGCGCTGCAGATGGACAAGCTCCTACACCCCGCCATCATTAGGCAGGACCAGACAAGTTTCATCTGAACCCACACCATGATGGACAATACCCAATATACCTTACACCTCATCCATCAAGTACAATTCCACTGGGGTGTCTTACAGATGAGGCACATGGATAAGTCTTGGTAGGATGAAACACGTGTCTGTGTCTTCTGTTGGCACCCTTTGCAAACTGTGTGAGAGGCCTTTTGGCACAATGCATTTCAGCTTAAAGTTGAACCACCAAAATATTTTGTGGTGATTTCCATATACAGTCCATGATACTTTGCATTATGGGGTATGTGTGATTTTGCATTTCTTTGAAACTTGGTTCCCCGGCCAGTGCCCTTTGGGGTAATCATTGTCTCAGTGCTTGCGCACTAAGGTTCTTTGTCTTTTAACTTGCCCATTATTGTTCCCTTTCTTTCAGGATATGGAATGGGAGCTAGCAGAGTTTTTTTCTTTAAACCACTTTCCCTGACTTTATTTTGTTCTCCAGTACCCCCAAGGATTTTGTGTTAAATATTCTAGGTACTTATTAAATATCTTAATCAAAGCTGCTAAAAAAAAAAAAAAACAGTTACAAGACTATGGCTCTCTCCACAGACACCAAATCTGGATTTGTGGTGTAAGACATTTAATCAGATTTACAAATTAGAAAAAATAACCCACTCTCTCAATGACCAGACAGAACTGTGTAACTCCTAATGGAACGAGTGGCTCCTGCATCTGATAGGTAAAGAGGGGGACTTCATCCCTTGGCTTAGTAAATAACCAAGAATACTGACTCAGCACCTGGGGGCTTGATGAAGCTATAGAAAAGAGTTATGTCCCCTAACATATTGGCTACTGTACCATGGCTATCTCTTTCCCCCACAAGCCCTCTCATGCTGCTGGCCCTCCACTCATCCAGACAACCCACCAAGACATAGTTATCAGTGATGTACCGTACTATTACACTGTTATCCTGATTTAACGGTTGTCTCCCACTTCCCCCCCTCTTGCACTGTACTTTAGAGTAAGGAACAAAGGTGCTATATACTCTACAAATGATTTTGGTGTATACAAGCTCTTTTCTCAGAGGCAGCACCTCTCAACTTGATAGAATTACTATATTAATATAGTAATGTATGTGCCATGTTGACTGTTTCAGTAAATATTACATTAAAAAAAACACTCCTGGTGATATGAGTATGTAGCGTTGTGTATTTGCATATCTGTGTGTAGGGGTGTGTGTGTGTGTGTGTGTGTGTGTGTGTGTGTGCGTGTGCAGTGTAGTACTGTATATTTGCATCTCTGTATGTAGTTTTGTGTGTGTGTGTGTGTGTGCGTGCTTGCAGACTGCTCTGTATGTATGTGAGTCTGTGCATATTGTACTGTATACAGTATATGTAATGTACGTCTCTGTATATATTTATGTGTGTTTGTCTGTTAGTGTGCATGTTGTAATCATGCGTGTCCATTTATATATATAGTGATGTGTCAGCATGTATGCGTTTGATTGTGTGACTGTATGTAGTAGTGCTGTGCATGTGCGTACCTATATATGTAGTGTTGCATGTGTATACCCTTAATGTGTGTGTGTGTGTGTGTGTGTGTGTGTGTGTCTGACTGTATGTAGTCCTGCTTTTGTGTTTGGATATGTAGAGCTGTAAGTAGGTGCATATGTGTATCTTGTGATGTGTGTGCACCTATGGGCATCTATGTATTAATCACTACTTATTCACTGTGATGTTATGGGGGGATCATGAGATTAAACTAGAGATTCTGCAAACCTGGAGACAGAAATTCTAATCCCAAAACCGACACTTATTATCTTATACTGGGTGAAGGGCAATGCACAAGGTGAACTATTTCTAAATGATTATGCATGCCTCAATTTCACAGTTTTCCTTTTCTTCTAAACATCATCTTAACTATTTTCCAGTATTTTCCCTTATATTAAATTAAAACATACAGAATGAATCATAGAGTAATGTGTGTAATGAGAATGTGAGCAAAGCTCAAGGGGTTTATACATGCACCCAGCACCAAGGGTGTGCGTAAAATCTGAGTTTTACACACTACTCCATGGTTTGTTTTATAAATTTTCTGGGGAACATTCCTCCCCCCCAGCAATTACAGTATATAAACAGAATGTATGTGAAGCTGCGGTTGGGTTGAAGCACCATCTGAGGTCGGGACTCTGGTTCAACTGAAGCACCTAGTAAACATTTGCTTTTTTTTTATGTTCTGTTTTTAGCGATTCGTCTGAAAAATTAAGTTTTGAGTTCAGTATTGTAAGACTTACTGAGTCAGAGTGTGAGAGCTCCTGAAGTGTCCGGAGCGACAAAGGGAAGACTGAGGCCGGCGCATGCATAAAGCAAGGGAAATCTGGCACATGTTCACTGTTTTAACTAGCTGGGTATAACAGCAAATTATAACCGGGCTTACCTATTGGAAAAAAATGCTCCCCAGTTATTATAATGTATCTGTTCTGTTTTTATTATATTACAATTGGCAAAGCAAACCAATTCTTGTTTCTTTTTTCCAAACCCAATATATTCACAAAGGTATTATAATACATACTTGATTTATGTGATAATGTACTTTCAAGAACATAAAGGTTAAAAATATTAACTTTTACAGTACCAATACACATACAACTTCTCCAGCTATTATTCTCTCTCAAGGCATGTACTGTACAACGTCACCAGTTTTTATTCTCTCTCTCCCATTCTTTACCCGCATTGATGATCTACTATATAATCATAGCCATTCCTCAGGTACTAACAGTCACTTTTATCAATGTGCTTTGTAGGATACATCTGTTATTATTTATTTATTTAAAAGATTTATCAGGAAAGACAAACTGAGCCTTATGGCTTGTTTCGAGATGTGTCCTAGGGAAGGGCTTGAGGGATAATACAAGGTTAAAATTAAACTGCAAAAGGTACAGACATACACCACTGGGTATAAAATAAACAGTACAAAGCAAGTAAACAATCACACAAGATAAGTACCAGTAGTGTGAGTACAAGGCACTTACAATTCTTTCTTAGGAGCATAACTGGACATAAAAGAAGAGGGCCATTAGGAGTAGCTAGTATAGAGTGTATTGGTGAGATGAAAGGACGGTGGAGAGTGGGTTGAGCTAAAGGAGAGGGTGAGGGGAGAAAAGGGAGAAAGGGATGGGATACATAGAGAGTGGATGGGAGATACAATAGGATAATTGGGCAAGGAGAGTTAGTAGAGAGATGAATGAGGGGAAGAGTACAAGTCAGGAAAGAGTGTTGAGACGGGAGGAGTAAATGTGAGAGCTTGGAGAGGATAGGAAAGTAAAAAGAGGCAGTGGGCTAAGGGCATTTACAAGAGGGAGTAATGTGGCCTTGAAGGAGCAAGAAGAGGATGCATTTGGTGGGAGTAGAGTGAATTGTTAGGGGGAGGGAGTTCCAGAGATTAGGAAGACAGAAGGAGAAAGCAAATTGACCAGCTAGGGATTTGCAAGAGGGGAGTAAGAGGGATTGATAGCTTAAGTTATGGAGTTATAAGGAGAGGGGGCAAAGGAGAGAGGAGGGAGCTTAGATATGAAGGGAGCAAGGCCAGCCAGAATTTTGAAATGAAGGAGGCACAGTGGGATAGGCAGCAGTCTTCCAAAGAAGTGAGGGAGAGATCCGAGTATAAAGAACAGTGATGGGTGGTGGGGGGGGGGGAGCATGCCAAGGTGAAATGGCAGGAGGAGTGGAAAGGTGGATCTAGTTTGGCCAGGGTGGACTTAGGTGCAGCATCATTATAAGTGTCAATCTTATTTAGACTAGCAGCCAGTTTCTTCATATACATGACATTTAAAATATTTCTATGCCATTCCCTTTGACAGGGACAGCTGCATCCAATCAGTGTTTAGTGATTACCTTCTTGTTGCTATAACAACAGAGAAGAGTATCTCTGTTGGCCGGTTAAGTGATCAAATCCCAACCCAAGAGTAGATATGTCAGATACTTCTATAGGGGATATTTTAATACTCTCCCAAGTGCCTAGCTTTGGAGCACTCCCACTATGTGTATCAAGGCACCTTCTTATTCTCCACATCTTGTACAAGTGTTCACATTTAGGATTTCCATCTGTGGAGCTTGTATAATACACACTATGGAGAAATTTTTATTACATTAACCTGCCTGAGTCAAAGTTGCTGATATGCAGCAGGAAAATCCCAGCCTCTCCCTACAAAACAGGGTACTAAATGAGAAAAAGACTGAGGTAGAAAGGTCAGTGGGGGATGCTGCAACAGAAGGTAAAGCCATCAAAAAATGGAGATCAATGAGTACCAATGCCCGTAGTCTGAGTAACAAGCTTCCTGAATTAGTGGCCTTGATGGAGGAGGAACATCTGGATATCATGGCAGTCACAGAAACATGGTACACACAAAACCATGACTGGGACGTGAACATACCAGGATACACTATCTACAGGAGGGACAGGGAGGGTAAAAGAGGAGGAGGAGTAGCTCTTTACATAAGGGAAGGAATCAAAGCAACAGAACAAAAGGGAAAACAGGGAGGAGAAGAAGCACTGTGGGTAAATTTGGAGACCGGCAATGGAACCACAATCCGCACAGGGGTTATATACAGACCCCCTTCTCAGGGGGAGGAACTGGACAAGGAAATGATAGAAAGTATACTTAGAATGGCAGAAAAAGGGGAGATATTGCTGATGGGTGATCTGAATATGCCAGATGTTAACTAGAGTGCAGTTGCAGCAGCCACTTCGAAGAGTGGGGTTATTCTAGATGCCCTACAGTGGGTATGCCTTAGACAACTAGTATTGGAGCCCACTTGAGAGGGAGCAATCTTAGACCTGGTTCTCTCAAATGGAGATGAAGAGAGGATCACAGATGTAGAAGTGGGTAGCCATCTGGGAACTAGCGACCATCAAACAGTATGGTTCACAATAAACACAGCAATAGAGTCAAGTCATGCAAAGGCAAAAGTACTGTACTTTAGGAGGGCTGACTTTGCCAAAATGGGTGAGTGCCTAAGGAATGCACTAGCAAATGGGCAGGAAGGAGGGGTGGAAGAACAATGGGGAATAATAAAAACTGCCATCACAGAGGTAACAAGCCTTTGTGTGAAGCAAATAAACAAAACGAAATGATGTAAGAAACCACTATGGTTCTCAAAGGAAGTAGCAGTGAAGGTTCAAGAGAAAAAGAAAGCATTCAGGAAGTACAAGGAATCACAGAAGGAGCAGGACAGAGAACTGTATCAGTTATAGCAAAAGGAAGCGGGGAAGGCAGTCAGAATAGCAAAGGCCCAAACCGAGGAAAAGATAGCCAACTTGGTTAAGAAGGGGGATAAAACCTTTTATAGGTACATCAGGGAGCAAAGGAACACCAAGGGAGGGATAGTGAGGCTTAATAAAGGGGAGAGAGGGTGGGCAGAGGGTGACTGTGAAAAGGCGGAGATACTAAACAAATATTTTTGCTCAGTATTTGCAAAGGGAGAGGGAGGTACCTAAAACAAACAGTAGAAACACTCTGGATACAGAAGTTGATACCAGCCCATTTACAGAAGAAAGGGTTCTGAAAGAACTCTTAAAACTGAAGGTGGACAAAGCAATGGGGCCTGATGGGATTCATCCCAGAATTCTAAAAGAACTAAGGGTAGAACTAGTGACACCACTGACTACTCTCTTTAACAAATCATGGGAGGATGGGGTGGTACCCGAGGACTGGAGGAGGGCAGATGTGATTCCCCTTCACAAAAGTGGGAGCAAGGCAGAAGCAGGAAACTACAGACCTGTTAGTTTAACCTCAGTGGTAGGGAAAATGTCACAAAATCACTTCTGAAGGAAAGAACTGTTGAGTATCTAGAGGCCAGAGGGGCACAGGACCCAAGGCAGCGTGGATTCACAGCAGGAAGGTCATGCCAGACGAATCTGATAGATTTCTTTGAATGGGTGACCAAAGTAATAGATCAGGAAGGGGCTGTGGAAATGGTCTACCTAGACTTTAGCAAGGCATTTGACACAGTTCCACACAAAAGATAATATTAAAGTTAGCCAGCCTGGGAGTGGGTCCCGAGATGACAGCCTGGGCAAAGAATTGGCTGGAGAATAGGACACAGGTGTAATAGTAAATGGAGTCCACTCTGAAGAAGGGGGTTACTAGTGGGGTACCACAGGGTTCAGTATTAGATCCTCCTCTCAATGTCTTTATAGCACATTGCAGAGGGACTGGAAGAAAAAGTATGTCTCTTTGCAGATGACACAAAGATCTGCAACAGAGTTGATGCACAAGGTGGGATGGAAAGGATGAGAAGGACTTGGCAAGTTAGAGGAATGGTCAAATGTATGGCAGCTTAGATTCAATGCTAAGAAGTGCAAGGTAATGCACCTGGGAAACAAAACCCAGGGAAGAGTACACAATGGGGGTGAGATACTAACAACAACACAAATGGAAAGGGACCTGGGGTAGTCATATTAGATGACCTAAAGGTGGGCAAGCAATGTGAGAAGGCAGCAAGGAGGGCTGGGAGGATACTGGGATGCATAGGAGAGGCATCACCAGTAGAAAACAGGAAGTTATTATCCCTCTGTACAGACAGCTGGTCAGACCCCATCTGGAGTACTGCGTGCAGTTCTGGAGACCCAATCTCTGCAAAGACATAGACAGGATGGAAGCTGTCCAGAGGAGGGCAACTAAAATGGTGCAGAGTCTGCACCGGCAGACATATGAAGAGAGACTTAAGGAGCTTAATATGTATAGCCTCGAGGAAAGGAGGGAGAGGGGGGACATGATAGAAACTTTCAAGTACCTCAAGGAATCAACAAAGTCCAGAGGGTAGCATCTTTCAAAAAGAGGTGTGCAAGAACAAGGGGCACAATTTGAAGATGGGGGCTGGCTCGGAGGTAATTTAAGGAAGTATTTTTTCACAGAGAGGGTTGTGGATGCATGGAACGGCCTTCCGGAGGAGGTTGTGGAGTCAAAAACAATGGTGGAATTCAAGCATGCATGGGACAGTCATAAGGCAATTCTAGTGGGAGGGGGCAGGAAGAAGTAGGCTGCTGGTTAACTAGGATCTGCAGCTTATCCATTAGGTAGGGAAATTGGCAGACTGGGTGGGCCAAGTGGTCCTTATCTGCCATCAAATTCTATGTTTCTATGTTTCTATGATATATTGAACTCCATACTTTGCCCCATTCTGTGTCTTGCAGTCACTTTCCAAGTGTGATGATAGCCCTTCCATTCTTCTACTTGTAAAATTTTCTGTAGCTCTACATGTTCCAGGGTTGCAACCACTAGAGAGTTCTAAATGAATGACAAAGAATGCAAGATCAATATGCCTAATAAGTGAAAAATGAGACAGCCTCACTTTCATTAGATCCTCCAAAAATAGACATGCATTAGCATTTCTAAATGAGCAAATTGATACCACTCCTGAGGGCCCTTTAGAATGCTTTAGTTTTCTTTACACAGCAGCTAATAGCAGGGTAACTGAAGACATTGGGGAGTGTGTCTGCCTAGCTGTGAGAGCAAAATTAAATCAATTAAGGAACCCAGAACTGCACTATGAGAAGGAGTGAGAGTGCTGATAATCAGATAGTTAAAGGCAAGTCATCCATAAAGGACATCCTAACATAATACTGTGTCAGTTGAGTCACATGGGATTGAGGAGTTTATAGGCACTGAATTCAAAAGCAAATGGGTTTAACTTGTGACAAATTTGTGCAAAGCACTGTAGCTGCAGCTAGCATATGGTGTGCAGTTTGGACCTTCTTACTATAGAAAGGATGAAAGACCTTGGTGAAAGAGTAACACAGATTTACAATAGCTGCATGATATAATGTAGATGAGATTATATATACATATATATATATATATATATATATATATATATATATATATATATATATATATATATGTGTGTGTGTATATACAACTCTGTTGTGTACATACGGAACAAAACTATGCCTCACAATGACTTGTAAACTGATTTAATCGGTATATGTTGTCCTCACATGACTTGTAAGCTGTTCTTAATCTGTACCATGTCGTCCTATGTATCTAAATCTGTAATTCCTGTACTCTCCCGGGTCATACCTGAAAATAGGCAATTGTCTTGTCTAGTGTACTTACCTGGTTAACAAAAGTTAAATAAATAAATAAATATATATATATATATGTATATTAGAGGCAAAAACTCTATTTAATGCATCAATTAGAGGATTCCACAACAACAAAAGTAGAAGTCCGATTATTGGGGTATGCCCCCTGACCCCCTAGCCTACCCCAAAACGGCATGGGTATGCATTGGGGTTGTTGGCCTAACTCTCACCCCATCACATGTGTAAAGAAGCAGAAGCATAGGGAGAATGGGGTGAGTTGAACCAATGACCCCAATGCGCACTCCGATGGTGGTTGGGAGGTGGCTGGGGGTCAAGGGGGCTTTCAACTAACACCAAATTTCCTGGCTTTTGTTACTGTGGAACAACCCTAACTGATGCATCAAATGAAGTTTTTGCCTCTAATTTCCCTTCTTTTTGAGAATGAGGATGATAAATAGTGAATGGAATGTGCTCCCACCATGTGATGTCTTGTTACATAGTAACAGGAACTGCAAAGCAAATGCAAGCAGCAATGGTGACGCACATGGTAAAGCAAATGTAAATGGTAAAGCAAATGTTAATCGAAATGCAAGTGTAATGTGATGCCGGAGCGAACAGTGATACAAACGGACACGCAAGTGCATACGAAAACGCAACTGGTAATGCGCACAGTGATGGCACTGGTATTGTAAGTGCAAATGTTAAGTGTTACAGCAACAAGAACACCAAAGGGAACAGAACCGAAAACGCGAATGGAAGCACGCATGTAAATGCAAACCGTAACACACACGGACACGGTACCGCAATTGTAAATGCAAATGGTAAAGTTAACATGAACAATAATGCCAAAGGAAACAGAAACATAAATACAAACGCAAATGTGTACGTAAACGCAAACCGTAATGCGCACTGTCATGTTACCACAATTGTAAATGCAAATGGTAACGGTAACAGCAACAATAACACCAAAGGAAATAGAAACGTAAAAGGAAATGCAAGCACATATGGAAACGCAAACCGTAACGTGCATGGGCACAGTAACGCAATAGGAAACGCTAATCGTAAGAGTAACAGCAACGAAGATGCAAAATGAAAGACAAACACAAATGAAAGGGATGCTGTAAATGCAAATGGCAATGCACATGGTGATACAAACTGAAACACAAACACAAACAGTAGTGGAAAAGCAAATGCTAACAGTAACGCAAAGGCAAGCTCAAACGAGAACACAGAAGGTAATGCACACAGTGTCATAGACGGGAACGGTAACGCAAACAGGTACGTAAACGCAAGTGGAAACAGTAACTGTAACATTAACAGAAGCACATACCCTGTTTTTCCCCAACAGCTGCATAGAGAAAGACAGTGTGTAGAAAGAATGTATGCATAATAATGGGCCTTGGAGATGAAAGTGAGGTGTTAGAATACTAAATTGCTTATATCTCAGTAACTGTACGATGTAGGAAAATTATTTTCCTGGCTATGTTTTTGCTGAATGCATATCCATAGGCTAAGCACTGTCGTGACGAAAATTCTGTATCTCTCACCGTTTCCAAGATATGAGCCCTGAAAGGCGTGGTGGATGCCACCGTGTTCGTCTATGGGGAAAAAATGCCAACTTCGGAGTACTGTAACTTGGCAGCCATGCAATATTTTTTCACCAACCCACAAAAGACACATCTGTGTGATTGTGGCTGCCTTCCTTCCAAATGTCAGCCCAAAAGACCAAATCATTCTTTTGCAGCAGGGTGGCAAAGAACTCCTGTCATTTTGGCCATAGTGTGGAAAAGTAGTATCGCAATTTGTGACCCTTTACGCAAAAATTTGTGAAAGTGTCACAGGTGTGACACTACTGTTTCCAGAAATTTGAAAAACATATTTCTGGGGTGTTTAACCCCAAACTAAAGACATGGCTAGCATCCTCAGGGTCCAACTAGGTGAACACAGAAAGAATTGTGTCCCTAAAGAGTCCCAATTTTAAATGCCAAGCATTTTTCTGATCACTAACTGAAAACAAAATGGTGGATTTGCGACACTACTAGGGCCATTTACGACACTAAAAGTGCATTTGCGACACTTTCAAACTTTTAACTTTTCCCAGTGACTTGTAATGGGAACTTGTTTTTTGAATAACTTTTCAACTGTTTAATATTTTTTCATGAAATCTTCAAAAGGCACATCGGGGACCCCGGCTGCACGTTCCCAGAAGTTTTCAGACCGGTCATGCAAACCGTGTGACCTGTAGGTGAGAGCAAAGAATTTGCAAAAAAATGTAATTGCGCTTTTGGTTGTTGCTTCATAACTCCGCAGCCGTATATCCAACCAGTACAAAAGTTGGCAGATCTCAAGATCTGCCATGCCCAATCGAGCATACCAAATTTCAGGCAAATCTGTTGAATGGTGGCAAAGTGATTAAGGTGCAAGCTTTCACCCTTTAACCTTAAAAGCTACTGAACTCTAACTATTGTAGTACTACCTGCTACCATAATGTGTGTGTATGTATGATATATATATATATATATATATATGTGTGTGTGTGTGTGTGTGTGTGTGTGTGTGTGTGTGTGTGTGTATATATATATATATATATATATATATATATATATATATATATATATATATATATATATATATATATATATATATTATAGTAGAGGAGCCATTTACATGTTAAACCTAAAATTTTGCACCTTAATAACTGTTCAACAGATTTACCTTAAATTTGGAATACACGATCAAGAACCATACATCTTGGGATCTGCTAGTTTTCGTACTGTTCGGGTATAGGGCTGCGGAGTTATTAAGCATGATCTGTGCACGCGTTTATGCTTATTTGCAATTCTTTGGTCATCTCTACAGGTCGCGTGGTTTGTGCGACCGGTACAAAATCTTCAGGGAACATGCGGCTGGAGTCCCTGATGTGCCTTTCGAAGATTTCGTGAAAAAATATTAAACAGTTCAAAAGTTATTCAAAAAACAAGTTCCCATTATGAGTCAATGGGAAAGTTAACAAAAAGTTCGACAGTGTCGCAAATGCAGTTTTTTCTTTCGCAAATGGCCCTTTTACTATCATAAATCTGCCATTTTGTTTTTAGTTGGTCATCAGAAAAATGCTTGCCATTTAAATTTGGGACCCTCTAGCAACCTAATTCTTTTTATGTTTACCTAGTCGGACCCTGAGGATGCTAGGCATGTCTTTATTTTGAGGTTAAACACCCTAGAAATATGTTTTTCAAGTTTCTGGAGAAAGTACTTTCACAAAGTAGTGTTGCACTCATGAAAGTGTCGCAAATTTTTGCGGAAACTTTCGCAAAATTCGACGGTACTTTTCCAGGCTGTGGGAAAATGACAGCAATTTTTTGCCACCCTGCTGCAAAAGAACGGTTTGGTCTTTGGGGCTGAAATTTGGAAGAAACACAGACAACATCTCACAGAAGTGCCTTTCCATATTTTGGTGAAAATATATTATAGGGCAGCAAAGTTACGGCACTCCAAAGTTGACACTTTTTCCATAGGATAACATTACAGTGTCTGCAGCATTACAGGAATCCTTTGCTGCCCTGCTGCAAAATAACAGTTTGGTCTTTTGGGCTGACATTTAGAGGGAAGAAAGCCAACATCCCACAGATGTGTCTTTTAGTGGTTTGGTGAAAAAATATTACAGGGAGCCAAAGTTATGGCACTCCGAACTTCTCTTTTTTTCATATAAGATAACATTACGGCATTTGCCACACCTTTCAGGGCCCGTATCTCGGAAACGGTGCGAGATACAAACTTTTTGTCAGAAAATGCTTAGCCCCTTGGGGGCTACACATAAAACTAGCCAGGAAAGTCATAATTCATATGAATTTTACATTTTTTTTCTACGTCTTATGGTTCCTGAGATATAATCAATTTAGTATTCCAACTCCTCATTTTCTGCTCCAAGACCCATTATTATGCATACATTCTTTGTACTCACTGTCTTTCTCGATGCAGCTTTTGGGGAAAACCAACCTGTGCCCTTACATTACTGTTACCGTTACCATTTCCATTTGCGGTTCCATACCCGTTTCACTTACCTTTCATGTCTACGCCACCATGTGCGTTACCCTTTGCGTTTTCATTTGTGCTTGCGTTTGCATTATTTTTACCATTTGTGTCTACAGTACTGTTTCTCTTTCTGTTTCACTTTGCGTCACCATGCGCATTACCATTTGCGTTTGCGGGCACCGTGTTACTATGTGACAAGACATCACATGGCGGGAGCGCAGGGCCCCTCCGTCGCCGCATTACATTCACTATTTCTTGTTATCATTCTCAAAAGTTGGGAAATTAGAGCAATAAACTCCATTTAATGCATTAGTTAGGGTTGTTCCACAGTGACAAAAGTGAGGAAATTCAGTGTTAGGGTTGAAAGCCCCCTAGGACCCCATACACCCCAGCCAGCATCGAAGTGCGCATTGGGGTTGTTCTAACTTTCACCCCATTTTCCTATACCTCTGCTTCTTCACACATTTGATGGGGTGAGAGTTAGGGCCGGGAACCCCAATGTGTACCCCGATGCCGGTTGGGGGTGTGGGCGTTGGGGGTCATGGGGTGCTTTCAACCTAACATTGAATTTCCTTGCTTTTGTCGCTGTGGAACTACCCTAACTAATGCATTAAACTGAGCTTTTCGCCTCTAATTTTATTTTATATATATATATATATATATATATATATATATATATATATATATATATATATATTATAGTGGCGTGGTTGTGCCACTATATTTAGGGTTGAGCAGTCAGTTACATACTAAAGTCAAAAGTTTGGACGTTAATAACTTTGGACCCATTCAATGGATTTGCCTGAAATTTGGTACGTTCGTTGGGGCACATAGAAACATAGAATTTGATGGCAGATAAGGACCGCTTGGCCCACCCAGTCTGCCCATTTCCCTACCTGGTGGATAAGCTGCAGATCCTAGTTAACCAGCAGCCTACTTCTTCCTATCCCAACCCCCTAGAATTGCCTTATGACTGTCCCATGCATGCTTGAATTCCACCACTGTTTTTGACTCCACAACCTCCTCCAGAAGGCCGTTCCATACATCCACAACCCTCTCTGTGAAAAAATACTTCCTTAAATTACCTCTGAGCTGCCCTCTCTATCTTCAAATTGTGCCCCCTTGTTCTTGCACACCTCTTTTTTTGAAAGATGCTACCCTCTTGGACTTTGTTGATTCCCTTGAGGTACTTGAAAGTTTCTATCATGTCCCCCCTCTCCCTCCTTTCCTCGAGGCTATACATATTAAGCTCTTAAGTCTCTCTTCATATGTCTTCTGGTGCAGACCCTGCATCATTTTAGTTGCCCTCCTCTGGACAGCTTCCATCCTGTCTATGTCTTTGCGGAGACTGGGTCTCCAGAACTGCACGCAGTACTCCAGATGGGGTCTCACCAACTGTCTGTACAGAGGGATAATAACTTCCTGTTTTCTACTGGTAAGGCCTCTCTCTATGCATCCCAGTATCCCCCAGCCCTCCTTGCTGCTTGCTAGATCTCTTGATTTGCCAAATTGCATTTTGGTCAGAGTGCCGATCTTTGTGTACGAAAGCGCTGAAAAATGCAAAATTATCCATTTTTGGAGGCACCTTTAGGCATTCTTAATGTGGTCCTGCATGGCCATCGTGTAGTGTTCTGCTCTGTGAGATGGCTTGTTTGAAAGAGCTTTGGTGGACGAACATGCCGCTTTTTGTTTGGTGAAAAAATATTAAGGCATTCAAAAGTTATGGCACTTTTAAGTTCCCATTATAAGTCAAAGGGAAAATTTATATGTATATCTTGTGATCAAAGAATGGGGTCCTGGCCATCTTGCTCCGCCTGGCGGTCAAAGAATTTGCAGCCTTGCGGTTCAAGAATCTTTGTTCCTGAGGAATTTCAAAAATTCTTTGACTGCGAGGTCCGACATCTTGTTTTCGGTTTTCCAGTCGCACAAACACAAATATCTCGGCTCAGGGGTCACTTCTGAAGTAAAACCTCGATGGGTTTTACTCAGGGGACCCTGATCTATCAAGCCATGGCTTTGGTGCCATCCAAATCGGTCTAAAAATAGTGTTTCCAGATTTTAAATTCTTCATTTGCGGTTCGCTAACGATCTTTGATCGTGAGCCTGCAAATTCTTTGATCGCGAGAAACTTCCCTCTTCAACGTCTGAATAAAAAAGTGTCATTTTTATTATCCCTAGTAGTCTAGCAGCCCACTCCCCATCATGGCAATGTACATAATGATTTATGTTATCTATGGTAGTCTAGTTGCCCTCCCGAATGAGTATCTATTAATATCTTTCTTTATTATCCGTGGTAGTCTAGTGGCCCTCCCATGTGTCTCTATGCATTTTTTTGTAATAATTATATCCCTGGTAGTCTAGTGCCCCCCCCACCCATGATCTGTAGTTCTTAATAATTAATATTCCTATCCCTGGTAGTCTAATGGTCCCCCTCCATCATTAATAAATTTACTTTAATTTAGCAATACCTGTTGTCTGGATTCTACCCATCCATGACAGCCACCAACTTGGGCCCCACCTTCCCCAGCCAGTGACTGGCGCACCTCTCACCTCCACGACCAGCTGCCAACTGTGTGTCTTCCAGGGGCAATTGAAAGAGGCGCTTGGAAATTATTTTCTAGCTCCTCTTTCAATTGCCGCTGGTAATACACACAATCGGTGGCTGGCTGTGGAGGTGAGAGGTGGGCTGTGCCAGTCGCCGGCTGGGGAAAGATGGGGGAGTGCTGGGTGGACTGGTAGGGCTGGGTGGGGGGCCACTAGACTATCAGGTATTGCTAAATAGAAGTACATTTTATTGTGATAGGAGGGGGGACCACTAGACTACCAGGGATAGGAATATTAATTATTAAGAACTACAGATCACTGGTGGGGGGGCACCAGACTACCAGGGATATAATTATTACAAAAATATGCATAAAGACACATGGGGGGAGCACTAGACTATCACGGATAATAAAGAAAGATATTATTACGATACTCATTCGGGGGGGCCACTAGACTACCAGGGATCACATAAATCATTATATACATTGCTATGATGGGGAGGGGGCCACTAGACTACCAGGGATAATAAAAACTACACTTTATAATTCAGATGTGGAAGAGGGAAACCATCTGAGCAAAACCCACCCTTATTTTACTTAATAGGGCACCCTTAGGCTACAGAAATTGATTTTAAAATCTGGTCTTCTCGTCCCTCACTCTTTGTTTGCAAGCGAGCAATTTCTTTGACCACCAGCATGCAAATTCTTTGATCGCAAGATTCTTTGATCGTGATTGTGCATCGCGAGCAAGAGACGAGATGGCCAGATAAAAAAAAAAATTTTCTCAGCTCAGGGGTGTCCTAGCAAGACAAATGAGGGTGGGTTATACTCAGGGGGCTTCGTTCTGATGAACCATGGCAGTGGATTACCGCAATTGTGTAAATTCTGTAAATTACACTAGTTTTTATTCTTTGGTCGTGACCATGCAAATCTTTGATCGCGAGATTCTTTGATCGCGATTGTGCATCGTGGGGGTAGGACGAGATGGCCAGATTAAAAAATACATTTTCTCAGCCCAGGGGTTCACTAGGAAGTCAAATGAGGGTGGGTTTTGCTCAGGGGGCTTCGTTCTGTCGAACCATGGTGGTGGTTTACCGCAATTCTTTCAATTTTGTAAATTATTGAAGTTTTTATTCTTTGTTCATGAGCCTGCAAATTCTTTGATCGCAAGCCTGCAAATTCTTTGATCGTGAGATTCTTTGATTGCCATCTGTGATCATGAGGACAGGACAAGATGGCCAGATTTTTTATAATGAAATAGAAAGGGAAAGTTTGCCAAATTTTAAGATTTAATAACTCAGAAACGGCTTGCTCTTTTTACTTGAAATTTGGAGGGTGTTTACAGCATGTCCTGTAGATGTGAATTATGGTGTTTAAGTGTCAGATAAATGTTTTTGTGGTGATATTGCGTGACGCACTTTAAGTGTTGCAGACAGTGTTTTGCGTGTGGTGGTGGCTTTGAAATTGATAGGATACCTAGCCTTTGTGTCATGGATGTAGTTTTCAGTTGTTGTGTATGTTAAATGTCAACAAGTGCAGAACTGTGCCAGTCTGACGAATGAAAACCTCATATGTTAAAATGTTATATCTCAAACACGGTTTGGTCTTTTCACTTGCAATTTGGAGGGTGTTGACAACGTGTCTTGTGGATGAAAATTACAGTGTTTCCAAATCAGAAAATATTTTTTTGGTGCAGATATGGAGGGGTGCAGTTTTCGTTCTGCGGACAGCATTTTGCTTGTGGTGGTGGCTTGAAATTCATAGAATACCTAGCCTTAGTGTCATGGATATAGTTTTCAGTCATTGTGTGCGTTAGTTGTCAACAGGTGCGGAACTGTGCCACTCTGAAGAATTAAAATTACAAATTTTGACATGTCATATCTTGGACAAGGTTTGGTCTTTTTACTTGAAATTTGGAGGGTGTTGACGGCATGTCCTGTAGATGTTAATAGAGGTGTTTACTTGTCAGACAATATAATTTTTGCTGACATATTGTGTGGCGCGCTTAACGTTTAGTGGACAGCATTTTCTATTGTTGTACTAGATTAACATTTGTTTGGTGACTGGCCTTGCTGTTGTGAATGTACTTTTTAGTCATTGGGTGTGTAATGTGGCCTGACACCTCGGGCTCCACGCTCCCACCGACTTGCGTGACTTTCTACTTTTCTATTCTTTCTTAAAAAGTAAGGAAATTCTATGCAAAAAACTTTGTTAATGCATCAGTTAGCATTCTTCTACAGCAAAAAGTGAGAA
Organism: Neoceratodus forsteri; assembly: GCA_016271365.2. Taxonomy (NCBI): domain Eukaryota; kingdom Metazoa; phylum Chordata; order Ceratodontiformes; family Ceratodontidae; genus Neoceratodus; species Neoceratodus forsteri. Next base: position 985,484,369 of record CM057452.1, on the reverse strand, counting down.
ATTCAATTTTAGGGTTCCCACCCTTGCACCCCACCCCAGCCACCCACCAACAGGCATCGGGTGTGCGTTGGGGTCCTTGGCCTAACCCTTACCCCATTCTCCTACACTGCACCACCTCAGCTTGTTTACACATGGGATGGGGTGAGAGTTAGGCCAAGGATCCCAGCATACACCCCGATGCCTGTTGGTGTGGGCGGGCTGGGGTGGGTGCAAGGATGGGAACCCTAAAATCGAATTTCCTTGCTTTTTTCACTATAGAAAAACCCTATATATGGGATAAAATGTTTATTTATGTACTTACTTGTTATTTTTGACCTGGAAAGGCACAATAAGCTATGACACTATGTATCAAAGTGTGACCTGGGGGATGGGTTAATTGGATCTGTTTTTATTGACAGAAGCAATGTTGGCCAGGGCATTGAGGAAATCCCCTGCTCTTACAGTAAATACCATGATATCTGTAACTCCCCGCAGATGGGACCTCAGTTAATTGGCTAATCTGAATCATAACACCTCAGCAGTGCAGAACATCCCTAGCGCTGCACAACAGTGTCAGTTCCGAGCATTAGCCAAATTTCCTGCCATGAGTCTAGAACCCATGATCTTCTCATTGAGACCTAGAGGTGATCTTACAACCTAGTAATCCACAATTTTAAGCTATTTGCAATGCCTGGAGAAACTAGGACTATGCTGACTTGAACTGAAAATGTGTGTGTGTTGGGGGGGGTGATTGCATTATTAAGAGTACTAATAGTGCAAACAAGAGTAAACAGAGCATAATTCATGGGTGTCTTTGAACAGTAAGTTAGCAAATCTTAGGAAAGCTGAGATCAGAATAAACCAAGTGGATGAAGGCTGAATGGCTTATGCCCCTAGCATCACAGGATGAAATTTCTGAGCTGCTATTGAAGCTTTATCTGTTATATCACTTCAGACAGTATTTCACCCTCCCATGTTCCCTACTATCTAATCCAGTCACAACTTGATCCCAATCATCAGATGCAAAAGTCAAATCACCAAGCTGCATACCCTGTCTTTCTAATCCAACCCCAGCCTGATTAAGTCATTTGATGTAACAGCATAATCACCAACCTGTGGCTCCCCGCTATCTAATCCAACACAACCTGACCCCAGTCACTAGATGTAATAGTAAAATCCCGATTGGCATCCCACCTCCAAGCCATCCAACCCCCAGAATGACCCATGGACCACATTATATAAATGACCCATGACCCCAAAAGTAAATTTTAGATGAAATTACCAGCTAGTTTTGTCTTCTAGCACCAGGCACGGGTCCTAATTTACTCTAAATTGGTGACTACTAGTTCTCACATGACAGCCTTTACCCACTTAGCTAGTAGGAAATGTTGTGTTTGCAGAGGGGACGGGGCAGTCTGCAATAGCACAACATGATGCATGCCCCAAGGCTGTTGCTTCCACAGACACAGACATGGTATTAACCAGTAGATGAGCATTGGGTGGGGTTGTCATTACTGTACATCATGGTTGTCTGCAACTCAGCTAGAGTAAATTAGGACATGCTCATGGTAAAAAAGAAGGGAGGAAAGAGCAGTTACAACACTCACCTCAACACTATTTATAAAACAGATTACCAGACCGTTTAGGTGTGAAAAGGTGCTTTATTCCAAAGCCAGCAAACGAACATCCGACCCAGCAGGGTCAAGGTGTAAAACAGCTCTGCTATTTCACCTACAGGATGTAAAAGGTCTGGTAGTCTGTTTTATAAATATTGTGGAGGTGAGTGCCATTACTGTTCTTTCTTTTGTTTGTATTACTGTCACAGAGCATCCCTAGCTCACCCTGTGCAGCTCTGTTTTTTCGTGCAACATGCTCATGGTGTCTGAACATGAAGCTGTCTTGTAATTAATTTCTCTTGGGGTTGGGGTGTTTGTTTCTTAGGGTCCATGGGTTACATTGGAAGTTGGATTCTTCAGTGGGGGGATGGAACATGGGTAGGAGATTGCAGTGTGTTACAATGAGTAATTCAGATCAGGCTGATAGTTAGATTAGACATTGGGGAGGGGTGGTATGGATGGATGATTAATCTATAGTATTTTTTTTCCCGTGGTTCATTGCTCTTTATGGCTGAGGTTTTGGTTGTTGCCATGCTGCAGCTACTCACCTTTTTCCTTCCTGATGCCTCCTTCTCCTGGAACTATCAGTTGCCTTGTGCATTTCCACTTTGATGCAGGGTCTTGCTGCTGCCTGGGTTCTATCAGCTGCTCCAGTTCCAAGCTTACCTCTGCAGCTCAGTGCTACCCATTCCTTCCTGCCCTGCCTCCTCTACTCATACTGTCTGTCCTTCATGCTGGTTGAGGTAGCATATTGTCCTGCCTGCTGCCTTCTCCTAGTTTCCTCCCACTGTTCTGCCATCCTTGACTTACTCTCCATGTCTGTTCTCCCTGGATCATAAGGCCTATGTTTGGGTCTCAGCTGCTTCCCTCTGGTGACTTAAAACAAACTGTATCAGAGATGAAAGCAAGTATTACAACCTGACCGGTCAGGTAGTGCAAATAGAGACACAGCTGGTAGTCTTCCCGACACCGAAGGGGAACAAGACATTACCATGCCTCATAGGTTAGCTCATCCATTGCAAAAGAACATTACTGACTGATGGGACTGCAGACTCTGCTGTACCCAAGGCATACACTTTTACACCTTGAAGCTCTATTCTGTTTGTCTTTCCATTAAACACTGTGGTATAATCTCGCTAACCTCTGAAGCCTGAGCAAACCTCACCCCAATTCCTCCTCCCAACGGACAATACTGGGGATGGAGAAGCAGGGTTTTCAGAGGTCAACTAACTACTCTAGGCTGTTGTAGTTTGGGACTTTACTATTGTTTACTGTTACTGATCAAGTTTTAGTTGTTGAACAAATGTTACTTAAAATGATTGCATGCTTTCAGATCATTTGGCGCTTTCAGATTATTTGGAATGTGGTGGGAAAAAATAGCCAGCCATGTACTGACCTGGCTCCTCTGATTCTGTGTACTACTCAGTCAGAGTTCAACAGGCAGGCCAGGGACCCACTGCAACAGTACCCTGCTCCCTGAATAGTGGCTGATGTACAGTAATGTATCACTCATCTGATATAATATCTTGTTGTATTTGAACCTGGCCTATCCCTCCTACGGCCTCCATGAGCTATTGGAGTATGGAGCTCCATTATTTACTGGTAGGGAAGGACAAGTGGGAGGCCTGAGCTCATACATTATCTGGTCACTCTCAGGTTATGTGTTAGTGGGGGCTTAACAGCATCCTTTGTCATTATTTATTAATGACAACTAGGGCACCTTCACCAATTTGACTAGCTTCATTCATTATGTTTGCTTGGACGCATGTGCAAGAAACATAGTGCCATCATCCGAGTTTTCGGAGGTGTAGAAGCCCTCTTCCAATTCAGTCAGTGTGTTTGCAGGCGGGGCCGCAGTTCTCCAATGCCTGCTGGAACTGTCTATGACAACAGTCCAGCAGTGCAAAAATGCAGTGGCATACAGTTGAAAGGGGGAGCTATGCTTCAGTGAGCAGCGATAAGCTATTGCCTGCTCATGCCGCTCCCCACCACGCATACATGTGCTCGCCCCCCACTCACACACTGTATAGCCGATGGGGTGCCTCAATCCTCCGTCTGCTGTGCTGCGCTTCCCCCAAAAAAAAAGTATTCCACATGCCACGCTGGGTGCCCACCCCAGTGGCTACACATGTATAGCTGATGGGGTGCCCAATCCCTGTCAGCTCCACTGTCTCTCCCCCCAAGAGTACAGGATGCCATGCTGGGAGCCCACCCAGCGTGGCAACAGATGCTGTCACTGACAGAGTGCCCAATCCCCGTCGGCTCCACGCCCCAAAAGCCATCTTTGTGCCAAGCTGGGAGCCCACCCCAGCATGGCAAACATCCCGCATCGCCTGTCCTTTGTTTTAAAAAAAAATGAAAATTGGAAAACAGTCCCTCGGTGTATCTGCTCCCCACCCCGCGCCCCCCACCCACTGTGCACCCTGCCTCCTGGACACCCCCACACCCCATATACTTACCTCCAGACTCTGGCACGATGATCTTCTGTGGACCGGAACACATCTGCACTCTTCAAAGCCGACCCTGAACTAAGGAAATGCGGTAAGCTGTATAATGGGATAAATAGGGTTTTCAACTTTGCTGCATATCTCAGGCATTTTGGAATTTTGCACCAAATTTCCAACATGGGGTTTTGGGACCCCTTCTTGAATGCTCTCACTGTCTTGGCATTAATCAGGCCCGAAGGGTGATTTAGCATGATCACTGTGCGAAATCACCTTTCGGGACCAAGTAACAAAATGACACTGGCACTGTTCATAAGGTGGGTTCTCAAAAGTCTATGTTGAAAATTTGGTGGAAAAATTCTAAATGATTGTTTTATTTAGTGCTATGTAGTTCCTACACACTCGTAAGTTCATGAATTTTCAATATTTTCACCCAGATTTTCAAATTGCCATTTTACCACACCTACGTATAAGCAGTACAGCTGTCATTTTTCACATCTTGCCCAAAACGTGTTTCCGCCCATGTAGCGCACAATGATGCAGTCAGTGTGCAAAATCAATGTATGGGACACAGTAAGAAAATTACAGTGACACTATTCATGAGCAGAGGTCTTAAAATGGCTATGTTGAAAATTTGGTGAAAAAATTCCTAAAAATGACTGCTTTACGAGCGCGCGTTGCGCAGTTCCTATGCACGCTCATAAGTTTGCGAATTTTCAATATTTTCACTCCAGATTTTCAACATTGCCATTTTATTACACTTCCTTATGAACTGTACAGTGGCCATTTTTCACGTCGCCCAAAATGTGTTTCCACACATGTAGCGCCTAATGGTTCAGTCGGTGTGCGAAAGCAATGTTTGGGACAGATTAAGAAAATCACAGTTACACTGTTCATGAGCAGAGGTCTTAAAATGGCTATGTTGAAAATTTGGTGACAAAAGTCCATAAAATGACTGTTACGAGTGAGCATCGCGTAGTTTCCACGCACCCTCGTAAGTTCATGACTTTGTAATATTTTCAGTCCAGATTTTCACCAGTGGCATTTTTCCACACTTCCTTATGAACAGTACAGCTGTCATTTTTCACAACATGGCTGAAATGTGTTTTCACACTTTCAGCGTAGAGATGCGTGGTCGCTGTGGGAAATCATTGTTCGGGACAGATAAAGAAAATCACAGTGACACTGTTCATTATTGGAGGTCCCAAAATGCCTGTGTTGACAATCTGCTGTAAAAAATCCCCAAACTAATTACATTACAGGTGTGCATTGCACAGTTTCTATGCACGCTCGTGACTTCACCAGTTTTTTTAATATTTTTACTGCAGATTTGCAACATTGTCATTTTTTACACCTCCCCATGAACAGTACAGCTGTCATTTTTCACATCCTGTTCAGAATGTTTTTGCACCTGTGGTGCTAAATGCTGTAGTCACTGTGCATAAGCAACTTTTGGCTAACAAACTGATATTGCCACTGTTCATGAGGTGGGGTCACAAAAAAACCATGTTGAAAATTTGGAGTGAAAATACCAATGAATGCCTGAGGTATTAGGGTTTCCAACCATAACGCCCCACCCTGTAGAGAATGACAGGCATCAGGGGTGTGACTTGGGATTCTTGCCTGTAATGCTTATGCCTGATGACCCAAAGGTGCAGCCCAATGCCTGTCACTCTCTGCAGGGTGGTGGTGGGGTTGGCTTCAGTTCAATACTTCACTGCCATTCCTATTATGCAGCTCTGTAACTTCTACACTACCACTGCCAAGCCAGCAAGCAAACATTCGGCATTGACAGATGCTTGTTTTATGTGTGTTCTGCTTTGGTTTCAGATTCAGATGTACATAGTTCATCTCATTACTCAGTACTTTCCTACTGTTTATAGGATTGGGGTGTTTTCCAGAGTATCTGCATCATTTTCATGTTGTTATGGTTGTATTGGGTTGGCTGCTGCTGGGTGTAGGGGTGGGAGTGGGTGATCATTTGGGGTGGGGGAGTGGATGGTCCCCGGGGCTCTGAGGGTTTGGGTGATACTACATTAGACAAAAAAACTTTGTTTGACCCTTTAAAAATTGTCTCATAGAACTCTAAAGCTTTAACTTGTCATTTGAAGCATTGGAAAGTCTTACTGAAGCTTAAAGGAGAAGTGTCACATTTACAGTGCTGTGTATTTGCTTACCTCTCCCCTCCCATGTCCTATCCATTCCCATTCTTGGTATTTCAGTCAGCAATTGTGGTTTAAGGAGCATTCAAAATGTAAAAAATACGCTTTTAAACTAAGTGATCTAGAGCTCCATTTGTCCAGCCGCTGAAAGGATGTGTGTCATCTGTGTAAAGGAAGCATTCAGTCTACTCCTCCCCCACAACATATTACAACTATCTTAGAGTGAGAGATAAGCAGCACAAATAAATAGACTGTTTTTTCTTGTGAATGAAGTAATTTTAGATGTATTATATGCTATGCACCAATAAAGGCTACTAGTACTACGCAACTGTTTAAGTGGTGTGACAAGACTATCTTAAGCCATCGCAAATGTAAAACAAAATACAGATAGTAAGCACTGAACATCTTATGCTTTCTTCTGAGCTGCTGCTCCAGTGACATCGAAGAATGGGAGAGGCTGTATTATAAGTGCCTCGTCTGCATGTAAATGAAGACTTGCTTGAAACTTTACAAGCTTGTGTGAGAGCCTCAGAATCTAGATATGTGTTACAATAGAAACAAATGACTGATCTCTTATTGACATGCTTGCAATAATTGATGTAGTGTATGGAAAATGTCAGAAATATCCAATTCATAAATAAACAGGAGTCTTCTCTTTTAATGACATACAGTGTGATGTTGCTTTGCTACATGAAACCCACCTTTCTGCTAGGGATGCCACCTGCCTTTGCTGCTCCTGGGAAGGAGAAGCTTACTGAAGTGGCCGAAATTCGCTCTATGGAGCAATTCATGGAGTGGCTGGGAATCCATGAAGTACTCCACAACGAGACACGGAGTACTTTGTGCCATGATGAGGATCGCAAAGTAATTGATTTCAATGCACTTTGCGTTACTCCGCCTTCCCCCAACCACTTATGTGCCTATGTTTAGGTGAAGTACATTGATTCCGACGTACTTCGCATCACTTAGCCTTGTTTTTGGGCTCCAAGGTGAATTTTGCATTAATTCATGGGATTACAGGTCACATGGGCTGTAGATTGTTCTGCACAGTCTCAGCTCAGTGTAGTATATGTGTAGTGGGAGTCAGGGGCGTAGCCAGAATTCTATTTTGGGGGGTGTTTAAATATGACATTTGTGAAAAAGGATAGATAAAAGCCGGGGGTCTGAGGGCCCGCCAGGCCCCCAGAAGCTGTGAGGTGTGTACATGTTCTGTGGTGAATTTGGGGTTTTCTGGAAGAAAACACACATTTGTTACATGTTCTCCACCCCAATTTCATGAGAAACTTTTTTTCACATGGAATCAGGGTTGTGGGAGGCAGTGACTGTCCTAAGTCTACAGAACCTCCAATGGTTGTGGACAACTGGTTATCTAACAGTGCGATCAACCACCGTGGTTCTACCTGCTGTGTGAGTAATGCTGCCTGGTAACAAGGCATTGTACCACTATGTACACAGATTATGGTGGAATATTATGCCGTGAGCACCAGGTCACCATCTAAACTCCTCCATGTTTTCTGTCATGGTGCCCTATTTGCCCCCCCCAATGTTGCCAGTGTGCAAGCGTGTGCCCCTTTTATATATCTGTATGTCAAAAATGAGCAGTTATATTGTACTCCGAGTTCTGAGAGTGAGCTCTTAGGCTTATGCAGTTTTTGTAATATACTGTGATGTTTGAAATATTTCTACATAAAGGCTGCTGCTGGATGTCTGGGGGCTGGTAAGCCCCAGAAGCTCTATAGTGTTTACATGCTCTGTGGTGAGTTTTAGTGTTTTTTTTTTAAGTAAAAGCACAGTTTAGTTACATGTTCCACATTGCTAATTTCATTGGAATGTTTTATTACAAAAGAATCAGGGGTGTGGAAAACTCTTGTTGGCATTACAGTCAGTAGGACCTCCAATGGTTGTGGACAACTGGCTGTCCAACAGTGCCATCAACCTCTCACTCCACATGCAGTACAATATGCAGTTTTTCCAGTAAGGCTGCAAGTAACTATGGTAGTGCACTGACTGACCAACAGTGCCATGATAAACCACACCACCAACACCAACCCTTATAGCCTGCGAGACACATATTTGAAGTAAAGTTACTGTCTAAAAAAAAAATGTTAAACATGTTGATGTGAGTGTTAAATAAACATTGTACTTACAATTTAGTGTCTTCTTGTTTTCATTTTTCTTCATGTTCTGTTAGGGGCCAGACTGAGGATTATTCATGCAATTGCTGATGTCTTGTGTGGACTCATCTAGTATAAAGCTAGCTTTTCACTGGCTCTTCATTCACAGCAGCATCTAGCTTCTCCATGGAATTTGACTATCTGCAATGGTGTCATGCATCTGGGAGGATCGGCGGTGATCCCTAGATTCCAGGATGATCTCTACCATGGTTCACTGATGGGTCCTGAGGTGGCTCAGTAATCCAATCCTAGAGCCACAGATTCATCTGCAGAAATTGTAGATGTTTCCATGTGGGAGAGCTGCCTGCTGACTGGGGTTTCTTTCCCTTTTCATTCCTACATTCTCTGTTTTCGGCTTCAAGGGCAAGTGGTTTCTCTTCAAAGCAGGCCCCCACTTGATGGAGGTTCTGGCGCCATTGAGATTGGTTGGTGGCCAGCTCCTCCCAGCTTGTTATGTCCGTATCTGTTTTCATGACATATGCATTCAGTGTGTCTTTGTAGTGTTTCCTTTGACCACCACAGGATCTCTGGCTGTGATGGAGCTGGGAGTATAAAATTTGTTTGGGGAGTCAAGAGTTGGGCATCCATACACAGTGTCCAGTCCAGCGGAATCGATGTCGGATGATCATTGCCTCAATGCTGGCGACATTTGCCTCAGTGAGAACACTGACGTTAGTGTGGTGGTCTTGCCACTTGATGGGGAGGATTTTACGGAGACATCGTTGGTGGTACCTATCCTCTGGGAGGATAGTGTAGTAGCATTCATGAAGGTGTCATAAGGTAGCCCAGTCTGTTTCAATATGCAATCTTTTGAAGAATGGTCGGGACATTCAATGTCTTTGAGAGACTTAACTCATGTTACAAAAATTGTGTTAGGCAGTGTTTATTCAACAAGAGAATACATTGCTTTCAAAAAGCACTGTAAGCTGAAGTGCTATCACCAATTGCTTCAGTAGTCTTCAATAGTGCCTTTGTCTTCCAACCAACCGTTGCAATTCACAGTCCCAAGATTTTTTTAATGCTCAAATCACTATTTTTGTTGTATTTAGATTCATGAGTAGGAGTTCTGCAATGACATGGTGCAGAGAGATGCATTCGATGATGACAGTACACGTTCCTTACTATGTATTCAATTTCACTCAGTTCTGAGCTGTTGTAGGTTTGTTCCTGAGATGACTGTTCTGGGTCCTGCTTTTCTTAATGGCTGACCCAAGACAAGTTTCCCAAGACAACTGGTCAGAGACTGATGAATTTACTGGTCTGGGAACAGTTTTTCTGACATATTTATTTTATTGCCATTTGCACCAGTTAGTGTAGAATCACTATTCCAACATCATTTCACCATGATCACCGCTCAAATGAAATTTGAGGCTGAAATACATTTAGAGGAAATTGTGATTGAAACTGAGACCACCTGGATTGTAGTCAACAGTTGAAATGAACACCTGGATCACAGTCCGTGATGCCCACTTTTCCCTCACTGACTGCTGATTTAATTTCTCTGTCTGTCATTGGGTCGGCCTGTAACAAGTGAAAAAGCATTAGCACCACATCACTGGAGATGCTGCTACCTGTGTAAGGTTGTGCTATGGATACTTCAACGTCTTGGTATCAATTGTTGAAAGACGTTTATTGAAACAAATGTTTTAGAATGGTATCTTATGTGCAACTAGCAGTTTCACCAAGCAGCACAAATTAAAAGAAATCCTCTGTAGGAATACACAGGCTGCACATGTAGAAACATAGAATTTGATGGTAGATAAGGACTGCTTGGCCTACCTAGTCTTCCTTCTCAGAAGTGCTGCCAGTGTAGTGAAAAAGAAAAAGCACCAAGCAAGTCAGAGAGATTGCAATATGTGAATTCAACTCATGGCTGTGTGATTGGTGCTAAGACACAGGATGCCATTACATATGGAACTAGCACAACTTTTCTGAAAAAAAAGCTTTTCTTTCAATATGATGGAAGCCAGTAAAAGGGCAACCTGAGGGCTTTGAGTCACTGTGGCTAACAGTAGGCATGGACAAGGGAAAACATTTCAGAATAGGCATTGTGCACAGGCTCCAAATCAAGGAGATAAAGGAGACAAGTGGGCCCCTGGAGATAAGGAGTCATGGCCTAGCACTTCGCTTAAGATCATTCCCCAAGCTGAGAACAAGAACCTTGGCACCAGGTAGATCTGCAGACAGAGTCTTTCTGGAAAGAGAGGTAAAACATCTTCTGGCAATCAAAGCAATGGAACCAGTGCCCCCAAGTCAAAGGGGTAAAGGCTTTTACTTCAGATACTTCCTCACAAGGACGAAAAAATGGTGATTGGTGACATACTCTTCATCTAAGAATTGTAGACACATTTTGAAGCCAAAGTTCAAAATGGTTACTCTTTCAATAATCAGTTCCACATTGCAAATGGGAGACTGGCTAGCCTCCCTAGACCTAAAGGATGCTTACTTTCACATCCCTATCAGACCATGTCACAAAAAGTATTTGAGATTCAGGCTTGCCTCATACCACTGTCAGTTAATAGCACTTCCATTTGACCTAACTTCTGCTGCAAGGGCCTTCACAAAGTACCTGGCCCCAGCCTGGCCGTAATGGTAGAGTGATTGAGAATACTGGGGGTAACAGACTTTTCCATACCTGAATGACTGGCTAGTAGTGGGTCAATTCTGTCAGCATGCACAGCAATCTCTAGCACTAGCAAAATGAATACTGGCTGGCCAGGACAGTGAACTATGTACCTCATCAACAAAACAGGGAGGGACCAGGTCAGCCCAACTTTGTGCAGAAGCAATGAGGCTGTGGTTACTGACATACTCCATGAAAGTATCCTTATCAGCCATAGACCTTCCAGGAAGGACAATGTATTGATATATTCCTCAGCAGGATAAATCAGGACCACCACGAGTGGTGTCTGAATCCCCAGATACTCAGTACAGTTTTGAGAAGGTGGGACACCTCAGAGGTGTATCTTTTTCCTCTGTAGAGAATATGTACTCCTCGAGAGAGAGGATGAGAACATGAATGAAACATTTGATTACATAACAGGCATTAACAGGCACAGGAATGTTTTCAGTTCATGAAGAACTCCTGGACCAGGGACCATGATCTTAGGCTGCAAGGAGAGAGGTTCTCTATCAACACCAGGAAGTTTTTCTTCACAGAAACACTGGTGGATGCTTGGAACAGCCTGCCTCAGGAGGTTATGGGGTCAACAGTGGCTGGGAACCAAGACTGTATTGGAGAGACACAAGGGAGCCCTGACTACAAAGGACAAATCGAGAGTCCAAATAGGGTTATAACAAATGGCCAGACGAGATGAGCTAGCGAACTACTTCTGACGTCAACTTTTATGTTTCTATGTCATGGTGTACCAGAAAGGAGTTTTGCACACTTGCCTGTGGACAGACTTGTGACATAATTCCTTGGGCCATTTACCAGCCAGTAGGTAATATTTAGAAGCCTGTTTTAGGCTTTTTCATCAATTATCAAGCCCTTTTTTTCATGGCACTGTCTGTGCACCAGACACGGAGTGCACTATTTATTAGCGCTAATCTAGAAGTGGAAATATAACATTCTGAAACAAAAATGAATGAGACACCTACAGAGTTAGTGGGACAATCAACATGAGTAATGTATACTTGCGCATCAACCTTGTTGGACAATCAGTATTTCTTGCCCTGATTGCAGGATTTTGCAGTTCACTGCAGCACTAACCAGTGCAAATACCACTGTGTTATGGTGACACACTGGCAGCTGGATAGCAAGCTTGTAGTTATACACATATCTGTCAGCTAGTGATCCCAGATAAGTTTGGGAATTGGTGCCAGAGTCCCAGACGGAGCAGTGCTCAGACATTCATTGAAACTGTTGACAGAGCAGTATTCCTGAGAAATTGTTTCCAGACCAGTTGTGGGAAAGTAGTCCCACACCAGTCATCATGAGATAGTGATCCTATATCAGTTGTTACTGGAAATATTTTATTAGAATATTTCTTGAAATGTGGGATTGCAACCGCTCTTGTTGCTGGACAAACACTCTAAAGTAGTAAGTTCAAACGCCGGCTATGTGTGGTCGCTAGTCTGTCAATCACTTCCTCACTTTGCAAATGGAATATCCCCGGTGAATGCTTAGAAGTGCAAGACCAACAAGTCTGTTTTCACAGCTGGTATTGCGAAGATAACTCTTTAACTGCCTGACAGAGGAGAAAGATCGCTCTGAGCATGCTGTAGAAACAGGTAGTGTAACCAAAATTTGCAGAAGCTTGTGCACATTTGGGTAAAACTGTGCATCACACTGAGTAAGTGCAATTATTGCAGATTTAGGTTTTTCTGCAGTATTTTTCCATTTATGGCCCCACAGCTTCATTTCAGATAATACAACTTGTTCAGAATCAAGATCAGACTCATAAAATTTTGCAAGATCTGATGCTCCAGACTGTAAATGACTTGCTAAGCCATCAGCTAGATATACTGGCAAGATGCTATTGAAACCAGAAAGCACTTTTGAATGAGAGGTAAAGTGATTGTCTAGTTCAGACAAAAAAAAGTCAAGAAAAGGAATGTACACAGTTCTTCGAAAATATTGCTCTGCGTTGTCTTCTGGGTAGTTTGCCCTGTGTTGCTGCCTGCCACTTAGTCTTGGAATCCGTAACTCTTCGCCCAAGCTATGGGTTGTTCTTTGAGTGCCCTCAAAGACTTTATGAAAAGAACTGTCACAGTCTGATCGCAGTTCACGTATGGCATCTTTGACACTGAATACATGGGATAGGGCAGAACTTATATCACAGTTCTCTTGCTGCAAGTACCTGGACAGAGGGAGTGAGACACTGAAGACTTGTACACAGCAGTGCAGTGCAACAAGGAATTCGCTGTGGCAGATTGTAGCACAAAACTGAGTAGCTTTGGAAGAACAGTCAATGTTTCCATGTTCCACGAAGTGTTCCAATGCTGCTGCGACTGGAGAAATCAGCTCACTAAAGGTTATTAAACTGTCATGTCGTTCAACCCACCGAGTATCACACAGAGGTAAAAGTCTGTCTTTTTTTGATTGGGAAAGAAGCATGCCTACTTGTTCCTTTAAGATAGCGATACGCTGTGCAGAAGCTTGAAAGAAGGTACAAACATCACTGACAGTCCCTAAACAATTGCGGATAGCTGGCACTGTGCAACTTTTGCTTAGAGCTAAATTTAGTGAGTGACTAGTGCAGTGCAAGTAAAGAGCTGTTGGGTATTGCTGCTGAATTAATGCTTGTACACCTTGTACTCTGCCCAACATATTACTGGCGCCATCATAACCTTGACCTCGTATATCGCTAAGGTTGAGACCACGATCTCCAACACTGGCAAGAAACCTCAGAATATTATCAGACAGATTTCTTCCTGTCATATCATATACAGGCATAAAACCCAAGAAATCTTCTCTCACGCTATAAGTTGTGAAAGGTTCAGTTTCACTAACTTGGCAATCAACATATCAGACACACACTGAAGGCTGCTCTATTCCAGAGATATCTGTTGTTTCATCCATAAGGACTGTAAGTATTTTGCATTCAGATTTTGTCTACCAGCTTTCTCTGGATTATAGCTCCACATGTAGTGACAATCTCATTCTGAATGTGTGGACTAATGTAAGTCGCATTATGACAGGAAGTTTGGAGATGATCTCAGGCACTTGGTCTCCACTATAAGCCTAAACCTTATTAGCGTACGGAAATTTCCATCATTTTCTATAGGTAATACTGGATCATAGGACTGTATTGGTCCACTGTCTCTATGGCCTCGAAAAGCAAGTCCCTGTCTCCCACACACGAGCACTGTATCAATAATTGATGTCAATTTGTTACGATTTTGTTCCACAGTCTTCTTTTTTGGGGAATCTATTTGTGTGGCGATGTCTACTAGTGATCCTGCCTTCACTTTCAAAAAATTTTCTGCCAGTTCATGGCAATGTTGATGATAAGTCGTTTTTGCATGATGACTAAATACCTCAGTGCTTTCCACTTTGTGAAAGGTTTATCAACCAGTGCCCCTAAAGTCTGATGTGATCCCTTTCCAACAGCACTTTTAGCAAACAGAACACAAACTTTGCAGAATGCTCCATTGTCTTTTGCAGAGTAACATAACCAGACAAATCTGCTTAACCATGAAGCCTGAAATGCTAATTTATGATCATTTTTTGGGAAAGAATAATCATTTGAAGGTCACCACACATTTCTGAGTAAATCAATTTTCAGCTGTTCAGATACAGCAGTTACATCAGTTATCCCTGCATACTGTCCTATGTCAAGTGCATTATAAGTGCCAGTGCTACCAGCAGCAGCAGCGCCTGCACGATCACTCCCTATATTATCAGGTACACTGGTGGAACACGATGGTTGTGGTTCTGAAGAACTGTCACTGTGATTATTCACTTGTGAAACATGAGGATCCCGGTCATTGAGTATACTGTCAGTGTTTTCTGGTACATCTTCAACGCGGGGTATCTTGGCAAAATAGTTTAGCAGTGTGTTGCTTGATTTTTCCTTTTTCCCTTCTCGTATATCCATCTTGTGCTGCTATTTATTTGGATCACACTGTGATCACTGCAGGCAAAGTGATAGGACTGTCACGCAGGTAGTGACTAACCAGGACTACAACTCCAGCAAGCTGTAACAGAAAGCGTGAATTAATGCTCATCAGTGCTATGATTCACCAAGAAGAAGTAAACATTATAAGCAGAGTAAACTTTGAACAAAGCACAAGATGAATGCGAACAAAACCATAAAAGGCCACATAAACACAAATTTTCTATTGGGCACCAGTGATCAAATCCTCCAGTTTTTCTTCAGCCTGAGGAACTGTTTAACGCTGTGCCTGATAGCTGATGAGTGTGCCTAAGGCTTCATTCACTGAAATTGCAAGTGAAACATCAATAAAGATAACTCAGCAACACTGCCACATTAATCTGAAAAGCAGAAGGAGGTGGGACCCCAATGCTTTCCACTTCCCATCAGGAGCCACCAGCTGTTATAAAGCATGAAACCGTGGGGACACAAGTGTGGGGAAAGGGGTAGTTTGGGTTTTTGTTGCACTGTGCTTCCTATTCACATAGGAAGCTTTTAACACCCACAAAAAACTATGTAACAGCCCAGTCCCTTGGGGTTACTAGAATGATAATCCCATCTGTGTTAGCCATGATCTACCAGCTGCCCCCTACTTTCCTAATAGGACGATAGGGGTACCTAGTAGAGGGCTCATTAGAAGCTCTTTACATGATATCATTGTTCACTCATCCTCAGCAGAGGATGATTGTCATTTAGAACTCTTGCAGCAGCTTGAGCCACAATGGAATCAGTTGAGGAGGACAGTTTTTAGAATGATGATATTGAAGTGCAGTCAGTGTGTAGTGATCCGAGTGAGAGAGCCCAACAAAGTGGAGCTGTTCGAGTGAGAGGCGCATACCAGTCTGTCCAGTGACTGGGTGAAGGACCTTTGCTCATGTATCTCACCATAGTGAGTGTGATGTCAGTAGTGACACTGGAAAGTGGTGGAGACTGTTGATTCCAGGACAACAGATTGTCATTTCAGAGAGAAAGAAGAATGGAACAGCAGTTCTGTGAGGGCAAGAGGCAATCCCCTAGTACAGCAGAAGGATATTAGCAGTCCTGTGAGGAGATAAGCGACAATTTCCAGTATGTGACCCTTGAAAGTGAAAGTTCTTTATTAAGATGACTGTATTACAAATTAAGTAAAACAGAGTACAGAGAGAAGGCAGCATGTGAGGTGGGCACCTGAATCACGGAGCTGTCTGAAACAGCGATGCAATGTGGGCAAATGCCTGAAAGGCGAGGGGGAGGGAGGGGGATTGGATGTGGAGCGGTGGGGTGGGTGATCCTAGTGACAGGATGTCACATTATGTACACATGCACATGGGGGGGCGAGCACATCAAGCGTGGCCTGGGAGGGGGCAGACGGGATGTGGGGTTGGCACTGCGGTCGGCTGACGATGGCGCCGTGGTGTTGGGGTTGGCCTCGCTTGCACTATGGGGTTCAGGTTCTGGTCTGGGCGCTACTGTGGTTTTGTTGCACCCGGCCCAAAACTTGTTATTTTGGTTTTGCTTTTGCCCCCCAACATGTACCCCCCGAGTTGAAAATCCTTAAGTAGGGGGGCAAGGGATTTAAATTGCCAACGCCATTCTTCTGTGCGCTGAGGAAGTCAGGTGGCAAAATTGTTGTCGCCACCCTGACATCGCGATATTGTGAATCACTGTTCGGCGCCCGCCATTATCACATATAACCCAGACAGGGAGACTAGCAATTTTTGTGTTGCTGTCTCTTGGTGTATGTGCAGAAAGATAAAGCTAACATACACCAGTCCGAGCCTCAGCCTCACCACAAATATCTGCTAAGCTTGAACCCCACCCTGGGGGGTAATCAAGGGAGGTAATGCTGGTTGCTACTGACACCTCCTCCCATAGTAGACATGCTGGATCAGAGGAGAGAATCCACCGAGGGACATGTCAAGGGTATCAGTTACCTCATGATTATATTTCATTACTTCACCCTGTGACTGTGAGTTGAGGGTCAGTTGGCATGGTTGAAAGGGACATTTTCCCTTTTTCTATATCTTTTCTTCACCTCTCAATGTGAATTGTACATAACAGCATCTGGGGGTCGGGGGGTGCTCTGTGACCATAAACACACATCACCAAGTGCAGCACTGCAAACGTGTCACCAGGAGTAGCTCTAACAGGCATACAATTCCAGAGCTTCACACAGGATACAAGCCACCACAAAACATTTTTTGCCCTTCCTGCTGACCTCCACTGCTGCTATCTTAGGCTCAGGACATGAACCTGAATAGCCAGCATGCCAAGAGGATGTCCAACATCTCAGCATCACTGAACAGGTCCAGAACTGAGTTTATTTCATCTTCCTTCTCCTGCTGTTTTCAAGGAGCGTGTACCATTGACCATGTGTTAGGAAGAGATGGCAAACACCAGGCAGTCTCTGGCACAAAACGTAATGATGCCATGGAACTTAGAAGAGTGACGGGAGTTTCCTTCAACATACATGATTGATGACCCATTGCCATTAGACAATAGAGGCTCTGCCATACTATCTCCCACGAACCCCAGTCCAGCATAAGAGACCATTCGTACTACTGCAGTTATCTCACCAGTTTAGTTGTTCAGTGAGCCAATGACAGTAACAGAAGAGGGACACTGGAGATGGCATTATATTTCAATTTCAATTTTTAAGTTGTTTACTTGAAGTCACTGCAACCATTAGGAACACAAGCCACACTATAGAAAACATCCCACAATAAAATTACCTTGCTTCATTTTTGCTCCCTTTAAACATGCACTACAGCTTACATGACTGGTCTCACACCCGCAGTGTCCTTGAGTCTCAGTTTTACCCAAAATGTAACCATTAAGGGTTATCTCCTCACCCATACCCACCATCAAAGCATTATTTTACCAAGGGCAACAACAAATCTAATAAAAACTAATAAAACACTTAAACCAGCTTTTTTTTGTTAATGTTACACAAAAATGAACAGATGTCCACTGTATAATACGCAATATGCTACTCGAAAATGTTAGTGATGCCAGGATTTACCATGCCTAGATTATTTTAGCCACTTGGCTGCACCTCGTGGCCAAACAACACCCCAGGGCGTGGATAAATCCTGGCATCACCAATTCCCTCTCATGGTATATTGCTTAAATCACACCACATGGATGATGGTACAGTGCCTCTTGTTCCAGATGTGCGCACACATGCCACTGCAAGTGAAATGTGATACCCAAGCACAAAAAAATGTTCTTGCCAGTGCTTATTTAAGCAATAAGCCATGAGGGGGTGTGGGTTATCAGGAGATTTACCACGGCTGGCGTGGTTTGCCCACGAGGAGCAGCCGAGTGGGTAAATCTTCACCAGCCGTGGTAAATCCCAATAACCCACATCCCCCAAGTGGCTTATTGCTATTATGCCATCAGTGAAATATTTAATTGATTAAAAAAAAAAAAGCATCTTTTAAAAAAGAAAAATATAAGGCGGTTTTTGTTACAAATAACCTTGCACAGTAAAAAAAAAAATAGTCCTGGCCAAGCTGGTATCAGGAGGACTGCAGAGTTTGAGTTTTGTACTGCTGGTGACGGTTACCTTTTCGTCGGGTGACCAGCTGTTGGATTCGCGCAGTGCCAGCAGGCCGAGGGACAGGAGACGTAGGAGCAGTTTGCTGTAGTAAGTGCCCTGCGACTTGAGTGCTGCTTTGCGGTTCGGTTTCAGGAACAGACCGACATATTTATTTTATTTTGGCTGGGGCAATCAGCTTGAATGATGTATTTACTTTTTATTTTTTTTCTGTAACTGTGAGGTATGAGCGAGGAGCTGGGAGGCCGGAAGCATACTTGTAGTGCAGCAACAGCGATGGAATTCGGAGGGAGCGGGCATTACAGGAACATTTTTGAAAAGGTTTGCCAGGTTTTTATAGGAGATATGAGAGCTTGAATTTGTGTTTATGCCAGGCAGTTTTTAAAACAATGTTTTGTGAGCTGGGGAAGAGGCTGGGAGGGTGCCGTGCTGATTTGCACTTAGCGAGGAAACGAAGATGGCGGCTCGGAATGATTTTAAATTTTTTTTTTAGTTGTTATTGAGATGCGGCTGGCTGGCACCTTTTGCGGTGATTATCAGAGGATTTACAACGGAGGTAAGGTGCCAGCCTGCCGTTTTCATTGGTCGGTGTCCGAGGTCCATGGTATAATGGTCATGTGGCAACAGTACATGACGTGACCATACAAACATCAATGCAATGACTGTATCAGAAAGCACCACCAAACCACTTTGTCATGATTGCCCTATCTTGCTCCTACAGAAAACAGCCCACACTGAAAAACTGAAATTATACAATGGGGGTATGAAAATCCTGTAACCTAATTAGTCAGAACACATCACATGACTGTGATAAATCCTCCAGCATATACCCACTGTAAACGTTTTATATCACTATAACAACAAAAATACAAGTTGAACATTGTATAATAGCAGATTTATATCTACACCCCTCCTCCATGGCTCCCCTGGGCATAACCCCCAGAGTTGTCTCTCCCTGACCAGCCTTTGTGTACACGCTCCCTTTTTCTTCCTTGCAACATCCTCCCTCCACCTTGAGGTGGCATGTATGACCCATGCGAAGGGCCAACTCGTTTGCACACAGCCTACCCCGAAGGAAAACTAAGCTCTGGCCCACCATCAGTGGAATGCACTGCCAGTCCTTCTCTAACCGGAAGGCCTCCCAGTCTGGCTGATCAAGACCTGGCCTCTTGAGTTCACTTCTGAACCAGGGACCAGCGCAGTAGCACATCGAACAGCCAATGAGCCATCAGATGGCCCTAATACATTTCTGCAGAGGTCTAGCAAATGTGAACATGAATACCCCCCGGTGGCGTGGCAGCAATGAACTGTGGGTAAAACAGTCAAAATAGTGTCAGAGATGTCATGATCACTACTATAACTGAGACCCTAGTGTTGGCATTATTTTATCATTTTTGTGGGTTTAAAATTATACTTACACCAGCTTTTAAACCACTCTTGGCCCATAATTCAAATACTAATTGTTTTCATGGCTGCATCGGATAGCTATGTTAGATGTAATGTGTTCGGGGAAAGGATGGGAAAGCAGAAGCAGAATCGATGCATACTACTTTAAGCATCCACAGTGGATTCTCAGATCACCATATTAGTATGCATTGGGCTGCTATGCTGTCTCCTTGGGCTTATTTCTTTTTACAGCCTCCACCCCTCTATGCACTTGCTGGCGTTATAAGAAAAAAAAATCTGAGTATTTCTTGGATTTACTATCGAGAGCAGGTTTCTTTTTTTTTTTTTGTATTTTTGTATTTACTGTACTTTATAATCCCACTGCCCTTGACCTGCCCTTTCAGCTTGCCTTCTCCCCCAGCCCTCTCAGTGCCCTATGGTTTACCCCCATGGCAGAGCTTCCCGTGTTCCCTAAGCCTGGAAGGTGTTTAGCCTGGATGTGAGGTTGGCTGCCCAATGAGTGGTGCAGGGCTTGTGGGGAGGAGCAGCTTTACTCTGCTAAGTCCAGGGTGCTTTCAGGTTTTCATGTCCCTCCTTCTGGCTCCTTGTGGGCAAGGACCAGAGACGTTAGCAAGCAAGCTTACAGACATCCCAGTCAGGAGAAGCCTGCAGCCACATTGCAGCTCTGCTTGCCCCACTACCTGTGGTCACCCAGCAGAGTAGAGCAGCTAGTGTAGTAGGGCTCATGGCCCTCCCTCCCAGGTGAAGGAGAGTGTCCTTTGGGATGCTCCATTCCCCCCCCCAGCTGACCCCTGATAACCCAGGCTCGCCTTCAAACCCGGGTCACTGGCATTGAGAGCGCCAGTGCTACTGTTGTGCTGACGGGCCGGAGTGAGAGTAGAATTCAATCGCTGTAGTTACTGGAGTCACTTAAAACCATTTCTCCCCCCCCCGTCATAGATATACCATGAAGTCTGTATTCTGTCAGCAGATCTGCCTTTGTCGTAGTGTTAGCATCGCCTTCCTCTCCTTTACTTTTCGATCAAAATGCTCCCTGGTGTCAAGAAACTCTCCCTCCCACATGTCTGGGATTTGAGTACCACATTGAAAGTGTGGATCAGGAGTGGCATATACTCTTCCTGAAGAATTTTGTAGTGTTCAGTAAGGGTACCATGTAGTCCCGAGGCCAATGTTAGAATTACAAGGTGGCTTCCCAAGGCTCAGTCCTTCCTAGCACTCAGCCCTCCCACCTTGAACGGCAGGCCGTGCAACTCCCCAGCAGGTGATACAAGGTGTAACCTTGATAAAATTATGAGCTAGACCTAATGCCATTGGGCAATGTGTTTTAGGGTCTGGCACAAGCACCCCCCCAGGTCACTCCACTGGCTTGAGTCATTACCAAATGGGTGGCTTCACCACAGTGCTGCACCCTCTGTCGATTACTGGATGTACAAGACATGCTGCTTCCGGCCTATAGGGTACCAATGTCCCAGGGAGGATCATGGTGCATACCACCCCTCCCCTGGTTCCACCACCCACCCCATGGGACTCTCCATCATCGATTCTGCATCCTGTGCAGGCTATTAGACTGTACTCAAATGGAATACAGCTCCACCTACATAAAGACAGTGCAAGGTTTACTTACTAAGTAGCACATGGAGCAAAAATCCACACTTCTCAGCTGGATAAGAAATTATAAACAAAGTTTAAAAACTGCCGCTATTGCCAGCCCAGTGGCACAGAGGGCTGAGGCGCTGGACACCTTACCTCATGCCACGCTGCCGACCCAGGTTTGGGAATTATGGTGGGTCATCAAGGAGCCAGTACAGGGAGGGAGGGAGTAGGACTGAGGAGCCGAAAGGCAGCTCTCCCATCCCGGGGTGGTTGTCCGCCCTCCCCGTAGTTCTGCTCTCATCAGGTGGAGGTCCAATGGGATGCGTAGGTGGGAGGGCATGGTAGCGATTGCCAGGGGTGAAATGGAAGAGGCTGAGCCAGTACCCTGTGTGTGTGTGCGCGCCTCCATGCACACGCACATATGTGTCTTCCGGGGTCCTGGGTTGGGACAAACACCGGGGGAAAAAAGCATAAAAAAAAAAAAAAAAGCCCAATTACAAACATTATTCAGCAGTAGTTGATCAAAGCTCTAACCAGTTTCGTACAACAGTATGTCATCGGGGATCTCCTGACATTGTACTGTTGTATGAAACTGCTCTGGGCTTGATCAGCTACTAGCCTGAATGGTGTTTGTACTGGTGGCAGTTTTTAGCTATGTTTATACTGCCTTTTCTTGACAAGCTGAGGATTTTTTTCCCACGTACTATCAGGCTGTACTGCTGTGTAATCAGAGGGAGACTGTTAACAGAATGTAGGCCATCGTGTATCTCTTTGAGAGAAGCCCTACCCATCCCACTGATCTAAAGAACAAGCAATGCAGTCTTGTTGATAATCACCTCTGATGCTGCCCGGCCACATGCACCTCCACCATCACGTGCCTAACAACACCTACCTTATTTTTCAACGTCGCCACCATACCAAGGTCACTCAACCCCAACCTCCCCTCAGTGAGGCCAGATGGTACCTGATTCCAGATCCAGATGGCAGTTAACCTAACTTCGTGGAGCCCAGAAGAGACATACATGTTGGAGTAGGGGAAAAAGGGGATAAGGTTCACCTTCCCTGGGTACATTCCTATTGCAGATGGACAAGAGGTTGCCTCTGGTCCCCAGTCATCCCTGCTGCTATTCCACATTCCACTGCCAGCCATCATTCACAATCGCTAATAGTACTCAGTTATTTTTAAAACTTTCAAAATAAATTAAGAAAAATGCCTCAGTCTTAAAGTCTATCTCCACACCTCACAAAAGTGTGGTAATTGCAGGAAAACTTGAATTCTGTCCTCCTTACCTTATGGCTTCTTATTTCTTCGGGTCTGCTTGCTTCTGCTGGCCTGGGGAATGCCCTGCTCTGCTCACCTCGCTTGGTCTGCTCTTCAGGCTCTTACTCAAGTCTCTCTGGCAAAAATAAAATGACTGGGCCGGGGCACTGCTTCAGAATCTCGACACTGCACTTTCTCCTCTCCGCTCACCTCACCCGCCGCCCGGTGTAAACTGTTGCCAGTAAATTAAATTTATTTAAATCTTTGGTTTTGCTGCTCTCGTGCTCTAGCCTCTCGCATGCGCTCTGTCGCACCCTCTTCTCGTCTCTTCTCGTCTTCCGACTTCCCGCCGGAATTTACTACAGTCTGCTCCCACCATCCAGTCAGGTGACCCAGTCGTACTGACTGACAGTCGTCTCCTCCTCTCACAAGCCTTAGCCGATGCCAGATGCCATGGAAACAGGATGAGTAGTCAGGGAAGGGGAGGTCACGGTCCTTCTCCTCTCTGCTCTACCTTTTTTTTTTAAATCGGACCCCCCCCTCCTTCTTGTTTCCAGCAGATTGCAAACTACCATCTGGAAGCAGAAGATCAGAAGGGCATGGATTGTGCAGCAGTTCTACACCAGCGGCTTGGGGTCAGACCAGCTGAGATTTGCCCGACCCCCCCCCACTACTCTAGCCAGCTGGCCTCTGGGTACCCACAGGTGCGGATGTGGACAACCGTAACCTAACCAGCGGCGGTCAGGTGGCGTGGTGCTAAGCTAACTATCGCACAATTTTAAAAGAGCAGCGCGCTCCGCGCTAGACTGGAATAATTTAATTTTTGCGGTCATTTTTTCGGGGGGTGTTTGAACACCCTAAACACCCCCCCTGCCTACGCCCCTGGTGGGAGTTGTAGACAGTTTTCTGTCAGAGTTCTGTGTTTCAAACTCTATAAAGTTGTTAAAAAATCCTTTTTGAGCCATTTTTTTGGCTTAAAACATAGTTTTTTTTTTTGTATAATTTCTATTCCCTCTGTGGGTGGGGGGTGTTACCTATGGTTCCCCCCCAGTCCGGCCCAATCTCCCAGCCCCTGCTCTGCCACCAAATCCCAAGCTCTACCCCTTACCTCTGGTCCTGCACAGTGATCAGCCATGGTGGGTATGTAACCACCGCCACGGGATCCGGGGGGGTCCAGATCAGAGGGAGCATCCAGGGTTAAAGCTGGGCGGCACTGCTTGGCCGACCATCAGGTAGCACGCTGAGGTTTCTCCTTTTTCCCTTTTTCTCCCCTTACATCTGTGCTGTGCAATGACACCAAGGGACAGGAGCATGCATGCTACCGCATGCCCCCTGTCCCAGCGTCTGCCACAGTACGTCCCTCCAAGTCCACCCATGGCCTGCCATCACCCCCAGCCACCGCTAGAGGCCACTAGGCCACCGAGGCTTCCCACCCTCCTCCCCGGAGAAGGAGAGCAGTCCTACAGATGCTGGATCCCTCTCCTCCCCAATGACCCCAGATGACCCGGGCTCATTCCCGAACCCGGGTCACAAGCGTATCGCAAGGTGTGGTGTCCAGCACCTCAACCCTCAGCACCACTGAGCCAGCTGGCTTAAAACATAGTACATCGATTGTAGAAAACCATCCTGTACTCATATCATCGAGTGTTTATTGTTTGTGTGTGGATTTTGAATGTGTGTGGATTTTGAACATTAAGTCTGTGTATTGAGAGACACTTGAAGTGTGCTTTGGGGAAGGGGAGTATTTGTATGGTGTAGGCAGATTAACTGTCTGGGAGAAAAAGGCAGTCTTTTTGTTTTGGTAATGTACACTGTAATATTTTCAGAATTCTTGACATTTTTTTGTTAAATTTTGTGTTGCAGCAGTGCATAATTTTACTTTGTTGAAAATATCTGGTTATATTACTGAAGTTTTCAATTTGCCACCCATTACTTGCAGTGTGTGTGTGTGAGAGTGTGTGTGCGACATGTGCCATCAAATCACAGACACCTTTTATTGTGCTGCAGAGTAATTGCAGTATGGTGAACCTGCTATACACTGCAGCTGCATGATTTTGTACTGCTTTGTGGTCGGGAGGGATTGTGGTACATTGGTTTGGTTTTTTATGTTGCTTGCACGCATGTGCAAGAAACATAGTGCCATCATCGGAGATTTCGGAGGTGTGTCACCTCCTCCTCCAATTCAGTCAGTGAGCTGGCAGGCGCGGCCCCTGTAAGCCAATCGCATTTTGGAGCTGTCTATGACACACGCCCAAAATGCAGTGGCATATAGTTGAAAGGGGAGCTACGCCCAGTGAACACCGATAAGCCGCGAGCCCCCCACACGCAGGCGCACGCCTGGGCACATCCCAGGTAGCCGACGGGTGCCCAATCCCCGCCGCTGAGCTGCCGTCGCCCCCTCAGAGTTTGTGCCACGCTGGGAGCCCACCCCAGCGTGGCAATCAGTTATTTGGCCGACGGGGTGCCTAACTCGCCAGCTGAAGGCCCCCCGCCCTGTGCCACATTGGGAGCCCACCCCAGCATGGCAATGTCCTCGAGTATTTTTTTTTTTTAAACCTGTAAAAAAAACGGTCCCGCTGCACATCTCCCGACCCTCCCACAACCCGCACTCCACCCACTGCGCACCCAGCCTCCCCACACCCTCACCCCATATTTACCTCCCGACTCGGGCGCGACGATCTTCGTGGACTGGGAACACGCCTGCACTTCTGCAAAGCCGACCGAACTGAGGAAATGCCCGTAAGCTGTATAATGGGCCAGATAGAGGGGTTCAACTTTATTGCATATCTCAGGTATTTGGGAATTTTGCACCACTAACATAGGTTTTGGACCTTTCTCTCGTGAATGACGTCACTGTCATGGCGTTATTCGACTCGAAGGGTGATTTTGCGCAGTGACTGCACAGTGACTGCGAAATCACCCTTTGGGCCTGAATACCACCATGACATTGACAACATTCATGTGAAGGGGTCCCAAAAACCCCATGTTTAAAATTTGGTCCAAAAATTCCAAAAAATGACTGTTTTACGAGCGTGCATTGTGCAGTTCCTACGCAGGCTCCTAAGTTCGCGAAATTTCAATATTTTCACTCCAGATTTTCAACATTGCCATTTTACCACACCTTCTTATGAGCAGTACAGCTGTCATTTTTCACATCTCACCCAAAATGTGTTTCCGCCCTTGTAGCGCAGAATGGCGCAGTCGATGTTGAAATCAATATGCGGGACAAATTAAGAAAATCACAGTGACACTGTTCATGAGCAGAGGTCTTAAAATGGCTATGTTGAAAATTTGGTGAAAAAATTCCTAAAAATGACTGTTTTACGAGCGTGCGTTGCGCAGTTCCTACGCAGGCTCGTAAGTTCAAAATTTTCAATATTTTCACTCCAGATTTTCAACATTGCCATTTTACCACAACTCCTCATGAGCAGTACAGCTGTCATTTTTCACATCCTGCTCAAAACATGTTTCCCCCCATGTAGCGCACAATGGCGCAGTCGGTGTGCGAACTCAGTGTATGGGACACATTAAGAAAATCACAGTGTCACTGTTCATGAGCAGAGATCTTAAAATGGCAATGATGAAAATTTGGTGAAAGAATTCTTAAAAATGACTGTTTTACGAGTGTGTGTTGCGCAGTTCCCATGCACACTCGTAGGTTTGCGAATTTTCAATAGTTCCACTCCAGATTTTTAACATTGCCATTTTACCACACCTCCTTATGAGCAGTACAGCTGTCATTTTCACATCCTGCCCAAAACATGTTTCACCAGTAGCTGATAATGGCGCAGTCGGTGTGCAAACTCAATGTATGGGACACATTAACAAAATCACACTGACACTGTTCATGACCAGAGGTCTTAAAATGGCTATGTTGAACATTTCGTGAAAAATTTCCTAACAATGACTGTTTTACGAGCGTGCGTTGCGCAGTTCCTACGCACGCTCATAAGTTCGCAATTTTTCAAAATTTGCACTCCAATGACTTCCAAATACCTAAACAGCACATAGAAGCAAGCAACATTCGGCATTGACAAATGCTTGTTACTGTTACTGCAGTGCACTGCTCCCCCAGCTGGCAAAAGGTATTCTTTTCCATATTGGATTTAGATTGTGACTGTTGTGAGCAGCAGTGATTAAGGTGTTGTTGTGACTTTGCGCCTGCATCTGCATCTGCATCTTGTTCTTGATTGTGCAGTGCAATCTAATCTGTCTGTGCCTATGCATCTGTTTAGTTCACAATCTACATCAGCAGACCGCAAGCCACTGTTGTTTTTTTGGACTTCACATCACATTCACTGGGCCAGACTGAAAGTTCCAAAACCTAAATTGGTTTACAATTTTCTTGGTGATCCCCCAAAATGCCCACAAAGAGACGTGCAAGCAAAGCTGTTTCTGGCCATAGCACTGCTGCCAGTGGTAAGATTGTGTGTGGGTGAGGTAGAATGCAGAAGTGCACAGCTGATGTGAGGAAAGATGTTTCTCCTTCAGTGTTTTTTACAGCGCAATCAGTAGCTTCACTCATAGTTGGAGGAGATGATGTTGTCCCAGCTGGTGGTGTTAGTGCTGCCTCAAGTTCCACTTCTGACCAGTTAACCATGTCAAAAAAGATAATTGAATCTAAAGCTGTGACTGACAGTGTAGATGATGTCATACTCCCCAGTAACATCCCCATGGTAGCTGAACATGATTCTGATCATGGCGACGATAGTGCACAATGTCACATTTCTTCTACCGTGGTTGAGGTCATGCATTTGCCATGCAATTATTCACAGTGTGGTGCAAAAATATTGGGTGATGATGATGATGATGATGATGATGATGATGTTGCTGTGGTTGCAACATGTAGTCCACATGACAGCATCCAAGCAGAAGATGTGGACACAGATGATGTTGATGAATCTGATCAGGATGTCAGTGACCCCTGTTGGGAACCGGAGGAAAAGAAAGTTAAGGTGGCTGTGTCTGGGTCTGTTGGTGTTAAATCCCCCCCTTCCAGAAAAAGTTGTGATTTAGTGGTTCCAGTTGATGTTGATGATGATGATGACCCAGTAATAATGATAGGTAGCCGTGGTGGTCAGATGCAGTCCAAGTGTGTTCCGCCTAAAAAATCATGTAGTATACCCCCATTTCAGGGCTTAAAAAAATGGAGTCAAATAAGCTTCATCAGGGACATGTTAAAAGTAGGGGATCACAATCCCTTGTTTGGAATTTTTTTTTGCAAGATGCAAATGAGTCAGTTGCAATCTGCCAGCTTTGCTATGCATGTGTGAGTCGAGGTAAAAATGAGAATTATCTGGGCATGGGGGGGCAGCATACACATCTTAAGAACAGGCACATGGCACTGTGGACCCGGCACCAGAGGACAGCTAATGCCATAGTGGGGCATTCACCCTCGTCATCAATCTTAATGAGCATGTTATCCCCTTCCATGACTGTAAGACCAAACAGGAATGTTTGCAGTAGTGATGAAATAACAACAGAGGATTACTACAGGCATGATGAGGTGAAGCATAATGATTCTGAAATCTTGTTAAGTGGTGGTGAGAGTAGCAGTGGTAGCAGTGGTGGTGGTGGTCAAGGCAGTATGTCTAATGCAAGTGGTACATCAACCCCTGTGCGTAAATCTGGGAAAATAACTTCATTTGTGGATTTGTCACCTGTGCAGCCCTCTTCATCACATGTCCACACACACCCCCGTCCATTCGCAGAGCAGAGCCATTTGTCACACCCCATGCAAAACGTGTAATTCAGCCCACGTTGCAGAATGTTTTTGCCCATAACCTGACGTACCCACCCAATCATGCAGTGTCACATGAACTTAATGCTGCTGTAGCTGAAATGCTGGCAATTAATCTTTTGCCCTTCTCCTTTCTGGAGAATTCCAGATTCTGGACGTTTGTGGCACATGCCTGTCTGAAACGGAAAGTCCCATCTAGGACATACTTTTCTACCCGTGCTGTCCCTGAGTTATACTGTACTGTGGTTGACTCTGTAAGACATGCCCTTCAACATTCCTCCTCTCCATTCATCCATTTAAGTATGGATATGTGGACAAGTGGCAAAACAGCGAGGAGTTCATATTTATGTATAATTGCACATTGGGTGCAGGTGCTGAGGTTGTTTGTGCTGGTGGTAGTGTGAATAATCAGTGTAGTAAGGTGGACTGTCATGGTTGCAATTTTTCAGGAAGTCGACAGCATGCAATGCTTGCTATGCACAGTGTGACCTATTCACACACACACTGGTGAAAACGTGCTGGACTTGCTACTGACTGAAATTGATGAGTGGCTGAACCCACTGTCCCTGAGAGCTGGGTTTATAACAAGTGGCAATGGGTCAAATGTGGTTAAATGCATCACAAATGGTGGCTTTGTTTAGGTTCCATGCATGGCCCGCTGTTTAAATCTTGTGGTGCAGGAGTTTCTGCAGCACCCTGACATTCTCACTTTTCATGGTCTACAAAGGCCTGTGACCAACTTCTTCAGTTGCAGATCAAAAACAGCCTCCTGTAGCACCACCTCAAGCTGGATGTTGTCACCTGGTGGAACTCCACTTTATACATGGCAGAGAGGTTGTATGAACAATACAAAGCCATCTCAGAAAATCTTGTCATGCACACTAGCCATGACACTTCCGGATCTTCCATGTCTCTCACGACTGAACAGTGGCACCTCATGGACTCTGTAATAACAATTTTGAGGCATTTTGAATATGCCACACAGGCAGTGAGTGGCAAGTCTGGCTCCATAAGCCAGTCAAGTCCAGTGCCGAGGGTGTTGAGGCAGACATTGCTGAATCTACAGCATAGTTTTGATGGTTCTGGAGACTATGTTAGCAGTGTGTTGCTGAAACACATGCGGACACTATTTGAGCACAATCTGCCCATCTTGAGCATTCAGCAGAGTGACGACTGTGCAATAGCAACAATGCTAGACCCACGATACAAACGTGGAATTGCCTCACTATTGGAGGGAGGGCCTGAACAGGTAAAAAAATGTCAGTGGGCAACTGGTGCACTTGCTTCATGGGACACAGACGTCACGTGCCAAGGTCAGCAAACCTCAGTAGCATAATCAGGCTGCAGGTCAGTTTGGAGTAGTATCAAGCACATCCAGTAAGGGGGCTGCAGTTCCAGGTAGTCTGTCATCAAACCAGTTGTCATCAACCCACTTTGGGGTGCTTTGTCCCAAGTAGGGATTTGTGACATAAATGATTCCGGAGAACAAGATGATACATCAACCACCATACTTCATGCAGCACAGTGAATGGTTGACTCATATTTGGCTGAAAACAGGTATCTGTCAATAGCTGATAATCTTCTTTTATACTGGAGTGGAAAGGTCAGTGAATGGTCAGAGTTGACCTCAGTGGCACTGAAGTACCTGACATGCCCACCCTCCAGTGTAAGTGTCAAAAGGGTATTCAGTTCAGTGGGTGCAATATTTCAGGATCATCGTACAAACCTCTCTCCTGCAAATGTCAGCTTGCTGATATTCATAAACATGAATGAGGGCCACATACCAGCTCGAACTACAACCTCAGTATTCGTACCACCCACAGCATGGTCATGGTTGTGCTGATGTTGTAGAAATAAACCATCCTGGTGGCACTGGCAGCATGAAACAGCCTACCAGTGAGGTAGATGATGACGTGATGGAGAAAGAATTCCCTAGTGGGCAGAACTCAGAGACTGATGACTGCGAGGGCAGCTTTCTGTATGAGGATGATGATGATGAGGTTGATGTTAGTAGGTTTTAAGTGAAGTTGTTAAAAGGCTGTCACATTTTTTCTGTGGTACATGTTTTGTTTTTCAAAAAGTTAAATCAGTGTCCCACTCAGAATTACTCAAATTACATATGTCATATTTGTAACATAGTGCACACTTCTATGTCCCGCCCACCCCCACCTCTGTGTGTGTGTGACAGTGATAGTGAATGTGTTGCAGGCTGCAGGTGTTCCCCCAATACCAACACCAGAAAACCTCTGTTAGCCAAAGCCACCAGAAGATGCAGATAAATGTGAGAGAGAATGTCAGCATGTGCCCCCATGACCACCACCAGAAAACCACTGTTAGCCAAAGCCTCCAGATGCAGAGAAATGTGAGAAGGAATGTCAGCATGTGCCCCCATGACCACCACCAGAAAACCGCTGTTAGCCAAAGCCACCAGAAGATGCAGAGAAACATGAGAGGGAATGTCATCATGATGTGCCCATGACCATCCACCACCACCAGTATGCCAATGTTTTTCATTCTGTGTCCTGCCAATGCCATGGTAGATGGAGTAAGAGGGGAGACCTCATACAGTAGCCACGGCCACAAGGCTTCTTAGTTACTATCAATACTTTAAAGTGAGTATGTGTACTAATGTTTCATATTATGGAACTTCCTCTAGCTGTGTTATGTTTCCTGTTGATCTTATGAGATGCAGTGGTCAAACACATACGGTAAACTTATTTTCTTTTTTTATAGGTTAACAATCCACTCTCCTTCACTGGAGGACTATAGTACTGCAGTACTGTCTACAGCAACCTACAGGATATTCATTTCCTGACCAGTAAGTATATCAATTTTATTTCATCAGTGCTTTTTTGTTTGTCATTTTTTCAAGAATGCAAATCTGACTGACGAGTCATATAAAATAGGTGACATATAAGTCACATAATATGTTTGTCATGTACATTACACACTGTATTGCTGCAGCAGCCATGCCAGTGTTGAGCAAAGTTTGATCCAGGCCATGATGTGACAAGTTGTGTTTTTACAATGTAACTTGAGTTAAGACATAGGGACATTGACATAGTGCATGGGTTACAGGTACTAAATTTGTGATTGTGATGATTTGGTCTTCATGTGGCTTACTGAGACAGTTTTGTATCTGTTAATTATATATGACAGGATGGAACAGCCACACTTTAAACATAATGTCTTACTGCAATCAAGTACTAATAACTCCCTCTTCATCTCTTTTAGGAGGAAACTTTCTGATGCTGTGTGCTGTCATTTTTGCTTTCTCCAAATAAGTTCAACATCACACCCTCTGGGCCAGCAGATATGATGCAACAAGTAGTATGAATCCATGAGTATGACCATCAGTACTGTACTGGAAGAAGATGCAGATGAGACCTGTGAAGAATTTACCAAACAATAAACCATTATTGAAACTTGCTTGAAAATGCCCCCCCCCCCAAAAAAGAAAAAACTACTTACCTTCACTGGCTTGACAGTATTCCAATGCCACAATTCCTCATCAATCACAGAAATGTGCACCTAGTGTGACTATGTGACCTGTGATGCAAAACAATGATTACATGTATCTATGTGACAAATTATATGTATATGTATATTAGAGCAAAAAACTCCATAATCACATCAGTTAAGGTTGTTCACAGCGACAAAAGTGAGAAACTTAGTGTTGAGTTCAAAACCCCTGAACCCACTAAGCCTACCCCCAAACCAGAGTCATGCCGCATTGTCAAGCCGGCCCCAACTCTCACCCTATCACATGTGCAAAGAAGCAGAGGTATAGAGAATGGGTGAGAGTTAGACTGATGACCCCAATGCACACCCATGCCAGTTGGGGGTGGTCTGGGGTCCAAGGGGGGTTTTCAACCCTAACACCGAATTTCTTCACTTTTGTTGCTGTGGAACAACCCTAACTGATGCATTAAACAGAGTTTTTTGCCTCTAATTTCCCTTCTTTTTGACAATGATGACGACAAATAGTGAAAGTAACGCAGAAGGACCCTGCGCTCCCACCATGTGATGTCTTGTGACATAGTAACAGGAACAACAACACAAACAGAAGTGTCAACAGTGGCGCACATGGTAACGGTAACATAAATGGTAAAGGAAACGTTAATAGAAATCCAAGCACAAAGTGATGCCAAAGCGAACAGTGATGCAGACGGACATTGAAGCACATACGAAAACACAACTGGTAATGGAACAGTGATGGCAGCAGTATTTTAAATGGAAATGTTAAGTGTCACAGCAAAAAGAACACAAAAGGGAACAGAAACGGAAACGCGAACTCGAGCGCACACGTAAACGCAAACCGTAACGTGCACAGCCACGGTACCGCAATAGTAAACACAAATGCTAAAGTTAACATGAAGAATAATGCCAACAGAAACAGAAATGGGAATGGAGGCACGTACGGAAATGCAAACCGTAACGTGCATGGTCACGGAACCGCAATTGTTAACGCAAATGGTAACGGTAACAGCAACACTAACGCCAAAGGAAAGAGAAATGCAAATGCAAGCGAGTACAGAAATGCAAACTGTTATGCGCATGGTCATGGTACCACAACTGTAAATGCAAATGGTAACAGTAACAGCAAAAATAATGCCAAAGGAAACAGAAACGAAACAGAAATGTAAGCGCGTATGAAAACGCAAACTGTAACACACGTGGATCGTACCGCAATTGCAAATGAAACTGGTAATGGTAACAGCAACAATAACGCCAAATGACACAGAAACGCAAATGCAAGCGAAAACACAAACCATAATGCACATGGTGGCGTAGACGGTAATGGTGCCACAAACGGTAACGGAAACACTAACTGGCACAGTAATGAAAGAGCACACCCTTCTTTTCCCAAAAAAATGCATTGGAAAACACAGTGAAAACAAAGAATGTATACATAACAATGGGCCTCAGAGCAGAAAATGAGGACTTGGAATATTAAATTGCTTATATCTCAGGAACCGTACGACGTAGAAACAAAATGTAAATTTCATATGAATTATGACTTTCCTGGCTAGTTTAGTACTTAGCCCTCATTAGGGGACTAAGCATTTTTGTAATGAAAAGTCTGTATCTCACACCGTTTCCAAGATATGGGCCCCTGAAAGGTGAGACGGGCGCCGTAATGTTATCCAATGGGAAAAAATGTTAAATTCAGAGTGCCGTCACTGTGCTGCCCTGTAATATTTTTTCACCAAACCACCAAAAGGCACATCAGTGGGATGTTGGCTTTCTTCCCTCCAAATTTCAGCCCAAAAGAGCAAACTGTTATTTTGCAGTAGGGCGACAAAGGATTCCTGTAATGCGGCGGACGCCGTAATGTTATTCTTTGGGAAAAAGTGTCAAATTTGGAGTGCCGTAACTTTGCCGTCCTACAATATTTTTTCACCAAAACACTGAAAGGCACATCTGTGAGATGTTGGCTGTGTTCCCGCGAAATTTCAGCCCAAAAGACCAAACCGTTCTTTTGCAGCAGGGTAGCAAAGAAATGCTGTCATTTTGCCATAGCCTGGAAAAGTAGTGTCGCAATTTGCGAAAGCTTTCACAAACATTTGTGACACTTTCGTGAGTGCGATACTACTTTGTGAAAGTACTTTTTCCAGAAACTTGAAAAACATATTTCTAGGGTGTTTAACCTCAAAATAAAGACATGCCTAGCACCCTCAGGGTCCGACTAGGTAAACACAAAAAGAATTGTGTTGCTAGAGGGTCCCAAATTTAAATGCTAAGCATTTTTCTGATCACCAACTGAAAACAAAATGGTGGATTTGCGAAAGTAAAAGGGCTATTTGTGAAAGTAAAAACTGCATTTGCGAAAGTGTTGAACTTTTTGTTAACTTTTCCCATTGACTTATAATGGGAACTTGTTTTTTGAATAACTTTTGAACTGTTCAATATTTTTTCACGAAATCTTCAAAAGGCACATCGGGGACCCTGGCTGCATGTTCCCTGAAGTTTTCAGACTGGTCGCGCAAACTGTGCAACCTGTAGGTGAGAGCAAAGAAATCACAAAAAAGCGTAATTGCGCAATTGGTTGTTGCTTAATAACTCCGCAGCCATATATCCGACCAGTACGAAACTTGGCATATCCCAAGATATATCATGCCCAATTGTGCACACTAAATTTCAGGCAAATCTGTTGAACAGTGGCAAAGTTATTAAGGTGCAAAATTTGACCCTTAACCTTAAAAGTGCTACTCAACCTTAACTATGGTAGCACTACTGTGCTACCATAATATATGTGTGTGTGTGTATATGTGTATGTGTATATATATATATATATATATATATAACATATAAATAACACAGTTATGGTCAAGTTTTGTGGAAAACAATGATGGTGCCAGGCAGGTACATTAATCAACGTACCAAGGGTTGTATGAGTGTACACACAAAGGGCATCCTTCCTTTTGGGGTCAGTGCAGCACACGTTGGGCAACCAACAGCATTCTCAGTCTCATCATCTTGGATGGTAAATTCAATGATCAGGTTATCCTTCTTGCACATAGTTTGGCAAGACACTGTGCATCATCCCATCACAGTTAGCTCAACAGCAGCATTACATATAATTCCAACAGCAGCAGCAGAGCACTTAGTTATTACTGGAGTGTGGAGACTTTGCATTTGTTGTTATGCTCTCATTTCACTTCGTGTGGACTGGGGAATTTTCTGGAGACAAGACAGTAGCAGTCTGGGGATGCACATGAATTCTGGTGACTGTGTATGAACACTGCGTGCAAGACTGAGTGCGTCATTAATTCTGGGAGACTTTGCATTTGTTGTTGTGTTCTCGTTTCACTTCGTGTGGACTGGGGAATTTTCTGAAGACAAGACATTAGCATTCTGTGGATGCACATTCATTCTGGCGATTATGTGTGAACAATATTTTTGGTGCCTCAGTTATGTTTACTTTCTGTATGAATACATGCCACAAACAAACGTTCAATGCTACTGCAACTTTACTGGTGGCAAAACAAGGCACACATAAAATGCCCACTGTGCTTTGGTGCTTAGGCCTTCATTAGGAGGCACAGTACTGAATGCCTAACCGCCAAAGAGCAAGGGTCAATACTGTGTGCCTTGTTTTGTCATAAATAGAGTTGCACAAGCAGTGAAAATATTTTACTGGCATCTATTCATGTGGAGTTATAGCTTTCTGGTTTTGTTAAAGGAGCAGTCAATCCAGAATTTGCAAAAAACATGTTATGCAGAGCACTTCTCATTTGCATGTAAGGTCCTAGTGTGTCCTTCCTTCTGTCTGCTATTAGGAGTTTTTACTAAATTAGCCTGCTAGCTTTATGGTAGTTTTATGACCCCTGTGGATCTTCATGTCAAATAGGTGTATTGCCTTTATAGCTCCTACAATGCACCCTGTGTCATGTGACAGTGATGTAGCATAGCCCAAAGATTTACCATATGCACAGTTCACAACAGCTGAGCTGTTTAATTGTTCTTATCAGTGAGTGCAAATGGCTTCTGTTACAGTTTAGCAGATTGCTGAGAGCTAGGTGAGTGGGGTTTCTGGATGAAAACTGTTAGTCTTTTCAAATTACAGCATTGATGATCTGGGGCAATTTCTTGCTTTTTATTGTTGTGTGTAGTTTGATTAAATTAAATTTTAAAATGAAAACATTTACTACTGCTAGCTAGACTTGACACATATAGAAAATACAAATAGCGAATGACAGCTATTTAGTAGCTGTTTTCTTACAGAAACTCCACTCAGCTAGCTCTCAGGTATCTGTTAAACAGTAACTTGCCATGTGTGATCACTGGATAAGAACAGTTACACGGCTCTGCTGTTGTGAACTGTGCATTTGCTAAATCGATGGGCTATGCTACGTCACTGTCACATGACACAGGGTGCATTGTAAGTAAAAGAAAGGCAATAAATATATTTGAGATGGAGATCCCCAGGGGTCGTAACTCATAAAACTACCATAAAGCTAGCAGGTTAATTTAGGAAAAACTCCTAATAGCAGACAGAGGGAAGGACACACTAGGACTTTACATACAAATCAAAACACTCTGCATAACATATGTTGTTGCAAATATTGGGTGGACTACTCCTTTAAGTCGGAATAATGAGGGCAAAGGCAACCCTTTTTACTTAAAACAAAGTTATGCAAAACCAGAACAGCACACACACTTAACAGAAGCGGGGGGAGCAGGATAAAAACTATGAAGTACAGAAATTGAATCAACAGGGTAGACGCATTCAGAACAGAAGAAGACAAGAAAAAAATGTGCATAAAAAAGGGAAAACAATTACAAGATACAGGGTGGAAGGGTCAGGGGCAACATAGGACTATATTTTTTATTACAGAGGGTGGTGGGGGTACAATGGAGGAAAAACTAAAAAACTAATGCTCAATGTCATGGTAGGACAACAGCAGTTGGAGCATGGCCATCATCTGCAGCGGATGGTCCTCGATCCACTTCACCTGCTGTTTGACATTGGTCAGGCACTGGTTGGCAGCACCCAGTGCACTCCATAAAACTGCCAAATCAGCCTGACTTACAGGCAGTTCTGTGGGGTTGCCACCAGTAGGAGGTGCTGTAGCTTGTGGTGGTGGGTGCTGGTGGAGCAGCAGGTGCTGCCGTGGCACTCCTCCGCTTAGCGCCATGTGCAGCCACCCCCTCTGCCACAGAAGGGCCAGCAGGAGCAGTCCTGGCCCATTCTGTGACAGCAGTCTGCCACTCCTCCCAGTGGTGGTTCAACATATGGGTGCGCTGGCCCCTGGTCCCCTGGTGACTTCCCCGGGGGGCACGCTGCACCTACACACCACAGATCTGGCAACTTACGATACTACTGTCCCCTTGCACACCATCAAAAAACTCCCAAACTAGGGAGGTACGGGGAGGACCAGGCATAGGTGGGGGGGGTGGCCCAGATGATATGGGAGCCTGTGGCTGAGGCTCCACACTTAGGGCTGGGGGTGGAGGCACATGCTGCTGAGGTGCTGCTGGCACTGGAGGTGGTGCCACTGACAAAGGAGGTGGTGATGGTTCTGTCACAGCGGCAGCACCAGCACCAGCTCCTCCTGCTGCAAGGGGGGGGGGTGCTGGCAAGATCTGATTGCAGTCCAGCCGAAACTGGCCCCTGCACCACAGAAATGCCCCGGCCCCAGATCTTCCCTCCTCCATTCTAATTTCTGCCTTGTGGCCCAACACAGTCACACACACGCACACGCACCAACTAATAAAACAAAGAATTAATAAAAAAAAAAAAAAGAAAGAAATCCACAGAAGAACTAATAAACAAAAAATAACATCAGAAAAAAAAAACGAGAAAGATTTGGCTTTTAATCAGCATTTTTGAACTCTGCCTCTAACACTCTCTTTCTATCCTCTCTACAGGTTCCTCTCTCTCTTTCTCCAAAGGGAAAAGTGAAACTATCTTCTAGGGAGTCACTTCCTTCCTGCCTGGCTAAAGCATGTGACTTACACTACTGTAAGCCATGTGATGTGTGGGGGGCTGCAGTGCACTGTCAATAGACTTGTCACTCAGCCTTAATTCACCTTAAGGCAGAGTAACAACATGAAGTGATTATTACAAGGCAAAGTGAACCTTTAAAGTGGGCACTTGGCAGGCGGAATTTTAATTCACTGCATCTCTACATACCATAATGCTTTTTCGACCAGGCAAGGGGGTGCCTGTCCTCTGCAGAAAGAGGCTCCATCTGAGGATCCACAACCTGCATGTTGACAGTGAGGGAGATTGGCACAGTAATTAGGGGAACTCATCATCTTCATTAGTGTGCATGCCCTGAATGTTCCAGACTGAGCATTTTCTGACAGTGTACTCTGGGCAATACTGGGGACCGCAGCTAGCACCATTCTTGGGGGTGATCTTAACATGGAAACAGAATCTGACAGCAGATAAGGATCACTCAGCCCACCTAGTCTGCCCATTTTTCCCTACCTACTGTTATACTGCAGACCCTACCTGATCTCCAGCTCTACCCCCCATTGCCTTACCACTAAGGCTCCCTTATGCCTATCCCATGCATTCTTGAACACCACTACAGTTTTAGCCTCCACCACCTCTGCTGGGAGGCTGTTCCAGGCATTCATCACTCTTTGTTTGAAGAAGTACTTGCTCACACCTTAACGTCACAAGAAAGAACTGCACTCCGCGGTGATAATGCTAATGCAAGTTAAACATTTATTGTGCACATTTTCAAATATAATAAACCATTATGGAAGGCAACCATTGTGAAAGGCAACTCCAACCAGAAGCCCCAGCACTTCGATCAATGTATTTATTCATTTGATAACTGGGTAGGTACACTGGTCCCAGGGACCATTTTCAGGCATGACCCTGGCCATCGAGATGGCACAATGCAGCACATGATACAGGGTGAAGGTAGCAACAGCAATCTCACTGTACAAATACAAAAGGTAGGAACTAGCAAAACAGGGAAAATTCAATAAGTTGGGACAATAAACAGGATACAACTTCCATAGCGAGACCGAGAGACTTATAATACACTATAATAACTGGGGTATCAACACAACAGTACAAAATCAATATACTACACTATAATAACTGGAGTATCAACACAACAGTACAAAATAAACATACAATGGACGAAGAGCAGGGTACGATTGTAGAAGCAAGAATGAAAAACAAAATGTATAATAATAACTGGGGTAACAACTAGAAAAAGGTTAATGCAGAAAAGGAAGTGTGAACAAATTCGGCTTAAGCATTGATTACCAGCAGTATGGCACCACCGAATCATGGGTAGGGGGCATCCATGGTAGCTGAGGAGCAGCTGCATGTTATGCTAGATAGTAGTAGCTTCTTGTACTGCTCCTTGGATATCTTGGGGGGCCCTGAGGATTGTAGTGCAGTTGGGAGGGAGTTTCAGAGCTAAGGGGTAGCTCTGGAGAAAGCTCTCTGCCCAATCTCAGTAGTAGACCTTGGACAGGAGAGAAGACATTGGGTGGAGGACCTTAGGGTTCTGGAGTCCTGTTTGTTACAGAGGAATCTGGACAGCGAGAATCTAGCACTGACATGCAGTGGCTTAAATTTGAGAGAGCCTAGGAGAAAATCCCTACAGGTCTGAGTGGAGAGCCACCCGAGTGCTGAGTAGAGGGAGCAGTGGTGAGTTTGAAATGGGGCCAGTGTGACAAATCTGCAGATGTTATTGAATGCAATATTAAGATGAGAAAGAAGACAGGATGAGGTTAAAGTTATGATGGAAAAGCAGTAGTCAAGAAGAGATAGGAGGGTGCCCTGTCCAATAGCCAATCTCACTCCCGGGGTAATGAGATGTTTAAGGCAGTAGCAGATGCTCAGTTTCTGATTTATCTGTTTAATGACTAGACTGATGTGATTTTTAAATGCTGGGAAAGGGTCAAGTGTGACCCCTAGGTATTTAAAAGACAAGGTGTTGTCGAGGAGGGTTCATCTGGGGCCAGAATGTAAAGGAAGTCTTTGGGCCCAGCAGAGCATCTGGCGGTCCAGGGCTTAGACCCAAATAATATGGATTTGGTCTTTTTTGTATTGACTGTGAGACTGCATGCTGTAAACCATCTGTGTGTGGAAGAGAAATTATTGGATAGTGAAAGGGATAGTTTGTGAGGGCTGTTGTCATTCCTAAACAGGATGAGGTCATCTGCATACACAATCTTTTGGCATCCTGAGCAATCCTCAAGAAGTGGGTTAATGGAGAGAGAAGAGGACGGGTCTCAGTATGGACTCTTGTGGGACACCTCTTTGCACCTGGAGAGGGCTAGAGAGGACCCCTCCAAGATGGACCATTTGGGATCTATTTGATAGTTTCTGAGCCATTCTGTGGCACTAGTAGCAAAGCTGTAAGAGTAGAGTTTGCGGAGAAGTAAGTCATGATCAACTAAATTGAAAGCTTTGGAAAGGTCAACAAAAATAGCCCCAGTGAGTTTGCTGTTATCTGCTTCCCATAGGACATGATCAATAAAATGAGCCAGAGCATTGGAGGTGCTGAAACCTTTTTGAACCCCATGTTGGTTGGGAGATAATAGACTGTATTTTGAGAGATGGTCTGCAATTTACAGAAATACTGTTTACTCAAGGACCTTGCTCAGGTGGGAGAGTACGGAAACCGGTCTGTAGTCTTCTGGGAGTTTTGGGTCGCCTGACTTAAATAGGGGAACAACTCTGGCCTGTTTCCAAAGTAGGGGAAAGAAAGCTGAGGACAGATAAGTTAAAAAGGATAGAGAGGGGATTAGCAATAAAGTCTGCAGACATCTTGAGGAACCGAGGGCAGAGTCTATTGCTCCCAGCACTTCCAGAGTTAGGTAGGCACGGAGTATCACCAGACCTCTGAGGAAGAGGTGGCTCTGAGGCAGAAAGGAGGACAGCAGGTCTTGACAGGCCCCATCAGATCCAGATGTGAGGATGTCAGGTTTGGAAGGAAGATTTGCAAGGAATGCATCCAGGTTGGTGAATTTGTTGTTCAGAATGTCCACAGCTATGGTTGGCTCCATTTGTAGTCCTTCATCCATGAGCACATTTATTGTGTTTTGCTTGGGACCAGGTTTTGTAAAGAAGCTTACAGAGGACCAGAACCAACGAGGGTCCCCAAGGTTGTGGGTCTGCTGATTCTTAAGGAAGGTGGTTTTAAAGAGTTTGGATTCATGCTTACAAAGATTTCAGTCTCCAATAATTGAACCAGTTTGTGGGGATTAGTGAGGCTTTAAACGTGGCCCAAGATAAGTCCCGCTGCTTCATTAGTGACAGAAGTTCTTTGCTGAGCCATTTGGAGTTGTCACCCTTGATACGATGTGTGATGACTGGGAAATGTTTGCCCTGTATAGAGGATACAGACACTGTGGAGCATCCAACGGCTGAGGGATTGAGTAAAGGGTAGACCAGTCTACTGCTGAAATATCAGCATGAAGTTCGGCCAAGCCAAAGTTGAAAAAATCCCTAAAGTAGAGAAGCCTGAGTTGTGGATGAGGGCTATCACAAGACCAAATGCAGTATGTGGGGGAGTGGTTGCTGATGGTGTCGGATAGGACCCATGCCAACTTGATCCCATCCTCCCTATTGGTCAGAATCCAATCAAGGAGAGAGTGATTGGAGAATCAGACATTCAGCTGAGTAGGGGAGTAGATAATTTGGGATAGGTTGCTTTGCTTAAGGTGTTCCATGTATTTAAACTGTTTGCTTGTCAGCCAACTGAGATTGAGATACCATACCTCTATAATGTCCCTTGTGGGGTAGAGTTGCTCTATTGTACTGGTTAGCTGAGTGAGAAACATAGAAACATAGAAGTTGACAGCAGATAAGGACTGCAAGGCCCATCCAGTCTGCCCATTTCTTTTTCTACCTTATAAATGTGCCATCGGCCTTTGCTCTGCCAATGGCCTATCTGTTCATACTCATCTCTATTGCTCCCTTATGCCTATCCCATATCTGTTTGAAGCCCTGCACTATATTCATATACACCCCTTCTTGAGGTAGGCCGTTAGATGCATCCACCACCCTTTCTGTGAAAAAGAACTTCCTCACATTTCCCCTTAATCGGCCTCCCTCTAATCTCATGCTGTGTCCTCTTGTCCTGCTATTTTTCTTATATTGAAACATGTTAAACTCTTTCACCTTGTTAATGCCCTTAAGGTGTTTGAATGTTTCGATCTATCACCTCTCTCCCTCCTATGCTCTAGGGTATACATATTGAGCTCTGTTAATCTGCACTCATATGTTTTCTGATGCAGTCCCTGTACCATTTTGGTTGCCCTTCTCTAGACTGCCTCAGTTTGGTTAATGTCCTTGTAAAGGTGTGGCCTCCAGTACTGCACGCAGTACTCCAGATGGGGCCTAACTAGTGTCTTGTAAAGAGGGATTTTTACCTCCCTCTTCCGACTTGTGATACCCCTACTAATACACCCCAACATCCCCCTAGCCTTAGCTACTGCTTTAGTGGTCTGCTTGGATTATTTCAGGTCATCAGTGATGATGATGTCCAAGTCTCTTTCTTCCCTTGTAACTGCCAGCAACTCCCCTCCCAGCCTATAGGTGACTTCAGCGTTTCTCTTCCCTATGTGCATGATCTTGTACTTCTTTGCATTAAACCCCAGTTGCCACTCTTCCGACCATTTTGACAGTTTATCCAGCTCTCTTCTCATTCTGCCCACCCCATCTGGATCATCTACTCTGTTGCAGATCTTGGTGTCATCTGCAAACAGACAAACCTCACCCTCCAGTCCATCTGCAATGTTACTGATGAAGATATTGAAGAGGACTGGCCCCAGGACTGATCCCTGAGGTACCCCACTTGTCACTTGCATCTCTTCTGACTGTACCATTTACCACCACACTCTATTTTCTGCCCGTCAACCAGTTTGCCACCCAGTTGACCAACTTCTGACCCACCCTGAGCCTACCCATCTTATTAATCAATCTTCTATGTGGAACAGTATCGAAAGCTTTGCTGAAGTCAAGGTAGGTGACATCAACTGCTCCCCCCTTGGTCCCCCACTCTGGTTACCCAGTCAAAGAAATCTATGAGATTAGTTTGACAGGACCTTCCTTTTGTAAACCCATGCTGTCTTGGATCCTGTGCTCCTATGGATTCCAGGTGTTGCACTATCCTTTCCTTAAGGAGTGCCTCCATAATCTTGCCTACTACTGAGGTAAGACTGACTTATCTGTAGTTCCCCACCTCCTCTCTGCTACCACTCTTGTGGAGTGGGATCACATGAGCCCTTCTCCAGTCTTCTGGGACCTCTCCTGTGCTCAGAGACTCACTAAACAGTTCTGATAATGGCACTGCTAGTTCCACCGTTAGCTCCTTTAGTACCCTGGGATGTATGCCATCAGGTCCCATTGCCTTGTCCACCATGAGCTTATCGAGCTCTTGTAGGATCCTTTCTTTTGTGAAGGAACTACTGCACACCTCCTTCCCCCCTGTGTCCATGGTGCTGAGCTATGGGCCCTACCCTACCTTCTCTTCAGTAAATACTGAGCAGAAGTATCTATTTAGGATAGATGCTTTTACATGGTCCTCCTCCTCACATGCCCCCTTATCTCCTTTGAGCTTAGCAATGCCAACTCTAGACTTTCTCCTTTCACTAATGTATCTATAGGAAGTCTTGTCACCTTCTTTTACTGTTTGTGCTAATGTTTCCTCAGTTTTGGCCTTTGCCTAACTTACTGCCTTTCCTCCTTCCCTTAGGGAAGTTTGGTATGCCTCCCTGTCTTCATCCTGCTGTGTTCCCTTATATTTCCTGAAGGCCAGCCTTTTGGCTCTGACCTTTTCTGCTACTGTGTTTGAGAACCAAAGTGGCTCACCCTTCCCCCCATTTGGTAGTGAGCCCTTCTATATTACCCTTGGGAGGATTGTAAGCAAACCCCATGTATAATTTCTTGGTGGACTCCAGGGTTAGATCAGTGATGATCCATTCCAGAGTGGAATCTACTGCCACGCTTGTACAGTAGATATGACGGATATACTATGCAATCCCTAAACTCAGCATACAGAGTCAATCTGCCTGAAATAAGCAGCCCTGAGCGGATTGTATGCCCAAGAGCAATATTTTGGGCATTACAACTGAAACTAAGTGTCAAATGTAGGGGGCTTAGCCCCCTGCACCACCCCATGAGGGGGGCTCCACCCCCCACACCCCCCGTAACTAAAATAAACAACTCCAAGGGGGAGGAGACCGAGGAGTGAAACAATAAGTGTTACAGGGAGTGTGTTCCATAAAAGGATATGCCCAGTCCAGAAGCCGGGTCTGAGGGAGCGTGCTGGCAGAGCTGCTGGTGGTATATCCCTGTACACCACCGGAGCAGCTTGGCCAACTTGTCAAATCGACTGTTCCTTGACATGCACGAACAGGAGTAAGGTAGCAACCAGTCACATTCACTACCTTACTCCTGTAAGAATCCATCACTGGGATGCTCACTA
This sequence comes from Neoceratodus forsteri, assembly GCA_016271365.2. Classification (NCBI taxonomy): domain Eukaryota; kingdom Metazoa; phylum Chordata; order Ceratodontiformes; family Ceratodontidae; genus Neoceratodus; species Neoceratodus forsteri. The sequence continues at coordinate 985,439,939 of CM057452.1, read as the reverse complement.
TTGGGACACTACACCTATCGGGCAATAGTGCCCGGGCAGGTGTGTGTTGGGATAGTGAGCCACAGGAGTTTATAAGGGTACCGATATGACAGAGGCAGACAGGTGATCCTTAAAGAGCAAGAGCACCCCATCACCCTTTTCATTCCCTGGCTTGTCATTTCTAAGTAGGGTATAGCCCCTGATGAAGATCTAATTGATCGAAGCAGGGCTTTTGGTTGGAGTTGCCTTCCACAATTTTTGCCTTCCATAATGATTTGTTATTTTTTTTTGCAAATGTGCACAATAAATGTTTAACCTGTTTTAGCATTATCTGCTGTGCAGTGTAGATCTTTCTTGTTACACTGGATTGTCTGTTTGGAGTTAGCTGCCCTTGAACTGCACCCAGCCTGGTCTCTGGTGTCACGAGCCATTTTTTGTATACTTCCTCCTATCTCTCCTGAGTCTACCCCCCTCCAGCTTAATAACATGACCCCTTGTTCTCCAGCATCTTTTTTCTTAAAAATTCTTCCCTCTTGTACCTTATTATTCCCATGAGTTATTTGAAAGTCTCTAGCATATCCCCTCTCTCCATCCTTTCCTACACGATGTACATATTGAGCTCCTTCAGTCTTTCCTCATAGAATTTTTTATGCAGACCCTGCACCAGTTTCATTGCCCTCCTCTGGACTGCCTCTACTCTGCCTATGTCCTTCCAGAGATGAGGTCTCCAGAACTGGACACATTACTCTAGGTGAGTTCTCATGTCTCACCAGTGATCTATACAGAGGTAACAATACCTACCTCTTTCTGCTGGTGATACCTCTCCCTATGCACCCCAGCATCCCACTAGCTTTCCTAACTGCCTTTTCACACTGCCTGGCCACCTTTAGGTCATTAGATATGATTACCCCCGGTCTCTTTCCTGTTTGGTGGTTGTCAATACCACTCACCCCATTTTGTGCTCTGCCTCAGGGTTTCTGTGACCTATGTGCATGATTTTGCACTGAAATGTAGCTGCCATACCCTTGACCAATCCTCTAACTTTCTCAGATTACTACTCATTTTCTGCCCCTCCTGGAGTGTCTACCCTATTCCAGATTTTAGTATCATCCACAAAAAGGCAGACTTTCCCAAGCTGCCTCTCTGCAATGTCACTAATAAAGACATTAAACAGGACCAGCCCCAGTTCTGATCTCTGTGGCACCCTGCTGGTCATCCTCCCTTCCTTGGAGTGAACTTTGTTTACCACTACCCTCTTACGCCTATACCTTAACCAATTTCTTGTTAAAGATTTTATTAGTTGAAGGAACAAGCACCACTCATGCACAAAGATATAAAAACACAGACAGGATCCAGTACCATACCGCAACATTTGGTAAGTCTGGATCTCCAATGCCAAACCTTAACACCAGGTACAGTATCTTTATCTGGAAACAGCTGTGCACAGTAGAACTGAAATGAATTCATGCTGGAACTATATAAGGAAAAAGAAAAAGAAAGTTATATCATAGCTGGGTCCCTTTATAAAGGAACACCTATCAGACTATGACCTGATAGTCTTAACCAGTGTACATAAAGAACATGAAAACCTGGACCCTGTACATACACTTTAGGGACAAAGTGGTGGGTTCTAATAATGATATGTTAACTAAGAAAAACTATACAGTGGATTCCACTTGTATGCACACCCTCGGGACCATTCGTGTTTGTGCATACAAGCAGAATGTGCATACAAACGAAATGCCCAAAATCACAGGAAACGCTAGTCCGGTAATCAGTAAATTTTAAAATACGAGATCAAGTCTGCTTACTAGCATTAGCAGTGATCACCTCCAAATGAGCTGATGTCGGAGGTGTTATTTCCTGATACTCTTCATTGTCATTTACCTCTGTTTGGGTACCGAGGACCGAGCTGCAGACTTCCTCGTCAGTGACAGCTCCCAATTTTGGCTCCTCAGCATCAGTCTGGGCATAGGTAGGGAACTGTTCTGTGTCCGTGAATGTAGGGGGTATTACAGGAGCCATGTCTTCTATGCCTGCATTGGGGGAGGAAGATCGATTAGCAGATTGGAAATCCTTAATGACAATAAGGAGAAGGCTGTTTGTTACCCCAGCAACTGCTAATTGGTCCTATTAGCAGTGTGTTCCACTCTGGATCTCACTGATTAGCACCGATTATCATCATGTCTCCCTAGAAAACAAAGCAAACTGACTGAAAATATGTGCATACATCCAAAAAAACTAGTGCATACAAATGGAAGATTTATAATGGGAGGTATAGGATGAAAATCGGGATATTGCGATTTTGGGTATACAACAGAAATATGCACACATCCGAATTGCATAGAAGTAGAATGTACTGTATACAAAAAGGCAATCCCAACTAAAGGAAGGGGGGAAACAGTTAAATACCACATAAAACTCATCTAGGAGGGAACAGAATTAGAAGATACAGAGGCTAGGTTAGAGGAGGCATCATGACAAAATTTTGAATTAAGAAAGGGCTGCCAGCATTCTTCAAACTGTGAGATAAGGCCCCCTTGCCAAACAGGAGAGTCTCTCTAACATAGCCCCTTGGGCCACCACCAGAAGGAATTCCTGAAACGTAGGGATATCAGGGGATCTCTATCTTATCAGAATTAATCTTTTAGCGATAGCCCCTATACTAGTGATCCACTTGGCCCCAGGGGAGCCTTTAGGTGTGGACAGGTTCCCACACCCCAAAAGAAGAAGAGAGGGGTCAGGGGCAACCAGGGGAAAACTTGCTGAAAACATGTCTGGATTGAGAGCCAGAAGAGCTGAAGCGAGGGACAGGACCAGAAAATGTGGAATAAGTTAGCCCCTCAATTGACATACCTCCAGCAATTATCTACCAGAGTAGTACCCATACACTTAAGTTTGGCGGGGTCCCTATACCACCTATGAAGGGTCTTATTCATGATGAGGTGGGTACAACCATCTCTACACGCTTTATGGATCCTTATCCAACCATGTGCCCATGGCGTTCAGAGATAGAGATCTGTAGGTCCAATTCCCACTGAACCCTAGCAGTCCGAGTAGGGTCCTTTGTGACATCTCTGAGGTCCAAATAAATCTTACTGGCTCTATTTTTATGGAGCTTGCCCCATATGCTAATAGGGTGGGGATCTTGAGGGATCTCCTTTGTGAGCGGAACAATGGGTAGATGGTAAATAGCTTCCTTGATTTGGAGGTATCTCCAAAAATGGGATGTAGGTAGATGGAAGCGGATTCTCAAGGCCGCAAAGGATTCAAGTAAATATGTACCTGGAAGTAGGAGGTCCTGAATCAGAGCAATAACCTGAGCTTCCCAAAATCGCCAGTGGGGCATACGATTCCCTATTTGTAAGGCAGGGTTATTCCACAAAGGGGTAAATTCCCACGGGGACGGATTCTGACTTAGGAGGGCACAGGCTCTTTTCCAGTATGTAACAGATGTCAATATAGTGGGGGAAAACCCAGAAGGAGAATTTTTTGTCTTGTATAGGGCTACTGCAGTGGGTGTAGCATTCAGTAAGAAAGCTTCTAACGGTAGCCAAGAGGGAGAGGCCTGATTGATTGTAGAGAACCATTTAATCATCTGAGCAGAAACATAGGCCATGTGGTACCCTTGTAACCAGGGGAGTCCCCAGCCCCCTCTGCTCCAATGCTGTCTTAATTTTAGTTTGCTAAATCTGGGACGGGTCCCTTCCCATAAAAAATTGCCCATGAGGGCCTCCAATTTATGAAACTATTTCTGGGGTATGGGCACAGGTAAGTGAACCAAAATATATATCATCTTTGGGGCAGCCATCATCTTAATTGAATCAATTTTCCCCACTAACGACAGTCTCAGGGCCTTCCATCTGTCGAAATCCAATTTGAGAGAGTCTATAAGATTAATGAAATTAACAGAAAGCATTTTGTCTAGGTTCAGATGCAGGATTATGCCCAGATATTTAATGCCGTTTGGGGCCCATTTTAAACCCAAAGCCGTAAAGCTGTACTTACGGGTATCCGAATTTAATGGAAGGACTTCAGTTTTGTACTGATTAAGCTTAAGACCTGAGACCTGGGAAAACTCAGCTAATAAAGTGAAAATGTCTTTTACCACTTGAGGAGTATGCTCTGTAGTAATGAGAAGATCATCAGCATACAGAAAAGTTTTGGCAATGGAGTTCCCCACCTGTACCCCAGGAATTCGGGGGGTCTCCTGGAGGGCAATGGCGAGGGGCTCCATAGCCAGGACAAATAAAATTGGAGAAAGAGGGCACCCCTGCTTTGTTCCTTTCTGAAGGTGAAAGGGCACAGACAAGATGCCATTGGTCAAGACAGAGGCCTTGGGGGAGGCATATAGGAGTTTGACCCAGGAGATAAAATTGGGACCCATTCCCATAGCAGAGAGAGTATGAAAAAGAAAGGGACACTCAATTGAATCAAACGCCTTTTCAAAATCAAAGGCCAGGGCAACAGCCAGTGTCCTAGATGATTTAACAAGGTGCATCAGCGAGATCAAAGTTCTGTGGTGATCTGATCCAAGGCGGCCTTTGACAAAGCCAGCCTGTGAAGGATGTATTAATCCCGGAAGGAGATGATCAAGCCTAGTTGCCAGGACCTTAGCCAGAACTTTAGCATCAGCATTGATGAGTGATATAGGGTGATAACTACTGGGGGAAAGCAAGTTTTTCCCTTTTTTTTGGAAGAACCGTGATGGTAGTTTCTCTCAAGGTAGGATGAAGTTCGCCCACTGATATGGAATGACGAAAAGCATGAACTAGGTACTGGGCCAGATTAATACCTGGGGTTCTATAAAAATCTATGGGCAGCCCATCCCTCCCTGGGGCCTTGTGTAGGTTCATGGACCTGACCGCTCTGGCCACTTCTTCCTCTGTGATCTGGGTATCCAAAATTTGAGAGTCCAACTCTGGGACTCGAGGAATAGGTAATGAGTTTAGAAAGTCCTGAATTTTCGATAGATCAGGGGGATTGGGAGAGGCATACAACTGTTCATAGAACCTAGTCATGATCTCATTAATCCCTTTTTGTGAATAGCATACACCCCCTTGCTCGTCTGCCAGGGAGTGGATCATACGGGAGGCTTGTTGATGTTTCAAGTGGTAGGCTAGAAGTTTACTGGCCTTCTCCCCCCCTCTAAGTAGGCATGCCGAGTTCTTCGTAAATTCAGTTCAGCTTGACCAGTAAGGTGGGCATTAAGTGAGATTCTGGTACTAATCAACTGAGCCATCAGGGTCTGGGAAGGAGCTTGAGACCTTAACCAATTTCTTACCCAGTTTACCATCTTTGGAACCACTCCTAGGCTGCTTAGTTTGCTTATGAGTCTCCTATATGGAATGGTGTTGAAGGCCTTACTGAAATGTGAAATCTAGGTAGGCCACATCCACTGCTCCACCCTGATCCAATTCCCTGGTCACCCAGTCAAATAAATCTATCAGATTCATTTGACATGACCTCCCTCTTGTGAATCCATGCTGCTTTGGATCTTTTATGTTTCTGTCTTCAAGATATTCCACAATCCTTTCCTTTAATAGTGAGCCCATTAATTTCCCCACCACCGAAGTCAAGCTGACTGGCCTGTAGTTGCCAGCCTCCTCCCTGCTACCACTCTTGTGAAGTGGGACTACATCTGCCCTCCTCCAGTCCTTTGGAACCACTCCTATCTTAAGTGAGTGGTTGTTCAGGACTGTTAGAGGTGCAGCAAGTACCTACCTGAGCTCCCCCAATATCCTTGGGTGAACTCTGTCTGGCCCCATTGCATAGTTCATGTTCAAATTTGCAAGCTCCTTCAGGACTCTCTCCTCTGAAAAAGAACTTTGTTCACTTCCCTTCCTTCGATGCTTCTGTTGCTTTTCCATGGCCTCTCTCCTTCCCCTTCCTCTGTGAATACTGAGCAAAACTGTTAAGGATGTCTACTTTTTCCAGGTCCCGCTCCACCCAATTCCCCCCTTCCCTTCTTAGCCTTAGAATCCCTCCCCTGGTCTTCCTTTTTTCACTTACATACCTGAAAAATATCTAGTCTCCTTTCGTTACTGCCTGGACTATTCTCACCTCCATTTGCACCTTTGCACTCCTTACTGCTTTCCCTGTGTCACTCTGTTTCTCCTGACACACCTCCCTATCCTCCTCCCTCTGTGTCTTCTTATACCTCCTGAATGCTAACTTTTTTGCCCATACTGCACCTTCCCAGTCACCTCTTCTGAGAACCATAGTGGTCTCTTTTTCCACTTGCTTTTGCTCACTTGCCTGATGCAGAGTTTTTTTTTGTCTCCACTATGCCCCTCTTAGCTTCGTCCACTGTTCCTCCACTCCACCCAAGTCCCCCCCCCCCCATGCCAGAGCATCCCTGAGGCATTCACCCATCATTTTAAAATCAGCCCTCCTGAAGTCCAGGACCCTCACCCTTATGTGGTTCAATTCTGACAGAGTTCTTATATTGAACCACACTGTACAGTGATCACTGGTCCCCAGGTGGTCTCCCACCATGATGTCTGCAACCCTGTCTCCTTTAGTGAGTACCAGGTCCAGAAGTCCAGTATTGCCACATCATGAGTGAGTTCTAAGGAATGCCCCCTGCAGGGAGTCCAGGATGTCCCTTTTCCTAGCTGAAGCTGCTGCTGGGAGGCTGCAATCTACATCTGGCAGATTGAAGTACCCCACCAGCCGCACCTCCCCCTTATTTGCTATCTTTTGGATGGCTTCCATCAGAACCTTATCCAGCTTCCAGGTTTATAGAGCATGCCAATGTGAATAGTGGCTCCATTCTCCATCTCTAGGGTGACCCACAGTACCTCTGCCCCCTTCCATGTATCTCCTCCTCTCAGCCCACAGAGCTCACTGCAGCACTACACAAATTAACTACAGCCAACATCTGCGAACTGTGTTTGCCCATTGCCGTTTATGCCCCCACCCCCTCACCCTGAGTGGGCTCTACCCTTAGATGTAGTCTAGGTCACATGATATATCACATGACTCATCCCCTCCCAAACCAATTTCCCTAGTTTCTGTATTGTTCGTTATTCTGCATGACGACTAGGAGTCACTGTTGAGCCCCTAATCACCTAGTGTCCTTAGCATAATTTAACTAATTTGTTGCTATTTCTGAGCCCTTCTCTATGACACCCTACCTTTCAACCATATCCCTAGTGAACTTTATTTACTTCCTCCTAGAATCCATTCACCAGGATTCAAACCCCTGACCCTTTGCACTGTAGTCAGGGACTCTAACCTCTAAGCCATCCTGTTGGCCACACTTTTGTCTAACTTTCTCCACTCCTTATACCTCATCTTAGCCACATCTCATTTTATGCATAATTTAATTTAATATAAGCATAATTGTAATAACTGTTACAAAGATAAACTGTCCTCTTCCTTGCTATCCGCATCCCCTCCATTCAAGGAACTATACTTCCTAGTTAAACACTACTGTTTATCAACAGTCTGCCACTATGCTACCACCCTCATACTTCATTTCATCCTAATTTTCCCAATCCTATCCCTCCACACCCTTTCCTGTCCATCTCTCTCGCCTGCCTTTTATCTCCCCGCCACTTAACTCCTCTTCCTTTTCAATCTATCGCGCAAGCTGCAACAACATAGGCACAATATACATGGCATTATTTCCCCATTATATTGTGTTCTTCCCTCTTATCATGGCCTAACTCTTCGGCAACTCTAAGGCTTCTAAAATTAGAGACATTCCCATCCAAATACCCAGATCCCAGATCCCGCTCTCAATCAGGTCCCATTCTAGGTATAAGAGCTCTAAACTGCACTTCTTCATCTTACTACTCCTACTTCTTGCATCTGAAGACATTCATCCCAACCCTGGGCCTTTCCCCCACACTACCCCTTGCTGTACAGCTACGATTACTTATGGACCCTACTCAAAATTACTGGACCTTCACTGGGGCCTAAAATTTCTCCATGTAAACATACGTAGTCTCCTACCTAAAACTGATCTGCTGTAACCCCTTGCTGTGTCTCTCGTCCCAGACATTTTTATTCTCACAGAATCATGGCTCACTCATAAAATATCTGATAACTCCATCACTATACCTGGTTACTCCATCATAAGACAAGACCGTGCAAGTAGGGGAGGTGAAATAGCAATGTACATTTCTTCTATCCAATATAATACCATCCTGTCCTCATCCATCCCAGCGCCCTATTAAGAACTCATTATCAGGCTATCCTTGCCATTCTTGGACCCCATTTTTTGTGGCCTGGGTATACTGTCACCCTGGACTCCCTCCCACTACTGCTGATGACCTCATTTTCACCATAGTATCCCTCACATCTTCAGGTGAGCTATATATCTTGGGGGACTTCAACCTCAATTGGCTGGCACCCTCCCAAAGCAAAATACATACCAAATTAGTTGCACATAACCTAATGAAACTAATCAACCAACCAATATGGTTAAATCAAAAATGCATAATCATACCCTGATTGACTGGGCCCTCACTTCCCATCCACATAGGGTCATCCAATCTGGCCTATTACCTGATGCTCTAAGTGATCATCATATGATTTATATAGCATGAAAAATCCTCAGGCCTAAGGCACCCCTTACATTCCTGCACACACGATCATACAAATCCTTGGTCCTTGCCCCTCTCCTCCTTGACCTTGCCCAAACTGACTGGACTCCAATCTTCACAACTGACACAGTGGATGCAGCTCTGGATTATTAAAAAACTTAAATTTCTCAATGCCTGGAACCACTATGCCCGCATCAAGCAGTCTAGAGTTTAGGGTAATCACCTCCCCTGGGTCTCCCCCGAATTGCTAGCCTGAAAATGAGCTCAAGACCAAGCTTGGAAAACCCACAAAGCTTCTAAGCTGGATAGGGGCTTCATTCCATACCGTTCACTACAGAACTCCTGCACCAAAGCCATCAGGTCGGCCAAAGCAGACTACTTCTGCTCAACCTTCCATTCTAATACAAACTCTCCTTCAAAATTTTGGAAGGTAATATATGCACTGTTCTTCCCCCCTTCCAAACCACCTACCCCGCTCCTCAAAAGGAATGACTCAGTGGTATGTGACCACCCTAACGTTGCCACTGAATTCAACTCCTATTTCACCTCCTGCGCCTCTACTCTCCTATCTACCCTCCCTCCTCCCCCCTACCTTTCATCACCTACTCCCAGTGAATACCCAATAACTGAGTGCTTTTCCTTCTCCAAAGTCTCTCCAGCTGACACAATGGATGCTCTTCTGGCACTCAACCCCTCTAAAGGCAGCTCACCTGATGGTCTGGACCCTAGGTTACTATACCTATCTGCTTTTGCCATCTCATTTCCACTGTCTATAATTCTGAATCTCTTTCTCTTCTGTGACGGTCCCAGTGGCCTGGAAACATGCTGTTGTCCTACCCCTACCCAAGGGTGGTGATCCTTCCTCACTGGGAAATTACCACCCTATATCCTTTTTCCCCATCCTTGCCAAGCTCCCTAGAACACTTGGTTCTCTCTCAGCTCTCCTCCTTTCTCTCAGACACCGACTTCTTCACACTTTTCCAATCCAGTTTCCAGAAATATCACTCTACCACAGCTTCCCTACTTAGGCTTACTGATTCTATCTTCTCAGGGATGGGCAGTGACCTAATTACCTCTGCCATTTTTTGTTGACCTAGCTAAGTCTTTCAACACAGTCTCCCACTCCCTCCTTCTGGATAACCTCACTTCAACGGGGTTGTCTGACTCCTCCACTAACTGGTTCAGGGCCTACTTTGTAGAGCGGATGCAATCTGTTAGAATAGCAGATGCCATATTCCCTCCTCTCCCTATTAACACTGGTGTTCCACAGGGCTCAGTGTTAGGCCCTCTGCTGTTCTTCATTTTCTTAAATGACCTCCCTCAGTCTGCATTTCATCCTCAATCCACATGTATGTGGATGATACTGTCCTGTTCACCTCGGGACAGTCCCCTCTGATGTAGCAGCCAGACTCTAGCATGACTTCTGTGACGTTCAGAAATGGCTTAGTTCTCATCGACTTTTTCTAAATGCCAAGAAGACTGTCTCCATGACCTTTGGCACTAGGCAGAGACTCTCTAGGCTTCCCTCCATGCCCTCTTTCCACACCCTTGACAGGACCATACTTGAAGATATATCATCCTTCAGATACCTTAGGGTTTGGCTTGATCAACACCTCAACTTCTCTGGGCATGCTGACGCTATCATAAACAAACATTGTCAATGCCGAATGTTGTCTCGCTGGCATTGGCATTGGCAGTGCCGGAGCTAGAGATGCATAATAGGAATGGCAGTGAAGAATTCAAGTGACGCCAACCCCACCCCCACCCTGTAGAGACCAACAGGCATTGGGGTGTGCCTTTGGGTCATCAGCTATAACGCTCATGCCATTGTACCTCACCTTACCCTGTAGACACTGACAAGCATGGGCTGTTTGTGAACCCACCTTATGAAAAGCGGCACTATCAGTTTGTTAGCTGAAAGGTGGTTTAGCACAGCGGCTATGCCATTTGGCGACACAGGGATGAAAACACATTTTGGGCAGGATGTGGAAAATATCATCTGTATTGTTCATGAGGAGGCGTAAAAAAATGGCAACGTTGAAAATCTGGAGTGATAATATGAAAAAATGGTCAAGTCATGAGCATGCAAAGAAACTGCGCAACACATGTCCGTAACCCAATTATTTTTGGGAGTTTTTTAGCTACATTTTCAACATAGACATTTTTTGCTCATGAACAGTGGTACTGTGATTTTCTTAATCAGTCCCAAAAGTTGATTTCCCACAGCGACCATGCCATTGTGCGCCACAGGTGTGGAAACACATTTTGGGCAGACTGTGAAAAATGACAGCTGTACTGTTGATAAGGAGGTGTAAAAACATGCCAGTGTTGAAAATCTGGCATGAAAATATTGCAAATTTGTGAAGTTACAAGGGTGCATGGAAACTGCACAATGCACACTTGTAACACAGTCATTTTATGGACTTTCAGCACCAAATTTTCAACATAGGCATTTTAGGACCTCTGCTCATGAACAGTGTCACCGTCATTTTCTCAAACTGTCCTGAAAACTGATTTCGCACAGCGACCACGCTATTCTGCACCGGATGAAAATCTGGAATGAGAATATTACAAATTCACAAAGTTACGAGCGTGCGTGGAAACAGTGCAACGCACGCTCATAAAACAGCCATTTTTTTGATTTTTTCACCAAATTTGCAACATAGGCTTTTTGAGAGACCCCTCATGAATAAGGTGACACTGTTTCGGTCCCAAAAGGTGATTCCGCAGCGACCGCAGAAATCACCTTCGGACCGAATAATGCCATGACAGTGACTGAATTCATGAGGAGGAGTCCTAATAACCTTATAGTTGAAAATTTGGTAAAATTCCAGAAATGCCTGAGATATGCACCAAAGTTGAAAAAATCTATTTATGCCATTATACAATTTACCGGCATTTCTTCAGTTTGCGGTCAGCTTTGAAGAGTGCAGACGTGTTCCCGGTCCACTGAAAATTGTCGCACCGGACTCCGGAGGTAAGTATGGGGTGAGGGAGATGTGGGGAGGTTGGTTGCAGAGAGGACGCAGGTTGTGGGAGGGGGCAGGGAGACCACGAGGGACTGTTTTCTTCTTTCACAGGGGTAAAAAAAAAAAATTGCGGGACGGTTTTTCTTTTTCAGGGTATTTGGCATGCTGGGGTGGGCTCCCAGTGTGCCATCTAAGTGTTTTTGGGGGATGCTGGTAGCCGAGGGATTGGGCACCCCGTGGCACAAAAATGAAAGTGGGGGCAGAGCCGAGGGGATTGGGCACCCCTAGCACACATAACAAATGGGAGGGTGCATGATGCAGATGGGGGAGTCGGCTCCGCGCGTCCAGCACACCATTGTATCAGGGGATGCCGACAGGGGGATTGGGCACCCCTGAAGTCGGTATTATGGCAGGCAGTGTGCCACCATGTTTTTACTTTTTCACCAGGGCAAGCACGTCGGGAGGTGCCGCTGCGTGTGACCAGCTTTGCTTGCATTGCAGCAGACCTTTTGTTAGATGTGCTCACCACATTATATATTCATGGTGTGTCGCCGGCATGCAGGCTTATTGGGGAATGAGGGACTCACCTACTGATACGTGCCCTGCATTCACCCAACAGTGACCATGCCTCCAAATCTGCTACTACCGCAATATGTTGGCTTCGCATGTGTGAGCCAACATAAAAAACTGCGCCCCAAGCTAGGCACCTTAAATAGGAACCATAGCTGCCTACCATTGATGGCAAGGGTGAACTAGTCCAGAAGATGATCCTCCCTATGTTTGACTACTGTGCTGCTCCCAAGACTTCCCTAACCAGGTTGGACACCCTCTTTAACTCCTTCTGCCATTTCAGCGACTGGACCCCCCACCATCACTGCAAACTTTACCACTCTCTTGCTTTCCCTTCTCTTACTGACAGACGTCTCTCCCACAGTGCTAAATTCATCTCCAAGTTCTAGTTTGGGTCCCTCCCCTCCTATGTCTCCAACTCACTATCTACCCTTCCCCCTCCCTCTCACTTCCTTAGAGTAAACAGCCCTCGCAGTTTGGTAGTCCCTCGATGATCCACCTCAGCAGGACAGGCAGCATTCTCGTACCACCTCCCTAATCTTTGGAACTCACTACGCAGCAAATAAGACACCCCTCATCCGCTCACTCTATCTCCTCAGTCCTGCACAACTTCTTCCACTCCTAATTGTACCTGCTCTTAAATAATTTTTGTTTTTCCCCTCAAAATTAATATTCCCCTACTACCTATCCCCTTTACGTGGCTCAGGGACACCTATGTGTGCCCACATGCTTCTCCTCAAAGGGGTGATTACTCGTGTATGTAGGGGCTTACCTCCTAGTTTTCTCTTTCTCACATCTCTGCTACCCTGGTGTTGAAGTTAGCACATATAATGCTTTGTCAGTCGTTATCTCTGTAACCATTAATTGCCAAGTCACTGTCTACAAATCACTAATGTATGCTACTCACTGTATGCACTTCACCTTGTTGTAGTGCACTTATATGACTTACACATATGTCTATGTATTATATTGTGTTGATTTATCATTGCCATTATCTATTGTATCTTGTCTATGTAACTCCCTTATCCTCTTCCCCCAGGATGCTTGTTTCAGTTTGTTACAATTGTTTAACCAGGAGTGGCACACTAAGCTGAAAGCTTGTTTACAGGTGTGACGTGGGAGCACAGGGAAGTTAAGTGACTTGCTCAGGGTCACACAGTATGCAAATGGAGGATGTGGGATTCAAACCCAGCTCTCCAGATTTGCAGCTCAGAGCTTTAAGCCACTGCGCTATACTGTCTATGCACCGGGAGACTAGCAACTTGATTGTTCAGTGTGCTTTTCCTGGTGAAACTCTTCAATAAATAAATAAAATCTCTGTTGCTTTTATGCTTTCACTGACATAAGGCACCACTTCTCCTTCTTTCTTTCCCACCCTGTCCTTCCTGAACAGGGTATAGCCTGGTATAGCTATATCCCAGTCATGGTTCTCAGTGCACCATGACTTGGTAATGGCAACAATATCTAGAACTATAGAAACATAGAAACTGTCTGCAGCTAAGGACTGTCAGGCCCATCCAGTCTGCCCGGACACCCTACACTTGTTTTGGCCTATGACCCTACCTGGTCAATGACTTTTCACCACTCCTCCCCACCTCTAAGGTTCCCTTCTGTCCCAGGCATGTTTAAATCCCTCCACTGTGCTCGCTCCCACCACCTCCTGTGGCAGACTATTCCATGTGTCCACCACCCTCGCTGTGAAGAAGAACTTCCTCACATTTCCCTTCGACCGGCCACCTTACAATTTCATATCATGCCCCCTCGTTCTTGTACTCTTCCTATATTGGACAATGTCACCCCCTGTACCTTGTTAATGTCCTTAAGATACTTGAATGTTTCTATCATGTCACCCCTCTCCCTCCTCTCCTCCAGCGAGTACATATTGAGATTTCTTAATCTCTCCTCAAATGTTTTCTGGTGCAAGCCCTTTACCATCTTTGTTGTCCACCTCTGAACCAAGTCTACCCTGTCAATGTCCTTATGAAGGTGCGGTCTCCAGAACTGCACACAGTACTCCAGGTGCAGCCTTACCAGTGTTTTATACAATGGCATCAATACCTCCCTCCTTGTACTCATGATACCACTGCCTATGCATCGCAGCATGCCACTGGCCTCCAAGCAGCCTTTGTACTGTGCTTTGACACCTTTAGGTCATCTGAAATGATAACCCCCAGGTCCCTTTCTTCCCTGGTGATCATCAGCAATCTCTCCCCCATCTTGTAGCTCTCCCCAGGGTTCTCTCATCCAAGGTGCATTATTTTACACTTATTTATTGTTTTTTTTTTACCAAGAGAGACACACTAAGCTGAAGCTTGTTTACAGGTGCAACCTGGGAGCACAAGGAAGTTAAGTGACTTGCTCAGGGTCACACAGTATGCAAGTGGGGGCTGTGAGATTCAAACCCAGGTCTCCAGATTTGCAGCCCAGAGCCTTAAACCACTGCTATACTGCCTTTGAATTGCTACACCTCAGACCATTTTTCAATGTTCTCCAGGTCCCTCCTCGTTTTCTCCACCCCGGCTGGAGTATCCACCCTATTGCAGATCTTGGTGTCATCTACAGACAGGAAGATCTTACACTCCAGCCCTTCTGCAATGTCACTAAGGAAGACATTGAACAAGACTGGCCCAAGGACTGACCCCTGAGGTACCCCGCTAGTCACTCCCTCTCCCCTGATTCAATCCCATTTACCACCACCCTCTGCCACCTGTCTGTTAGCCAGTTCCTAACCCAGCTAACCACCTTATGCCCCATGCCCAGACTACCCATCTTATTAAATAGCCTTTTTATGTGGGATGGTGTCAAAGGCCTTGTTGAAATCGAGTTAGGTGATGTCCACTGCCCCCACCACCCTCAATTTACTTCCTTTGTCACCCAGTCAAAAAAATCGATCAGATTAGTTTGACATGCCTTCCTGTTGTGACTCCATGTTGTCTTGGATCCTGGGCACTGTTCGATTCCAAGTGTGCCGCTATTCTTTCTTTAAGCAGTGCCTCCATGATCTTACCTACTACTGAGGTGAGGCTAACTGGCCTGTAGTTCCCTGCCTCTTCTCTACTACCACCTTTGTGTAGAGGGACTACATGTGCTCTCTTCCAGTCCTCTGGAACCACTTCTGTGCTGAGTGACTCTGTGAACATGGCTGAGAGAGGTGCTGCTAGCTCCCTTTGCAGTTCCCTTAAATATGCTCAGGTGTACACCATCTGGCCTCATTACTTTGTCCACCTTCACTTTTGTGAGCTCCTCCAGGAGTCTCTCCACTGTGAATGGACTTGTGTCTACCTCTCCCTCCCTTCATGTCTGTTACTCAGCTGCGATCCCTGACCCCCCCCTTTCGTGAATACTGAACAGAAGTATTTGTTCAGTATTTCTGCCTTTTCCAGGTCTCCTCCTACACTTTCCTGTATCACCTCTGAGCTGTATGATTGCCCCCCCAGTTTTCCTTCTTTTGCTGGTGTACCTACAGAATGTCTTGTCTCCTTTATTCACTGTGCTAATCTTTCCTCGGTCTGTGCCTCAGTGCTCCTTACAGCTTTCCCTGCTTCTCTTAGATTCTTTAGGTACACCTCTCTGTCTTCCTCACTTTGAGTCTCCTTGTATTTCCTGAAACCTGCCTGTTTCTCGCTAACCTTGTCTGCCACCTCTCTCGAGAACCATAGTGTTTTTCTCCTTCTCTTGCCTTTGTTTACCACCTTGGTGCATTGGTTTGTCACCTCCTCTATGGCTTCTTTCAGGTGTTTCCACTGTTCCTCAACTCCCCATCCTATATCCCTCCTTGCCAGGGCCTCTTTGATACACCTCTCCATTCTAGCAAAATCCGCCCTCTTAAAATCTAAGACCTTTGCCTTTGTGTGACTAGACTGTGCCTCTGCCCCATGCTAAACCACACTATGTGGTGGTCGCTGGATCCCAGTTGACCTTCCACCTGGATGTCTGTGATTCTGTCACCACTGGTTAATACTAGGTCCAGAATCACCCTGTCCCTGGTGGGTTCAACCACTAGCTCTCTGAGGTCTGCCCCCTGTAGGGAATCCAGGATTCCGTGGCTCCTGGGTGAAGCAGCTGCTGGGATGGTCCAATCTATGTCTGGGATATTGCAGTCACAC
Organism: Neoceratodus forsteri; assembly: GCA_016271365.2. NCBI lineage: Eukaryota > Metazoa > Chordata > Ceratodontiformes > Ceratodontidae > Neoceratodus > Neoceratodus forsteri. The sequence continues at coordinate 985,423,760 of CM057452.1, read as the reverse complement.
AGCAATAATACCTTGCCTTTTGTTGCCATTTCGTGAATTTGATCCACTAGATCCTGATCCACCTCCTCCCCCTGCGCTGGAGGTCTGTAGATCACCCCTGTGCGGATTGCTGTGCCACTGCCTGGCTCAAGGGTGACTCACAGTGCCTCAGCCTCCCCCTATCTGCCCTGCACCTCTGTTGCTTAAAACCTTCTCTTATGTACAGGGCTACCCCCTTTTTTACTTCCCCTATCTCTCCTGAACAGAGCATAACCCAGAACATTTGTGTCTCAGTAATGACTGGTGGTGTATCAGGTCTCTATTACTGCCACTATGTCCAGGTCTGTTTCTACTATCAAGGCCTCTAGAACTGGGATTTTATTTTTACAGGCTGCGGGCATTTGTAACCATGGCCTTCCATGTTTTGCTTCCTGTCCTCCCTCTAGTCCTTTGTTTGCCCTCCTGCTTCCTTCCCCAACCCCATTATCCTTTTTATGCTGCCTAGCCTTACTCCTCTGGATTCCCCTTTGTATCTAGTACTGGTGTCCCTGTCTGCAACCTACATTCATGTTCCTCATTTCTGGGTACTCTAGCTTGTGGGGTTGGGGTACTTGAGTCTCCCTTGCACCCCCCCCAGCTAGTTTAAACGCTTATCAATGAAGCATTTAAATCATTCACTGAGGTCTGCCATCCCCCTCCTGGAAGGATGCAGTCCATCCCTCTTGAGCAGGGCTGCATTGTTCCATGTGGGTCCCCAGTCCACAATAAAGCCATACCCTTTCTCACTGCACCAGCCCTTCAACCACTTGTTGAAGCTGGTGACATGGAAATTCCTATCCTCCCCCATACCGTGGACTGGCAGTACCTCCGAAAAAGTCACAGAGCTTGCTACCTTTTCCAGGCTCCCTCCCAACTCTCTGAAGTCCTCTTGCACCTGCAGTATGCTTTCCCTGTCTTTGGATAGGTCATTCATTCCCAGGTGGACAATGACATCCAGCCCCCCCTCTCCTTGCCACTGCTTTAACAATCCTCAGGAACCTCACACTGTGCGGTGCCTCCTGGAAGGCACTTTACCTCCCTCTGCTCCCTTCTATCTTTGCCCAGAACCATCCCCCGAACATTTGAGTCCCAAAGCAGGAGTAACTTCTTCTTCCTTTGGGGTCCTCTTCCTCCCATCACTGGGTCTCCCTCTTGGAGGACCCTCACCTCCTACCTGGTCTCAGCCTCAGGTTCTCTTGTGGGACTCTCATGCTCCTTCAGAACATCAAAGTAGTTCTTAAACTGGACCCAATAGGGGGATGTGCCTCTGACCACTCTCCCTGAACCTCTCTGAGCCCACTGTTGTCCATCCTGCCCTCTGCCCCAGCAGTCGTTGTGGCAGTGGCTGGGGACATGGTGGCCTCTGGGTGTGGGCAAAGGTTCCCAATATGCCTGCCAGCTCGGTTAAGAGTCTGGCAGTCTCTGCCCTCAGCCCAGAGAGTTGCCTGAAAATGGGGCAGCACCACAGTACCAAGAAAGTTCTCCTGAAGATTGCAGCCCTCTACCTAGTGCACTGCACCACTTCTTTTGCATCTTCTTGTTCTGGTGTATTCCTCCCCCTTTTACCATGCAGTTGGTGTCCTATTGAACAAAACTTTTTCCTGCCTCCTCTCTGTTATTCCCTCAGCAATCCCAAGCTTGAGTCCTGTGTGGTGTTATGTAGTGGGTGTTATTCCCTCCTGTCCTGAACTTAACAGGGAAGCAGTAATCTGATTCCTGAGAGCCAGCCTATAAAGGTGGACTAGTTCAGGTGGGAGGGATGGAAAGGTGGAGCGGGACTAATTTGCCAATGTGCTCGCCGAGTTTGAGGATGGGGAAGGGTGGGCAGGACTAATCCCGCCAATGTTTTGTGAAAAAACAATCAGCCCCTTTCCACCAGCTCCCTGACCACACTCCTTTCTCTTACCATCTGTCCCAGTTTTAGTGCAGTCCCCCAGTATATTTAACAGGTGCTGCCTTCTGTTCTTGAACCTCCGGACCTGTAAATGAAAATGGTTATGAGCTTGAACCTCAGGATCTGTGAACAAAGGTTAAAAACTCAGCAAAAACAAGCCCCTAATTTTCCCTAGTGTAACCCCTAGGTGGCGCTATCCCAAGGGCTACTACCCCTGCCTGATTTGCCACTAACAGGTTGAGGGGCCTGGATCCGATGACGGGTGCCTCCACCCAGAGGTCAGGGTTTGCAATAGTTAAACTAACTTGGTCACAGCCCTCTGGGACACTGCAACCCCCCTTTCTTCCCACTAGTGACCCACACAATATATCTGAATTACCTTTACAGTTTACACTTATCCCCAGGACTGGTTCAGTCAGCGTGACTCTGGAGACTCCCTGTAAAACAAGATGATACAGTGCAAAAGCCACAGTACAATACTTTAATATAGACGAGTACCTCAGGCAGTGTAACTTTGCTGAAACAAACAGATCTGATTTATTTAGGGGGATATAACAAGGACAGGGGGAAATCAGGTTAATTAGTTTAAACGCATTAATAATCACAGTACTGTGCACATATTTCAGAATCCCAAATGAAACTTAATGTCACTCTTACTGGGTACCCAGGCAATAAGAGGCTAGCCTATTTGGTGCAGCTGGTTGGGGCCCTGAAGATGGAGAATGCATGCACAATACCCCAATTTGTAATCCGGAGCCGGTTGGCTCAGTTCATGAAGAAAAAAAAACAAACAATTAGATGACACACTTGCAATTCGATAAACCGATGGCAGGGAGCTACCCTGCTTGCACTCACAGCCCAATACTGAAAACTGAATGGGAAGTAAGTTGTCCTGGATTTCCAGGAGGAACAGACCATGTGGGCAAGTTCCTTGTGACTGGACCCCAATGCAGTTTGGAGCAAATGGATGTAGTCTGGATTAAGCTGGGGTTTACTTCCAGCTTCATGCACCCAATTCACTGTACAGGGGATTTGAAACGCGAGTCCCCACAAGCACTACACACATTTATATGTAAAAGGAAAGTACTATACCAGGCAGGCTGCTTCTCTATCCCGATCGCAATTACTGCACAATACCCGGGAGAACACATAGCAGATTCAGTTCCTGACAGACCGAGTGTGATTCAGCAATTTCTCCAGTCTTCTACAGGGTGAGCCTGGTTTCAACTCTTCAGATCTCTTGATTCTCTTCACAGGTCGGATTCAGTCCAAACAAGCACTTGCACAAGCTGCAGAGACCAAACTTGGGGCTCATATGCTTCCGACTAAAATCATGCACTGAAAGTTACACAGGGCTCCTTCCTCTCTTACTGCCAGAGCTAAACTGAAACTCCAGTAGACAAAACTGGGCACTTCCTTTGAGTTCCTCCAGTTCTTGGCTGGTTTGGCTGTAACTCACAATAAACTCCCTGTTGGTGCAAAAGGCGCAAAGTCCAAACTACAATTCCCAGAAGTATCTGCCATACAGTCCCATTGTGGCTGGCTCAAGAGGAGAGTCCAAGTTCTGATTTGCCAGCAGCAGGCTCCACTTCAAAAGGTCCCCCACGCTGATTGGTCCAGTTCAGCAGTTCAAAACTAGAATGGAGGGACTAGGCAAACACAGTTCTGATTGCAAAGAAAAGCAAGTTAGACAAACTGTATTTTCATTATTACTCAAAATGATTTCTGGCAAACAGTCACATCTTTCAGACAGGCTCCCTTTGCACTCCTAGCGACTGCAAAAACAGAGCGAATTGGTAGCAGCTTGAGTGGGACTCAAGTAGAGAAACACACAGTCCCCCCATACAAACTAATTATGTCTGCAAGCAGACAGCTCTTAAAGAGACGGTACCAGAGGCTCTAAAAGCAGTCACAGATAAACGGTTTAATCGCCAAACACCAGTTAGGCTCGGAGCATTCAAGCAAGCTCCTGGAAGTCCCCTGGGAACCCCCATTTGCAGGGGGATTACACTAGCTAACTACTTTACTCCCGAGTCTCCCTTTGAATGCCCAGATGCTGCCTGTAGTACCTGAATCTCTAGTTCTATACCAGGTCACCTAGAATTCAAAAATAAAAGCCCCCAGTTTCCACAAATGAGTCAGTTTCACCGCCAAGACAATCCCTGATAAACCTGCCCAAGTAACTCCCAAAATGTGGCTCATAGACCCTCAGTTTAGCCCTTCGGCCTGCTCTGGCTTGGCATCTGCTTGCAGTATTAGCTTTACAGTCCCTTATTATAGCCCCAGAATTCAACTCTGGTGTCTGTTCCCTCTTAGTAGAACCTCGACCATGTCACCAACTGTAATTGTCAGACTCTGCCATAATGGCCTCTAGGTCCGGATTTTATTTCCAAGACTTCGAGCATTTGCACACGTGGCTTTCCAGATTTTGCTACGACCCTGCTTTTCAGACCCCATTTTCCCCTTTTGTCCTCTTTCCTTACTCCCTCTGATCTCATTACCACCTCCCTTCATTACTAGCTTTTTGTTTTTCTCATTAATAAGTACCCTTGGGGATTTCTCTCCCTTAAGGTTCTCCCTACTACTTCAGCCTGTGGTGGGGGGGGGTTATGTCTCCCTGCATCTTACGCCACCCCACTCAGCTAGTTTAAAATGTTCACTAAAGTAACATTTAAACCATTCACTGAGGACTGTGGTTCCCTTCCTGGATGGATGCAGGCTATCTCTTATGTATAGGCCCTTATCACTCCAGGTGGGACTCCAGTCCACAATGTAGCTGAACCCCTCCTCTTTGCACCACTCCTTCTACCATGAGTTGAAGTTCCTGGCATGGAGTACCTTCCCCTCCCCCCTGTTGTAGACAGGCAGCACCTCAGAAAATGTCACTGAACATGCTACTTGCCCAAGACCCCTTCCCAACTTCCCGAACTCCTCCTGCACTATCCCAGCCTCATCCCATGCCAGGTCATTAGTCTCCAGGTGAACAATGAGATCCAGCTCTCCCTCCCTTCCTGCTGCCCTAGCGATCCTCAGGATCCACTTTCCATCCCTCCAAGCTGTGGTGCAACTTAGGCACCTAACCTCTATCTCCCTCTCCCTTCCTGTTCCCAATTATGTCCCTCTTACAATTGAGTCCCCCACCAGGAGTTGCTTCCTCCTCCTCTGGGGTCTTCTGCCACCCTCCTTGGGGTCTCCACTATGTAGGATCCCCACATCCTCCCTGGTCACTACCACAGGTGCCCTATGGGACAGTCTTGTCCCACCAGAGCAGTGTAGGAAATGTGTAGTGGAACTGGGTGGGTAATGTGCCTTTGACCCACCACCCTCACCTCCCAGAGCCCACTATAGTCCAGCTGCTCCTCCTCCTTGGCATCCTCTGAGGTAACAGTGGCAGACTTGGTGGTCCCTGGGTGGGGAAGGAAACCTCCCAGATCCTAGCCAACTTGGCCTGGAGTCTTGCAACCTCCTCCCTCAGCCCAGAGAGGTGCCTGCAGATGGGGCAGCACTGCAGTCTCCAAAAGGCCCCCTTAAAAACTGCTGCTCCACAGCCACTGCACTGCACTACTCCCAGCATAATTTCTATTCTGTCTCCCCTGAAAAATATTTGGTCCCTTTCCTCTGCTAGGGTTTACCCTATTACCCTGCTCAGCTAGTAGTACCCTGTAGTATTTAGTGTTTACCCAATAAAGCCCCAGCACTTACACCTTCCCTAGGCTTGCTTAGTGGATAGGTTTCTAGCTAGTTTCTCCCCTCACTCCCTTTTTTTTCTTGTTTTTTAGCCCTTTTGTATCCATATTTAGACAGGGCATTTCACGTATTCCCACTTTTAGTCTTCCCCTGCCTTTATACTCTTCCTTACAATGTGTGTACTTCAACAGGAGTGAACAGGAATCTTACAGTATCTCGGTTGCCAGGTAGACCTCATGCTTCTCTGCTTCCTCCTTGAATGCCTGCTGAGGCTGGACACTTATTCCACTCTTTCACTGAACCACATGCTCACTGCTGAGGTGCAGAATAGCTGGCTGCCAGCTGCCTCATTGGGCTGACTCTGGTAGGCAGACTTTGCTGTCCTTTTTGCATGGGTTCTTCGCATGGGGGACCGCAGCTCAGGGGGACGCTTGGTGAACTAGCCCTTAAGTAGGCACCTTCCTACTTTCTGGTTTGACTGGCTGCACCCAGGACTGGCTGAAGCACCTGCTGGAGGTGCAGTTTCTGTTCCGATTGGCTTCTCCTAGTGAGCTTTTTCAGAGCCTTCTAGCTTCGCTTACTGAGCTTCTTCCGGTGTCCTTGACCCAGCGTGTCATCAGAGGAGTGGGCTGAAGGTGCGAGAACCCTTTCCCACCATGATCATGGCTCCCTTGTTGGTGGTCCACTGGCTGGGCTGTTAAATAGCCCTGCCTGCTTCCTGGTTTGGCTGGCTGCACCCAAGATTGACTGGACTGTCTGCTGGAGGTGCAGCTTCTGTCCTGATTGGCCTCTTCTCCTGAGCCTTCTCAGAGCCTTCTAGCTCTGCTTACTGAGCTTTCCACAATGTACTTGACTCAGCATGTGGTCAGAGGAGTTGACTGAGGGTGCAAGAGCTCTTTCCACCATGACTGCAGCTCCTTTGTTGGTGGTCCTGTAGCGGAGCTGTTAAATAGCCCTTCCTTCTTCCTGGTTTGGCTGGTTGAGCCCAAATTGATTGGAGCATCTGATGGAGGCGTAGCTTCTTTCCTGATTGCTTCCTTCCAGTGATCCTCATAAGAGCCTTCTTGCTCTGCTTACTTAGCTTCCCCTGGCATTCTTGACTCAACATGTGGTCAGAGATGAGCAGTCTGAGGCTATGAGAGCCCTTTCCTGCTGTGAACATAGCTCCTTTCCAGTTAGATAGGACTGATCCTGGGGGGAAAATAGAGGCTCTTACTACAGCAGATGTCCATATAACGTTTAGTGCAGTTGGCCTCCATGACATTTGGTGAACCCTCCAGCCCTCTGAACAAGATTATATCTATTACTCCCTGGTCCATGAAATCTACAGTAGACTGTACATGATTTTGTGTCTCATGACCTAATAACTCGAACCTGGAATACTTCCCAAGGCAATATTTTAATCCCAGTTCATGCCACAGTGATTTTATCCCTCGCCTGGGGTAGGAGGTCCAAACCCAGGAATAGGTGGTGGTTTAATACTGCCCTGACCCAACATCCACAGTTCCAAGACTGGCTACTTAAAGGAACTCCATGACTAATATCTGTATGATGAAACCCCAGACACTTCAGTGACCCAATTGGAGCAATGAAGATCACCCTAGAGGAAAATTCATTGCATATACTTGAATACACCACAAAGAGCATGACTGTCTCACTCAACAGAGAAATGGGGCCCTCTAAAGCCTGGGGCATGACTTCCAGACCCACCCTGACTAGCAGGACTCCCCTCAGCCCCCAGATTGCAGACACTAGGGCACTCCTAGAGGAATCCCAGCATCATCAGACTGAGTATGCCCTCTTCAAATTTAATCAGTCCTTCTGGGAGGTGGGTGAACAGCCAGGGAAACTCCTGGAATATTACCTTCAGGCTAGAGAGGCAGAGTGATACATACCTGTCATTCATAAATTGGACAGGACTACTGTTTCCTCCCCAGATTATATGAATTAAAGGGTGCATGCCTGTGGTTATGTGGGGGAAGAGTTCCTCCCCCACAGCCTATTTAAGCCAGCAGGCAAACCTCCGCTCTGCTTAGAGCGAGTCGCACTCGCTTCTCATCTGCGTGGCTGGTACCCCCCTCTCCTTCTCCTACTCGTCTGCCTCCTGCTCCCTGTCTTGCCTTGCTATTGCCTTGATCGCTCCCCTCCCCTTTCCATTGTGCTTCTTCCCTCCCTGCTTCATCCTCTCTCTCTCTCTCTGCTGTTTGCTTTTCTTTTCTTTTTGGGCGGAGGGGGGGCTTTCTGCCTGCTGCACATCAGTTCGTCCGCCACAGCTCATGCCTTACTGGCTGTTTGTTTCCTCAGCAGCCAGCAACCTCGGTTCTCCAACACTCCTATCTACTTCTGCAAGCTTCCCAGTCACCGACAATAGACCGGAGCATGGCAAAGGAGAGGCCGCTTGTACCTCATTGCCATTTGCTGCCCCCGACTTCCTCCGCTCCTATGTACTTCATTATCTGCTCTCAGTTCTGCACTACTGTGGTTGTCAGGGCCAGGATCTCCACATAACCTTGGGGAATTGACAGGAATGCAAGCAACCGTTTAACTTCAAGCTCTCCATACTCTGTACATTTCAGGATTCACCTCCTTGTCCTATGAGTCTTCTGGTTTTAAAGTACTTTTCCACAGACCAAAGCGCATATGCAATATTAAACATCAAATCTAATACAAATATAAAATAAAGGGCAGCACACCCTGCTATGCTATTTTCCTGTCTACTCTTACAAGTGACTGATATTCACTACCCTTATGGAGAGCTAATCTGACTGCCTCTCTGCTGCATTGCCTGTACTTGCAATTTATTTATTTTATTTTTGACACCGATATTGCAGGTACCTTCAGAATCCTAGTGCTCCAGCCAAAGCTTAGTTGTGCCTCCACTGGGATCTTCATTGCAACTTTGCCACCACCACCTTGGGCTTCCCTTTCCCGCTGTTACGCCCCTGTTACTGGACTGCCTTTTCAGCAGCCATAACCTTGCTCCACATTGGGAGTTGATCGGTAGGATGGACCAAAGGACACACAGAACCAGTTAGTTGGTTCTAGAACTCTGTAGCTCCAAGGAGATGAACTGAATAGTGTCATTGCTTGTCTTCCAAATTTTGATTCTGAATTACTGGCTATCTACATTCGTGCTGCTCAAGAACTCGGTCCTGATTAGTCGGGCTGCATTCCTGGTTGCCGCCCTCATTCAGCCTTAGCTATTGCTGTGCTGCGCCCACCTGCAATCAATGCTGCTGCTGCCTTTTGGAATCTTCCTTGCCCCGGCTATTTCGGCATACATCTCCACTACTACTTCTGCCTATCTGCTGCTTCAGAACCCTGCTGCTTCTAACCTATGTTTTTTTTTTTATTAAAACAACTTTATTTTCACCATAGTCTCACCAAAAACATAACCTAGTAGGCAGAGTTAAAGGTACCAATTGTTGTAACAGTTAACAGCTAAATTTTAACTCACACATTAAATTCTCAAGTTAAACCCCTCCCTCCCCCCCTCCCAAGGCTACACATAGACAGACCCTAATTTGTCGTCCCTGGGGCAGTCTGATCGTCAGTTTCCATGCCATTAGAGCGCTTCTAATGAACTCCAAAGTGACTTATATATTTTCAGTCTGCCTCGCATACAGGCAACATGCCTTTCTAGCTGCAGTGCCAGAATGCACTCTCTATACCACTCCATCAAGGAAGGGGATTTGTCACTAACCCAATGCCTCAAAATTGTCAATTTAGCCTAACCTATGTTTAACATTCCCAAGTTATTGCATGGTAACATACCTTTCCCTGCCATGACACTTCATGTACAGCTAGGATTCCATACTTAAAAGCTTTGCCTGTACTTGCATAGGATTCCGGCTGTTCTCATTCCTGCTGGAGCCCTTTCTGGGCACACAAACTATAATTATGATATTACCATGATGGACCTTTCCTTTTACCAATATTATGAGGCCGTCTATATGTAGACATATCATTGTTCGACACAAAGTGCTCGGAGATAGTCAGCTTCCTTTACTTGCTACATATTCTGCAAGCTCAAGTACTGCCATTCAGCTTCTACCCTGGCGCTCTCTCCAGCTGAGCATCCCTCCGTGGCAGCACCCCGTCATGCTAGCCTATGTGGGGTCTAGCTTAACAGCTCTTTCAGCTAGCCGTGGGTCTGGCTGCACCACTGGCCACGCGGGAGCCTACATGTGGTCCAGCAGAGCATGCTGGCCTTTGTGGGGATTAGCTGCCTCTCGATTCACTTACCGGCTGACCTACTTGTGATCCGGCTGCCATGCTCATCTTAGTGGGGCTTGGCTGTCACTCTCCATTCACTTTACTTCTCAGGATTGGATGCACTGCCAGTTATTCCTTGCCTTCAGTCATACTACTTGGATCCTGGACCTTGCAGCCCTCACCTTGTTGTGCACACTTACTTCCATTTGTCATGGATACGCTTCTTCATTCCATTGGATTTAATTCTGGATTACATTGGATATTCATCTCAATTCCCTTGGATGCTTCTTGCCATACGGCTTCAACAACTTCGGAGTTACTACTGCTGTTTCTATCAGACCTCCAGCCGAGCTGTATTCCATATTGCCTTCCTTATCCTAGCTTAAGCCTCAGATATAAATCTACTACAGTTTCAGGATGCTAATTACCTCTGGTTGAGTTGCCAATTCATTCACCCAGGTCTCTTCACTGTATACTTTACCATCCTCGATCCTCAGGATACAGCAGTCTACAGCACCCTTCTACTGCTCTCATAAGTATGCCACAGACTATATTTCTATGTTGCACGGAATTGGCTCAGCTTTATACTACCATTTACATTACTATTTACAATCTATTTCTTACTACTTCAACTACTATTTCTGCATTGGATGCAGTTCGACATTACTATTACTCTGCCACTGCTCTGCAACCTGCCTCACCCCACAGGGCCGATGGTTCACCGGATCATGCTTCGAAAGACCTGCGCCTCTACGGGCCCGGAGGTCCCTTGAACTTATGTTACTACGCCATATTTATTTTTATTTATTTTTTATTTTTTTAGTTGTTTAACCAGGTATAGCACACTAAGCTGAAAGCTTTTTTACAGGAGCGACCTGGGAGCACAAGGAGGTTAAGTGACTTGCTCAGGGTCACACAGTATGCAAGTGGAAGCTATGGGACTCAAACCCAGGTTTGGTCTGCTGGATGTCACCAGATTTGCAGCTCAGAGCCTTAGACCACTGCGCTATACTGCCTCGGGGCCTGGAGGTTCTCTACCATTCTGACTTCGAAACGTGGATATCTACATCATTATGCAACTATTTGGATCACCAGACGAAGCTCTTTGATTCCTGTGCTATTACCATTTCCTCATGCTCCTCGTTGTATACCATACATAATCTATGCAATACTACTCCTCTGCTACTATATTCACCTGCTTTTATGACCTGCCTTGCCCATGAGACCTGGGGGTTTACCCACTTCTAGTCTACACTTGCCTTGGCCAGCTCGGGGCCTGGAGGTTCACATATTCTATTATACATCTACCTGCAACTGTGTCTGCTAGCCTTAGGAGTTCTTATTTACTATGGATTCACGTCTGGATTTGTTTAGCCATTTGTCATCTATTCTTTGGAAGCTTTTGCCTTGCCGCTTCAGTCATATGAATTACTACTACTACACTCCTGCCAGGACACTTAGTTGAGCTTATCCAGAAGACCGTCAATCTCATGATTTGTGTGCTAAGACTTCTTGGATCCTGTGACAACACTACTTCATTCGACGCAGCCTCTTCAGTTATCACCATTTATGACTCATAAGCTCAATTATTCAGGACTCGTCAGACTATTCTCACCAAGTCAGTTCTTGCTACTGTACCATTCTGACTTCGAAACGTGGATATCTACATCATTATGCAACTATTTGGATCACCAGACGAAGCTCTTTGATTCCTGTGCTATTACCATTTCCTCATGCTCCTTGTTGTATACCATACATAATCTATGCAATACTACTCCTCTGCTACTACATCTGCATTATGCAAATTTACGTACTGCTACTACTGACCTACATACAGGTGCACTTACTTACACTATTTGCTCATATTGCCTGCTTCGCCCTTCCAGGGCCTAGAGATTCATCATGTCTGCCTCATCTATTTTACAACCTACTTCACCCCTCGGGATCTGGAGGTTCATCTAACTTATGTCTACCTGTCCGCACTAAGATCTATACCTCCTTTGCTTACCTGCTTCTCCGCTCCAGATCGGAGGTTCCTACTGCTCCTCCCTCTCCAGATCATGCAGCATGCACCAGTTTGTGTGCTTCATCCCCAAGGCCTTCATTTGCACTGCTTGCCAAGTGGCACACAAACCAGATATCTTCCTACTCTGGACATGGACACTTAGCTTTTGGCTACTGGTTCTCCTCAGAAATGACGTCCTCGCCTGCTGGGGCGCTTCACCAATGCAACTTCGATGCTTTGAATTATTATCGACTGTAGATTTCACTCAACTATCATTCTGCCCTGGAAGTGAATTCTCAGACTAGGAGTTTACTTGAAGGATGCTGCTATGTTCACCCGACACTTTGCAATTCCGTACTTTCTTCAGTTTTCCATTTCTCTGGATCAGGATCTACGACTTTGGATTTTGGATTAGCCGATTCACTTAAACTTGTTACTTAGGATTACTCTCTTTTTGTATGCCCAGAAGGACGGGCAGGTCAGTAGCCATGGGTCCTCAGAGGTTTCCTGCCAAGGGGGGGGGGTTTCTCTCCTGCATGCTACTGGTCACACTCTCTGGAGTTGGAAGAGGTAATCGTACTGCTAATCATTTCATCCTACTTGACTAAACATCCTTCCTACAGTCAGATACTGTATGATCATATGATATCATTATTTCTTTTGGGGGGGGTCTCATACTGCTGGACTAAACATCCTTCCTATGGTGGGATACAAAGAAAGGCCACAATATCAAGTCATAACAAGTTACTCATCAGTTCAAGCATCTAAGCACCTTGCATATACTATCCAGCTCATATGTACTATAGTCACTGACCTGTTCATGTCTATGCCAAAGTACCTAAGCACTAATCATTTCATACTACCAATACATTGCAAGCATTGTCTTACTTACTGGTTTGGCTTCTGTATCCAAGCACAACCTACATCATTCAGCTACAGTATGTAACATAAGTACTAAGCTATGAACCACTCATAATTAAAAGGCACATGTCTGTGGTTATGTGGGGGAAGAGCTCCTCTCCCACATCCTATTTAAGCCAGCAGGTGAACCTCCACTCTGTTTAGAGCGAGTCGCACTCACCCTTCATCCTCCCCTGACTCCTCCTCCTTCTCTGGCACTCTTATCCCACTATGGGGGTTTCATACTACTGGACTAAGCATCCTTCCTATGGTGGGATACAGAAAAAGGCCACAATATCAAGTCATAGCAAGTTACTCATCAGTTCAAGCATCTAAGCACCTTGCATATACTATCCAGCTCATATGTACTATAATCACTGACTTGCTCATGTCTATGCGAAGTACCTAAGCACTAATGATTTCATACTACCAATACCTTGCAAGCATTGTCTTACTTAATGGTTTGGCCTCTGTATCCAAGCACAACCTACATCATTCAGCTACAGTAAGTAACATAAGCACTGAGCTATGAACCACACATAATGATGAATTTAGGCCTTTTTATCAAAATCTTCAATCATCCAAAACAGACCTCTCACAGATGACTCTCGACAATTTCTACACAGACCTGACCTTACCACAGGCATCAGCAGCAACATGTGAATATCTGATTGCAACTTCTGCCACCCTAGAAGTGACTGAAGCCATTGCTGATATGTCACAGGGGAAATCCCTGGGCCTGGATGTCTACTGTTGGAATTTTTATCACAACTTTGTGGCACTCTTGGCCTCATGACTGTCACATGTTTTTAAACAAACCTGGGAAAAAGGGACACTTCCTCCTCCATTCCTTCAAGGTCTTATCACACTGATCCTAAAAAAAGGGAAAGACAGTGCCCTATACTCTCAGTTCAGGCTCATATTACATATAAATGTTGATGCCAAGATTTTCACAAAGGTATTTGCTCACTGCTTTGAACCCATCATGGACTCCCTTATCAATCCTGATCAAGTGGGGTTTGTCCTCGGCTGCCTGTAGTCTGACAGTATCTGGCATATCGCTGACATTCTTTGGCAGGTCACTGGATCCCATCAGCCCATTGCCACCCTGTCATTGGATTCTGAAAAGGCCTTTGACGGGGTGGACTGGGCATATCTCTTTGATACTATGCCATGTTTTGGCCTCCCACCTCATGTATTAGACCTGGTCAGACTCTTATATTCTGCCCAGACTGCAGCAGTCCTTATGAACTCTGTGGTTTCCAACCCCTTCCTTCTTCACCAGGGGATGAGACAAGGGTGTCCCTTGTCCCCTTTTCCTTTCCTTCTGGCAATTGAGCCCCTAGACTTCAAGACATGTGCCACTAGTACTTGCTCTGGAATCACAGTAGCTGATGTTCTGCACCAGATAGTTTTCTTTGTGGATGACATTACTATATTTCTGTCATCCCCAATTCCCTGGTGTCCACCTCCACTATAATTCAGGAATATGTAGGATATGAATGAAATAGGGCCAAATCTCTGATCCTTCTACGTTATGCTACCTGCATTCAAAACCTTTTTCTACATACCCCTACCAATGTTCTCCTGAAGGAGTGGTGTGTCTTGGAGTTCAGATCAGACCTAGCCTACAACCCATGATTACTGCCAATACTGGCTTTATGCTTGATAAACTTATGGCTGATCTGAACACCTGGAAAATGGCAATGTTGTCCACTTAGGGCAGAGCAAATGCCCTGAAATTGGTGGCCTTACCTAAGATAAAATATATCCTGGCCAACCTCCATGTCCAGCCCCAGCATCCTTTTTTAAATCACTCCTGTTGAAAATGAAAGCAGTAAAAAACAGGATTAAGATGCAAACCTTAAAGAGGCACTCCTTAAAGGAGGGATGTGGGGGGGGGTTGAGTTCCCCAACCTAAAACAAAACAGCATGAGCATGTAGTACTGAGGCAGGTCCTCACCTGTTTTAAACAAAATATGGACTTATGCCCACCCAGATGGCTATCCTTGAGCTTATGCAGGTAACTTCCCTTCCCCCTTCTCCATGTCAGTTCACCCACGCCGGTGTGCAAACAAAGAACACTTGGTAAATAAGAGTGCAGGCAAAAGGGCAGCATGAAGGTGAGCGGCATGCAGTTGGTTGCCCCCCAGCCAGACAACACACGGTGGCTGCTTATTTTCTCTGGGGGTGCTATGCCCCCTGCACATCCCCTACTATATATATAATCACTTCCCCCTGCCCTGTATCAGGGAGGCGATGCACACAGTATACCATGCCTCAAACTCTCGAATGGCCACATCGGCTGTGCACTGTTGCAGGTGCCCATATTGCGGCGCTCTCTTTACTGCACCCCGGCAATGGTATATGCTCCATTTCATACCTGGAATGGAGGATAACACAGTTCATCTCCCCATGTGCAAAGCACAAAAGATGGGTATGGACAAAATGTACCTCTAACTTGTGAGTTGGAACCCCTGACCTTCCGAAGCCACCCCCTATGGAATAACCCAGACCTCAGAACTGCCAGCACCTTGATTTCATGGAATACATGGGGAGCAACAGGTATTACCTCCCTTGGAGACCTCTGTTACCCTCAGACTGGGACATTTTACTCATTCACTGAACTTTCTACTTTATACGTTATTTCCAAAACACACTTTTGAAAATTACAGCAGCTCAGTGACCTCTTTTGAGTGAAAGTCTTCACTTCCTGCATTTTCCACCCTCTTAGTGTACTAGAAAAATCAAAAGAGACATTGTATTCCCTGAAGAGGGTCACCTCCTTCATCAAATCCTTACAAACCACACTGCAGGGTCCCATTCTGTCAGTGGGACTCAGGGAAGTCTGGGAGCGTGAGCTGGATCTGGATCTTTTCATCTCTAATGAAGACTGGGATGCCCTTTGGCCATAAACCTCCAGGGAGATCAAGGCTAGAACTCTACAATACAAAATTCTCCACAGGGCTAAAACAGGTCTCATGTCGAATATTGACTGCTGGAAATGTTGCTCCTCACAAGCATCCCTTTCTCACATCCTGTGGTACTGTCCCTCCCTAGATGTCTACTGGAACAGAATATGGACTGCTTGCGGGGAGGTCATCCCACTACCCAGAGCAAGAGATCCCCAAGTTGCATTGTTGGGCCTCCAGCCATGAGACTCGCATCTCTCTCTCTCTCTCCTACACTGGTGTTATGGGCAATGGTGGATCCCACAGTCGCAGAGTCATTCTCTGACATTGGAGAGACCCTGAACCTCTTTCCTGTCTTGAATGGGACAATCTTCTCTTTCTCACAGCACTTTATGAAAGAGTTGCTCATGTAGCCATTGACAAACTGATCAAATATGATAAAATTTGGGGCCAGTACCCAATATGAAAGTGTTCCCTGAATCCTGACCTCCCCCTCACAGGTGAGGTAGTCACTCACTTTCAGACAAGCCCAATAATCTAAGCTTCTTTTTCTCAGAAACATATTATTGCCACCAGGTAAAGTCGCAACTTTTCCTCACTGCCGAACAATAAGGGGACTTTGGTCCTCTTTGCCCCCCTACCGACATCTTCTTCCCCTCCTCCCTTCCCCCTTTCTCTGCCCCACCATGTCACTCTCTCGTCCCTCCTCTCTACCCCTGGTACCCTAAATTCCGCTGACGATAATCACCTCACCACTGCACTTACCAGTTAAGCAATACATGCTTAATCCCCCCCAGTTAACCAGATATTTTGTCTCTAGACAGTCTAATATCCAACTCCCCAAGCCCACTCTCCAACCACATTTAGTGAATAGGCAAGCACACCTTGAGACTAATCTGAACTGGACAGCTGAAACCTTAACCCACTTACACTGAGAGTTCCTGAGATATTGGATTAAATCCTTACTATACATTATCTAGTTGCACTAGTAATGGCTAGGGCATAGCAAATTGTTCAGTCTGAAGCACTGTATCAATTGTATTGTTCTTTATCCTTAGCAGAGCAATGCACTTATTTGTTCTAGCACTACATTTTTCTTACTTGTTAAATCTAGTACCTTAGTGCCTATGTATTCAGCTATGTTAGGTACTTGTGTTTTATGGAATAGTAGAACTTGTTTATACAACTGCTGTATGCATCCAATCCACTGGTTATTAATAGCTAAAAGTCCAATAGAAAAATATATGGCCAAAAAGGCAATAAAGAAAACTGTTTTCATATTTTATTCTAATGTCTACTGTATAAAAAAAAAACAATATATCTCATGGGTATTAATAAACTGTACAGTCATTCTATATTTGAATGTATGGTAATTTTGTCGAACTCAATGAATGTACATGATGCAAGGCCTTGTCAATTTATATTTAAATTATCATTTATACAGCCCTGTCACTACACTAGAGGTTTTTGAAATTTCTTGGGCCTTATATCTAGCTTGAGAGTACAGCTGGGTGACAGGTCCAGCTAGATTTTACACATCACACAGTGTGCACTGATGTTTTTAAGACAACTTTACTGGTAAATTCTTGTCTATAATGCAGACATTGAAACTTCATGAGCCCTATAACAATCTTAGTTTGTCTTTAATCTGGGGGGGTTGCCTTTCAGTAATCACATCCTTATACAAACTATGACACTCATAGCTTGATTTAGGAGTTATCTGCTTCAGCAGTGTTTATCTTATGTCAATTAAATTTATATGGAGTAGGATTCTTTATATGTGTGTTCCCCCAAGCACCTTTGACCCAGGGTTCCTCCTGGCTGAAGGCAGTATGGTACTGTTAAACTTCTCTGACATCATCTTCTGTATTTTTTAAATAAGTATTTTAAACCAATGGGGATTTTTTTCTGTTTTTTCTGCATGATCTAGCTGTTATAAGTATTGTATTTTCTAAACAACTGCCATTAGCTTCTGAAGAAGGACTGGTGGGTCCGAAAGCTAGAGCACTTTGTTCTTGTTGTTACATCTATGTTGGTCCATTAAAAGGTATCAAATCATTTGCTTCTGGATCTATTCTTGCAAGGACCAATACGGCAACTACTAAATCTAAATTTCATGATGCAAGGAAATGAATTACATTTTTAACTCTGTCCTAAGGCAAAGGAAACAATATGCTGTTATTTGAGCATTTCATCTGTATATTCTTCCATGACTAAAACTGTATATAGTTACTGAAATGCCCTCATTTTATTGCTGTATATTATTTATAAATTATTCATGTGATTTTACAGTTTGTATTCTTTGAAATGAAGTCTAAAATCTGAATCTACTGCAGCTTGTTTTCACCCATGGGCAGTCTTCTGCCAGTTAATTTGACACACAACTTCACTAAGCATTCAGTCTAGGACACTGTAGACAGGTTTCTTTTTCGCCCTGGTCTCTGTGAGGGCACTGGCAGTTTTCATAGCTCATGGCTACTGTGCTCTGTTTTTCACTTTGTCAGCTTTGGACAGCCCTCTCTATAGCTCCCTTTCAGTGTCTGCAGCTCCCAGCTTCTAGGAGGAGTTCATTCCTACCCTCAGCTCTGTCCCTCCTCTCTGCAAATGCCTTTCATATGGTGTGTTCTTTACTGTGTGGTTTCCAGGGGGAACAGTTCCACCCTACTTGACTCAGGAATTTGGAATGCAAAGGAAGCTGAAGAAAATAGCCTAATGCAGGCTGTTTTCGATGAGTGAAGAATGAACAAAACAAGAAAAAAAAATGATGGGACTGGCTGGCATTGCACTGGTTGTAAACATACCTCTCAACTGTACCTGATTACAAGAGACGTTCTTCATTTTACCTCTCAGAATTACTCTGTCCCTCCTCCATCCCTCATAGAAATGTTGCTGCCCACACAGAGAATGTGCTGTAAATTCAGATTTTTAAGTAGACATTCATAACACCTTAAGATGCTAAATCAAAAAATTAACTTTGTACAAGTAAACATAATGGTTTCTACAGTGTTCTGAATTTGTGTCTTTATGTACGAGGATGTAATGAGGGAAACATCCTCATACATGGATGTAGAGGGGCTAGCTGCACAATCGAGCACACTGTCTAGACTGCGAGGCCTGTTTCTGCTGGCATTTTCGTATGTTCATAATGATTAGGCTCTTAGAGAGCCTGGCATTCTAGTAACCAATCTCCACCCCCTAGTGGCAGCAGAGGGTGTTATACCTGGATGAGATGTTTATGTGTCCCTCTGGTTATGCAGGCATCCTGGTATCATGTCCTCCCTCAGTAAAACAGACTGTGACATAATCTTGTATGAATTTAGTGGGCTATTACTAAGCAATATAATCTGCTCTGAGTGTCTGTACAAAGTCACAACACCACCTACCCCTAACTCTTTGTTTGTAGACAACTTTAAGATACAGTATATATGAAAAGTGCTATACACAATGAAAATCTACTCTACAGTCCTGTAAAACCCACCCTTTGTAAACCTTCTTCCATAGACAAAGGACCTGCAGTTTGGAGAGCTGGGTTTGAATCCCTACGTGAGCCACACTGGGTTGCAATGTGATTTAATACCTCACACTGGTCCTTCTAGGTGGTCAGTGGAATGGAAGCCAGAACCTCTCAGTTTGTGTTTAATTCTGTTTAACTGCACAACACTACAGAAAAAAGCCAATGTCAAGTTTGTGCATGTGCATGCAGAAGGATCTCTGAGTCAACACCTGACATGACTGCTTAGCTGGAGGGAGGGGAATGATCCATATGAATGACATTTTCCAGTCTTGCACAAAGACTTTCTTGTTTATGGGAGTGGAGCGGGCACAGTTAGGATCCCACTGCACCTAAGGCACATGAAATAACAAGTAACTTTATGCAGTAGGTTTTGCCACAAAATATGGGGGGGAGTGAAATAGCAAAACTATGGACAGTGTAATCACACAGCTATTATTTCTGCACTCCAGCCACATTTAACATGATGTCACACTGCCACCAGGTGGTGAATAAGAATATTTTTTTATCCTTTGCATTTACCGTATGTGGCAGTCTATTTTATTATAGAAACATAGATTTTGTTGGCAGAAAAGGATCTTTAGGCCCATCCAGTTTGCCCCTTGTCCCTTTCTATTTTATCAGTACTGACCCTAGTTGGTCACAGATGTCACTCTCTCCCCTTATCCCTCTGGCTATGCCCCATGCCTATCACATGCATGCTTGAAGCCCCCAGTCTTTGCCCCCACTACCTCCTCTAGCAGGCTGTTCCAGGCGTATGCACTTATGAGACTAGTAGGACATAAGCTATTTTGAAGGAATACATTGCAATTATTATTTTATGATTTGGTTATGTATTATTTGAACTGCAGTTGATACATGATAAAGGGCTAGACTATACTGGTGAACTATATACTTTATATGACTTATATTGAAACAAGCATTTGTCAATGCCGAATGTTGTCGCACTGGCATTGGCTTTGGTAGTGCAGTGCGGAAAAACATTTTGGGCAGGATGGGAAAAATGACAGCTGTGCAGTTCATAAGGAGGTATAAAAAAATGCCAGTGTTAAAAATGTGGCATGTAAATATTGTAAATTTGAGGTTACAAGGGTGCATGGAAAATGCACAACGCACGCTTGTAACAGTCATTTTATGAGATTAGAGCAGTGCAGGAGGACTTTGTAGAGTTGGGGAGGGGCCTAAGACAAGTAGCACACACAGTATCCTTCTCAGAGGTGCTGCCTGTCAATGGCATGGGTGAGGCGAGGGTACTTTGCACCATGCAGTTTAATGAATGGTTGAAAATATGGTGTGGAACACAGGGGTTTGGCTTCATTGGGGACTGGGGTTCCACCTGGAGGGACAACAGCCTATACTGGCAGGATGGTCTGCATCTGTCCAGGAAGGGAACAAGTCTTTTGAGCAATCGGTTTAAATGCTTCATTGGCAAGCTTTTAAACTAGTCAAGGGGGGAGGCACTGATGAGCAGTAGGAAAATCCCAGCCTCTCCCTGCAAAACAGGGTACTAAATGAGAAAAAGACCGAGGTAGAAAAGTCAGTGGGGGATGCTGCAACAGAAGGTAAAGCCATCAAAAAATGGAGAGCAATGAGTACCATTGCCCATAGTCTGAGTAACAAGCTTCCTGAATTAGTGGCTTTGATAGAGGAGGAACATCTGGATATCATGGCAGTCACAGAAACATGGTACACACAAAACCATGACTGGGACGTAAACATACCAGGATACACTATCTACAGGAAGGACAGGGAGGGTAAAAGAGGAGGAGGAGTAGCTCTTTACATAAGGGAAAGAATCAAGGCAACAGAACAAAAGGGTAAACAGGGAGGAGAAGAAGCACTGTGGGTAAATTTGGAGACAGACAATGGCACCACAATCCGCACAGGATAGGACAGACCTCTTCTCAGGGGAGGAAATGGACAAGGAAATGATAGAAAGTATACTTAGAATGGCAGGAAAAGGGGAGATATTGCTGATGGGTGATCTGAATATGCCAGATGTTAACTGGAGTGCAGTTGCAGCCCACTTCGAAGAGTGGGGTTATTCTAGATGCCCTACAGGGGGCATGTCTTAGACAACTAGTATTGGAGCCCACCCGAGAGGGAGCAATCTTAGACCTGGTTCTCTCAAATGGAGATGGAGAGAGAATCACAGATGTAGAAGTGGGTAGCCATCTGGGAACTAGCGACCATCGAACAGTATGGTTCACAATAAACACAGCAATAGAGTCAAACCATACAAAGGCAAAAGTACTGGACTTTAGGAGGGCTGACTTTGCCAAAATGGGTGAGTGCCTAAGGAATGCACTAGCAAATGGGCAGGAAGGAGGGGTGGAAGAACAATGGGGAATAGTAAAAACTGCCATCACAGAGGTAACAAGCCTTTATGTGAAGCAAATAAACAAAACGAAATGATGTAAGAAACTACTACGGTTCTCAAAGGAAGTGGCAGTGAAGGTTCAAGAGAAAAAGAAAGCATTCAGGAAGTACAAGGAATCACAGAAGGAGCAGGATAGAGAACTGTATCAGTTAAAGCAAAAGGAAGCTGGGAAGGCAGTCAGAACAGCAAAGGCCCAAACCGAGGAAAAGATAGCCAACTCAGTTAAGAAGGGGGATAAAACCTTTTATAGGTACATCAGGGAGTGAAGGAAGACCAAGGGAGGGATAGTGAGGCTTAATAAAGGGGAGGGAGGGTGGGCAGAGGTTGACTGTGAAAAGGCAGAGATACTAAACAAATATTTTTGCTCAGTATTTACAAATGAAGAGGGGGAGGTACCTAAAACAAACAGTAGAAACGTTCTGGATACAGAAGTTGATACCAGCCCATTTACAGAAGAAGGGTTTCTGAAAGAACTCTTAAAACTGAAGGTGGACAAAGCAATGGGGCCTGATGGGATTCATCCCAGAATACTAAAAGAACTAAGGGTAGAACTAGTGACACCACTGACTACCCTCTTTAACAAATCATGGGAGGATGGGGTGGTACCTGAGGACTGGAGGAGGGCAGATGTGATTCCCCTTCACAAAAGTGGGAGCAAGGCAGAAGCAGGAAACTACAGACCTGTTAGTTTAACCTCAGTGATAGGGAAAATGATGGAATCACTTCTGAAGGAAAGAATTGTCGAGTATCTAAAGGCCAGAGGGGCACAGGACCCAAGGCAGCATGGATTCACAGCGGGAAGGTCATGCCAGACTAATCTGATAGATTTCTTTGACTGGGTGACCAAAGTAGTAGATCAGGAGGGCTATGGACGAGCCTACCTAGACTTTAGCAAGGCATTTGACACAGTCCCACACAAAGATTAATATACAAGCTGGCCAGCCTGGGAGTGGGTCCCAAGATGACAGCCTGGGTAAAGAATTGGCTGGAGAACAGGACACAGAGAGTAATAGTAAATGGAGTCCACTCTGAAGAAAGGGGGGTTACTAGTGGGGTACTGCAGGGTTCAGTATTAGGACCGGTCCTCTTCAATGTCTCTATATGCGACATTGCAGAGGGACTGGAAGGAAAAGTATGTCTCTTTGCAGATGACACAAAGATCTGCAACAGAGTTGGTGCAGAGGGTGGGGTGGAAAGGATGAGAAGGGACTTGGCAAGGTTAGAGGAATGGTCAAATGTATGGCAGCTAGATTCAGTGCTAAGAAGTGCAAGGTAATGCACCTGGGAAACAAAACCCAGGGAAGAGTACACAATGGGGGTGAGATACTAACAACAACAAAAATGGAAAGGGACCTGGGGGTAGTCATATCAGATGACCTAAAGGTGGGCAAGCAATGTGAGAGGGGAGCAAGGAGGGCTGGGGGGACTCTGGGATGCATAGGAAGAGGCATCACCAGTAGAAAACAGGAAGTTATTATCCCTCTGTACAGACAGCTGGTCAGACCCCATCTGGAGTACTACGTGCAGTTCTGGAGACCCAATCTCTGCAAAGACATAGACAGGATGGAAGCTGTCCAGAGGAGGGCAACTAAAATGGTGCAGAGTCTGCACCGGAAGACATATGAAGAGAGACTTAAGGAGCTTAATATGTATAGCCTCGAGGAAAGGAGGGAGGGAGAGGGGGCACATGATAGAAACTTTCAACTACCTCAAGGGAATCAACAAAGTCCAAGAGGGTAGCATCTTTCAAAAAAAGAGGTGTGCAAGAACAAGGGGGCACAATTTGAAGATAGAGGGGGGTGGCTCAGAGGTAATTTAAGGAAGTATTTTTTCACAGAGAGGGTTGTGGATGCATGGAACGGCCTTCTGGAGGAGGTTATGGAGTCAAAAACAGTGGTGGAATTCAAGCATGCATGGGACAGCCATAAGGCAATTCTAGGGGTTGGGGGTAGGAAGAAGTAGGCTGCTGGTTAACTAGGATCTGCAGCTTATCCATTAGGTAGGGAAATGGGCAGACTGGGTGGGCCAAGCGGTCCTTATCTGCCGTCAAATTCTATGTTTCTATATGTTTCTATGGACGTTCGGCACCAAATTTTCAACATAGGCATTTTAGCACCTCTGCTCATGTAAAGTGTCACTGTTATTTCCTCAAACTGTCCCAAAAAGTGATTTCGCACAGCGACCGCACTGTTCTGCGCTGGACATGAGAAAACACATTTTGGACAGGATATGTGAAATGATAGCTGTATTGTTCAGCATGAGGTGTGGAAAAATGCCAATGGTGAAAATCCAGAATGAAAATATTACAAATGCACGACGTTATGAGCGTGTCAATCTGTCAATGCACACTCGTAACACAGTCATTTTATGGAGTATCGTCACCAAATTTTCAACATAGACATTTTAGAACCTCTGCTCATGAACAGTGTCACTGTCATTTTCATAATCTGGCCCAAACACTGATTTCCCACAGCGACCATGCTATTATGTGCCGGAAGTGTGGAAACACATTTCGGCCAGGATGTGAAAAATGACAGTTGTACTGTTGACAAGGAGGTGTACAAAAATGACAATGTTGAAAATCTGGTGTGAAAATACTGTGATTTCGTGAAGTTATGAGCCTGCGTAGCAGCTGTGCAACGTATGCTCAAAACAGCCATTTTTGATGTTTCCACTAAATTTACAACATAGGTTTTTTTGAGAGCCCACCTATGAATAGGCATCGTTTATCTCATTAATCAGTCACAAAAGGTGATTCCGTCCAGTAACTGTGAAATCACCTTTTGGGACTGATTAACGATATGACAGTGCCAGAATTCATGAGGATAGGTCCCAAAAGCCCCATGTTGAAAATTTGGTGTAAAATTCCCAAAAATGTCCGAGATATGCATTAAAGTTGAAAAAACCCTATTTATTCCATTATACAGCTTACCGGCATTTCCTCAGTTCACGGTCGGCTTTGAAGAGTGCAGATGTGTTCCCAGTCCACGAAGATCATCGCGCGGACCCGGAGGTGGGGTATGGGGTGTGGGGGTGGGAGGCAGGGTGCACAGTGAGTGGGTGCGGGTTGTAGTATGGGGTTAAAGAGTAGTAGGGACTGTTTTGCTTTACAGGTTAAAAATAAATAAAAGACGTTGGGGACCATTTTCATTTTAATAGGTGCTTGGCATGCTGGGTGGGCTCCCAGTGTGCCACCTGAGTGTGTGTGTGTGTGTGTGTGTGTGTGTGTGGGTGGTGGTTTTAGCTGACGGGGATTGGGTACCCCATCGGCAAACAAGGAAAGGGGGCCGCAGGAGCTGAGGGGATTGGGCACCCTCGGCAAGCAAAAAAAAGGAGGGGGTTATATGATGCTGACGGGGATTGGGCACCCCTGTCAGCACACAATAAATAGGGGTGTTGACAGGCAACAGCGGCAGTCACTGCCGCCATGCTGCCTGCACGTAGGGGGAGGTGTGTTATGGTCATGCTGCATGAGAGCTTTGCTTTCATTGCAGCAGACCTTTTCTCTGATCTCTTCACCTCATTAGCTAGTCAGGGTGTTGGCCCCTGCTGCTGGCTGATTGGGGAATGTGGGACACACCTACTGGTGCATGCCCTGCATTCGCCCAACAGTGACCGCGCCTCCAAATCTGCACTACTGCAAGATGTTGGCTGTGCAAGCGAGCCAACATAAAAATGACTATATTGTACTGCTAATAAATTAAAACTTATTATCTTATATTATTAACAGCTCCCAGAAGAAGCCACTTATTGGCAAAACTTTTGGACGCTTATATAAAGAGATTGAATAAATATTGAACATTTTAAAGAAACTTGTGTGTTTGGCTGAATGGCTAGAGCGGTTGCCTCTAATTGGACTTGGATTGTTTAGCACACACACCTGCGACCAAACTCCACAAAAGTATATTGGACTTGAAAAGAAGAGATTTCCCTTGCACTATATAATTTTTCTCTGTTCCAGTTATCCATCACGTTTTCTATGTAGAAGTATTTTTGAACATCTCTCCTAAACTTCCCCTCCTTAGCTTCATTGCATGCTCCTTGTTCTGTTGCTTTCCTTACCTTGTTCACTCCTGTGATGAATTGTAGGTTTCAGTAATGTCCCCTCTCACTCTCCTCTCTTCCGGGGAGTACATGTTGAATTCCTCCAGCTTTTCCTCATATGGCTTCTCGTGTAACCTTTTCATCATTTTGATTGCCCTCCTCTGTACCGTGGTGGCTAGATGAGGGGTGATGTTTGTTGCTTCTTCCAAGGAAAGGCATGCATGACTTTTTAAATGCAAAAGAAAACTTTACTCGTACAGCCACTTGTGTCATGCCAGAAAGAAGCAACTGGTTCTTTCAAGAGCTACCAAAATGCTTATACTCTATAGGGATCACCAAGGGCCGAATGTCTGTAGACATTGAATCTACTAATACTCTAAACACAATACAATGACAAAATACTCTGTCCAAGAGAAACTAGCAGTTTGGCACTTCAAGATAAGACAATAGTATGCCGGCCCGGTGGCGCTGAAGGTTGAGGCACTGGACGCCACACCTTGCGCCACGCCAGCGCCTGGGTTAGGGAATGAACCCGGGATGTCAAGGGTCGGCAGGAATGGGAAAGGACTGAGCATCTGGAGGACTGCTCTCCTTTTCTGGGAGTGGGGGGGGGTTTGGCTGACTGCTGTTCTGGGGGCCCCTAGTGGATGCTGGGGGTCTCAGCATCTAGCGGCTCACAAGTAGAGGGTGAGCTGCGGTGGACGTCTTACGAGTGTGCGTGGGAACATGTACCCTGCATGCAGGATGTCATTGCACATCGCAGCTCAGGGGAACAGTAACAAGGGAAATTCACGATCCCTGGTAGGTGAAAGTGGGGACCAGGGACCACCCCCCCATGCCCTGCACCGAGTGCGTCGGCTGCTTTTGGTGCTCCTCCTCTTCCTGGATGCCCATCCAGATTCCAGATAGGTCACCAGAGGAGAGTGACAGTCCCACCCCAGGGAGCTTAAATCTGGGGGAACGGGCACCAGGAGAGGTGGATTGGAGCTGGGCCAACCGAACAGTAGGACTGAACCTTCAGGCAGGCAGGATGGAGGTGAGCTGAGTGTCTCCACCAGAGAGAGTCTGGGGGTCAGAGTGTGGAGGGATAAATAAAGTTAAAAAAATAAAGATAAGACAATAGACTGTTCAATGAAAGAGACTAGATAAGTCTTCTCAAGTTCGAGCTTAGGGTGCAGTAAAGTACCTGGTCTACCAATCAGTTTTGTTGGCTGTAGAAGAGATTGAAGAATGATGGTCGTCGGATGAATCTAGTGATCTGGGAGCTTCTGATGATGGAGGTGCTAAGGAAACAGGAGGAATAAAGAAGGTGAAGAGGGCTGGTTGTGGTTGTAGGCTGAAGATGCAGGTTGGCTTTCAACAATACAAGTGATGAAGAACAGGAAGAACGACAACCTTGATAAAGATCTTTTACAGCTATAGGTGGTTCCTGATGGGTTGCCACCCAGCCAATGGAGAGATTGCTACAGCCACCTGAAAGAAAGCAAAATAACAATGTGGCAACTCCCTATTCACTGTACTGCAGAGGGAACCTCACTGTGACAAAGCCAGGTTGGCTTCTAGGCTGACTACACGGGGGTACTAGCTATTGCTACTCTAGCTACTTCAGGCTTCGGTGTCTTCTGCTGTGCTCTCAGGGCACGCTTCCTGACTCAGGTGATGGATGGCGGAGACCAGAAGGCATCATCTGGCTGACTGGGAAGCAGAAGGAGCAGGTCACCAAGGATCGAGGATGAAGCTGGGAGACAAAGTTGTGAGGTGCACTGGCTCTGGTAAGGTGGTGACTAGAGAAGCATGAAGGGTGAAGGCACTGAATCTTCCACCTCAAATAGGCTCAGGTGGCTACAGGGGCATGCACCTAGGTTGGGTATGATAGTTTACAGTACAGTTCTTAGGGACAAGAGTTCAGGCTTCAGGTGCAAAATTCATGTAGACCACCAGTTCAATTCTTAGGCAAGACAGTTCAGTTCAAGAAAGTTTATGTAGGCAATCACAGTTTAGTGCTGGTCAAACAGTTCAGTTCCCAGGGAAGAGTTTATATAGGCAACTGCAGTTCAATGTAGGGTCACCAGTTCAGGATCTGGAAAGAATAGTTCAGTTACAGGGTGCTATGCCCACCAAAGCAGGGTTCAGAGTGGTGGAGGGGTGTAGCCAGGAATTTTAAACTTGTACTCAAGAGTTGATGGAACTGTTGCCCCTCCTCATAAACACAACCCAAAGATGTGCTGTCCCACCCCACAAACATTGTCCCACCCAAATTCAACAATATGTAGTAAACCAATGCTCCTAACAGAGTCACAATATTTTATTTTATCTAACACACACACTACCAGTCAGACAGAAGTTGGATGGCTTTTAGTTACAGTATTTAGTATACATTGTGATAAGCTTCTGTACTACATCAAGGAAGCCAGCCTTACAGATGTCCATTCGTACCAGCACTCATGCATACATACTCCGATTAGGTCACACATACAATCATGGCCTCTAAGTAAGGAGAAAAAACAGTTCTTCATGTGCATCAGGCTCTGTTTGTTGGGGAGTATTTAAAAAGACTGAAACTCATAATCCTGACACCCAGGATACCGAATCCAGTAGCTTGACACAACGCTCACCCGACAGACCAACATCCCGACCACTGAAAGTCCAACACTGCAACTTGCCAAGACTTGGAGTTGATTATATTATTTTAGAACACTGCTGGGGGCATAGCCCCCCTGCCAGCCCACAAACACAGCATAAATCCAATGTCAGGCTTTCCGTGGTCAGGATGGTGGTCTGTTGGGCAATAGCTGCGTTGGGATGTCGGGCTTGAGATCCTGGGTGTAGGGATTCTGAGTGTCGGGCTTCTGTCATATATCTGTTTGTTCTCCTGGCCAGAGGCTCACATTTCCCATGGATTTTCCAGATAGTACTGTACTCAACAAAGTACACTGAGTATGCCTGCCGTCACCCATAGAGTGGTGGGGCAATATAGCACACAGTCCAATTCATGTACCGGCAACCAGTAGATATGCTAACTGCAGCCAAGCTTCCCAGAGAGACACTCTGTCAAAATGTAGCCAGTGCCTTTAAATGTCTTTAGCCCAGGCCAGAATTATCCTTTTGCTGTCCTCAAGATGGCCCACTGCCTCTCATCAATGTGGATGAGGGCCTGCAGCCTTGCCCTAAGTATAGAGCCAGTGTTCTGCTCCACCCTCTCATTACTATGTGAAGCATAGAAACATAGAAGAAGATGGCAGAAGGAGTCCAAAGGTCCATCAGGTCTGCCCAATGGGTTCCAAGGCCTCTAGCAGTCATAGGTACTATCCCCCTGCTGAGTTTTATACTCTTTCCAGCTCCTGCAGAGTCTAAGGTAGCCCTTGCTCTATCCCACCCATGTTTGAATGCCACCTCAGACCTGGCTTCTACCACCTTAACTCCCTCTTGAAGTAACTTCCTCTCAGTTTCCATTCATGTACCTTTGTGTATGAGCTTGATATCCTATTGAAGAGTTCTGAGTAGGGCACCTTGTTTATGCCCATCATGAACTTGAACGTTTCAATCATATCACCCCTCTCGCTTCTAGTTTCCAGTGAGTACATGTTTAGGGCTTTCAAGAAATCCCCATACAAGAGCTTGTGGAGGTCATATAGCATCTTGGTTGGCCTTCTCTGTATGGCATCTAGTCTATCCCTGTCCTTCTTTAGGTGAGGACTCAAAACTGGACACAGTATTCCAGGTAGGGCCTCACCAGGGACCTGAAGTGTGGAAGGATCACTTCCCTGTTCCTACTGTCAAAGCCTTTCCCTATACATCCCAACATTTTGTTGGCTTTGCTATAATCTCTATTGCATTGGCTGGATTGCTTAAGGGTGTCTGAGATGATGACTCCTAAGTCTCTTTCTTCATGTGAGGTTCAGAGCTGGACTCCATTAAGCCAGTATTCTGTCATCCGGTTGAGAAGGCCTGCATCCTAATCATTGAGTTGGGCTTGGCTTAGCCCCACTCCTATTGGATAAACAGAAGGGGCCTGTATCCTTGACCTTATGTAGAACCTTGCTTCATCCCACCCTCTTATTAATAGGTATGAGGGCCAGGACCCTCACTTTTAGCTCCACCCTCCCAATCGTTTTCTATAGGCCTTTGTTTCCTCATCCCACCCTGTGCTCATGACATGGAGTTTGCATTGGGCTGCAGCCCAGGGACCTACCCTCCAGGCAGCCACCCCAATGCTGACAGGTGTGGAATCAAGCAAAGGGGCTTCTAGCCCACTGTGTCCCTCTTCCCTTGTCCCACTAGCACCAACTGGCATGCAATTTAAACCAAGATGCTTCTAGCCTACTGTATCCTCTTCTCTCATCCCACTAGCACTGACTGGTGTAGGACAGTATATATTAGAAATACAGACCACTTATCCCTAAGCCACTCACAGCGATTTTCACCAAATTCAACACTGGGGCTTCCTGCCCACGGTGCCCCCTCTCTCCCATGGTGTGGGCACTTAACTCACTTCTACTTCTCTGCTTTCCCTACCTCCAGCAGCTGTGGCAAGAAAAACAAATTGGGCACTTGACCTCACTCACTGCCATGGCCCAGGTCTGCTGCATTGCTGGGAGGTCCGTGAAGATAGCCGGGGAGCCATGTTCCCACTGGACGACTCGGTGCTGCTGCTAGAGTGAGTAAAGCGGAGGCAGAACAAAAGGTCCAGGGTGCATTTTTCTGCCCGGACCAGAAACACCGTTGCTCTCCGCCTGAGCCCAGTGCAAGTGAAAGCAGTCTCTGGGGTAAAGAACTCCTTGAAAAATGCCTCTTCCAGAGGTCCACTCCTGTTTTAAGGAATACATCAGCTTTGCAGTATCTAATCTGATTAACATCTTGGGAGCTTAGTGGTGAGAGCACAGCCCTATATTGTTGACTTTCCTCAGTATGGTGAGAGCTCACTGCGTTGTTGCTTCTGCAGAGACTGTAAATGGATTTAAATCCTTGCTGATCAAATTAACTTTAAACCACGGTGAATTTGTGGACATTGTTCCTGGGAAGGAGCTGATGTTGTTTTGAACTTTTATTTCAATAGCACCATTTTCTAAGTTCTCCTAAAGATTAAAAATCTGGTCAATTTTTGTTTATTATTTTAGGAAGAGTGGGAGATCTTGGGAGGTAATTGTGTAACCCACCGTTGGGGTCTTACCTTAGTTGCCTTTGTCCTCTCATTCCTATCCCATTTCTGCCTGGCGTCCCGTTAGTTTCCTGATAATGCCGCCGCCACAGCCTGAGTCCTTGATGCTCTCCAGGTCCCCAAAACAACCCAGTATTTCATTTTAGCCCAGTTTGGGCTTAAAACTTTAATCGCAACCCACCCCTGTTGATCATCCTCAGCACAAGCAGGAATCACACGTGCGCACTGTAGTGCCTTGACCTTACCAACTGCCGGTACTGCGGTCGATTGGGGAGAGTGTCAGTGGTCCTGGTGCACCTGCTTAACTAAAAGGGGAATGGAGACCAGAAGGAGGCGGTTGAGAAGCTGAAGGGGGAAATAATTGAAGAGTTTGGCTCGGGGCACAATTCAGGGGCACATAAATATTCATGAACTTCATGAATAGTAATTAGCTGCTGCCTTCCTCCTGGGGGGACAGTAATTCGGCAACAGTGACAGCAAGAATACTGCACATAAATGTTAGAGTGGGCTCATATGAAAGAACACAAGATTAGGTGGGCCTACAGTATATGTCTGCATGGAAATGATAAATTTAAAGTTTATTTCCTGGCTGCACCAGAACTTGAAAGGTGCAACATTATTGTAATGCATAAAAACTGTGCACAGCAGCCACCATCTTTGTAGCCAGGTAGCCAATCACAAGCCTGGACTTCAGCCAGACTTGTGGGAGATTGTCAAAGGTTTTTGGGAGATAAAACAGGAGTTATTCTTGGTGCCTAATTTCCAACCAATCAAGAGACTGGGACTGTAAATGACAGCTTAAGCAGCCAATCAGATTTCTTGAATGCTGCCCCCTTTATGTTGGTGCGCTTGCACAGCCAACATCTTGCGGCATTGGGGATTTGGAGGCGCGGTCACTGTTGGGCGAATGCAGGGCACGCATCAGTAGCTGCGTCCCGCATTCTCCAATCAGCGTGCATGCCGGTGACACACCATGTATACATAATGTGGCGAGCACATCTAAGAAAAGGTCCGCTGCAATACGAGCAAAGCTTGTCAGATGCAATGGGCCTTCCCTTGACGTGCTCACCACATTATGAACATGGCGGCACAGTGGCCGCCAAACTACCGACTTCGGGGGTGCCCAATCCCCCTGTCAGTTACCCCTGCCCTTCTGCATGTGCCGATGGGGAGCCCACTCCCCATTGGCATAAATAACCCCCCATTGTTAAATTTATTTATTATTTATTTATTTAATTTTTGTTGACCGGGTAAGTGCACTAGACAAATCCTGCCTATTTTCAGGCACGACCCGGGGGAGGGGGATACAGATGAATGCCAACTGACCTTGAACCAGATTAAGCTGTTGGTGGTATTGTTAGTGAATGAGAGAAATTTGGCCAGGACACGGGAAATTTCCTACTCTTTCAATAAGTGCCATGGGATCTTTAACATCCACCTGAACTACCACAAATCCAAGCAGATGGGACCTCGGTTTAACGTCTCATCCGAAAGACGGCACCTCAGAAGTGCAGCACCCCTCTCATGCTGCACTACAGTGTCAGTACTGGGATATTAACCCAAGTGCCAGATGTGGGAACTGAACCCACAGCCCTCTGATCTCCCGGCCTCAGAGGCGAGTGTGCTACCTACTGAGCCACTGACACTGCTGAGGGGGGTGCCCAGTCCCCCTCAGCTTGGCCCCCCCGCCACTTTCTTTGTGTGCTGATGGGGATGCCCACTCCCCATCAGCATAAAGAAACTCCTCCCATTGTTACATGCCAAGGGGGTACCCAATCCCCCTTGGCTCGGCCCCCGCTCTTGCTTTGTGTGCCAGTGGGGGTGCCCAATCCCTGTCGGCATAGCATCCCACCGTGCTGTGTGCCAATGGGGATGTCCAAACCCCCATCAGTTACAGACCCCAACAGTTAGGTGGCATGCTGGGAGCCCACCCCAGCATGCCAAATCCTAAAAAAAAAAACTGTCGCGATATCTAATTTTTTTTTTTACCTGTAAAATGAAAACGGTCCTCGTGGCTTCTGTGCCCCCACCTACACCCACCCTCTGCACACCCTGACTCCTCACACCCCCCCTCACCCCATACTTACCTCCGGAGTCTGGCGCGATGCTCTTCGGTGGACTGAGAACACGTCTGCACTCTTCAAAGCCGACCGCGAACTGAAGAAATGCCGATAAGCTGTATAATGGAATAAATATGGTGTTTCCAACTTTGCTGCATATCTCAGGCATTTTTTGGAATTTTGGCTCCAAATTTTCAACATGGGGTTTTTGGGACCTCTCTCTCCATGAATTCTTGCACTGTCATGGTGTTATTGGTCCCGAAGGTGATTCGCAGTCACTGGGCAGAATCACCTTCGAGGCCGAGTAACGCAAACAACAGCCACTGTTCATGGGGGGCTCAAAAGCCTATGTTGCAAATTTGGTGGGAACAATCCAAAAAATGACTGTTTTACGAGTGTGCATTGCCAGTTGCTACACACGCTCATAAGTTAGTGAATTCACAATATTTTCATGCCAGATTCTCAACATTGGCATTTTACCACACCTTCTTGTGAACCGTATAGCTGTCATTTTTCACATCCTGGCCGAAATGTGTCTTCATACTTCCGGCGCAGAATAGCACGATTGCTGTGCGAAATCAGTGTTCGGAACACATTACAAAAATGACAGTGACACTGTTCATGAGCAGAGGTCCCAAAATGCCTGTGTTGAAAATGTGGTGACAATACTCCATAAAGTGACTGTGTTATGGCGTGTGTTGCGCGGTTTGCATGCAGCTGTTAAGTTCCGCAAACTTATAATATTTCACTCCAGATTTTCAACAGTGCCATTGTTCTGCACCTCCTAATGAACAGCACAGCTGTCATTTTTCACATCCTGACCAAAATCTGTTTTTGCAGTTCCGGCTTATAATAGCTCGGTCGCTGTGGAAAGCCCATGTTCAAGACACATTATGAAAATGGCAGTGACACTGTTCATTAGCAGATATCCTAAAATCCCTATGTTGAATATTTGGGGATGAAAGTCAATAAAATGAGTGTTTTACAAGCGTGTGTTGCGCAGTTTGCATGCATGCTCGTGACTTTGTGAATTTGTAATAGTTTCACTCCAGCTGTTCATCATTGCCATTTTTCCATGCCTCCTTATGAACAGTACAGCTTGCTGAAATGTGTTTTCACACATCTGGCACAGGATTGCACGGTCGCTATGCGAAATCAGTTTTTGGGACAGTTATCGGAAATGACGGTGACACTATTCATGAGCAGAGGTCCTAAAATGCCTATATTGAAAATTTGGTGCAGAAAGTCCATACAATGACTGTGTTGCAAGCGTGCATTGCGCAGTTTCCACGCACCCTTGTAACTTCGTCAATCTGCAACATTTTCATGCCACATTTTCACCACTGGCATTCAAACAACATGAAGTCTTGCTGTATTCTAACATATGCAGTGATCCCCTGCCTTTGAACTGCCCCGGAGAACAAAGAGTTAACTTTCTATGCGGAGCATAGAATGCTGAGCTCGAGCTTGGTTGGAGTCTCTGTCTGGAGTGTTTCAAACTCAAACCGTCAGAATCTTTACTCCGCCTCACTGAACGGTCGCTCCGGAGATTTCTCCTTCAGCTTGGTTCGAAAGTCTGTTAAAGTCTCAGTTTTCGTCGCTTTTTAAACCGAAAAAGTTATCCGCATAGTCGGTTCAGTCTCTGTCTGTGGTGCCGTGAGTACTAGATAGGAATTCTTCTGTTTTCTGTGTGGAACTTGTAAAAGTGCAGGTCGGTTCGGCTGAACCGACCATTCGATAGTGAAATGTTGTGTTTTATTTAGTGTGTGGTTACCGGTTCTTATCGGTTCTAAAAAAAAACATGTTTTATTACGGTTTTTTCCAATACATGTGACACGGTTAGGAACCAATAAGGGTGTCTTGCCTGGCGGTTGCCATAAAAAGTGTAAGTTGGTTAGGTTGGCCATGTCTGAGAAACCCAAGAAGAAAACCGGGCCCACTGGGTTTCAACACTGCAGTGAGTGTGGGGAGTTCTTTGCAAAGGCCGATCCCCACTCCACCTGTGTTTATTGTCTGGGGTTTGACCACCTCGATTCAGACTGCCAAATATGTAAAACTTTTCCCGAATCTACCCTTGAGAAGAGATTAGGTAGACTGAGGGAAAAGGAGGCCAAGAAGTCCGCTGACCCTGATGGCCAGCCCGGTTCGGTTCCGACCGAACTAGAAGGAGTGCCCTCTGACCAGGGCGATACTTCTTCAGGCAAAAGGAGAGCCAATTCAGAGGGATCGGTTGTGACAAAAAGAAAGTGCAAAGAAAAATTGTCTGGTTTGGATCCAGAGGTTCATGTTCCGACTGCCGAAGAGATAGCCAAAGCGATTCGGATTGTGGAATCGCTTCGCCCGGTTCCTACCGATCCAGCACCTTCTGGCAGGGGTTCGGTTCGGTTGGTTCCCCCGGTTCAAGATTATACCCTTGAAGATTTTTATGAACCGGAATGTGAAGAGGAAGGGGGATTTGAGGATGATGATGGTGAAAGTGAGGGTCTGGATGTGCCTGTGGAACCGGACATCTCCCCAGACAGACCTTCAGGTGTTTCCCTTCCTAGGTTTTCTGAGTCCTCTTCTCACTTTATGTTCTACAGAAAGGTGGCTGAAACCCTCCAGCTTCCTATGGAGGAGGCACTGGAGGATCAAGAGGAGCCTGATTATGTAGAAATAATGGACATCCCAGAGTCCAGGAGACTGTCTATTCCACTCCACAAATCCTTTGGGAAGCAGACACAAAAAATTCTAAAGTCTCCTAGCACTATACCTCCTGTGGCTAGAAGAATGGACAAGAGGTATACACTTTCAGGCTCAGACACGGAGTTCTTATACCAGCAATGCAGCCATGTTGGGGTAGTGCAAGCTGCTGCCTGTGACAAGGCAAATATTCCCTTGGCTTCACACCCCCCCAGACAAGGGCTCCAGGAAGATTGATGCCATGGCAAAGAAACAGTACATGGCATCTTCTTTGGGACTCAGGCAGGTGAATTATATGGCCTATACAGCCAGGTACCAGAAGTCCAGGTGGGACACTGTACTGGCTGAAAAGGCCTCCCCCCCCAGCTGGCCAAGGAGCTGGAGGAGGTGGCTGCAGATGGGATTGAGGCATCAAAAGTACAGTTTCATGCTGTTATGGACTCCAATGATGTGGCATTAAGAGTCATGGTTACATCTGTGGCTCTTCGGAGAATGGCTTGGCTCAGATGTACTAGCCTCTCACAGGATACTCAGGCTAAGGCCATGGATTTTCCTGTAGTGGGTAATTCTCTGTTTGGGGAGCAGACAGAGAATTACATGAAGAAAATGGACGAGTACAGGACCACTTATAGGAGTGCTCAGGCCAAGGAAAGGCAGGCAACTCCTCAAAGGCAGCAGTCTAGGGGCAGGCCTTTTCATAGGCCTTTTTACCAAGCACAGGCCTCTTCTCCTTTTTCGCAGAGGGGGTTCTTCAGAGGGAGAGGCAGAAGGGGGATGAGCAGGGCTGCATCCACTCCTCAGCCTAAGGCCCCTGTCAAGCAGACACCCTGATGTGTCTGCCGGGGTTGACTCTCCCATTCCAGTAGGGGGCAGGCTGGCTTACTTTGTTCAGGACTGGAGGTCTATTACATCAGACAAGTGGGACCTGGAAGTAGTAAGCCAGGGACTGGTTCTCAGCTTCAAAAAATTTCCGAAGATGAGAGCCAGATCTTTTCCACCTGCAGGTCTCTCAGAAACCCTTGCCCTAGAGGCAGAGGTTTCATCTACTCTGGCCTTAAGAGCCATAGAGAGAGTTCCTATCCTACACAGGGCCAAAAGTCTGTACTCCAGGTACTTCCTTACCCCAAAAAAGACAGGGGAGTGGCAACCCATCCTAGACCTAAGAAACCTGAGCAAACATCTTTTAAAACCAAAGTTCAAGATGGTAACTCTGGGAATAATTCTTCCCTCTCTAAGGCCAGGGGACTGGCTAGCCTCCCTGGACCTCAAAGATGCCTATTTTCACATTCCTATCAGGTTCTCCCACAGAAAGTACCTCAGGTTCGAGTTGTCCTCAGGCCATTATCAGTTCAAAGCAATGCCCCTTGGTCTAATATCAGCCCCAAGAGTTTTCACAAAGTGCTTGGCAGTAGTCGTTGCCTTTCTAAGAAGGCAAAAGATTTCCATTTTTCCATATCTGGACGACTGGCTCAAAGTGGGCCAGTCTCCAGACCAAGTCAAGTCAGACCTGCAAGTGACCCAGCAAGTGCTCACTTCTCTAGGATTTCTTCTCAACCTTCCCAAGTCAGTTCTCGAGCCAGTGCAGCTCCTTACCTCTATAGGGGCAGAGCTGGATACTGTCAAAGCATGAGCCTTTCTGCCCCTGGAAAGGGCAAGAGTTCTTATTGACCTGGCTTTTTCCTTCAGCCTTCAGGTGTCTCGACCAGCAAGGCATTTCCTCCAGCTCTTGAGCCACATGGCAGCTTCTACAGCAGTGGTGCAAGGGGCAAGATTCCAGATGAGGGATATTCAGTTCCATCTGAGGTCCTTTTGGTCCCAAAGGAAGGATTCCCTTACCAAACTGATTCCTGTGACTCGGACCCTTCAATGATGGCAGGATCAGGACAACTTAAGGCAAGGGATTCCATTTACCATGCAGCCTCATTCAGTGGTCCTTACCACGGATGCTTCTCTTCTGGGCTGGGGAGCTCATCTGGGGGCCCTCACTGCCCAGGGACTGTGGTCCCCTCAGGAATCTCTTCTCCATATCAATCTCCTAGGGCAGTTTTTCTGGCCCTGAAAGCTTTCTCTCAGTCAGTGCAGAACAAGGTGGTTCAAGTCAGAACAGACAACACCACCACCATGTGGTACATCAACAAGCAGGGAGGCACTCAGTCTACGGCCTCGTGCACAGAAGCCATGAAGCTGTGGTCCCTGGCTTATTCCCTGCAGACCTCTCTGACAGCAGTTCACCTTCCAGGGAAGGACAATGTGTTAGCAGATGCACCGAGCAGGATCTCTCAGGGCCATCACAAATGGTTCCTGGACCCTCAGGTGTAGAAAGTGATTTTTTCAAGGTGGGGCATTCCAGATGTAGATCTCTTTGCAGCCCCAGACAATCACCAACTTCCTCTCTTTTGTTGCAGAACCCCAGTCTTGGGCTCAGTCCCCCTGGATGCTCTGATTCTGAATTGGGAAGGGACATTTCTGTATGCCTTCCCTCCCTTCCCACTCCTGTTCAAGGTTCTAGTCAAGATAAGGCCTCAACCTTGCAAAGTGATTCTAATTGCTCCACATTGGGCCAGACAGCCTTGGTACCCCCTGTTGTTGTCCCTAGCAGTCCATCTTCCCCTGTCTTTTCTCTGAAATTACAACCTGTTAACATCCTCTCGGGGGAGAATTTGGTACCCCAATCTTCAGTCTCTCAATCTCAAGGCATGGCTCTTGAAGAGTTAGAGTTTGCAGACTTGCATCTTTCTCAGGGGGTTCTGGATATTCTCAAAGCTACCCGAAAGCCCTCCACCAGAAAGACTTATAACTCCAAATGGAAAAGATTCAGCATTTGGTGTTCCAAGAGGCATATTTCTCCAGACACTGCTGAATTGCCTACGGTTCTGGATTATATGGTCCATCTTAATGGCCTAGGCCTCAGACCAGCTACTCTCAAGGTACACTAGTCAGCTGTTTCTGCTTTTCTGTCAGTGGGAAAGTCTTCCTCACTATCATCTCATCCTGTGTTCTGTAATTTTTTTAAAGGATTGCTTCACACCAATCCTCCCTTTAGAGACCTTGCCCCTGCCTGGGATTTGAATGTTTGCATTGCTCAGCTTATGCAACCTCCTTTTGAGCCTATGTCCTCAGCAGAGCTTAAGTACTTGACTTGGAAAACTGTGTTCTTGGTAGCCATTACCTCTGCCAGGCGTATCAGTGAATTGCAGGCCCTGTCAGTGGAACATGATTTTATCTCCTTTCACAGGGATAAAGTGGTCCTTAGAACCAATAGAAGGTTCTTGCCCAAGGTGGTTTCAGACTTCCATTTGAATCAGTCTATGTCTCTCCCTGTTTTCTTTACTGATCATTCTTCCTCAGGCGAGAGGAGGCTTCACAGTTTAGATGTTAAGAGAGCCCTTAGTTACTACATAGAGCATACCAATGGTCACAGGTTTGACTACCTCCAGCTGTTTCTCACTTATGGAGAATTGAGAAAGGGCAAACCTGCCACTAAGAGAACTATTGCCAGGTGGATTGTATCTTGTATACAATTCTGCTATGGAAAACTGGGAAAGATTCCTCCCTCAGGCCTGAGGGCGCACTCCACCAGAGGTACAGCTGCTTCCCTGGCTGCTGCCAGGGATATTCCTCTCTTAGAAATTTGTCAAGTAGCCACCTGGAAAACAGTCCATACATTCACCAAGCATTACTCTCTGGATATCCAGGCTAGGAGTGATGCTCGGTTTGGCACAGCACTACTTCAGAGCCTATTCCCAAAGTAGGTTCTGTCCCGCCTCCATGGAGGTACTGCTTGGTAGTCTGCATATGTCAGAATACAGCAAGATTTCATGTTGTTTGAAGAAAAAATTACTCACCTTAGTAATTGTGTTTCTTCTATTGGAGTCTTGCTGTATTCTGACCTCCTTCCCTGCCTCCCCTCTCAGAACCTGTTTTTGGGAAGTGGGTGGGCAGGTGCAGTGTTGCACCCCAGAGGTGCTTCTTGTTTACACCCTCTCCCTTTTGTTTGGGTGTTGATTTATTACTGTTATTGTATTAGACTGGGTTTTGGTTTTTGTGTTTCCTGAATTGACTCTTCCTTTGGGAACCCAAAACTTTTTACTGCCAGTTGGCTAGTAGGAATTTTACAATTTCCACATAGAATTTTTAGTTAGTGGGCTTGTAAGAATCAGACGGTTTGAGTTTGAAACACTCCAGACAGAGACTCCAACCGAGCTCGAGCTCAGCATTCTATGCTCTGCATAGAAGATTAACTCTTTGTTCTCCGGGGCAGTTCAAAGGCAGGGGATCACTGCATATGTCAGAATACAGCAAGACTCCAATAGAAGAAACACAATTACTAAGGTGAGTAATTTTTTCTTTGTGCACACCTCCTTATCAATAGTCCAGCTGCCATTTTTCACAGCCTGCCCAAAACGCGTTTCCGCAGCTGTGGCACTCAATGGTGTGCTCACTGTGCAAAATCTCCTTTTGTGACACATTAACAAAATCAAAGCGCTATGCCTCTCTAGCTCCGCCACTGCCAATGCCAGCGTGACAACATTCGGCATTGACAAATGCTTGTTTTAAGAGGGACTACTTGAACTAAGTCAGTCTGGGAGAAGTCCTTCTTGAGCCACCAAGGAGAGGGGAATTGGTGGGCTCTGAGTTTTCACAGGAAAGGCCTGCATTTGCCTCCTGTGTGCCATCCTCGGTCCCAAAGGGGGATCGCGTGCCAGGAACTGCCTGTCAGCAGACCAGAGGGGATTCCTCAGTACGAATCTGAGGGAGGACACCGACCAGATACCGAACAAGGGAAGGTTTGAGGTCTTCCTTTAGCCATTCCAACTGTGGTCTACCTCGTGTGTGATGAGAGTGAACCAGAAACTCCTATGTTGCATTCAGGAGCCAGCTGCAAGTCAAAAGAACTTTGCCAGACACCAGCTGGTGGGTTCACCAGCACTCAAAGAACGAATTTTAAAAAAGAACATCTCTTTCATCTGTGACAATGTCAACACCAGAGGCCCAAGCAGACTGTCCCTGTACCAAGCAGCAATCCATTTCAGTGAGAGACCAGACTTGTGGAGACAGCCCCTGTACACCAGTTCTACGCAGGTTACTGCCACCTACATGGAAAGGCCGTCAAGTGGAGGTGAGTCATGTCAGCCCAGGTCACCACCAACAGCTCAAGCAAGCTACAAGTCTTGATGTCGTCAGCACTTTCTTCAATCCATTCTGGGCACAGTGAGTAAAACCAGGGTAGCTCCCTGCAACTAGCTAATAATTGCTTATGATACCATCTAATTTCAGTTGCCAGTTTCAGTGTTTAAATAGACTGGGCCATCCAGCCATGGATACAAATAATTTTTGGGTTCTCAAGTGATTGTTGGCATTTAATCATTTTTTCCACCAGGGTCCCACCACAGCTACAATGCCAGCCACCCTGCAGCATGGCTCAGGCAAGACTGTTAGTCACTCTGGGTACCCAGTAGTTGCAATAACTGTGAATGCAGGATTTTGATTGAATTTAAAGCAGAGTAATCAGTACATGAATAGTGCCTTATCTCTCACTTTAATTCTCACCCCTCCTTTGTTGACTTCCCTGAAATAAATCTGTTTTACTGTTTCAAATTTAACCTGGGCCATGAGCATATTATTACTTGGGTTACAGTGATAAGATATATGCTAAGTGTCTTAAAGTGCATGGTTGCTATTGAAACTGTCTCTTACAGGAGAAACACAGGACTAAAACCAGAGATCCAGACTCTGTGGGTAAGTGGGTTGATCATGAGCATATCATTAATGATCAAACCATTTTGTATCCCAATTGCTAAACACTGCAACTGTTCAGTCATTTCTAAAAGGTCACAAGGTGGGATTGTGGGTGGTATTAGCTTCCAAGAGGGCTGTACCTACTGTGATAGTTACACACTGAAGCATTACTTTGGGTAGAGGCACCATAATTATAGTAATACTGCTGGTAGGGATACCGCGGTACCAGCTAGTCATGAACCCAGGCCCATCAACCTGTTGTTAGGAAGGTAGGCAGGGGTAGTAGCCCTTGGTATAACGGTGCCAGGGTTACAGCTTTGGACGCACTGCTGGGATTACTGCCCCCTCACGGCCAAACCGAGAAAATTGCAACTAAAGTTTTTATGGGTATCCCTGGAAACACAGCCAAGCAGAAGTTAATCAGTTGTTGTACGGGGAGTGAAGCTGACCCCCAGAACACTCTTTTATAGCTAGATATACCACTGGGCACTGACAAAGATATTATTGAGGAGGCACCAGCAAAAATTGAATGCCTTGGGGAGGTTGTGGTAGTAGGTTGACTGGCTGATCTGACCACTCAAACACTGATGGCTCTAGTGGAGTGTAGCAACTCCATGGACAGTACCAAGGTACCTAAGGTCATTGCCATTGATGGGTCCCCAGCAGCCCAGAGGGTGGTCACCAAAGACAGTGAGGTCCCCTCAGAGCCAGAACACCCACCTCATCTGAGAGTTTTAAAGAGAAGCTTGCTAAATTGTTACAAGATGAAGACCAAACCCTCAAGGACTTGAAACAGTTACTTAAATCTCCTGGGGATACACCACCCTGGGGTCTGTACCTGCCCCTGTGCCTGCAGCAGTCCTGGCACTCATACCTAATCCTGTGCAGGTGCCCTCAGTTAGTCATGACTCTTACCGCAAGCTTAGGATATTTTCTGGCACCCTCCCCATGCCTAATGGGGATGAAGACATGGAGACCTGAATAGATTCAGCCACTACCTTGGTGCAGGACTGGCAATGCTCGGGGGCGGAGAAGATGAAATGCCTGGGGAAAAGCCTCTGAGGATCTGCTTTAGATGTCATTCATTCACTAAGAGCCATTAACCCCAGTGCCAGCACACGGCTCATTTGACTGCCCTAGAGTATGTATTTGGGACTGCCTGATACCTATTTGCCTATAGCCTACTATAACTTTGCAGCATTAGACTTAAGCGCTTTGCCACAGTTAATCCCAGCTGACATCTGACGAGGGCAATATTACGATCTAATGATCAGACCCATCATGAATGCCCTAAATAAGGGGGGAGATGTCTCAAAATTCCAGTCTAGTGACCCCAAAACTGCTTTGTTGTTTTGTGAATGGCCTAAACTTAAGCTTAGAAATAGGTTGTTGTACAGAGAATTAACCGATGGTCAAGGAGAAGTTGTGAAGAAACAACTAGTGCTGCCTTCTAATTTCAAGTTTGTGGTTTTAAAAGCTTTACATGATCAGATGGGACATTTGGGTGGTGAGAAAACGCTGGACTTAGCCCAAGCATGCTTTTACTGGCCCAAAATGGGTATGGACATTGAGCAGTATGCTAAAACTTGTGGCAGATGTCTCCAATGGAAGGCTCAACCTCAAAGAGCAGCTCCCCTGGTCAACATAAACACTATCGCACCCATTGATCTAGAATACATAGACTTCTTAAGTTTGGAGCCTGATTCAAGAAACTTTGGAAATGTGCTTGTCATCACAGACCATTTCATCCAATATGCACAGGCCTAACCCACAAAAGATCATAAGACGACCACAGTAGCTAAAGTACTTGTGGAAAAATTATTTCTCCATTACGGTGCTCCACAAAGAATACATTCTGATCAGGGACTACTCATTGAAAGTTGTCTCATAAAAGAACTTCTATCCATCTGGGGCATAAGGAAATCCAGAACCACTCCATATCATCCGCAAGGAGATCCACAGCCAGAGAGAATTACCAGGATGTTGCTTGACATGGTTGGCACTTTACATCCAAAAGATAAACCGAGGTGTAGCCAGCAGATCAGTACCCTCGTAGATGCCTATAATTGCACAATGAATGATGCAACAGGTTTTTCTCCATATCATTTCATGTTCAGATGTGAAGCTGGTCTGCCTGTTGATATCTGTTTTGGAGTTTTGCCTGATGTAGCACAGTCAGACCATTATCTGCAGTATGTTCAAAATCTAAAAGCCCAACTTAGTCATGCATATCATATTACCAATACCATGGCTGCCAAGAAGAACTTAGCTAACAAAGTCAGGCATGATAAAAGTGTAAAAGCTCAAAAGTTAAAACCTGGAGATTGAGTATTGATGAGAAATCTTGGATTCCAAGGAAAGCCCAAGATAGCTGATAAATGGAGTCACCAGCCATATACTGTGATCAGTAAACTGGCTGACTTGCCAGTTTACAGAAGGAGATCCTAGAGCTGTGAAAACAATCCACAGAAATCATCTTTTGCCAATTGGGCAAATAGTCATAGACACTGCGCTTCCAGTTGCAGATCCTACAGGCCCTGTCATTCATTCTGCTGCTTGCAACAAGCAAAAGCCTCAGCCTACTGCTGCTCAACAGACACAATCTGTTGTTAGCAATGATGTAGTTATTGATGATACCAATTCTGAAGATAATGAAAGTGACTTTGGAAATGTCTACTATCCTTCTTTCAAACTATCTTAAGTGTTTCAAGAAAATCCTTTATGCAATGTGGGGGATGAAACAAATAGCCCAGTAATGTCAGGAAATCCTGTGCTTTCAACTGAACCAGAACCTTCTGAAAATGACATTCAAAGTGTGACTTCTGAGATAGCAGATTCATTATGCCTGCTGCAGCTAGCAGAAATTGAAATATCTGTTTCCGATCAAGAGAAAGAGGAACCT
This sequence comes from Neoceratodus forsteri, assembly GCA_016271365.2. NCBI lineage: Eukaryota > Metazoa > Chordata > Ceratodontiformes > Ceratodontidae > Neoceratodus > Neoceratodus forsteri. The sequence goes on along the minus strand of CM057452.1, from coordinate 985,379,653 downwards.
ACCAGTGAGCCTTCAAGTAATGCAGAAACTAGTGGGCCTAGTGAACCAGATTCTGTGTTAGAAAGTATTGTTATTCTGGCAGATGCTAACAGTGTAATGGATGAATCAAACTTTGTTGAAATACTTCTGTTGGCTGAACCTCAGACTCAAGAATCAGGAAGTCCAAATGCTACACCAAGTACAAGCAACACCTTTGATTCTGAACCTCAGCCAAATGTAGTGGTACTCCTTTCTTCAAAAGCTGTCTTATTGGTGGACAATGAGCCAGGATTGATCACCTCCAATGCTAATGTGGAAATCCAAGTGCCAATGCCTTCACCTAGATGTTCAGACAGACTTGTGAAGCCAGTGGTTCGACTCACGTATGACACATCAGGAAACCCCATAGATCTGCCCATGAATGTAGTTCATAAAGGGGTGTATGTTACAGTAAATTCCCTGCTGTAGCTAGTGTTTACTGCATCCTCCCAAGTGATAGCTAAGCCTTCCACCTAGTATCCTAGGGGTCACCTGTACAGAGTCAGAGGGATCCGTCAAAAGGTGCCCAATATCTGTTTGAGTTAGACAAATGTTTAAGGGTTAAATGCAAAGGGTCAGATGTAATTTCTTATGGTTAACCAAAGGTAAAAATGTATAATGATTACATATAAAATGTTATGATAAAGTGCTAGATAACTGAACTGTATAAAGTATTTGCAAAGGTACCATTTATAGTGCTAGCATGGTAAAGTGTGTATAGTTGTTATGTATCAGGCCTGATATAGTACATGTGTTTAGTAGAGTGTATAGTAAAGTGTTATTATAGTTAGCAGTTTTTTTATAGACTTGGCGTGGATGCCAAGTTTTTTTAAGGCAGGGGAGAGATGTACCCCCTCGGGGCTTACCTTAGTTGCCTTTGTCCTCCCATTCCACTCCCATTTCTGCCTGGCATCCTGTTAGTTCCCCCGATAATGTCACCACCCCAGCTCAAGTCCTTGATGCTCCACAGGTACCAAAAACATCCCTGTATTTCAATTTAGCCCTGTTTGGGCTTAAAACTTTAATTGCATTCCGCTGCCATTTGTCCTGCTCTTTGGTGCAAGCAGGAATTGTGCGTGCAGACTGTAGCACCATGGTCTTACCGACCACTGGTATTGCAGTCGATCAGGAAGAGTGCCAGCGGTCCCGGTGCCTCTTCTTAGCTAAAAGGGGACCGGAGACCAGAAGGAGGTGGATGAGAAGCTTCAGGGGGGGAAATAAATGAAGTGTTTGGCTCAGGGCACAAATCGGGGGCTCATAAATACTCATGTGCTTCATGAACAATAATTAGCTGTTGCCTGCAGCCTGGGAGGACAGTAATTCAGTGGCAGCGACAGGAAGAGTACTGTACATAAATGTTAGAGTGGGCTCATATGAAAGGGCACAGTTGGGGCTATATGTCTGCAGGGAAATTTTAAATTTAAAGTTTATTTCCTGGCTGCATCAGAAGTTGAAAGGTGGGACATTATTGGATTGCATAAAAACTGTGCACAGCAGCCACCATCTTTGCAGCCAGCTAGCCAATCACGAGCTTGGACTTCAGCCACAGACTTGTGGGAGATTGCCAAAGGTTTTTGGGATATAAAACAGAGATTATTCTTGGTGCCTAATTTCCAAACAGTCGAGATGGGACTGTAAATGACAGCTTAGGCAGCCAATCAGATTTCTTAAACTCTGGCCTTTTTTTTGAAGAAGGACTGCTTGAACCAAGTGAGTCTGGGAGAAGTCCTTCTCGATTCACCGAGAAGAGAGGAGCTGGTGGGCTCTGAGCTTTCACAGGAGAGGCCTACATTTGCTTCCTGTGAGCCATTCTCAGTCCCAAAGGGGGACTGAGTGTCAGGAACTGACTGTCAGTAGACCAGAGAGGTTTTCTCAGTAAGCATCTGAGGGAGGAACCGAAAAAGGGAAGGTTTGTGGTCTTCCTTTAGCCATTCCGAATGTGGCCTACCGCATGTGTGATGAGACTGAACCAGGGACTCCTGTGTTGCATTCAGGAGCCAGCCGCAAGTCAAAAGAACTTTGCCAAACACCAACTGGGAGGATTCACCAGCATTCAAAGAACAAACTTTAAATAAGCATTTGTCAATGCCCAATGTTGCCTCGCTGGCATTGGCATTGGTAGTGCAGGAGTTAGAGACAAATAATAGGAATGGCAGTGAAGTACTGAAGTGACGCCAACCCCATCCCCACCCTGCAGAGACTGACAGGCATTGGGGTGTGCCTTTGAGTCATCAGCTATAACACTCATGCCATTTTACCTCACCCTACCCTGTAGACACTGACAAGTGTTGTGGTATGCTTTGGGGTCTTTGGGCATTATACTTACCCCATTCCATAAGGAAATATGCTGAGGTGGGTGCAGTATAGGAGAATGGGGTGAACTTTGTGGCTGAACACTGCAAGGCACTGGCTGCAGGGTGGGGGTGGGGGTGGAATGGCGTGAGCATTACATCCGATGTTCCCAAGTCACACCCCTGACGCCTGTCAGTCTCTACAGGGTTGGGTGCTACAGTTGGAAACCCTAACACCGTAGACGTATGTTGGTATTTTCACTCCAAATTTTCAACATGGACTTTATGTGAGCCCACCTCATGAAGAGTGGCACTAGCAGTTTGGTTAGCCGGTGCGGTTTTCAGACAGCGACTATGCCATTTGGCGACACATGGACGAAAACACATTTTGGGCAGTGTGTGGAAAATGACAACCGTATTGTTTATGAGGAGATGTAAAAAAATTGCAATGCTGAAAATCTGGAGTGAAAATATGAAAAATTGGTGGAGTCATGAGCATACAGTACATAGAAACTGTGCAACACACGTCTGTAATCCAATTATTTTGGGGATTTTTGTAACCATATTTTTAACATAGGCATTTTGTGACCAGTTTCAGTGTTTAAATAGACTGGGCCATCCAGCCATGGATACAAATAATTTCTGGGTTCACAAGTGATTGTTTGCATTTAATCATCTTTTCCATCAGGGCCCCACCACTGCTGCAATGCCAGCCATGCCGCGGCACCGCTCAGGCATGCCTTTTAATCACTCTGGGTACCCAGTAGTTGCAATAACTGTGAATGCAGGGTTTTAATTGAATTTAATGCACAGTAATTGGTAAATGAATAGTGCCTTATCTCTCACTTTAATTCTCACCCCTCCTTTGTTGACTTCTCCCAAATAAATCTGTTTTACTATTTCAAGTTTAACCTGGGACATGAGCATATTATTACTTGGTTTACATTGATAAGATATAGGCTAAGTGTCTTAAAGTGCATGGTTGTTATTGAAACTGTCTCTTACAGGGGTAACACAGTGAAAACCAGAGATCCAGACCCTGTGGGTAAGTGAGTTGAGCGTGAGCATATCATTAATGATCAAACCATTTTGTATCCCAATTGCTAAGCACCACAACTGTTCATTCATTTCTAAAAGGTCACTAGGCAGGATTGTGGGTGGTATTCGCTTCCCAGAAGGCTGTATCTACTGTGATAGTTACCCACTGAAGCATTCCTCTGGTTGGAGGCACCATAATTAAAATATTACTTCTGGTAGGGATACCCTGGTACCAGCTAGTTGAGAACTCAGGCCCCTCAAACTGTCGTTAGGAAGGTAGGCAGGGGTAGTAGCTCTTGGTATAATGGCACCAGGGTTATAATTGTTTAGCATTGAGGGGTTGGGTGTGTGTGTGTGGAGTGTGTGTGTGTTTAGGTTTATCTGTATATTAAGGTGATGTGAGCTGTGAAAGTTATAGGTTTTTAAATTGTTTTAGTAGGTGTGTGGCTATCCCTGTTAGTTCTGGGATAGTTGGGTATCTAAAGACAGTGGTATTTTAAGGGGTGCTGGTTAGTATTGGGGATGTGCCGGAGCCTTGGACTCTCTCACATTGCTTACGCTGCATCTCAGCTGCATGACCTCCACCCCTTTGCTGGCCTCCCTATTTCAGCTACTGCAGCTAGGCACTGCAGGGAGATTGGCATCACTAGGGAGTATGTAGGTTGGTGGTGACAGGGTGCAGCTGGCTTAATGGAGGTAAAGGGTATTGGTGTGGTTAGGAGCAGGAGATGCCCTGGGGGTGAACAGAGCCTAGAGAGAGGCCAGACATGTTTGGTCTCTGTCCCCAGGGTTCCCACCAGACTGAGTGGGCAGAAACACAGAAACATAGAAGTTGTCTGCAGATGGGAACCTTATGATCCGTTAAGTCTGCCCTCATTTTCCTACCCTCCCCATGTAGCTGCCTGCTTGAGTATCCCGCAATGCCTGTCCCATGTCCGCTTGAATTCCCCCCACAGTCTTCGCCTCCACTACCCCTCTGGCAGGCTTTTCCATGGTTCAACAATGTGCTCCATGAAAAAGAATTTCCTCCCTTGAGGTGAAGGTCATGCCATCTTGTCCTGCTATAGTCTTGTACCTGAAAGAGGTTCTGCACCTGTACCTTGTTGTTGCCTTTAAGGTATTTAAATGTCTCTATCATGTCCTCCTGATTCCTGTGCTGCTCTAGGGAGTATAGATTGGCAGGTATTTGAGGGGGCTGCAGCATCCACTAGTCCCCTTCTGGCTGTGTTAAGCAATGCCAGATTGATGAGGAACAAGACTGCAATTATGGCAGACTTGATTTCTTCAGTCGATCTGGCTTGCATTATGGAGACCTGGTTGTGTGATGACACCAGACCAGTTTTGGAGGTGGTTGTCCCCTCTGGGTACTCCATGGTGTACTGCCTGAGGAGAGAATGCAGGGGTGGGGGTGTGGTCATCTGTTTTAGATCCAGCTTGTGCTTCACCATGTACCCAGTGGGGTTAGCCAGATCCTTTGAGTGTGAGGTGGTGCGTGGGGGTCCAGGTGCAGGCTGCAGGAGGTCCTGGACTTCTTCATCGACAAGGTTTTAGAGTCCCTCAGATGGTTGATTCTGGGGGAGTTCAATGCCTGGATCAATGACAAAACTTCAAAATTTGGTCATGATCTCCTCCAGTTGATGACATCACTGGGCCTGACACAAGTAGTTACTTCTGCGACCCGGTCACATGTTGGACCAGGTTTTCTCACTGGGGTTTGGGGTGATGAATCTCAAGACAGATCAGGTTGTGTAGTCTGATCATTGCACGGTGAAGTCCTTGTTTGGTGCCCCCCTGAAAGTCCCTCCCCATTGGGATGTTTATCTATCGACCTTAAAGGGGACTGTTCCCTGAGGGGCTGTTGGCAGTAGCTGATTTATCTAATATAGACGCTGCATGTGCAGTTGGCACGGGCGAGGTGGTGGCTACTTATAATCAGGCAGTATCTGAGGAACTCGATGCCATCACACCAGTCTGTATACAACCTAGATTCTCTCACTTGAGATCCCCTTGGGTTGATGGGATACCAAAGTGATGATGATCAGGGGGTCATCAGCTGGAGCGCTGCTGGTGGAAGACCCAGTCAGAAGAGGACAAACTGGCCTTGCATGCTCATTGTTATGAGTACCAAGGGGCAATCAACCATAAGAAGGCAGAGTTCCTGTCTAGGAAGATTGCCACTGGAAGGAATAGACCATCTCAGGTTTTTTTGGACTGTGGACAAACTCTTGCATCCAGTCTGTCTACAGCCGAAAAAAGCTTTTTCAACCGCATTGTGTGACAAGTTTGCTCAAGTTCTTCTCTGACAGGGTGTCCTCTATCTGGTTGGGGATCTCGTCAGTGAGGCATATTTTGCCTCACAGTGATTGCCCTGGGATGAGCAGAGTGCTCTAACTGTCTGGGGGGAGTTTAAACCATTGGAGGTGGCTGAGGTCATTGAGGTGATCTCGAAGCTCAGGCACACTTATTGTGAACTAGACCCTGCCCCGACTCATTTCTTGATGAGATGTGTCAGGACCGTTGGCCCAGAGTTTGCTGGGATTGTTCGGTGTTTGCTGTTCGAGGGAGTCTTTCCAGATGCCTTGAAAGAGGCTCTGGTGAGTCCCCTTTTGAAGAAGCCATCACTCGACCTTGATGTCCTGGTGAATTACCGTCCAATCTCCAACCTTCCATTTTTAGGAAAGGTTGTTGAGAAAATAGTGGTTCAGCAACTCGAGGAGTACCTTTCATATCTATGTGCCATTCCAGCAGGTTTCAGGCCCAGGCATAGCAACGAACCGGCGCTAGTTAGTGTGCTAAATGAACTCCTCTAGGCAAGAGATAGAGGAGTCAGGTCAGTTCTTGTGCTCCTTGATCTCTCATCAGCATTTGATACCATGGACCATGCTGTGTTTCTAGATCACCTTAGAGAATATTGTGGACTCACCGGTACTGTCATCAACTGGTTTGAGTATTATGTCTCTGGCAGGAAGCAATGGGTGGTGATGAGGAATTTCTCCTCCTCCCTGAAGCTCCTGCCATGTGGAGTGCCTCAGGGTTCGATCTTGTCGCCAATGTTATTCGTGGTGTACAGGCATTGGTTTTCACTGCTATGCAGATGATACCCAACTGTATATGTCCTTTGTCCCTGGAACACAAGACACCATGGAAGTTCTTAATAACTGCCTGGCTGAGATCAATGACTGGATGTCCTCCAATTGGTTGGGACTGAACCCCAAAGAGACGAGGTCCTGGTGATTGAGCCGGGTCATGGGCATGAATGAAGTGCCTCCAGAGTGGCTACAGGATTGTTCCTGGGATCCGCTCCATTGATGGCCTTCCCTAGGGTGGGGGATTTTAGCATTATTCTGGATGACAGATTAACACTTGAAGCTCAGGTGTCATCTGTGGTCCAAAATGGCTTTTACCACTTAAGGAATATCACCAGGATTAAACCACTAGTTCCGCCAGGGACCTGCCATCACTGGTACATGCCTTTGCTACATCCAGGCTTGATTACTATAATGCCCTATACTTCGGGGTCACTGGAGGGACCCTCCGCAGTCTGCAGCTGGTGCAGAACACAGCGGCCAGGTTGCTGATGGGCCTGTCTAGGTCTAGTCATGTGACCTCAGTCCTGCGAGCTCTGCACTGGCTGCCTGTCAGGTGGAGGATCATCTTCAAGGTGGGCTTGCTCATCTATAAGGCCCTATACAGATTGGGCCCTGGCTATCTGGCTGATCTCCTGCCACCTGCCACCTCAGTCCAATCCCTCCGCTCCTCAACCAGGGGCCTTCTCATTGTTCCAAGGGCCAGATTAAAAACCTCCAGTGACTGTGTAAAAACCTCCAGTGACTGTGCCTTTGATGCTACTGGACTGGCCCTTTGGAACTCTTTTCCAGTCTCTGTTAGGGAGGCCCCAACGGACGAGATGTTTAAAAAGGGTCTAAAGGCTTATTTATTCTGTTTGCCCTTCTCTAGTGAATTATGACTTATTAGAGTTAGTTTAAATTTAGATATTTTATTATATTATATTATATTTGTTTTAATATTGCATTGTATGCTGCATGTGTCTTCTGTATTTATTTGTATCACCCTACCTGTTTTTATGTAAGGTGCCCAGAGCCCCATGTATTGGGTGCCATATAAATAAACATGCCTTGCCTTGCCACCACTGAAGCTACTCCCACTACTGATGCAACTCTGGACTTAGGAGGGGGAGGTACAAATTGGGCACAAATATAAGAAATAAAAACAAGCAGGCAGAAAACCTCAGCTGCTGCAATGGGGGGGGGGGAGAGGGAAACCTGGCTGGAGCTATGCACCACCAACTGCTGGACTCCATGCATCCATGCCCCTGCGTCCTCAACTCTGCTGTGCCACCCTGGACAACTGGCCCACTGGCCGGTGGGGAAATCCTTTTCTAGGCTGGGGGTGGTCCTGACTTCTGGCCAGAGGATTTGGTCCTTCATCTGGGGGGTGCAGCTCCGGGGCAGATTAACTGCCCTTAGGCTAGGCCAGTGGGATGGCAGGAGGCCTTGCTAGGTGATAGCCTGGGCCAAGGGAAGAGCAGAGTGGGAAGAATCAGCAGAGGTGGAGAAGGAAGGGAAGAAATGGCTAAAAGGCAGGGTTTGACTGCAGGTTAGGTGTGGGTGTGTGGGTGCGTGGATGGGGGATTAACCCATTTCTCTAGGTCTCCCTTACTTCCACTGCTGTCCAAGGGCTCCCCTAGTTGCCTGCCCCCCAATACTCCTGGGGACCCTAGTGTAATTTTTCACCCTCCCAAAACATATATGCCCTTATGTATGGGTGTCAGTTGCCATTTCAGAATTCAAAACACAAGAATATATTTCACCTCCATAAAAGTATTTAACTAGTCCACTTGGAAACATTAATTTCTAACTAGCTTATTTTAATGTTTGTTTGTTTTTACCGTATTAAACAGTGCTAACATCTGAGGACACTTGTGGCTGATTTGGGCATGGTACATTGACTTGGATACAGAGAGTTGCAGGTCTCAATTCTGTGGTAGTATGCTGTGACCTACGTAATGGTTGGTTGGGAGCCAGTGGTTCTATAAATGGAAGACCCAGTGGTGCGATAGCTGGGACAGCTCAAATCCATGGCCACAAAGGAAGGTTTCCTGGAAAGATTCCTGGATACCAGTTGGATCCTCATTCCTGCTCTCCTCAGTGGTGCTGTCTTTGGATTTGGGAATTTGATCTTCTTTTGGTTCAGATGTTCTGAAGGCGCAAGGCTTGAAAAGATTCGATGCACTATCATCTGCTGAGCAGAGGCCGATTCTGGCTGTATTTTGTAGACAGGGTGTCTTGGTATAGGTCATCCACAACTAGATAGGGATCTGGTTCCCACTTGGTCTTTAGATTTTGGATGGTGTGAGTTTGTTTCAGTACAACTCTATCTTCAATTACAAGGGGCTCAGCTTTGACCCTTTTGTCGCACAGGTCCTTCTGCTGTTGGTTGGGAGACCACTTTGCTTGCCAGTTACAGACACTCATGGTGCTTTCCTACCCATTCAGCTTCAAGGGTCTTTTTGGGTTGCTCTGGTGCTCCCAAAACCATGTCCATGGGTAATCAGCTGTTGTACCAGAACATTAGATAATGTGGGTTGTGCCCTGTGGAGCAGTGGGTGGTGTTGTTGTACAGGTGGACCAGCTCTGGGAGGACACTGAGTCATTCCAGATGTTTGCAGTTGGGTAGAGACCTCAGCATATTGATAATGGTGCAGTTGGCCTGTTCCCAGAGTCCACTGGACTGTGGCTGGTATGCAGTCATCTGCAGCTTGCTGCTCCCATACAATGCACAGAGCTCCCTGAAGAGTTGCAACTCAAATGCTGAGCCTTGGTCTGGGAGGATCTGGATCGGATACCCACGAGGCTTGCAAAGTGGTCCCAGAAGACTTTTGTGGTTGTTTTGGCTGTCACATCCCCGACGGATACTGTCACCAGGAACTTACTGTAATGGTTGATGATGGTCAGCACATAAGTTCAGCCATCACTGCTGGAGTCTAACTTGAGGTGGTCTATTGTGACCAGTTCCAGGGGGCTTTGTTGACTATGGGTACTGGGGGTGCTCATTCTGTTGCACTTGGGTTGCGTTTGAGGTTGCGTGCTTCACAAGTATTGTACCACTTGATGATGTCCTCTCTCATGCCAGCCCAGTAGAAGCACTCCCAGAGATTGCTCTCAGTTTTTGCATGGTCAAAGTGCCCAGAGAGGTCATGGAAGGCTTCTAGGGCAATTTCTGCTATTTGTCTCAGTAGGATGATCTGCACTATCTGTTGGGGGATTTTGGGGCACCAGTCATTTTGGACCAACCTCCCTAGTTGGATGAAGAGCTGGTCAATGTGCCAGAGGAGTTTTAGGAGTTCTTCCAGTGTTTTCTCCTGTTCCTAGGATAAGAGTGTGTCCCCAGTCACCAGAATCTCTTGGATCTGTTGGAGGATCAGACTGTTTAGTTGGATTTGCCTCCACAGGTTTTGTCTTGGAGGAGTGGAGAGTTTTGGTTGCCTTTTTGGTGTCCAGCCTTTGTGGGAGACTCTGACAGCAGAGCTGGACCCCCTCTGCTAGAACATTGATGAACAGTGGCATTTTTAGGTTCTCTTGAGCAGTTCCATCTTCCACTGGCTCATCCTTCATCCTTCATGGCCAACCAAGACAGGATGTCTGCATTGATGTTCATTTGCCCTGACCAGTAGTGGATTGTGAAGTTGAAGTTTGCCAGCCGGGATGCCCACTGCTGTTACAGTGCCTCTTGTTTTGCTGTGTTCAGGTATGCCATTGGGTTGCATATACCATTGTTAGGGTGCCATCATTAGGGCACCATAATATGGGCAACAGAACAAATTTGCCTGTCAAACGAGCAAACTGGATTTTGCAGTGCTCTGGATTTAGTGTGGTGCAAGGGTGCTGCCACACGTCTCGAAACACCTCAGACATGGAGGTGATTATACTTAAGTTTGGGGGGGTGCATGAGGCGTATACCTGCCATGGTGCATTGCGTGCTGTCAGGGGTTGGGTGGCACAATGCTCTGGTGCGATGCTGAGCAGCAGCATCGCACTTGCACTCTGGTGACAGTTGCTCTTTTTGCAGGCATGCTGACATGGGTGAACCATTGGATTGTTGTCCGTGTATATCACAAATGGAGTTGCTGCTAGGCAGTTCTTGAACTTCTGGGTCGCTGCCCACACCAGCACCAGGAACTCAAGTTGAAGGATCTGTACCACTTGTCATTGCACTCTGACCCTCTTAGCCCTTGGTTGGTGCTGGCAATGACTCTCTCAAGCCCATATTGGACCTACAACAGAAGTGCTCCTAGTCCACAGTTACTGGCATCAGTGTACACAGTGAAGGGCTGGTTGTAGTCTGGGTATGAAAGAATAGGCACTTTTCTCAGAATCCTTTTCACTTGCTGGAATGCTGCCTGCTATGATCCTGCCCAATGCACCGGAGCATAGTGGGTTACCTTCTGGTTCTTTCATTTTCAGAGAAGCCCATGCAATGGGGCTGCAATCTTGGAGAAGTCTTTGATGAACTGGTGATAGTACCCCTTGAAACCAAGACTTTTATGAACATCTCTGACAGTTTTTGGTGTAGGCCAGTCCTAAGTGGCTTGGGTCTTCTCTGAGTCAGGGAATATCCCTGTGACACTGATAATGTGGCCCAAGTAGTTTACTCTGTCCTTGAGAATGTGGCACCTGGAGGGTTTTATCTTCAGCTTGTATGCTATGAGCCACTCAAATACTTTTCCCAGGTGCTGTAGGTACTCTTGATAAGTGCCAGAATAGACAATGATGTCATCAAAGTACAGGAGGATGATGTCAAAATTCTCTCTCTGCCTAGTCAGTGCTTGATCAGCCTTTGGAATGTACTGGGAGCACTGCACAGACGGAAGGGCATTTTTCTAAATTCTCACAGGCTCATCAGCATGGTGAAGCCTGTCTTCTCTTGATCTGCTGGGGCGATTGGCACTTGCCAGCACAGATCTGAGGTAAAGAACAGAGCTGCTGATTTCAGGGCAGTGAGAGAGTCTTTGATTCGGGGAAGAGGGTAGGCATCCTTGTGCATGACGTGGTTCAGTTTGTGGCAGTCAACGCAAAACTGGAGTTTACAAGCCTAATTTTTAACAAGCACTATGGGTGTGGCCCAGGGGCTGCGACTCTCCTAAATGACTTTGGCATCCAGCATTTCTTTGAGCAGATCTTTGACAGGCTGGTACATGGCAGGTGGTATCAGCCAGAGCCAGTCACTGGTGTGTGGGTGGGTGGGTGCTCTCCTGTTGGGATATGGTGTTGAACAGACTTAGCACATCCAAAGTCACGTGGGTGTAATGCCATTTGGTGCTTGCAGACCAATTCTAGCACTTTATGCCATTGTCTCTCAGTGGGATCATGAGTCCCCAGATCAATTTCTTGCAGCCTCTCTTCCTCTGGGCCACCATTGTACCCATCTGTAGGCCAACTTTGGACCCATCTGTGGCAGATGCAGAGATGGCAGTGCAGACAATGTTTGGATTACTTTCATCTTGGGCCTCCTCAACAGTGACCAAATTGATCTGTACCAGTTGTCTGATTGGTTGATGATGATACAGATGTACTGGGGTCACTCCATAATTAAGGATTCTCACTGGCACTTGTCCCTTCCCTACCACCACCAGATTCAGTGCTTGTGCCACTGTGTCCTCCTTAGTGGTGAGGTGAGGTAAGGTTCCAGCAGATCAGTGTAGTCCTCCTCTTGCACACCTTTCCAGGCTTTGCAGACAACAGTGGCTTCAGATCAGTGGTTCAGCACAATGAGCAGGGGATCTGCCACCTGCATAAGGCTGATCCCTCCTCTGTCATTGATGAACTGTTGGTGACTTTGTATGACCTGGATGGTCTGCTACCAGACACATCTCTTGGGTTTTGCTAGCTTGGTTGCTAGGCTCCTCAGAACCTCCAATAGTCCCTCGAAACAGTTGGACAGACAGTTCCTTCCGAGGATTACAGGGGCATGCTGTCATTAGAAGTCTGGGTGGTGATGATGATGCCTTGATCTGTGTAAGTGGTTGCACCCAAATGGATATCTATTTCCTAGTATCCATGATATGGGATGGTTAAGCCATTCCCCATAATCATGTTGAGGCACTTCTGGGATGGAGTCTGAAGCTGTGTCTTGAGCCAATGTCTGAAGAACTGCTTGTATTGAATAGTGACCACTTGGGAGCTGTTGTCGAGAAGTGCAATTAATTTAACGTCCTTGATGGGTATGACAGGGCACCTTCTAACATATTTTCAACATTAGGGTCCAGCTCCAGCCTTCCTGAGGGTTAACCCACTGCCCTGGGGACTCTTTGTTTAAACTGTTGGTCTCTGTTGGATGCTGAGCACATTCCCACTCTATGTGACTGTTGATGCTGCAACTCCAGCAGATAGGTCTGCCTCACTCATCAAACTTGTTAGTTGGCCTCTGCCCAGAGCTCCATGGGTCCCTTGTGGAGTGCTCTTATTCACATCCCTGGTCTTCCTTCAGGTTCCTTATTTCCATGATACCTTTCTGCCATTTGATTGGTTAGCTCCTTAATCTGTTCCCAGAGCTCCTGGTTTGGTTACTATAGTTGGGGTACAACTCTGATGGGGTGCTGGTCTGGGGCTTGGGCCACTTAGGGCTGAGCGGGCAGATACTATGGATTGGTAGAGGTGCCTGGAATACAGTTTGTCTCAGGCCATTAGTCCCTCTGGGGGAAGGCATCGGCAGGGGCCAGGCCTCCAGGCCATGTCATCAGGGGAATGGCAATGTGTAGCATGCTGGCAGTAGCTTCTTCTGCTGGCCAGCCAGTCCCCAAGATTTGGATGGCCTTCTCTTTGAAGTCCAGAAAGGACTCAACTGGTTCTTGCAGCTGGAGCATCCTGAGATCCTTCCTTAGAGTACCACTCTGCACCCTCATGATAAATCTGTCCTGCAGCAGGCGGTCATGGTCTTGCATGCTTTCTGGGTCTTCTTACTCTACACCTCTAAGTACTTCTTGTAAGGCTCAGCACAAACTCTTGCAGGTTTTCTCCGGGGCCTTTGGTGCAGGAAAAGAATCACATCTTCAGTTCTGGTAAGGTGTGAGTGTCAAATGTACAGTTCAGCTTTGCTGGATCTGATCAGCTGTGGCTTGTTCCCTTTCTGGCCAGGTGATGACTTCTTGATGTTCGACTCCACCCAGCTACCCAATCAAGATCTCCACCTTCTGGTGTTCTGGGATTCGATATAGCCAGAACACCACCTTCAGCATGGTCCTAAACTCTTCCAGTTAGTTGCATTGGGATCAGTGGGGTCACACATATACCTCGGGAGCCAAGGGATGCTGAAGTAGTATAGCATTGTGAGTGGTGATTGCACCACAGGACCATTATTCTCATCACTGGAGCCATAATGTGGCTGTTCCCCATCTTGAGGGCTGTCTGTTAAAATGTGGGCCTGCTTTTGACTCCCACATCCTGCTCGCAGTGCCAACTTTATGTGGTGGCCGGATGACGGGTGATGTTCATCTCTTCTTCCATAGACAGGCAGGCAAGACTTTCCAGATGCAGTAAAAGACTATTAATACAGCCACTTGTGTCACCTTGGAAAGCGCAACTGGTTATTTCAACAGTTACAAAAAGGCTTACACTCTGTCTGCAGATGTTGAATCTACTAATACTTTAAATACAATACAATGACTAAATGCCCTGGCCAGGAGCAACTAGCAATTTGGCAGTTCAAATTAAGACAATAGTCTGTTCAATGTAAGAGAATAGTTAAGCCTACTCAATCTCAAGCTTATAGTGTAGTAAGGTACCTGGCTGACCAATTGGTCTCATTGGTTGGCAGAAAAGATTGAAGAATTATGGTCGTTGGATGAAGATGAAGATCCAGGGAGCTTCCAGTGATGCAGGAGCTGAAGAAACAAGATGAAGAAAGCAGATGAAGGAGGCTATTTGTGGTTGTAGGCCAAATAAGGAACAGGAAGAAGGAGAACCTTGAAGAAGATCTTTCACCACTACAGGTGGTTACTGATGAAGTCGCTCACAGTTTGCCACACAGCTGATGAAGGGATGACTACGGCTACCTGAAAGAAAGCAAAATAACAATGTAGCGACTCCCTATTCACTGTACTGAGGAGAGAACCTCACCTCACTACCACCAAGCCAGGTTGGCGCCTAGGCTGACTACACAATGGTACTGGCTATTGCTACTCTAGTTATTTCAGACTTCGGTGTTTTCTGCTGCACTCTCAGGGCAGGCTTCATGACTTAGGTGCTGTATGGTGGAGATCTGAAAGCATCTATGGCTGAAAGCAGGAGGAAACAGGTCACTGAGGATCGAGGATGAAGCTGGGAGATGAAGTTATCAAGTACACTTGCTCTGGCCAAGGTGGTGACTGGAGAAGTAGGAAAGGTGAATGCACTAAACCCTGCACCTCAAACTGGCTCAGGTGACTACAGGGACATACACCTAGGTTGAGTGTGATAGACAATAGTACAGTTGTTGGGGACAACAGTTTAGGTCTCAGGGGCAAAAGTCATATAGGCCATTAGTTCAGTTCTCAGGCAAGATAGTTCGGTTCAAGAAAGTTTATATAGGTAATCACAGTTTAGTGTCAGGCCAACAGTTTGGTTCCCAGGGAAGAGTTTGTATACGCAACTGCAGTTCAGTTTGGGGCTACCAGTTCAGGCACGGGGCAGAATAGTTCAGTTACAGGCTGCTGCACACAACACAATAGGGTTCAGAGTGGTGGGGCAATATAACACACAGTCCAGTTCATGGGCCAAAAACCAACAGGTACGCTACCTGCGGCCAAGCAGCCCAGAGAGACTCTCCCCAAAAATGTACCCTGTACCTTTAAATGCCTGTAGCCCAGTCCAGGATTACTCTTTTGAAGTCTTCAAGATGGCCCACTGCCTCTCATCAATATGGACGAGGGCCTGTAGCCTTGCCCTTAGATTAGGGCCAGTGCTTTGATCCACCTACTCATTACTATGTATGAGGGCCTGGACTCTTTCCTTTATGTTGGGCTTGGCTTAGCCCAACTCTACTGGATAAACAGAGGGGGCCTGGATCCCTGCCCTTATGTAGGGCATTGCTTTGTCCCACCCTCTAATTTATATGTATGAGGGCCAGGACCCTCTCTGTTAGCCCCTCCCTCCCAATAGTTTTCTATGGGCCTTTGTTCCCTAGCCACACCCTGCACTTGTGATACTGAGTTTACAATGGGCTACAGCCCAAGGACCCACCCTCCAGGCAGCCTCCCTGGAGTTGACAGGTGCAGAATCAAACAAAGGGGTTTGTAGCCCACTGTGCTCCTCCTTCCTCATCTTGTTAACATCAGCTGGCATGCAGTTTAAGCCAAGAGGCTTCTAACCCACGGTTTCCCTCCTCTCTCATCCCGCTAGCACTGACTGATGCAAGACAGTAAAGACTGGGCACAAGGTCCACTGATCCCTGAGCCCCCAGGCTCATTGGTGCCAAATTTAATACTGGGGCTTCCAGCCTGTGGAGCACCCTCTCTTCCCTGCTGTGGGTGCTCAGCCCACTTCTGCTTCTCTTCCCTCCCTACCTACAGTGCCTGTGGCACAAAAAAAAATTGAGCACTTGGCCCAACTCACTGCCATGGCCCAGATCTGCTGTACTGTTTGGAGGTCAGAGAAGGTGCCCAGGAAGATGCGCTTCCCCCCTTCCAGCTTCTTGGTACTGCTACTAGAGAGAGTGGAGCTGAGGTGGAACCAAAGGTCCGGTGTATTTTTCTGCCCAGACCAGAAATACCATTGCACTCCACCTTCGCCACTGAAGCCACTCCCACCACTGATGCAACTCGGGACTCAGGAGGGGAAGGCACAAATCGGGTGCTGCTGTGCCATGACCCTCGAGGAATGTTTGGGGAGGTTTGCAAGCCACACCATTACAAAAGGGCTTGGACTCAGCTGGTGGGGGAGGTGGACCACTACCAAACACCAACAACAAAAACAAATATAAAAAATAAGAAACAAGCAGGCAGAAAACTTTGGCTGCTGCAATGGAGGTTTGCAGGGGAACCAGACTGCAGCTAGGCACCACTGTCCACTGGAATGGGGAGCCCCCTGTACAAACCTGGCTGCTGTTGCTGGAGAATTGGAGGACTGCTTCCACCAAGGCTGGAGAGAAGTGACACCAAGAAGCCATAAACCCAAGCTTCATGTAAAGCCTCCAGGTAACCCTGCCCCTGCACCCTCAATTCTGGTCAGCCACCCTGGACAACTGACCCACTGGCCAGTGGGGAAGCCCATTCCTAAGCTGGGGGTTGTCCTGGTTTCTTGTCAGAGAACTGGGTCCTTCATCTTGGGGGGGGAGCATCCTCTGGGGCTGATTTACTGCCCTTAGGCCAATGGTGAGAAGGCCCGAGGCCTTGCTAGGCGTTGACCTTGGTCTGAGGAGATGGGTATTGGGAAGGAAAAGAACAAAGAACAGAGCAGAAAGAATCAACAGAGAGGGAAAATGGAGAGAAAAAATGGCTAAAAGGCAAGGTTTCAATATGTAGACTAGGTATGGGTGTATGGTGGGGGTTAACCCATTTCTCTAGGTCCCCCTTACTTCCACCGCTGCACCTGGGGTTCCCCTAGTTGCCAGCCCCCAGTACACCTGGAGACCCAAGTGTAGTTTTTGTGGAGCAGTCCTTGATCCTGCCTGCACTTTGAGGAACTACAGTACTACCTCCACTCTTTCAATGTCCTTGAGAGGTGCAACCTCCAGAACTGGACACAGTACTCCTGGTGGGGCCTCAACAGTCAGTGGTACAATGGCAGCACCACCTCCCTCCTCCTGCTAGACATCCTTCTCCCAATGCACCACAGCATCCTGCTAGCCTTTTCCATGGCTTTATCACACTGTCCAGCTACCTTGAGGCAATCTTTCATGTTTGGTGATGGTAAGTGCCGCTCCCCCATCTTATACACAGCCCCTGGATTTCACAGCCCTAAGTGCATAACCTTACACTTTTTGGCATTGAAACCCAGCTGCCACCTCCAAGACCATTCCTCTGGTTTCCTCATATGTCTTTGCATTCCCTCCTCCCATTCCTAGGTATCAATCCTGTGTCAGATTTTTTTATCATCCACAAAGAGACACACCTTACCCTCAAACTCATTTGCAATGCCACCTATGATGACAAAACAACCATACTCTTCTCTTGGTAAGTGCCATGGGATCTTTTACTTTCACCTGGACAGTGACCAGAGATGGGCAAAAGGGACCTCAGTTTAATGTCTCATGAAAGGACTGCACCTCAGTAGCGCATACCCCCCTCCCCGGGTGTTGCACTGCCGTGTCAGTTTTGGTTATTACCCCGAGTGCCTGGTGTGGGGTTAGATCCCATGGCTATCTGATCTTCTTATCCCAGAGGTAAGTGTGCTACCTACTGAGCCACTGAGACTATCCCCCTTGAATATTTTACTTTAGAAAATGGGCTAGACATGATCAGCTCTCTGACTGGCTGAGAGCTATAGCAGGGGGGTACATTAACTTACAATAGATGCCCGCAACAAAACAAGTGCCAGTTCAGGGTGTCCCATTACAAACTGCATCCTAGGGCACCCCGAATTTGAAAAATCAAACACGCCATGTTTCCCCTGCTTAGCGAGCGATCGAGTAAACCCCCCCCCCCCGTCTCACAGACAGACACCCTGTCAACAACTCCAGAGCCACTGTCTTTTGAAAAAAACATAACATGTTCCAGGAAATATACCCTGTTTCTTCAGTCCAGTAAAAAAAATTGCTTAGAGAGAACCGGCAGTTCCTACAGCTCTGCACTTCCGGTACTCACCAGGAACGCGGCAGACATCTCAAAGCTCCCCACTGTCCTCTATCCCAGTACAGTCCTTGTCCCTCACAAGCCATCACAGATAGAATACTCCCCACATCAGCGTCCTCAATTTTGTAAATACCTCCTTTTTTTTCAGCTGATGTCTCAGTTCTGTTGCGGTTGCCTTTCCAATCGGCTAACTCAGCTTCCCATTCTCGTGCCTTGCATTCTTCACAGCTGAGCCTCTCAAACCAGGCTGCCTCTTCTTGTACGCAGTAATTGCCTCAAACAGCAGCTGCTGGTCAGACTTAAAACAATAAATACATAACTTATCGAGGGCTGTTGTGCCACGCTGTACTTGTGGCTCTAAACTTTGCGGTTTAACCCCGGAGTTTAATGAAGCACAGGGGCATTTACCAACCGACAAAGGCAAAACTGTTCCACACAGGAAGAGCAGAGAATCCGGTGCACAAAAACAAGGGCAACAAACTGCTAGGGTGAAACTTCCATTAACTCCCTCTTCTCCTGTACGTGGGGGGAGGATAAGCAGAAGAGAATGGCTGGGGGGCAGCAACCACAGATGGAACAGCTTTGAAATGGAGGGACTATTTTATCTTTTTTCTATTTTTTATATTTGTTTAAACTCATTTCTTCACTTATTTGATCAATGAATTAAAATGTACACAGAAGTCCATTTTCTAAGCACAATAATACCCTCCAGGGTGGGCTGTATGGGCAATAATGGGCCTTCCAGGGGCTATAAGGCCCTCCGCCTGCGGCATCAGGCCTCATTACGCCACTGGGTGGTCCAGTATTGCCCAATACCACCCACCCTGATAGGTGTTGTTGCTTGTGTAAAACTAATGGTCCCTGCATGGACAGAGCCTGAAACTAGAAAAAGGGCGAGGTTCTCCTTTATGAAATGCAAATATTATCTTTCAGTTCTGATAACCAATATTAAGTCATGTTGCCCTTCTTCATGCTAAATTTGGGAAATTTTCAAGCCGCTGGAAAAAGATTGTAGTCATTTTTGTTTATGCTGAATTTGAATCAACAATTGAAAAATGTAAAAAAAAATTTAAACAAATCTAAAAAAAAATGTTAAAATGTAGAAATGCTGCATAGCTTTACTTCACTGGTTGTCCCGCAAAATGTCTTACTTTACTGTTTATATAATTTCCGCATATTGTACAAAAAAAAATGAAAAGCATAAAAATTCAGCAAAGCAGTGCTTTATTCTGCATGAATGGTGGTCAGGGGGACCACTGGATGCTAGGGATCATTTGGGTACTCTGGGGCATTTGAATGGCAGTCACGGGTGATGAGAATACTAGATGCCAGGAATCATTTTAGTATACTGTTCGGAAGCATCTGAATAGCAGTTCAAGTGGGAGGACCACGAGGTACAAAGGATAATTAAATATAGTTCAGGGGCATCTGAATGGTGATTAGAGATGGGTGGGCTGGCACAACTCCACACAATGCCTCTGCGGTAAAGTGTGGTGCAATGTATGTGTGACCTTGCTGTCTCTGACAAAGGTATAAGAACTGTTGCAATGTGCAAAGGCTCCCTTTTTTGCCCATAAGTCTCATTTAAGTTCCTGTCCTCCAATTTTTGGCTTGGGTTTACACCATAGGGGTTCTTACAGGCCTAGCATATCTTCTTGCCAACAACTAATTGAATGTGATTTATGCCGAGATTCTCTGGTGAACCTACCTTGGGGGGCAGGTGGCGTGAACTTTATAGGGGTGCTGTTAGAGCTGCAGATAGTGGGATATGGCCTACCATTACTTGCTGTACTTTCACCCACATTGTAGCATCTACACATGCCTCCTTTATCCAACAATGAGCCTGTTTCATTCCATTTACCAGATGATATGCTCAGAGACAGGGAAACCCCATCATTTTGAAGACTGCGATGTTGCCTGGTAATGAGAGGTTATGCTTCTGCCACCATACCATTTCCACTACCAGCACCTCCAGCAGGGAATTGACATTGCTATCAACAAGCATTAGAGGTAATGTTCATACCTATGTATTTGATGGTCTCTGGGGAACACATCAAGCACTGATCCCAAATGTTAGCCATATGTTGTAAGCAGTTGTGGACTGGAAGCAGTTCTGTTTTTGACCAATTGATGCGAAGTCCTAAAAGTTGGCCAAAGTCATTTATGATTGTCAAGGCCCTGGGCAGGGAGGTTCCTGCATTTGTTTGTGTGAATAAAAGTTTGTTATAGTAGATCATTGCCTTGACTGTCTCTGACCCAAATTGCAGTCCCCACACCCCATTGTCAACATGTAGTCTTGAGGCAAAAGGCTCAATGGCTATAACGAACAGCAGTGGTGAAAGCAGACAGCCTTGGCGGGTCCCTTGATGGAGAGAAAACTGGAGATAGGAGCACATCAGTAAGCACATTGACTCATGGGGAGGCGTATAATATTTGTATCTATGTTACAAAAGTTCTTTCCAAAGCACATTACTGGTTGGATCTCAAAGAGGAAGTCCCACTCTATGGATTAAAATGCCTTCTCAGAATCAGTGAACACCAGTGCATTGATCTGTGCTACCTCTGTGCCTGGTAGAGTATCGTGAGCACCATCTTCAGCCTGTCTGCCCACTGCTGTTCTTTCATGAATCCCATTTGATTAGCCTGAATAATACATGGTAAGGACTTCTCCAGTCATAGGGCTAGGAACTTTACCAAGATTTTGGTACATACATTAAGGAAATTGGACTTTAAGTGGAGCAGAGTGGTGTGTCTTTGTTGGGTTTGGGTAAGACTGTTGTTGTTGTCTCTTTTATGGATGAGGGTAAAGCAAGGCAACGCAAGTTTATTTATATGGTGCCCAATTCCTGGGCACCTTACATAAAAACAGGTAGGATCATAAACAAGAAATACAGCACATACATATACACATCCACAAATATTTAAAAAACAAATAGATACAATCCTAGAATAACTAAAGTTTAGCTAGTACTGGTCAATCACCTTCATCAGGGAAAGCCAAACAGAAAGAATGAGCCTTTAGACCCTTATTGAAAGTCTTGAGTGTCGGAGTCTCCCTAACACAAACTGGAAAGGTGTTCCATAAGGCTTTGTGAAACTACCTGGACAAGCTTCCCCTTCCAACTTTGGGAGACCAGGAGAGAAAGGAGCTGAGTTCCCCCAAATCTGCCCAAGAGATTCAGGATAAAATCAAGGCATTGTTGAATGGCAAATCCACTGGGCCTGACTACTGCCCAGCCAAATTTTTCTAAACCTTTCAGGACATTTTAATCCCACACCTTGTCTCAGTGGGGAATTCTAATCTCATAGAGAACTCCCAGCTCCCACCTTTCTGGTGTCAAGCCCAGATTTCAGTTATTCTGAAACCCAACAAGGACCCAGAGGATTGCAACTCCTATCGTCTGATCTCCTTACTAAATGTAGACCTAAAACTATTCACCAGAATTCTAGCAGACTACTTACAAGGTTATATCTGCAGTCTAGTCCACTATAATCAGACTGTTTTTATACAAGGTAGACTCCTACAGTCCAATATAAGATGTCTCATGAATATAATCATTGAGCAGAGATGAAAAAGGGCCTTCCAGCTGCCCATCAATATGGATGCTGAGAAGGCCTTTGACAGGGTCAACTGGGCTTTCTTGCAACAGTCTTTGTACAACTTTAACTTGGAGGAACCTTCACCAAGACAATATCATTATTTTATCAAGGGACAGAAGTGCCAGTAAGGGTTAACGTGTATCTCACCCAGAGGTTAACGTTAGGCAGGGATAACCAACAAGTTTACCCTCCATCTTCATTGATGTTTGTCCTGAGTCTAGAACCCCTGGCAATGGACATTAGGACCAACCAACATATTAATGGGGTGATGGAAGGGTGGCTAGAGCAGAAAATAGCTCTATATAAAGACAATTCCTCATTCTTATTGGGTGATCCATCTTAGTCACTCCCTCACCTTTTTGAGACACTGATGAATTTTGGAACCCTGGAGGGCTGTAAGATAAATTGCTCTAAATCTAAAACCACAATCCTGAGTGGATCTCCTCCTCAGAGATTTAAATAGACCTACCCTTTTGCCTGGTCCACTCACAACACTGTTAGATATCTTGACATCAGTGTCTCAGTGGACACCACTACACTATTTAAAGATAATTACCAGAGACTATTTGATAGTTTGCCATGGGACTTAGCAAGATGGAAAATCCTACCTCTGACTCTCTGTCTCAGAATCTCCTACATGAAGGGAGTATAATTAGAAAATTATTGTGAGGTACTTTCGGACTCCCACTGTCACAAAGCAATGTAGGACCTCTTACACAGACACTTGCTGGAGACTCTGTGGAACAGTGGGGGCACACTTTCATATTTTCTGGGATTGTCCCATCATAAGCCATTTTGACTAGAAGTGATCTCAGAACTTTAGAAATTGGGTACTGCCTCACTTCTAAGTACATGCCAGGATATGATCTTGGGGCTCCCAACCTCAACTAGGGGCCCTAGAGCTAAATGGAAGTTGATCCAAATATTACAGATAGCAGCCGTTAGATGAACTACACCTATTGGCAATATGCCCAACCCTGATGACAATTGAGTTTTGGAAAACTAAGGTATCTGAAATAGAAACTGTGGATAGAATCCTTGCATCTTTGCAGCTCAAGCTTCCAAATTTTCTCGAGCTCTGGCAACCATAGCAATATAGGCAGTCACAATAATCGAGTGACTGGGAAACCTTGAGACAACTCTTTAAACTCACACAGGGGTCCTCTCTATAGACCATATCTGGAATTGTTGAAATGACACACACTTAAGCCCAGATAAAGTTTGAAATGTTATTTCTATGACCCATGCTGGTATTTAACAGTAAGAATAATAGTGTTTGTAATTACATAATCTCTTCAATAACTTTATCAGCATGCTTATTATATTGTAAAAATTAATACAACCTAAAAATCAACTGCTTGTTGTTCCTGTTTTTAAAGTTATTTTGTTCCTTTTACCTAGCTGTGTTTTGTCCACAGCATTTATGATCTTTTTCTGAAGTTTTCTTTCTTTTGCAGAAAAGCACATAAGACAAGATACCCAGCTTTCACTTTTTTCTAATCCAATGTTGATTATTGTATGTCTTATGTATATTAAGTTTAATAAACTTAGTTTCAAACAAAAAATCCACCTATATACTGTACCAGTTATATTACATATAAATTAATACACAAGACAATATGTGTACTAATAGCGACAAAACTGACTCAACTGAGGGACTGAACACTTGGTAAAAATCCACACAGCCTGTCTGGACTAGGTACTTCACCCTTAGATGGTGCTTTAATAGCCACTGTAACTTCCTTGAGTGAATGTTCCACCTCTAGTGATTGTATAAGATGGGAAGGCACTTTGGTAGTGCACATCATTCCATGAACTCCTTGATAATGTCCGTGGGGGCTCTGAGGTGTGTGCCCCATCTTTATGTCCAATGGATGGAATAATGGATTCTGCTTTCCATTTCTGCAGATGATAGGCTAACTAAGCACAATATTGTGGAAGAAAGAGGTTGTCTATGACAGTCCTGTCAAAAGGAAATGGAAACCATGACACATCTCTATTTCTCATGCTCTTATATTAAACCATTCTGGCCATATCTGCAAAACAGATGGAATGTTGTAGAATTTCAAGACATTTCTTATGCTTGATTGATACTGGGTGAGCATGGAGTAGTTTGGAAAAAATGGAACTACAACACAATGTTGCTTATGTACGTATGCCTAAGGTGATTGTGAGTTCAATAACTAGTAACTAAGTTTTGGTCTCTGTGTAGATTTTAAGGGGTTAGTCTCTTTTAGCTGTTTGTCAGAAAGGTGTAATTTAGCATGGACTATCTAAATTAATTGCGCTTACTTTATTAATTATTTGTTGTTATACAGTGAGACACATCACCTTCTTAATTTAAAAATTGCAATTGAAAATTTATTTAAGGTATATAAACAAACATTACACAAATATTACAGTTCTGACAATTCTAGGATACTTGAGATAGTCTCAGTCTTTGGTGTGCTTACACTTTCACACCTGTAAAACTCTTTGGGGTTATAACCTTTGACCTGTCTTTACTAGGACTAAACAGTTTATTTGGAAATAATAACACCTGTGCACATTTCTTAATAATGATAGCTAGCTACAAACAGTACCATATTGCATTTCATTCTATGCATTAATGTGGAACATTGATCCTCATAAGACACGCATCAAATTAGCACCTTCGAAAGTCTTTGTAAATATACTCAGCCAAGTCTTTTGAACTTGAATAAGTTCTGCCAAGTCTCTATCCTTTCTCTCTTTCATCCTGAGATTGAATTGCCCTTGGAGTCTGGATGAGCTGTGTCTTTTCTTGGTTCTTTCTTTTTCTTCCTCCTTTCTGGAGCTTGGTGCAGAATCAGTTAAACAAAATTAATACAATATTAGCGCTTTTTAGGGGCCCCACTCTCTTCAGTAAGAGGGGTAGCTCCCTAAGGCAATGTCTTTTGCAGGTAAAACAAGCAACAGTTTTAGAATCAGAGAGTGAAAGAGAGCTGATACCTCTTGAGGTGAGGTAGTAGAGTAGAGATAGAAGGTTGGTATACAGCTTTCTGTTTCTCAGAATCCTGCTTTTATGTAAACAATGTCACATTGAAGATAACGTAGTGTCTTTCATTGGTCCAGCAAAAGGAGCTTATCACTCTCTCATTGGCCTTGCTTGATCTCCTGGCAAATGTTCTTGTCCGATTGGATAGTCCTGAAGCTATGTACTTGGGTTTTCTGATCGCATGACAGCAGTTGGCAAAGTCATGTCCATTTATACCATTCACCTGACCATAGGACAGCAGTTACAGTAGTAAACATATGACCGAAAAGTCTCACACTGCGGATGCTAGGACAAGGTGTTTGGACGTCTTACCAACAGTGTTCAGAGTGCTACAGCTTTTTAGTTGCATATGTTAGTTTGGTGACAGGGAGTTGTGATTAGTTTTGCCTCACTTGGCTGTAGAGTGAACTTTGCTGGTCACTGAGTTGCTGGAGTGTCCTGAGTTGCAGTAATCTGTTGTTTCTCTCTTTGTAACAGGTTGCACTGCTGGAGAGCAGTCTTTGAAATGAGTCTTTCCTCTAATATTAAGCTCTCAAAACAGATGCCTTAGTTTGCCTAGGCCAACGTATGCCCAATTAATACTTGCTAAAGTTCTTTGAGCTGGTAGACCCAAAGAATCCCATTCAAAATAAGCCTTTTTAATATCTGTATTCTTCAAAGTAAGTCTATTCGCTTGTTTTAGGTCCATGTATATGAATTAACATTTTAGCAGAACTGTTTAGCTTATAGAGTGCTTTTTTTATTTATTTGTTTATTCAAGTCTTGGATTACAACCTTTGAGCTGAAAGCTCATTTGCAAAGGTTCCACATCAGAATGATTCAAATATAATAAACGGAAAAAGACACAGTTATTACAAGATAACATACATAAAGAATAATAGAATACAGTTGCAGTTTGTAACTACAGAAATACAGTAGAAGGCAAAATGAGAGTTTACAATACAGGAGTCTCAGTTAACACCTTTGAGAACAACAGATTACATAGGTTCATGTCAGTGGATAAACCAAATTGGTAAAGTACTATACAGGGAGACAAGCAACAGAAGGACTTACTGCTGGAGTAGCGAACCTCTGGTGAGAGCTGGTGTACTGTGCTACTACTGTGATAAACTACTGAATACACTTTGCTGAGTTTTAAATATACTTGTCTATTTAGATGTGTTGTACTGAATACACTTTGCTGAGTTTTAAATATACTTGTCTATTTAGATGTGTTGTACCATCTGCTTTATACTGTTTCCTTGAGATTAGCAGAGCACTGTGGGAATCAGGAGGACTAGCAATAGGCTAGTATACCTCCTCTCCTAGATCGCTCCACTGCTTAAGGATATTGCAGCTTTTAGATATTATTGCCCTTTGCTAGGGCTTTTTAAGCCTCCAGCTTTTAGACTCTGCAGAAATTAAGTTAAAACCGGGATAACTGCACAATGCCAAAACTGGAAGTGAAATGGATGTTTACTTCCATTTTTCAGCTTATAAACTGCCCCTGTAGCTAGGTAGCGCAAGCAGGGTCACAGAGAGATGCGCACAGAGACATGCATGTCTGAGCATGTCTGCTGTGTCCGCTGGTCATGCTGAAACCACTGGATATCAGATCCCTCAAGAAAACAAAACTACAGCTCTTCACCTACTTAGTATGTATGAATCTTTTGATATAGAAATGGAGCTCACCAAGTGTACTCAATGCTTGATGTACAGTGAGGGCAATTTTGGTAACAAGTTTGTGTGTAGTAACTGCCTCTTGATTTCTACTCTTGAAGAAGAAGTAGCACATTTACTTAACACTAAACCAGTTCCTACTGAAATTAGAGAATTGGAGTGCTTTATAGACTTTATGGATGAACAACTTCACCCTCTCCAAAATTTCCAACCTCTTCAAGGTAACATTCCTATTTCCCCTAGTGAGGGACCAACTTTAACACCCAACACTAAGGTACCTCCTGTCTCTATCCCCTCTATTAAGGTGGATGATTATCAACTTCCTCTCCATGACAACGATGATTGGGCTACCATTACCAAGCCCATTAAAAAAGAAGGGGCGGCCAAATCTATAAAGTGCCCCCATTGAAACCTACAATAAACTTGAGCAACTGGCTGAGTTAAATAATGATGTGATGCATGACCCACCCTGTGCATCACCCCTTGTTAACAGTACTAGCTCAAATAAATCTTCTAATTATGAGCCAGTACCCTCTAATATATGTTTCAGCAGGCCTCATCCCATCAAGTTATCATCAATTAAGATAACCACCTCTGAAAATACTATACAACCAGTATTCCTTGCTCCTGTCACTTGTATCCACACTATCTCAAAACAAGTGTTTGTCCTGGGGTATTCAATCATTAAACATATTGACAGGGCAGTTTGCAATAGTGATAAAAGCAACCACACATGCTCCAGTTTTCGTGGTGGCAGGGTATCTGATATCACGTCTATGATACCCAAAATTTTACACAAAGCAGGGGAAAACCCATTGGTCATTATACACCCTGGCACCAATGACATAAACTGTACCCCATTTAACCAGTTACAACAGGACTATGTTGCACTATGCAACATGCTACTAGACAGGGGATGTCTTGTCTATATTTCCAAAATTTTACCTGTTCCAAGAGCAACACCCACCATGACATGAAAAATTAAAGCCCTGAATGAATGGCTAAGAAAGTGGTGTTTTAAACAGGATATTCCGTGTATTACCCACTTGGAAACATTTTTGGATTGTTCTTCCTTGTTTTGCTGGGATGATCTGCAACTTAGTCGTAGGGTCAGTACACCCTTATTGAAAAGTATCACCACTATTATAAATCATTGTTTAAACTAAAATCTATGAGGGAGAATGGGTCTGCTCCCAAGTCTCTAAGCAACTATCACAATGCCATTACAACTAAATGCAAAGTTCTAGCCTTGAATGCAAGATCTTTAAATCAAGTCAAATTAGAGGAACTTGAGGCTAAATGTAAAGCATTAAATATAGGCATGGTGGGAATAACTGAAACCTGGTGGGATGCATCTTCTACTTGGTCCAGAAAAATTCCAAATTATAGGCTATATTACAAAAACAGAACTGATAAACAAGGTGGTGGGGTCTGCATGTATATACGAAACGACATCCCCTCTTTTGAAGTACACTCTCCCTACTCCTTGGAAAGTATTTGGGTCAAAATTATTTTAAAGGGGCATTCATATATAACCATCAGAAATATATACAGACTTCCATCCTCTGATTCTGATTATTCAACTAATATGTTTAAAGAGGTTTCAACTTTCTCAGAATCTCAGGATACCGTAATATTTGGTGATTTCAACTTGCCTCACATTAATTGGGACTCACTCTCTGGACATTCATTTGCTGAGAAAGGACTAATAGATGTTATAACCAGCACCGGATTACAACAACTTATGTCTGAACCTACTAGAGGTTCTAATATTTTGGATTTATTATTTACAAATATAGAGCAACAAATTAGCAAATTCCAAATTTGGGACCTACTTGGAGCCAGTGATCACTCTTCTATCCTTTTCGAAATTCAACAGGTTAAAATTATACAGATGAAGTCAATCTACACAAAAAACTATAATAAAGCCAATTTCTCTGAAATTAATAAATATCTAGAGAACCTAAATTGGGAATCCATCCTCCTTAATCGTACAACACAACAAGCATGGGATATTTTTAAAAATATTGTACTCCATTTGGAGAATATTTTTATTCCATCTAAAAGGAAATTTAATAATAAGGGAAAAATCCCCCCTTGGTTTAACAAGTCCATTAAAACCAGATTAAAACAAAAATTAAACTTTTCAGGAAACTTAAAAAGAGCTCTCTTCCATATAAAACAATCGTATTACAAAAATTTAGATTAGCTGTTAAAAACTTGAAAAGCGCTATTAAATTGGCAAACAACAAGTTGGAATTCAAATTGGCTCATACAAAAGACTGTCATAAATCTCTCTTCTCTTATATAAATAATAAAAAGGGTACATCAATGACTATTGGTCCCATTATAATAAATGGTTCTCCTCTATCCGAAATAGAAACATCTAACCTCTTTAATAAGTTCTTTTGTTCTGTTTTTTTCTCAACAATCATTCCTTAACCCAGTTAAACCTCAACATATAGACATTCATAGATTCAATCCAGCTGATATCCTACAGGCCATCAAAAAAATAAAAAAGACCACTAGCCTTGGTCCAGACGGTATTCATCCCTGGTTTCTGATTGAAACCTCTATAAATATTTCTATACCTCTGTCAATTATCTTTAACAAATCCCTACAAGAAATGACTGTACCAGATGATTGGCTCTCAGCAATTGTTTCCCCTATATTCAAAAAAGGTAATAGAAGTTCCGTGCATAATTATCATACCATTAGTTTGACCTCAGTGGCCGGCAAACTAATGGAACAGGTAATGAAGACCCTGATCGAACAGGAATGTAAAAATGTGGGTATCCATGACCCATTCCAACATGGGTTTACTCCCAAATACTCTTGTACTACTAATCTGATATCCTTTTACAACAATATAAATACTTTACTAGATGCGGGTATCCCTTCCGATGTCATTCTCTTGGATTTCAGTAGAGCATTTGACAAAGTATCACATGAAAAATTGATCATAAAAATGTATAACTTAGGCATACCATCTTATGTTGTTAATTGGATTTCCAATTGGCTGACAAATCAAACCCAGAAAGTTAGAATAAATGATGCCTTGTCTGACCAGGGTAGAGTAACAAGTGGTGTGCCTCAGGGGTCAGTCCTGGGGCCAACATTGTTCAACCTTTTCATTAGTGATTTACACACTGGGCCTAACAATTTCATGGTTAAATTCACAGATGATACTAAACTGGGGGGCAAGGTGAATAATCATGATAGTATTTCCTCATTAAAGGAGGACTTGGAAAAATTAGTACTTTGGGCTAATCATAATCATATGCAATTCAATCAAGATAAATGTATTACATTTTGGTAAAAAAAATCCTTATACAGTATATCATATCAATGGACTTCCACTTCACACATCCAATTGTGAAAAAGATCTAGGTGTCCATATTAACAATAAACCTACGCCAAGGGAACACTGTGTTAAAACTGCTGGTATGATAGACTCTTGAGGCAAATAAAATAAACTTTTATAAATCACACTGAACAATGTCTTATCCAGCTTTATAGGGCATATATTAGATCTTACCTCGACTATAGTTCCCCCTTCTGGAAGCAAGCCTAAAAAAGGATATTATCATACTGGAACAAGTCCAGAGGAGAGCAACTAAAATGATTCACAGATTAGCTAATCTGGACTACCAGGCAGGATTACAAAATACTGCTCTCTTCTCTCTTCAAAATAGGAGATTAGGAGGCGATATGCTTATGGTTTTTAATTTAATAAATTCACCAGATCTCATGGAACAATGTGATCTAACCTTCTCAAAAAAGGAGACATCCCAAGACTGCATAACAAACAGCTTGAGGTCAAAAGCTATAAAACTAGTAAGAGGGGAAGCTTCTTTTCAGTAAGGGCTCCTTGTGTATGGAACACCTTGCCACAAGATTTAGTTGAGGTGCCAAGCACTATAACTTTCAAAAATAAATGTGATATTTGGATATGGGATAACTACTAAATAACGTCCCACATTGTGTGGGGAACAGTCTTGATGGGCTACGGCCTTCTTCTGTTCTATCGTACCAAGTAATACCAAGTAAAAAGTACTATACAGGGAGACAAGCAACAGAAGGACATATAATAGCCATTCATGAGGGAATCATTAGAGGAAAAAAGAATACAAATGGCATTGCAAAAAGTATGCCAGAGTACACCAATGTCTGAAACCAAGAAGTACAGACTCCCAATGAGAAGGAGAAACAGAATAAGACTAAGAACTAAAGAAAACTAAGTAAGTGGTGGCATCAGCCTATGGGCCTCTTCAGCAGTGAGTAGGTTAGAGTTGGTACATTTTAGGGTGATTATGGGAACTCAGGATAAATAAATGAGGGAGATGGAGGGTGAGGGAGGGGTGAGCGGGTAAGGGAGGAGAACTTGGAGGTGGTGAGGGAAGGGAGTGTGTAATCAGGAGGACGTGAGGAGTGGGTCATGGGGTAGGGGTTACAGAAAGCAGGAGGGAAGACAAGGTGGGAAGAGGGGAGAGAGAGGGTAAGTAAGAGGGAGTGAGAGGAGACAAAAATTCACTAGGAGGTAGATCACGATTAAGTGTTAGTCACATCAAGGAGGGGTGGTATTTGGCTTTTGAAATAAGTCTTTCATGTCAGGCTCCTCAGAGCATGTTTATAAACTGGTTAGGCCAAAGTATACACAATTTTAACATTTTGTCAGAATTCCTTGGCCTGTAGGCTAGAATTGAGAATTCATATACCACCACCCCCCCTTTTGCGGGGCAGCACCATCGTAATGTTGGTGCATCGCAAAAGGATGTGGTACTCAAGAATTTGGCAAAATGTGGTGATCTAAGCTTACGAGAATCATGGTTCCATCATTCTAAACATATTAAGGTATATACTCACTAAATCATTGTCCTACGATAAAGTATTGAGGTATATGCTTTCTAGCAAATGTCTGGGATAAAATACTGAGGTATACGTTTACTAAGCACATGACTAAGATAAAACATTTAGGTATATGTTTACTAAGCAAATATCTAAGACAAAACAATATCACACTTTCAGTGTATAAGAAGCTTACTACCAGACTATAGCAAAATCATTAATGCAGACAGTGTCATAATACTGTATCTGTGCTATAACACTGTCTGTGGGGTGCATGCAAGTATTGCCCGCCATGTTTTAATTTAACTAAGTATACTAAAACAAATTCTTAAGGTCTAAGCCTTACATTTGCAGTTTCTTAAGCTATGCCATAATAACCTTTCTGATGGAACATTTTATGTGTTTCCTGGTTCACCTGAATGTGGATGATACAGACTATAAGATTGCAGATGTTTCCCTAATAGGATTCATGTCAGCATATTCTTCCTCATCATTTGTCACAATCAAGTGTGGAGTGTTTGGTTTGTTGTGAATAGGTCTAGGTGGAGGAAGTAGTCACATTTTTAGTCCTAGGGCATGGTTATACAGACCCTGAATTCTCACATGATGAGTATGGAGTTGCTTACAGATGGAATACAACATTCACAGGAAATCAAAAACCAAGGTGACAAGTGAGACACAAAGAAATATGAGACCATCACACTGGTATGTGGATTCATTCTTCATCACCAGGGCTGAATTGTTTATCAGAGATATC
Source organism: Neoceratodus forsteri (assembly GCA_016271365.2). NCBI lineage: Eukaryota > Metazoa > Chordata > Ceratodontiformes > Ceratodontidae > Neoceratodus > Neoceratodus forsteri. Next base: position 985,347,641 of record CM057452.1, on the reverse strand, counting down.
TAGGTTGGTTTCAGAAACAGTGATCTCAATTTTATTTATTTATTTTTTTTTTAGTCTTTGGTAACTGGGTAAGGCCCACTAGGCACAAGTGCCTGTTTTCAGGGGTGACCTAGGAGCACTGGACAGTTAAGTAACTTGCTTAGAGTCACACAGTATGCAAGTGAAGGTTGTGAGACTCAAACTCAGGTCTGGTCTGCTGGATGTATCAAGCTTGCACACATCTCATTCCTCTAACCTCTAGGCTATAATTTCATGAAGATCCTTGGCATCTAAGAGATGCTCAAGATCATCAGCCAAAGAAAAATCATGACCTTGTGTAACCAGGTGTCTGTGGGGGTGTTATTAGTTAGATGTTAGTGCGCGGTGGCTCCATTTTTGTTACCCATTACCTGGCTAGCCTAGGTTCGGGGAAAAAACATTCGCTCGGCATCAGGGCTAGGATTGCACTTCTGGTCAGGGGCATCCCAGTAATTCCAGACACAGGAAGCAATGACTGAAAATGTCCAAACCAGGAGTGGGATTCTAAAGTGGGGCTTTTATTCACTTCAGCACAAGAATACAAAGCAAGTTGGACCCCCATGGGGCTACACTCACTGGTTATGCAGATCTATAGAGGTCAGAACACATCTTCTTCATCACTCTACAACCTTCAGGTTCTGAACACATCTGAACCACACCCAAACTGATACTCTCACTCTTGGATTCCCTGGCATGGCACTCGGCCAGCACTAGTACACTTTTCCATATGTCATGGACATTTCTGTTGGTGGCTCTCTCAACCACCCATGAGCGCTTACTAGATCTAAAGGGAAAAAACACACATCCTTAATACCACGTCGCAGTACTTTCTGCAGACACTGGCCAAGTGCCTGGGAGAAAGCTATAGGTGCCCAAAGTGAAACCATAGAGGTAAATCTGGTTACTCCAGATGGGGGTGGTCTCCCACCTCTTGTCCCCAAATCCATACCCGGCCATTCATTTGGAATCAACACCTTTCCATTAACTTTCTGTTTGTAGATTGCTATCTCAAAATGTATATCACATTTAACAGTCTACTTTCCATGTAACTGGTGTCCTGACTTGCAAAGTTCTCTAAGTGGCTATGTCCATCCCTGTAGACCCCCACTGGTTAGATGCATTTCAAGCCATACACATAATGTCAAGTACTGAACTTGGCTGTCCTTTCCTGCCTCACAGTAGCAGATACTTTACACAACTGTCTTGGTGAAAACATGGGCTCTGTGTCTGAGCAGACTCACCATGATTCGCAGTTGCCCCAGGGCTTCTCACACAGAAATCACACATCTGGTACTTAAGCACAAATTCTCTCATCAGGCAGCTTTTCCTCTTCCAGGAGGGCCAGAGGGTTGCCCTTGAAATGCTGGTCTTTCCCCCTCCCATCCCTCCAGGGATGGGGCACTGGAACAAACCAGGGAACAGTCTCAACCACATCTACTGGTTTCTTCTGTGTCCCTCTCTAGGGCAAGAAAACACATCCTCTTCCTGTTGTAGCTTTATTACAGAGCTAGGCTCTGAAGGGGCTGCCAACTGCAGCACACCTCCTCCTTCCACTGAGCCTGGCTGAAGACTTCTGCTGACTTCTTAAGACTAACTTTAAAATCCCCAACATTCTAACCTAACTCCCTACTGTAACATTCCATGGTGGCTTATGCTGCTGCAAGAATTCTAAGTGATGTCATCCCTCCAGCTCAGCTGAGACTGAGGACAAAGTCAGACAGTGTGAAACCCATTTAACTGGTGTCTCACAAGCTGCTCTTTCCCTGCCTGCCACTAGATCTAAGTGGGATTCTAGTAACCCCGGGGGACAAAGGGGTTACACCCACCCTCTGCCTGGAAAATGACTGTCCACAGTCATTAGTTACCTGGCTCATTTCATCCTACCCTCTGTGCTACCTACAGAGAGGGGTGATCTGGCCCTCTCCTACCATGTGCTAGGCACAGGCAGACAACACTAAGGGCACAGAGGCCATCGGCTGACACATCGGCCTCTACTCTATGATCTTTCTATGGTTACCCAGTGGCCCTGGTAGAATTGCCCAGAGCATAGCCCTAATAGATCAGTACTGTGGCCCCTACTGCAGTCAGAACCACAGCCTGTCTATCCCTCCTAGCCCTTTAGGGAAAACCTATCTGACAAAACCCAAAACACAGGGGAACCTTCCCCCAACCCTGGACACCTTCAACCAAACACACAAAGAGCTAATACTATACCCTAGGTATTACTCCCACACTCCTCCACAACCATACCTGTGGAAGGAAAAGTTAAACACAGTAAACAACAACAACACTGCACTTTAAACACTTCTACTTTTAAAGCACATTAGGGACTCCGCTGAGTCCCTCCCCCTCTTCTTGCCTTCTCTTCTTGTCTTCTTTAGGAACACCTACAAGAAAAAAGACAAAACAACCCTTAATCTGCAAACGCAGTACTATCTAACCCCTACCATCAAAACACTGGAGAATCCCCAAAAATATTTTTTAGAAAAGTAGAAAAACAGTAGAAACAGTAGCAAAACAATGACATTATTTACAATACACATTTTGGGGGGATGGAGTGCCCTAAAAGTCCCATCTTGTGACAACAGTGCCTGGAGGCAAGTCCAAGAAACAGTTTGTCCTGGGCTGGAGCCCGGTGAAGCACAGTTCTGGTACTCTAGGACTGTAATCCTGAAGGGGAGAGTCTTTGAGGAGAGTTCAAACAATCTGAAACCTGCTAGGTGTAGAGTGTGTACTGCAATGTCATTAAAATAGAAAAGTCTGGACTTACCAGTCCCTTGAAGAATGAAATCAATACGACACCTGGATTTCCAGCTGAAGACTCTCCCTGGCAGCAGTGGAAATCTTCCAGAGAATGACAGGATGGCACATCTGGAAACTGCTGGGATGATGTAATCTAGAAGATGGAACCTTGGAACCGGACAGGAAAAAAAGCTGGTCTGAAGTCTAGGGGATTTGACGTATGAGGACAGACTTGAGGAGCTCTGCCTGTTTTCATTGGAGGAGAGGAGAGATGGGGGGACATGATTGAGGTCTTCAAGTACCTCAAGGGAATAAATAGGGTAAACATGGAGGGGATCTTTAGACTAAAGCAGGGAGGTATCACCAGAGGGCATGGTTTGAAGTTGGAAGGTGGAAGGGTGAGGGGGGAAAAGAGGAGGAGGTTTTTCACTGAGAGGGTGGTGGACCCTTGGAATGCACTGCCTGGCGAGCTGGTTCAGAGATCCACAGTGGAGGGTTTCAAGAGAGGGTGGGACAGACACAGAAAGTGGATGTATCAGATGATGGCTTGTCCCAGGGGTGGGATGGATGATAGGGTTTCTGGAAACATAGAAACATAGAATTTGATGGCAGATAAGGACCGCTTGGCCCCACCCAGTCTGCCCATTTCCCTACCTACTGGATAAGCTGCAGATCCTAGTTAACCAGCAGCCTACTTCTTCTTACCCCAACCCCCCCAGAATTGCCATATGACTGTCCCATGCATGCTTGAATTCCACCACTGATTTTGACTCCACAACCTCCTCCGGAAGGCCGTTCCATGCATCCACAACCCTCTCTGGGAAAAAATACTTCTTTAAATTACCTCTGAGCCGCCTTCTATCTTCAAATTGTGCCGTCTTGTTCTTGCTCACCTCTTTTTTTGAAAGATGCTACCCTCTTGGACTTTGTTGATTCCCTTGAAGTACTTGAAAGTTTCTATCATGTCCCCCCTCTTCCTCCTTTCCTCGAGGCTATACATATTAAGCTCCTTAAGTCTCTCTTCATATGTCTTCTGGTGCAGACCCTGCACCATTTTAGTTGCCCTCCTCTGGACAGCTTCCATCCTGTCTATGTTTTTGTGGAGATTGGGTCTCCAGAACTGCACACAGTACTCCAGATGGGGTTTCACCAGCTGTCTGTACAGAGGGATAATAACTTCCTGTTTTCTACTGGTGATGCCTCTCCCTATGTATCCCAGTAACCCCCCAGCCCTCCTTGCTGCCCTCTCACATTGCTTGCCCACCTTTAGGTCATTTGATATGACTACCCCCAGATCCTTTTCCATTTTTGTTGTTGTTAGTATCTCACCCCCCATTGTGTACTCTTCCCCTGGGTTTTTGTTTCCCAGGTGCATTACCTTGCACTTCTTAGCATTGAATCTAAGTTGCCATACGTTTGACCATTCCTCTAACCTTGCCAAGTATCTTCTCATCCTTTCCATCCCACCTTGTGCATCAACTCTGTTGCAGATCTTTGTGTCATCTGCAAAGAGACATACTTTTCCTTCCAGTCCCTCTGCAATGTCGCTTATAAAGACATTGAAGAGGACCGGTCCTAATACTGAATCCTGCGGTACCCCACTACTAACCCCCCTTTTTTCAGAGTGAACTTCATTTACTATTACTCTCTGTGTCCTATTCTCCAGCCAATTCTTTACCCAGGCTGTCATTTTGGGACCCACTCCCAGGCTGGCTAACTTGTATATTAATCTTTTGTGTGGGACTGTGTCAAATGCCTTGCTAAAGTCTAGGTAGACCATGTCCACAACCCCTCCCTGATCAACTACTTTGGTCACCCAGTCAAAGAAATCTATCAGATTTGTCTGGCATGACCTTCCCGCTGTGAATCCATGCTGCCTTGGGTCCTATGCCCCTCTGGCCTCTAGATACTCAACAATTCTTTCCTTCAGAAGTGATTCCATCATTTTCCCTACCACTGAGGTTAAACTAACAGGTCTGTAGTTTCCTGCTTCTGCCTTGCTCCCACTTTTCTGAAGGGAATCACATCTGCCCTCCTCCAGTCCTCAGGTACCACCACATCCTCCCATGATTTGTTAAAGAGGGTAGTCAGTGGTGTCACTAGTTCTACCCTTAGTTCTTTTAGAATTCTGGGATGAATCCCATCAGGCCCCATTGCTTTGTCCACCTTCAGTTTTAAGAGCTCTTTCAGAACCCTTTCTTCTGTAAATGGGCTGGTATCAACTTCTGTATCCAGAGTGTTTCTACTGTTTGTTTTAGGTACCTCCCCCTCTTCCTTTGTAAATACTGAGCAAAAATATTTGTTTAGTATCTCTGCCTTTTCACAGTCACCCTCTGCCCACCCTCCCTCCCCTTTATTAAGCCTCACTATCCCTCCCTTGGTCTTCCTTCACTCCCTGATGTACCTATAAAAGGTTTTATCCCTCTTCTTAACTGAGTTGGCTATCTTTTCCTCGGTTTGGGCCTTTGCTGTTCTGACTGTCTTTCCAGCTTCCTTTTGCTTTAACTGATACAGTTCTCTGTCCTGTTCCTTCTGTGATTCCTTGAACTTCCTGAATGCTTTCTTTTTCTCTTGAACCTTCACTGCCACTTCCTTTGAGAACTATAGTGGTTTCTTACCTCGTTTCATTTTGTTTATTTGCTTTACACAAAGGCTTGTTACCTCTGTGATGGCAGTTTTTATTATTCCCCATTGTTCTTCCACCCCTCCTTCCTGCCCATTTGCTAGTGCATTCCTTAGGCACTCACCCATTTTGGCAAAGTCAGCCCTCCTAAAATCCAGTACCTTTGTCTTTGTATGGCTTGACTCTATTGCTGTGTTTATTGTGAACCATACTGTTTGATGGTGCTAGTTCCCAGATGGCTACCCACTTCACATCTGTGATCTCTCTTCATCTCCATTTGAGAGAACCAGGTCTAAGATTGCCCTCCCTCGAGTGGGCTCCAATATTAGTTGTCTAAGGCATGCCCCCTGTAGGGCATCTAGAATAACCCACTCTTAGAAGTGGCTGCTGCAACTGCACTCCAGTTAACATCTGGCATATTCAGATCACCCATCAGCAATATCTCCCCTTTATCTGCCATTCTAAGTATACTTTCTATCATTTCCTTGTCCATTTCCTCCCCCTGAGAGGGGGGTCTGTATACAACCCCTGTGCGGATTGTGTTGCCATTGTCTGCCTCCAAATTGACCCACAGTGCTTCTTCTCCTCCCTGTTTACCCTTTTGTTCTGTTGCTTTGATTTCTTCTCTTATGTAGAGAGCTACTCCTCCTCCTCCCCTTTTACCCTCCCTGTCCCTCCTGTAGATAGTGTATCCTGGTATGTTTACTTCCCAGTCATGGTTCTGTGTGTACCATGTTTCTGTGACTGCCACGATATCCAGATCTTCCTCCTCCATCAAGGCCACTAATTCAGGAAACTTGTTACTCAGACTACGGGCATTGGTACTCATTGCTCTCCATTTTTTGATGGCTTTACCTTCTGTAGCGGCATCTCCCACTGACCTTTCTACCTTGGTCTTTTTCTCATTTAGTACCCTGTTTTGTAGGGGGAGGCTGGGATTTTCCTGCTGCTTATCAGTGCCTCTCCATTGACTAGTTTAAAGGCTTGCCAATGAAGCATTTAAACTGATTGCCCAAAAGACTTGTTCCCTTCCTGGACAGATGCAGACCTTCCTCCCAGTATAGGCTGGTGTCCCTCCAGGTGGAACCCCAGTCCCCAATGAAGTCAAACCCCTGTGCTCCACACCATTTTTTCAACCATTTGTTAAACTGCATGGTGCAAAGTACCCTCGCCTCACCCATGCCACTGACAGGCAGTACCTCTGAGAAGGATACTGTGTGTGCTACTTGTCTTAAGCCCCTCCCCAACTCTATAAAGTCCTTCTGCACTGCTCTAATCTCATGATGAGCTAAGTCATTTGTCCCTAGGTGGACAATGACGTCCAACTCGAACTCCGTGCAACTGTTCTCGTGATCCTAAGGATGCGCTTCCTGTCCCTCAAGCCATGGCACCAGGCAGGCACCTTACTTCAGTTTTCCTGCTCCCCCAGTTCTATCCCCTAATAATTGAGTCCCCCACCAGGAGCTGCTTTCTTTCCCTGTGGTGCCCTCTGCCTCCTTTCTGAGGGCCTCCCTTATGACAGTTGTCTGCACCCTTCTTAGTCTCCTCTGTGGGTGCATCCATAGGGGAACTATGCTCCCCCAGAATGGTATATGGATTGTGGAGTGGAATAACTGACTGGGTATGCCTCTGTTCTACCACTCTTACCCTCTCTGAGCCCACTGTGGTCCAACTGCTGTGCTTTCTTCGCAACCTCTGAGGTAGTGGTGGTGGCTCTGGTGCTCCCTGGATGGGGGAGGTTCCCTTGCCACTGTCCAGTGCGGCCTGAAGATGGGCAACTTCCTCCCTCAGGGCAGATAGTTGTCTGCAAACAGGGCAGCATCTCAGCCTCCATAAAGACTCCCAGAAGACTGCTGCCCCACAGTCATTACATTGTACTACTCCCCACATAACTGTCTACCCTGTTTAGTTTTTTTTTTGTGTGTGTGTGTGTGTGTGTGTGTGTGTGATTGGTGCATTATATAGAAATATATGTATTTATATAATGTGTATGCTTATATTGTCAGTGCAGTGTGCTAGACAGGATATGACAGTGATATGTACCTTGCCCTCTTGAGGAAATGATGTCAGAACCCCAGGTATAAATGAACTATTTCCAGGGTGGGTGAGGTGAGGGTGAAAGGGTTGGGCCTAAACTGTGCCCTCATGAAACAATCAGCTAAACACTCTGACCTACCGATGTGATGAGTGCCTTCCTGTCAGCAAGATGCCATACACGACAATTTGTAATACTGCTTCAAACCAATTTGACAGAGAAAATACCCCGCTAATCAAACAGAGAAAAATCCAAACATTCAAGTCAAACACAGGTAAACCTCCCCAGCCCCAAAAGAGCCTGGTGACTTATGCTCTGAAAACAGTCAGCCCCACAACACGTCAGCTGTGCAGAAGGGCAGACACAGAAAATAGTATTCAGCCTATGTGGGATTAAACTCTTCCTGCACTGAAAACCTTAACACTTGTAACAAAAGTAAAGCAAACTCCACCTCCCTCTGTTGATTGAAAGACTGCCTTTTCTGATAATTCTAAGTTCCTTATTTCACCCTTCAGTTAGAAGTATCCTCCACCTGAAGAATATTAACTTTCCTAAGGAATCTGCTTCAAACCAAAGACAATTATAAATTGTAAGGTTCACCTCCCTCTGTTGTGAGCACTACTCGCTTTCTTGCAAATCTCAAGTCCAGTGTTGCAGCTTGCAGCCAGAGGTAGCTTCACCTGAAGACTATGAGGTTATCTGGTTATCTGGAGCACAAGGGATGGGAGGGCCTTGGTACCCAACTAAGGATCTAAGGTTTGAGCGGACTCGATAGATCATAAGGCCTAATCTGCTGGCAAATAGTATGTTAGTATGTAAGTCATCCACAATCCCAGGCAATGAATCAGGATGCAGCCAGGCTGGTGTCCTCTCTGGCTATGAAGTAATCTAGAAGGCCAGTCGATGGAATCTGGAAAGCCAGTACACTGCAAGGTTGACGAATCTGGGACACCTGCTTCCTGGAATGTCAGACAGGCGGAACAACATAGGTACAGCAATGGCTGGATGACAGCACTGGCTACCATTGTTCTGCTGTCCACTTGGTAGGCATGGGCACATTCACAGGAAGTTGCCTACATTGCGAAAAGTAACACAATGGGTCAGGTGCAAGAATTATTACCCTGTCTGGGCACTCATAATTCACATTGAAGAAGGTTTCATGTCCCCCTCCATCCACAATCTGAACAGTGTCTATGAATAGTGTTCTGCCCACTTTCCATTGTCTGAATTTCTCTTGTAACACTCTGTCTCACACATACTGACTTGCACAAGGATGCACATATCGTGTGGCCTTTTCCATTATCCAGGATTTCCAGTTTCTTTCAATCTCCACCCAGACTCTCCAAGGAAAGGTAGGAAAGGATATCCCATAGATCTCATTCGACTTCCTACGAACCACTCTTTCCTCTTTACTACACTTGGTCAACTTGAGACCTCTGGCCTGGCTTGGGGGTGGCCATACCTGGTTCTGCCAACTACACATACTTAATCCAATGTAAAATGGATCTTTGACTCCTCCTCCTTGTGGGGACAGGGCTGTGGAGTCCCCAATCTCTCCTTCTGTTCGCCCCTCCAAGGCAAGAGCCCGATGCTGTGGATCCGCACCTTCTTCATAAGGCCACATAGGTTCCCCCTCATTCTCTTCCTTGCTGAGGATCTGAGCCCAGGAGTGAGCAATCATCCTCACTCCTGAGACTATCCACTCCTCACTGGGTGTGGAGGTCGACACCTCCCATTCAAGGGTCTCCCTCATCTTATCTTCTCCTGTGAGACTTGGTCTAGGCCCCTCTCTCCAAGGATCTGCTGATGCCCCTTCTGTACTGTCTATCTGTGACCTGGACTCGGATACATCAGTACTTTGTTCTGCCTGTAGATCTGCACCCTCTTGCTTCATGCCACACTCTGCTGAGCCTCCTCCAACAGGCTCTTCCTGGTGCTGTGTGCTGCCAACTGCAGGTTCTTGAAGCTTTGTCCATGTGGGAGCCTACCGACTCTTGGGTGCTTTGGTTAGGTGATGTTTCTCTAGGCATCCAGAACAGTGAGGGACCATAAAGACGTCCCTTCCAACCTTTAAGCACATTATGCATACTCTTATTGGATATCCAGAAATTGCCACATGAGGAGGCAAACATCCCCTATAGTAACATCTCTCAATATCTTTCAATCTGTTAACTTTTTCCACTATCATAGCCCGGGCATGATCCAGGTAACGGGCTGATCCTGAAGCCATGACTGCAGAGAAAAACAAAAGCTCACTGTTATCTCAAGTCCCATTCTGTTGGAAAAACTTTTACAAAATGGCTCCCATGCTGCTGTGTTTACTTTACTACCCTACCCTATAATGGAGGCGGCAGCACTCCTGTGCATCAATGTTCTGTTTCTGACTCAAGCCACTGTGCATCCAATTTACTCACTCTACTGATAAAGTTTACTCAAATTGTTTAAACTGCACTGTTTGTTCTCTTAGCACATTTATATGTTTTTTTACTGGACTATTTATTTGCTGTAACTCACTGTTCTTGCTTAAAAGTCCCTAAAGCCACAGTATTTAATTGCACAGGATTGCCTGTATTTCTTGTTGCCTCTTTCATACAACCCACAGTCTCTCACATGGCGTTGAAAATTATACTGTTGCTGAACCCACAATTATGACACAGTCCTTCTTTGCAAAAAGATTGCACTGCTACACACAGATTCAGCTGGCTTTAGTTAAAATCACATACAGTTTGAGTTGTTTTTAGGTTGGTACTCACTTAATCAGTAGCTGGTTATTGCAATGGGAAGATTTCAGCCTACAGCTGGTCTTGGAGGCCTCTGGAATGAAGTGGGCAGGCAGTCTTGCCGATTGTCCTCCGAACACCTCGCTTTCTTCCCAGATGAATCAAAATGCGGGTTGAGCTCAATTTTAAGTGGAAAAGTCAGATTTTACCATTTTTATAACATTTTTAGTCATCACGACATTCCTCCTGGCAAGCCAGTTTGCACACTATTCTCTCTCTCCCTCTTGAACACTGTGCAGTCACTCTAGAGCTGGTTTGGGGGATGGGACCAATTGCAGTCTCACCAATCACTGGACGCCATACAAATGAGCTCTATTTCTTCTCGTGCTCTTCACTTCCATGGCGATCGTCGAGCAGGCAAAATTTAAACTGAAAACCACACTTTTTTTTTTCTCAACTGTAGCTCCTCAGAGGGAGCACCATTTTGACCATTTTTCATGGCATTTCACTCAGCGACTCTCTCTGTCCATGCAACAAGCACGTCCAATGGTTAGGGCACAGATCTCTGTTTGTTTCCCACAGTTTTCCACACTTTTCTTGTCACACATTACTTTAAAAAGCTGGCAAATGTTATAACTTTGATGCAGGACAAGGGGCATACACTCTCGGGCTTTACTGTTCCTCGGAAAACTGGTGCCACAATTATAGCAGCACATGAACAGCAGCACACAGCGGGATATTTGGGTGGCAATGCTTCCACTTTTTGGGATACCTACTGCCAGACAGCCAAAACGCTAGCCCTAATCTGAGCAAATCTTTTTTGTTCTCTCCCTAGATTCAAACCCAAATCCTCAGTGGTGCCTCCAATTTGTAACCAGGTGTCTGTGGGGGTGTTATTAGTTAGATGTTAGTGCATGGTGCCTCCATTTTTGTTACCCATAACCTGGCTAGCCTGGGTTTGGGGAGAAAACATTTGCTCGGCATCAGGGCTAGGTTTGCACTTCTGGTCAGGGGCACCCAAGTAATTCCAGACACAGGAAGCAATAACTGAAAATGTCCAAACCAGGAGTGGGATTTTAAAGTGGGGCTTTTATTCACTTCAACACAAGAATACAAAGCAAGATGGATCCCCACAGGGCTACACTCACTAGTTATAGAAACATAGAAACATAGAGGTTGACGACAGATAAGGACCGCAAGGCCCATCCATTCTGCCCATTTCTTTTTCTACCTCATAAATGTGTCTTCGGTCTTTGCTCTGTCAGTGGCCTATCTATTCATACTCATCTGTATTGCTCCCTTATGCCTATCCCATGCCTGTTTGAAGCCCTGCACTGTATTCATAGCCACCGCTTCCTGAGGTGGGCCATTCCATGCATCCACCACTCTTTCTGTGAAAAAGAATTACCTCACATTCCCCCTTAATCGGACTCCCTCTAATCTCATGCTGTGTCGTGCTATTTTTCTTATATTTAAACATTTTAGACTCTTTTACCTTGTTAATGCCCTTAAGGTGTTTGAATGTTTCGATCATATCACCACTCTCCCTCCTTTGCTCAAGGGTATACATATTGAGCTCCGTTAATTTGTCCTTATATGTCTTCTGATGCAGTCCCTGCACCATTTTGGTTGCCCTTCTCTGGACTGCCTCAATTTGGTTAATGTCCTTGTGAAGGTGTGGCATCCAATACTGCACGCAGTACTCCAGATGGGGCCTAACCAGTGTCTTGTAAAGAGGGATTATTGCCTCCCTCTTATGACTTGTGATACCCCTACTAATAAACCCTAACATCCCCCTAGCCTTACCTACTGCTTTAGAGGTCTGCTTGGATGTTTTCAGGTCATCGGTGATGATGATGCCCAAGTCTCTTTCTTCCTTTGTGACTGCCAGCAACTCCCCTCTCATCCTATAGGTGGCTTCAGGGTTTCTCTTCCCTATGTGCATGATCTTGCACTTCTTTGCATTAAATCCCAGTTGCCACTCTTCTGACCATTTTGCTAGTTTATCCAGATCTCTTCTCATTCTGCCCACCCCATCTGGATCATCTACTCTGTTGCAGATCTTGGTGTCATCTGCAAACAGACAAGCCTTACCCTCTAGTCCATCTGCAATGTCACTAATGAAGATATTGAAGAGGACTGGCCCCAGGACTGATCCTGAGGTACCCCACTTCTGACTTGCATCTCTTCTGACTGTATACCATTTACCACCACTCTCTGTTTTCTGCCCGTCAACCAGTTTGCCACCCAGTTGACCAACTTCTGACCCACCCCGAGCCTACCCAGCTTATTTATCAATCTTCTATGTGGAACAGTGTTGAAAGCTCTGCTGAAGTCAAGGTAGGCGACATCAACTGCTCCCCCTTGGTCCACCACTCTGGTTACCCAGTCAAAGAAATCTATGAGATTAGTTTGACAGGACCTTCCTTTTGTAACCCCATGCTGGATTCCGGGTGTTGCACTATCCTTTCGTTAAGGAGTGCCTCCATATTCTTGCCCACTACTGAGGTACTGTAAGACTGACTGGTCAGTAGTTCCCTGCCTCCTCCCTGCTACCACTCTTGTGAAGCAGGATCACATAAGCCATTCTCCAGTCTTCTGGGACCTCTCCTGTGCTCAGAGACTCACTAAACAGTTCTGTTAATGGCTCTGCTAGTTCCACCCTTAGCTCCTAAAGTACCCTGGGATGTATGCCATCAGGTCCCACTGCCTTGTCCACCCTGAGCTTAGCAAGCTCTTGTAGGACCCTTTCTTTTGTGAAGGGAGCAGTGCTCACCCCTCCCATGTCCATGCTGCTGAGCTGTGGGCCCTGTCCTACCTTCTCTTCAGCAAATACTGAGCAAAAGTATCTATTTAGAATAGATGCTTTTATAAGATCCTCCTCCTCACATGACCCCTTTTCTCCTTTGAGTTTAGCAATATCCCCTCTGGACTTTCTCCTTTCACTAATGTATCTATAGAAAGTCTTGTCACCTTCTTTTACTGTTCGTGCTAGTGTTTCCTCAGTTTGGGACTGTCTGCCTTACTGCCTTCCTTGCTTCCCTTAGGGAAGTTTGGTATGCCTCCCTAACTTCATCCCGCTGTGTTCCCTTATATTTCCTGAAGGCCAGCCTTTTGGCTCTGACCTTTTCTGCTACTGTATTTGAGAATGAAAGTGGTTTCCTTCTTCTTTTGCACTTCATTTTCTGTCTAGCACAATGGGATGTTGCTTCAAGTATTGCATCCTTAATGCCTGCCCACTTTGCCTGTACCCTCTCACCTGTGTTTCTTTTTGCTTCATTATGCAGATCTATAGAGGTTAGAACACATCTTCTTCATCACACTACAACCTTCAGGTTCTGAACACCTCTAGGCTCCCATGCCCAAACTAGTACTCTCACTCTTGGATTCCCTGGCATGGCACTTGGCCAGCACTAGTACACTTTTCCATATGTCATGAACATTTCTGTTGGTGGCTCCCTCAACCACCCATGAGCGCTTACTAGCTCTAAAGGGAAAAAACACACATTCTTAATCCCACGCCTGGATATTTTCTGCAGACACTGGCCAAATGCCTGGGAGAAAGCTATAGGTGCCCAAAGTGAAACCATAGAGGTAAATCTGGTTACTCCAGATGGGGGGGGGTCTCCCACCTCTTGTCCCCAAATCCATACCCAGCCATTCATTTGGAATCAACACCTTTCTCTGAACTCTCTGTTTGTAGATTGCTATCTCGAAATGTATATCACATTTAACAGTCTACTTTCCATGTAACTGGTGTCCTGACTTGCAACATTTTCTAAGTGGCTATGTCTATCCCTGTAGACCCCCACTGGTTAGATGCATTTCAAGCCATACACATAACATCAAGTACTGTACTTGGCTGTCCTTTCCTGACCCCACAGTAGCAGATACTTAACACAACTGTCTTGGTGAAAACATGGGCTCTGTGTCTGAGCAGACTCGCCATGGTTCGCAGGTGCCCCAGGGCTTTTCATACAGAAATCACACATCTGGTACCTCAGTACAAATTCTCTCATCAGGCAGCTTTTCCTCTTCCAGCATGGCCAGGGGGTTGCCCCTAAAATGCTGGTCTTTTTCCCCCCATCTCTCCAGGAACAGGGCACTGGAACAAACTGGGGAATAGTCTAAACAACTTCTACTGGTTTCTTCTGTGTCCTTCTCTAGGGTGAGAACACACACCCTCTTTCTGTTGTAGCTCTATTACAGAGCTAGGCTGTGAGGGGGCTGACAACTGCAGTGCACCACCTCCTTTCACTGAGCCTGGCTGAAGACTTCTGCCAACTTCTCAAGACTAACTTTAAAATCCCAAACATTCTAACCTAACTCCCTGCTGCAACATTCCATGGTGGCTTATGCTGCTGTGAGAATTCTAAGTGATGTCATCCCTCCAGTTCATCTGAGACTGAGGACAGAGTGAGACAGTGTGAAACCCATTTAACTGGTGTCTCACAAGCTGCCCTTTCCCTGCCTGCCACTAGAACTAAGTAGGATTCTAGTATCCCCGGGTGACAAGGGGGTTACACCTGAAATGCAGCAATGGGAGTAATTTCCATTTCCTGGGAGATTGGATCAAGGAGATACAAAGTGACATGTCCAGAATGGATATGTGCACCAGCAGGAACAGAGATAAATACTACCTTGCTGGGTAAAGAAAGCTGAGTAGTAGTACCATGTCTGTTGTAAGTAACAATAACTTCAGTAAGATTAGTGATGTCTGTTGTAAGTAACAGTAACTTCAGCAAGATTAGGACAAGGGCTAGATAGGGGTGGAAAAGAGAAAAGTTCTCCAGGGAATTCAAGCAAGGCACGGATAGGGTCAAATCAAAGGGGAAGGAAAAAGCTTGCTGATGGTGAAGCAGAGGTGGGCAGCCTAGCAGTAAATGCCTGCGGGAAGCATGGAGCTAGGGGAGCACAGGGGGAAGACACTACACTGGGAAATGAAACAGGCAATAGGGATCGTGAGAATAAGGTTGGAAATGAAATGGAAGGGGTTGGGAGAAGGATAAAAGGGAAATGCAAACAGAAGGTGATAGAGAACAGGGTCCTATTTATTGGGGAGTCTATAATAAAAGGAATTAGATGGGGTGGGGGGGCAAGAGTAGTACAGTATGAGTTGAGTGTCTGCCAGGCATGACGGCAGTGGAGGTCATTCACTATATCCCCTCAAGGGGGAAATAGCAGAATGAGAAAACACACCTGATGTTCCACCTGGAAACAACTGACCTGGCAGGAAAAAGCCTGTTGGAGGTGCAGGCAAGATTTAGAGCACTTGCTAGATACTACAGTGGTCTGGTGTTCAGATCAGTGGCTTTCTCTGAGGTTTTGCCATACCAAAGGAAAGTTCTGATAGGAGACTGAGGATTAAGGACTTCAGTGAGTGGCTGGTGCAAGCAAATGGGGTATGGGTTAGTAGGGGACTGGGGATCTACATGGAGGGATAAGAGCCTATTTGCTCCAGACAGACTACACCTGAATAGGGAGGGTGAGGCAGTGCTATAAAGAAAATTAGTAGAGTTCATATAAGAAACCTTCTATTTAAACTAGATTGGAGGGGGTCCACACCACAAGGCAGGAGAAATGGGAAGCTACCAGCCTCCCCCAGGACAGTGCAAAAATACTGAGCATGAGGGAGAATAGAGAAGGGGGATGGAGAGGGAACCTGGTGGAAGGGCTTAGCAGCCAGTGCCATGAGCTTAGCAAATAAGATGGCGGACTTGGAGGCCATCATGGGGGATGAAACACTAGATATGGTAACTATAAGTGAGACCTGGAGGACAGAGCTGCACACCTGGGAAACAACTACCCCAGGTTACACACTGTTCAGAAAGGATAGGGAGGGTAAGAAAGGGGGAGGAGTTGCTTTATACATTAGGGAAGGCATAAGTGTAACTGAAGGACAAGAGGAGGATAGGGAGAATGAGCTACAGTGGGTAATGCTAGGCAGGAGGATGGGAGAATCCTTGTGACTGGGGGTGGTATACAGGCCACCTACGCAAGGGGAAGAGGGTGATCAACAGTTAATTCAGGCAGTCACAAGGCTGGCCCTAAAAGGAGAGCTACTGCTGGTAGGGGACCTAAACCTCCCGGATATAGACTGGGAAATCCTGGATGCAGCATTATCAAGGAGCAGGGAGTTACTAACTTCACTTCAGGGGGGGTATTCCTTTAACAGCTAGTCAGGGAGCCAACAAGGGGCAACAACCTGCTGGTTGTGGTCCTGACAAATGGGGAAAGTGTGGAGGAGGTGCAGGTGGGAGAAGCCTTGGGTAACAGTGACCACAGCACAGTAATGTTCAGGGTCAGGGCAGGGAGGAAAACAAGTAAAACCAGTACTACAGTCATGGACTTCAGACGCACAGACTTTGACAAGATGAAAGGGATAGTAAGGGAGACAATGGAGGGTACAGAGAATATGGGGCAGTGGAGGAGTTATGGCAAGCTATCAAGGAAGGGGTACTGAAAGCTGTGGAAATGTGCAGAAAAAAGGTTAGGAAGAGGAAAAGGGGGAGGACACCACTTTGTTTACAAAGGAGGTTGCAGCGAAGTCAAGGAAAGGAGGAGGGCTTTTAGAAAATTTAAGAGGACATTCAGTGAGGAAGATAAGGAAGAGTATAGGGAAAAGGGGAGTATGGCATGGAAGAAGATCAGAAGGGCAAAAGGAGATACTGAGGAAAAAATAGCAAAAAAAGGACAAATGGGAGATAAAACCTTTTTCAGATATGTGAGGGAGAAGAAAAGGACAAGGCAGGGGATTACTAGGCTGAGAGGAGAGGGAGACATTAAGTTGGAAAGGGACTCTGAAAAAGCAGAGTTACTAAATAAGTACTTTAGCTCAGTAGTCACGGAGGAGGAGGACAGTAGGAGACCTGAGCTAAAGTCAAATGGGAAGGAGGGCAAATGGGTGGATCTGAGCCCATGCACTGTGTATAGGGTTAGGGCAGAGCTAGATAAATTGAGGGTGGACAAGGCAATGGGCCCTGATGGGTTACACCCCAGGGTGATCAAGGAATTGAAGGAGTAGTTGGCCATATCCTTGACAAGGCTCTTTAACCTGTCCCTGGATATGGAGAGAGTACCGGATCACTGGAAGAAGGCAGATGTAATGCCTTTACACAAGGGAGATAGTAAGGCGGTGAAGGGGAAATACCAACCTGTCAACCTCACATCAGTAGTGGGGAAGACAATGGAGGCATTTATCAAGGAGTGAGTGGTGGATTTCCTGGAAGACAGTGGCTTTCAGGACAGCAGACAGCATGACCTTACAAAAGGGAGGTCTTGCCAGACAAACCTAATTCAGTTATTTGATTGGGTGACTCAGGTGATTGACCAGGAGGGTGGTGGACGTGGCCTATCTGGACTTCAGTAAGGCCTTTGACACTGTTCCTCATAGGAGGCTGGTGAGCAAGATAGAGAGCCTGGGGTTGGGTGGGAAAAAACAAGCTGGGTGGAGGTCTGGCTGTCAGGAAGAACTCAGAGGATGGTGCTAAATGGGGTGCACTCCAGGACAGCAAGGGTGAAGAGTGAAGTACCACAGGGATCAGTTATAGGTCTGCTTCTCTTCAACATCTACATCGGTGATATTGCTGAGGGCTTGAGGGGGAAAGTGTGCCTATTTGCTGATGATACAAAAATATGCAATAGAGTGGACACCCGTGGGGGGGGTGGAGGACATGAGGGAGGACTTAAAGATGCTTGAAAAATGGTCTGGGACATAGCAGCTGAAATTTAATGCCAAGAAGTGTGCTATGATGCACTTGAGGAGAAGGAACAGAAAAGCAGGGTACACCCTAGCTGGGGAGGAAATTAAAGTAATAATTCAATGTAGCAGGGTAGCGGGAAAGGCCAATGGAATGTTGGCATGCATAGGCAGGGGCATTACTAGCAGAAAGAGGAAGGTAATAATGCCCTTTTACCAAACCATGGTGAGTCTGCACCTGGAGTATGATGTTCAGTTCTGGAGGCCACATCTCTGCAAGGATATAGATGCATTGGAGAGGGTTCAGAGAAGGGCAACCAAGATGGTACAGGATATGCAGGGAAAGCCATATGAGCAGAGGTGTAAGGAGCTGGATCTGCTCACACTGGAGACAAGCAGGGAAAGGGAAGACATGATTCAAACTTTTAAATATGTAAAGGGGCTCAATAAAGTGGGAGAAGAGGGTTTACTTAAGAGGGAGGAGGGGTCAAAACTAGGGGGCACATACTCAGACTGCAAGGAAAAAGATACAGGGGCAATGCGAGAGGGCATTTCTTCACAGAGAAAGTGGTGGAGCCCTGGAACAGACTACAGATGGAGTGGTGGGGGCAAAATCAGTGGAAGAATTCAAGAGGGCATGAGATAAGCATATGGGGCTGAGTATCGAGGGGAGGGAGGAGGCTGGCAGGGAGGGGGAGATGTAGGGGGGGATGGGCAGACCAGATGGGCTGGTATGGTCCTTTTCTGACATCAAGCTTTTATGATATGATTCTATGATTAGTGTTACCTAACCATTGAGATCCTGCAATCTCAGCATGGGTCTTTTTAGCTTCACCTGCACAGGTTAAGGTAACTTTACATTTCTCTGGGGCATCAGTGTTGCCAACACCACTAAGAACCTCAGTGATATCCTCTAGAAAAAGTTTATTATGACAAAGCCAATATTGTTCTTTAGTAGTTTGCTACATTTGTAGGTTTGGAACTAAGTATAGACCTGGGTTAAGTTCATGGTACAACACTATAGGTGCAGTTTTAATCTTAACATTGATATCCCCTTGCCAGGTACCTACATTAAGAATGATATTTATCCTAGACATTTTATTTTTCTACCAGGGGAACATTTAATATGAAAAAAATGGTCATTTCATCCAAATCTACATGAATTGGAATGGTGCTTCCAAGACTTTAAGCGATAATCACATGGAGTGCTTTTATTTCCTCTGAAGTGGCTGCACTCAAAATTTCTGTCATTATTTCCGGGGGAACTAAGTAGCTTGGAATTCTCCCTGCCATTAAATTTCCTATTCCACTATTTGTTTCCCTCAACTGTTCTTGTGTGATTGGTTTGATTTTCTGAATGGTGATGAGGTCTTCACCTACAGTTTGAGCTAAGTTATGGAGTTTCTGCATGGTATTATTAAGAAGGGTTGGGTGTAGGTAAAACATAACTACTGTTTATCCTACAGTTCTTCTTTTGTCTGATAGAAGCTTTCGCTGTGTAGAGAATTGCGTCTTAATGTTACCCATATATTTGCAAGGTTCATTGACTGTATTCTTTATTTTAAAAATTCTAACATAATTCATGGTGTTCATGCCTAATCCAAAAATGATTCCTAGTACTCTCAAACCAGTAAAAATTAAGGTCAGCGATCTCTCTATTCCAGTAGATGAGTCAGGGGATTCAGGAAATACAATAACAGTTTTTAACTGAAGTAGAATATTTTTCACATCTCTTGTAACATAAAGCATGTATTCTTGAAACCATATTTGGGCCTTATCTGATGACCATGTTGTCTTTACATGTTTTAACATGACATATTGAGGATTAAGGCAAATATAGATTGTCTTTGTTACTACTCTGCATTCAGTAACCAGGAGTCCTGTTTCATCACGAAGCATGATGCCTGACTGTGGTCCGGGAATGACCATTATTGCATATAGAACATATCTGAAGCCTATTAGCAATGTGGTGACCCTGACTGCTACTAGAAATCTCATCTGCAAGAGATGGAGTGAGAATACTTTTAGTCATGTACCTGATGTACCTGCTATCTACGTACCATAAGCACATCCATATTAATTATATTTGAACTATACCTATATCTATGCTGTCAACTATTTACATTGTAACTCAGTATCTGTCTGGTGGATATACTGGGTTTATGAGGGTGTGGCTGAGGAGTCAGGACTGAGCTTCCTCAGGAGTGTCTGCAGTTTCCTGATAGGGGTGATATAGTCTCAGTTGATTGATGTGAACCCATCTGTAGATTAGTTTTCCATACTCAATATGAATTTTAAGTTGATAAACAACTGGTGAGAGTTTCCCAGTAACCTCATAAGGGCCTGTCCTGTTGAGGACTAATTTTATGGCTGACAATTTATTTTTAGCATAGTTGAAGTAAAACACTCTGCCTCCTATCTGATATTCTTGTGGGGTAGTTTTCTGATCATAGTATGCCTTTCTACCTTCTGCACGTTTCTCTAGATTGTCTTAAGCAAATGCAAAGATGGCCTACAAATGTTGTCTCAAATTGGTGAGGTATTCATGTGTGATCACGTCACTGACTAAATTGACATCACCAACTTGATACAGCAGGTGTAAAGGAAGAACCAGTTTTCAGCCTGTCATCATCTCAAATGGGGTAAAGTCCATGGAGCGGTTTGGTTTTGCACAGATGGCCATCAGCACTAGGGGAAGCTTAACATCCCAGTCTCATCCCATGGTGGAGATGTATTTCCAAAGGATGTTTAAAATGGTCCTATTGGCTCTTTCTACTTGTCCTGAGGATTGTGGATGGTATGAGACATGGAGTTTTCTTTGGACTCCCAAAGTTTCCCATACCTTTGTCATCACTTCTGAGGTGAAGTGGGCTCCTTTAACAGATTCCACTGTCATAGGTAAGCCCTGTATAGTGAAAACAGGAACAGACAAAACACCAGGAGGAAGGAGCTACTGGTATAACTAAAACTTCTGTATTGGGACTATATTGCCCTCCTTCCCTCCCCTCCCAAACCAGTTCTACTTTTATAGCACAGGATTTTACTGACAACAGGAACTTCCTGTTTGGGAGCAGGAAGTGAGTGATCACAGAGCCACCAAAGACTCACCATCCTAGAAGGGCAAGAGTAGCTCTCCGTCCCCCCCTAGCTGCTGGAGTCCGACTCTGAGCACGTAAGGAGACTACTGAGAAATATAGGAACTTCTTGTCTTAGAACAGGAAGATCAGGAGCTAAAAGGGCACATAGGCAGTGAGTAAGTAGGGGAAGAAAAAAAAAGAAAAAAGAAAATAAACAAACAGAGGAAAGAGTAAGTATACCAAACAACAGTTAGGGGGCCAGAAAAAGACACAATGGGAGTGGTGCAGTGCAGTGGCTGTGGAGCAGCAGTCTTCCGGGAGACATTCTGGAGGATGCAGTGTTGTCCCATCTACAGACACCTCTCTGGGCTGAGGGAGGAGGTTGCTTATCTCCAGGCTGAGTTGGCCAGGATTTGTGTGACCTCCTCTCCCACCCAGGGACCACCAGAGTCACTGCCATTGCCTCAGAGGTTGCCAAGAAAGAGGAGCGGTTGGACCACAGTGGGCTCTGGGAGGGTGAGGGTGGTGGAACAGAGGCACATCCCTGCAGTTGTACCTCTCCACAATTTCTATGCCATTCTGGAAAAGTGTGGTTCCTCTATGGAGGCACCCACAGTGGAGACCAAGGAGGATGCTGGGAACCTCCAAAAAGGAGACCCACAGGAGGGTGGCATGGGACCCCACAGGGGAAGGAAACAACTCTTGGTGGGGAACTGTATTGTTAGGAAGGTAGAACTGGGGGAGGAAGGGGAGAGGGAGGTAAGGTGCCTGCCTGGCACCATGGCTTGGAGGGACAGGGAATGAATCCTCAGGATCACAGGAGCAGCTGCATAGGAGAGGGAGCTGGATGTCACTGTCCACCTAGGGACAAATGACCTGGCTAAGAAAGGGATCAGAGCAGTGCAAGAAGCATTTGTGGAGATGGGGAGGGGCCTTAGACAAATGGCAAATACGGTAACCTTCTCGGAGGTGCTGCCTGTCTCTGGCACGGATGAGGCTAGGGTGCTCCACATCATGGGATTCAATCAGTGATTGAAAAACTGGTGCAGAGCTCAGGGATTTAGCTCCATTGGTGACTGGGGGTCCACCTGGAGGGATGCAGGCCTATACTGGTGTGATGGTCTGCATCTGTCCAGGAGGGGAACCAGGATCCTAGGTGATAGGTTTAAATACTTCATTGGCAATCATTTAAACTAGCCAAGGGGGGAGGCACTGGAAAGGAGCAGGGAAATCCTAGCCCCCCCCAAAAAAATCAGGGTACTAAGTGAGGTAGACATCAACATAGAGATGTCAATAGGGAGAAGCGTTGGGGTAAATGGAGAAAGTGACAGATGCAATAAGGACAGGGATGGGGCAAAAAGGGGTAAGGCCATCAAGAAATGGAGGGTAATGAGTACCAATGCCCATAGTCTAGGCAACAAGCTCCCTGAACTGGTGGCCTTGATGGAAGAGGGACGCCTTGATATCATAGCAGTTGCAGAAACATGGTACACAGAGAACCATGACTGGGATGTTAACATACCGGGGTACACAACCTACAGGAGAGACAGGGAGGGCAGAAGGGGGGAGTAGCTCTCTATGTAAGGGAAGGGATAAAAGCAACTGAACAAAAGAGTAAACAGGCAGGAGAGGAGGCACTGTGGGTCACCTTAGAGACTGGAAATGGCACCACAATTTGCACAGGGGTTATATACAGACCCCCATGTCAGGGGGAAGGAATGGACAAGGATATGATAGAAGGCAAATTTTGGATGGCAGAGAAAGGGAAGATACTGTTGATGGGGGACCTTAATATGCCAGATGTTAACTGGAGCATCTTTGCTGCAGCCACATCCAAAAGCAGGGCCATTCTTGATTCCCTTCAGGTGGCATGCCTCAGACAGCTAGTTTTGGAACCTACTCGTGAGGGAGCAATCTTAGACCTCATACTCTCAAATAAGACAGTGAGGATATCAGATCCAGAAGTGGGTAGCCATTTGGAAACATGTGACCACCAAACAGTGTGGTTCATGATAAACTCAGCTACAGAGTCACGCCATACAAAAGTGAGGGTTGTGGACTTCAGGAGGGCTGTCTTTGGCAAGATGGGAGAGTGCCTTAGAAAAGCACTTGCAAACAGGCTAGAAGGAGGGGTGGAGCAACAATGGGGAAATATCAAAACTGACATCACAGAGGCAACAAGCCTTTGTGTGAAGCAAATAAACAAATCAAAATGAAAGAAAAAAACACTATGGTTCTCAAAAGAAGTGGCGGTGAAGGTTAGGGAGAAAAAGATAGCATTTAGGAAGTATGAGGAAACACAGAAGGAGCAGGACAGAGAACTGTACCAGTTAAGGCAGAAGGAAGCAGGGAGGGTAGTCAGAATAGCAAAGAATAAACTGAGGAAAAGATAGCCAACTCAGTTAAGAAGGGGAATAAAACCTTTTATCGGTATATCAGGGAGTGTAGAAAGACAAAGGGAGGGATAGTGAGCTTGAATAGAATGAATGGTGGGTGGGCAGAGAGTGACAGTGAAAAAGTAGGGATACTGAATGAATACTTCTGTTCAGTATTCACAAAAGAGGAAGTGGGGGAGGTGCCTAATCCAGTTAACAAAAGCACTCTGGAGAGGGGGGTTGATCTCAGTCCTTTCACAGAAAAAAGGGTTCTGAAAGAACTCCTAAAACTGAAAGTGGACAAAGCAATGGGACCAGATGGAATTCACTCCAGAATTCTAAAAGAATTAAGCAGAGAACTAGTGATACCACTGACTACCATTTATAACAAATCATGGGAGGTTGGTGTGGTACCTGCGGACTGGAAGAAGGCTGATGTGATTCCCCTTCACAAAAGTGGGAGCAAGACAGAGGCAGGAAACTACAGACCTGTCAGTTTGACTTCTGTGGTAGGGAAAGTGATGGAATCACTTCTGAAGGAAAGAATTGTTGAGTACCTAGAGGCCAGTGGGGCACAGGACCCAAGGCAGCATGGGTTCACAACATGAAGGTCATGTCAGATGAATCTAATCAATTTCTTTGACTGGGTGATCAAAGTAGTAGACCAGACTACAGTGTAACCTATGTAGTCTACCTGAGAGTGACACCACTATCCCTTGGTCAAGGACAGCATGGCACCAGCTTCTTTTAGTTGTCCCAGGACATTCCTGAGTTCTGCTAGGTGTTCAGACCATGTGGCTGATTTTACTAGTATGTCATCAACATAAATCAGGGTTCCACAGACTGCTGCATCTGGCAGAGCATTGTGTAGAAAGATGTTGAATTCAGCAAGGGAATTACTGTACCCAAATGGAAGTCTGTTCCAAGTATATTGAGTATTGTCAAAGGTAAAAGCCAGTATGTACTGGTCATCAGGGTGTATCTTAAGGTCCAGAATCTGTTGGCTACATCAAGGGAGGTGAAATATTTGGCTCCCTCAATTTTAGCCAGGCTCTGGTCCAGGTAAATCATGGACCATCCTGAGAGAGATACTTGTTTATTGAGTTTTCTATAGTCTACAGTAAATCTCCACTTACTCATAGGCTTAAACACAGGCCAGATTGCACTGTTGTAGTTGGAATTGGTTTTCCTGATAATCTCTCACTTTAGGAGGGTATCCAAGGTTTCCTGGGTAGACTCATAAGCTGCCATGGGAATCCAGTACTGCCGGACAAACACAGGATTCAAACCTGCAATAGTGGGAATTCTTACCATGTGAAGGTCAGTGCTACCACATGATAAAGAGTCTGTTGCAAACATGTCACTATGCTCATAGAAAATTGACCTTAACTGATCTTTAGCTAGCTTATTTGGTAGGGCAGATAACTCAATCTGTACTTCTACAGTTTTGGCAAAATCAGGGAATTCTTGGGCTAGGCCCACTTCTACTTTATCTTTCAAGGACTCACTATCATTCTTTGTTATGATATGTACTATGGGAGGTGTATTTATTTATTTTATTTATTTAGTTTTTGTTGACCGGGTAAGTGTACTAGACAAACCCTGCCTATTTTCAGGCACAACCCTGGGAAGGGGGATACTGATGAATGCCAACTGACCTAGAACCAGATTAAGCTGTTGGTGGTATTTTTTTAGTGAATGAGGGAAATTTGGCCAGGACACCGGGGAAATTCCCCTACTCTTTTCAGTAAGTGTCATGGGATCTTTAACATCCCCCTGAACTACCACCAATCCAGGCAGATGGCACCTCAGAAGTGCAGCACCCCTTTCATGCTGCACTACAGTGTCAGTACTGGGATATTAACCCAAGTGCCAGATGTGGGACCTGAACCCATAGCTCTCTGATCTCCCAGCCTCAGAGGTGGGTGTACTGCCTACTGAGCCACTGACACTGACATTTGAGTTAGTAGTAGGAACATCTTCAAGGAAGGAGAGCACCAGGTAGGTAATGTCCCATTGAGACTAATACCTGGCATTTCCATCTTCATTAAGAATGGTTTGTGCAGCAATCATTCCCTGACGGCAGGTGTAACATGGTGTATCAGGACCCCCCATGTAAGTCTGGGGGTAGTGGACCAATGACGGGTACAAGGGGCTCAAATCCATAAAAAAGAGTCCCTCACTAGGAATCCTAGTTGTGTGTGGGCAGAAATTACAATGTCCCTAGGAGTAGTGTTGGTCACAAAGATATGTGTGCCTCATCCAGTAATCTCCAGGTAAGATTCATCATGAATGATTAAGCCTAAAACATGGAATAAGGTGGACAGTCTGAAGAAAGCTCTATTATCAGGCATTAGCTGACCTTGCTGAATACTCAGTCTTACTGGGAAAGTGTATACTGTTGCAGGGATAACCACATAAATTGTTGCCACAGCTTAGCAAATTTGGGGCATGGTCCATCCAGACTTCATATTCTCGGGTTGACCAGAGAGAGGAAAGGGGTCTTCTCCTATTCTGTACTATAAAACAGAGTGGATGAAATCAGCAATCACACCCAAGCACATGAGAAAGTCAGTGCCCATATAAACATGAGGGTTCAAATCTTTTACAACATACACATAATGTAGGGCCTCCTTATTTACTAGCCGAATGAGAAGATGAGTTACTCCTATGCTTTTTGCAATGCCCCCCTCTAGTGGCAAGCCTGTGTGTCTGGTGATTTTATTTACCAGCAGGACGGGGTTGGTTTCTCTAAGCTTGCAAAATAAAGCCTCACTAACTAGAGTGCTTTCTTTTGTTAAGGGCCAGTACAACATCTAAAATGGGGTGTCTGATTGACACAACAGAATACCATGCATCATTATTGTAATGAATATGTTCCAAACAAGCAGGGTGATATGTTACTCCACTACAGGGCATGGCAAGACCATTGTGTGTATTTTCCTGTCTATCTGAACTTACAGGCCCTGGGATGCTATCATGTGTCTTTGCATCCTGTACATCAACTTCCTGACCAGTGAGGGGGTGAGAGTGAGGACGTGAATTATTCAGTCTTTGTGGAGCTTGTGAAGAGTTAACTTCCTCATTTTGTGTCAGAGGGCCTTGTGCATTTACAGTCTGTGTACCTTCTGTCAGATTGGACCCACAGCCCAAGATTAAAGTGTACGACTGGGTCGTATTTGGGAAAATAAGTTTAAGTGTTGTATAGTTTGTACTGAAAGAGAATGTGGTAGCCTGTAATTTGTCATTTTTGGTTAGGCAGGATACAGGAAGTCGTTTGCTGAGATAGGAGTACAGTTTTTGAGTACAGAAGTTTAGCAAAGGAGAAAAGAGCAATAAATTGAATTGAAACAAAAATATAAAAGGTGTCAAAGAGATTGCAAATGGGTAATAAGGAAAATTAAAGTCAGACTAGAGCACAAGCTAACCAGTACAGCTAAGAAAGGATAACGTTAAACAATTTTATAGTTATGTCATTTCCTTAAGAGGGAATAATCCAGGAGTTACAGTAATAACACAAAATGGTAACCAAACAGAGACACCATTTGAAATTGTAAAAAAAAAAAAAAAAAATTTTAGCACTGTATATGTGAAAAATGAAGACTATATAGGTACAATACCAGCAGGAGCTGCTGTATAGGTTGAAATAACCACCAAGTTGATTTTCGAAACTATCAAAGCACTAAAAAAATTCAACATGAGCAGGATCAGATAATATATCCGCTAAGATGTTAAAACTAATGTCTCCGGGTATTGCCGCTTCCCTGGTCATGTTTATGAGAAATTCCTACATGAGCAAATCATACCACCGGACTGGCTTACCGCAATAGTAATACCAATTCATAAAAACGTTTCCAAAACTGATTGTAGTAATTGCAGACCAATCAGTTTAACTTCAGTAATTGGCAAGATTTTTGACTCTATCATTAAATATATTATGTATAACAACATAAGTGACAAAGTCTTCTTGATCCAATCCAACATGGGTTTAGACCCAGTAGATCTTGTGTTACCAATCACTTAAGCTTTTATGAGAAAATCTCATATGCTTTGGATCAGGAATACCCAGTTGATTGCATCTACTTGGACTTATCAAAGGCATTTGATAAGGTTCCACATAAGGAAATTATTAAAACAGTGATAGAATTCAACACTGATCAGCAGATAATAGGTTGGGTACACAGTTGGCTAAAAGATAGAACACAACAGGTTAGTATTAATGGATATATATCATCTGAAGAACAGGTAACTAGTGGCATACCACAAGGGTCTGTATTGGGCCAATTTTTATTCCAACTTTTCATAACTAAACTGGGACATAATTGTATTTATTTATTTATTGAATGTTGATAACCGGGTAGGCCCACTGAACCTCAAAGGTCCCTTTTTCAGGGGCGACCTGGAGAGAGAGTACATGAAAAAATACAGGCAGGGAAAAGGTTATAGATTACATACAGGTAAGTTATAGGTTACAGTAATTTGTGGCATTGATGCAGAGCATAATGGTGTACCAGCTGTTCATAACTTGGCAAAAACCCTAGTACATTTGTTAGTTAGCAAGATTAGAGACAATGCTGTACCAAGGTTATACAAGTAAGGGGGTTAGCTTGAATAAAAAGGGGGGGGGGACTTTCGGGTGTCCTGACAGTGGCAAGTGCATGCTTCAAGCATGTGGGTCTTGAGCCTGGTATGGAAGTTCAGGAGAGAGGGAGATTCCAGTACCATGGGTGGAAGTTTATTCCACAGGTAGGGGCAGTGAAGGCAAATGACTTGCCACCCACGTTAGTCCTGACCCTGGGAGTTTCCAGCAGAGTCCGCCCTGAGGTCCTCAGGGTCCGAGGGTTGTACTTGGTGGAAATAATAGCTGCAATGCTGGGTGGAGCAGACGGGCTGAGTAGCTTGAACACCAGGCAAAGGAGAGGGGGTATTGGAGGCATGCATCAAAGGAAGGCCACTGTAATTTGGTGAGTGTATCACAGTGGTAGCTTCTGGGGTGATCCTGGGTAGTAAACTGAGCTACCTTGTTGTATAGGATCTGCATCCGGGTGACCTCCTGCTTGGCCATTCCCTGTATTACAGGGGCAGCACAGGTCAGTGCGGGGAGCAGGACGCTGGATGCAATGGAGAGCCTAGCTTCTGGGATAAGCTGGTCCTTTATCCGATACAGGATGCCTAGTTTATGGTGGATGGACTTAGTCACTTGTTCTACATGGTTCTTGTAGGTGAGACCTTGATCAAGTGTGAGTCCTAGGTATTTTAGGAAGGCCACTACCTCAATGCTGATCTCATTGAGTGAGTTAAGCTGTAGGGAGTTGGTCCTGTCTTATTCCAGGGATCTGGGTCTGAACAGCATGGTTTTAGTTTTGCCTGCATTCTGGACCATTCGGTTCATTTTTAACCAGGCCTCTAGTGATGTTAGATCAGCTTGGAGTAAGGGGCCAATCTCCGTCAGGTTGTCAGAGGAGCGGTAGATGACTGTGTCATCCACATATTGTGCGACCGAGCTAACCTCGCAGTGGAGGTTTAGATCATTCGTGAACAGTGAGGACAGTACGGGACCAAGGATTGAGCCCTGTGGTACTCCCTCTTTTAGGGGTAAGGGGTCTGATTGCACTCCCTTCCAGATGACCCTCTGTGTGCGGCCAGATAGGTAGCTCTTGAACCATTTGAGAGCCAGTGGGTCTAAGCCTATTTTGTTCAGCTTTACTAGCAAGAGGTTGTGGTTGACAAGGTTGGATGCCTTGGACAGGTCTATGAATACTGCTCTAGCAGGGGTCCCCTTGTCCATAGCACCGAGTACGTCTGTCATGAAGTTCGTGAGGGCAGTGTCTGTGCCATGGTTTGTTCTAAAACCATGCTTGGAGGGGGCTAGTAGCTGGTGAGACTCCAGGTAACCACAGAGTTGGTTATATGAGCCTTTCCTGGAGCTTTGCGAGTGAACAGAGCAGGGAGATTGGTCTGTAATTGCTTGTGTGTTCCCTGGAGCTTGTGGATGGGAACCACATTTGCCTGTTTCCACTGGCCTGGAATGGTTCCTTCCTGAAGGGATCTATTAATGAGCCAGGTCAAGGATCTAGAGAGGGATTGGGCTCCATCCTTGAGTAGCCTGCAATTGAGCCCATCAGGTCTTCCTGGGTCTTTGGTTTTCAGGGCCCTAAGGAGACTTTGTACCTCTTTTGCCTTGACCAGCCTTAGGTGAAATAAGGGTCAGTTCAGGCTTGGTGGATCAGTCTTGCTTGCTTCCGGGGTGGGAGGGGGTAGTCCGGCCTTGTATGCATCAAGGTTGATGAAGTGAAGGTTGAGGGCTGAGGTTATTTGTGGGCAGTCACTCACTAGTTTACCATTGACCTCCATGGGTCCAAGTTCAGCCTTGGTGTTTCCTCTGATCAGCTCATTTATGTGAGACCAGAATAGTTATGGGGAGCCTAAATTGTTTTTTTGGAGGAGGGTGACATACTCCCTTTTTGCTTGTTTAGTGTCACTCTTGCATTTGTTTCACAGGGCTTTGTATGACATCAGGTTGGCTGGGCAAGAGGAGTTCTTGAACCTCTTCCAGGCCTTGTCTCAGCAGATCTTCAGGGCTTTTAGGGTTGGAGTGATCCACTTGTAGCAGCTGCCTTTAGCTCTGAGCTTCTTCAGTGGGGTAAAGAAGTTGTCTGCATACGTACTGAGTAGTGGAAGTATTCTAGTGCCTTGTCCAAGGTGGGGAGGAGCCTGATAGGGCTCCAGTCCAGGTTGTTGTGGTAGTCGTTGTATCGCACCACCACGAAATTTGAGTAGTCACCAGCGGTCAGTATTCTGGGCTGGACCTTGGACCTGCTATTCCTCCAGATGCAGAATATTTAGTGCTCACTCAGGGCATTGGACATAAGTCCAACTTTCTGGATGTTGATAGGGTTTGACACCTGAGCCCAGTCCAGGATGGTGTGGTTTCCCATCTTATAGTTCAGCCTGGTAGGTTTTGTGATAACCTGTTCCAGATTTGCCTCTTTTGTCAGGGATACGAGGTCTTTGTTAGGATCATGGGCCCAGTTTAGGTTGAAGTCCCCCAGAATAAAGAGCTCAGTTGAGATGTCTTTGGCAGTGGTTCTGGCAATAGCCTCAAGGGATTGGAGAGCCATCTTTGGGGGGTTGTAGACACAGCCTATTATGAGGTGTTTGTTCTAGCCAAGGGTAACCCTTAAGAATATGGATTCACTGTCTGGGCAGGAGTCCAGCTTCAGGGTTATGTGCGATACTGTTAGGCAGTCCTTCATGTAGCTTAACACACCACTCCTTCTCTAGCCTGCCCTGTCCTTGGGGAAGATGTTATATCCTTGGGCCATGATCTCATGGGCGAGGATGTGTGCCTTAAGCCAAGTCTCTGATATGGCAAGAATATCTAGCTTATAGAGGTCAAGCCAGGCTTGCACCTCTTGTATTTTTGGTCTGAGGCTGCAGACATTCGTGCGTGCAACCTGCAAGCCCTTGGAGGATATCCAATGGGGGTCCTGAGGAGAATATATTAAGATACTGTCAATAGGAGGGCCAGGGCTTGGCTGGATGTCACCTGCCGAGAGAAGTAGTGCCTCTAGCAGTCCAAGTAACTTTGGGCTGTCAGATAGGATTAGGTTACTCCAGAGCCTCCTGCTTGTAAAGTGGAGTTACTCGTAGCATATGCCCCTTCTCACTAGCTCATGTGCTATCAGGAGAGTTTGTATGCTAGTATGGGGCTTGATGTTGTAGAGGTCCATGGGAGGGGTGTCATTGTCCTGAGGTCCCCTGATATCTGGGTCTCCTCGGCATATGATTCCATCCACCCAAAGGAGGGTCAGTATACAGAGTGTTGTCAGGAGTACTCCCTTATTTGGAAGTAAGGCACAGGTCTTTCTTTTACCATGCAGCCCAGGGCTGGGTGGACGAAGG
This sequence comes from Neoceratodus forsteri, assembly GCA_016271365.2. Classification (NCBI taxonomy): domain Eukaryota; kingdom Metazoa; phylum Chordata; order Ceratodontiformes; family Ceratodontidae; genus Neoceratodus; species Neoceratodus forsteri. The sequence continues at coordinate 985,316,447 of CM057452.1, read as the reverse complement.
TCAGTGGTCCGCCCCTCGGGAGACATTTTTAGTGAGCAGTGGAGCCCTGTGTGTTTTTATGCTAAGAGTCAGCAGCACTCTCTTGGATGTAACACTCTCCTGGCACAGTAAAGGTAACTGAAATTGTAACACAGGGTTATACTGACACCAAGAAATGTTACACTCAAGCTGTCTGACAATACTGTTACTGCCTCAGTCTACTGTAAACGATGTTAGCAATATGCACTATACGAGAGTAATTGTTAACACACTTTAGTCAGTCATACTGTAAACCTGCTTAAGCAACATCTGCCTCCTGTATAACTTGCTGGCTATGGATACTTGGTCAGGTTCAAGCAGTCTGAAATACAAGTTACTACCTCTGTCTATATTAAAAGATGTTAGCAATCTGCACTATACGATAATACTTATCAGCACACTTTAGTCTGTCATTCTGTAATACCGCTTCAGCAACCACTGCCTCCTGTAGAACTTGCTGGCTATAGATACTTGGGCAGGCCCAAATGGAGAGATTATTTTCCTAACCTATTCCTGGGGAGGGGAGCCCTTCTATAGGTCGTAGAGGCAGTAGCACCTGAGCTGGCAATAGAAACAAATAATTTTAAGAAACATTTTTACTAGAAACTGTGCAGGCAATGGGGACACTTAATTGCACAAATTCTTTGTAATCTGTTAAGGGGTGGGCCAACCCTGAGCGTATCAAGTTGCTAGCTTAATCACCAGGAGAGAGGCCCTTCTGTAAGTCGACCTGGCAGTATGAACTGAATATTCAGCGGCAATAACAAAAAAAGAAATATTTGCTAGGATACTTTATGAACTCTATGGGGTGGGCCCATAGCACAAGTTACTGTTTACTGTCCTGCTTTGAGAAAGGCTCTTCAGTGCTAGTGGGAGTAGCCACTGAGCATTAAAGGGAAGGAGGGAATGGGGCAGTGGCCTGGAAAATTTACGCTCCCCGGTACACTGCTCCTACTCAGCACAGGAGCGTTTTGTTCAAAAAGTTCAGTGGAAAGATTACTTTCTGTCCAGCAAATTCAGTCTGTGCAGGGCACACGCCTACACCAGGCAAGGGACAAGTTCTTTGGTCTTGGGAGGGAGGTCTGCCTAGCTCTGGACTGTGAGCCGGCACCTCTACCTCAATCGCGGGTCTCTTGGCGGATGCGGGGGGGCCCACTTGTGCAGAGGTCACCCTCACCACCCCTGTTTGGTCAGCAGCTCCATCTGTTGTGAGCCATTGGGCTCTGTTGTGGTCCTTTTGTGGAACTGAGGAGCATGTCACAGAATGTCAGGGGTCCAATCTGGAGAGGTCACAGGACTTTTGAAATAGTGAAGTCTGGGGCCTCAAATACACTGACAATACAAAACTTGCATGTGTAATTACCAATAATAATGATCAATGCAAACTTCAATCAACACTAAATAGTATGGTTCAGTGGGCACAAAAAGTGGGTATGTCTTTTAACTCTGATAAGTGCAGTGTGATGTACATGGGAAAACAGAACAGGGAAGCTACCTACTATATGAATACTGTCCCACTAAAAAAGACTGATGAGGAGAAAGATCTAGGGATAATTATATCCAACAAACTGACTTATGAAAAGCATTGCCAGACACAAGCAGTAAAGGCTAAATAAGTTCTTTGGATAATTAAAATACATTTTTCAAGTAGGGAGGATAATGTAATTATGCCCCTATATAGGGCTTATATAAAACCATGTTTAGATTATGGGAGCTCTCTGTGGGGACCAATCAAGGGAAACAACAAGGACATAATAGAAAAAGTCCAAGAGCAGACAACAAAAATGCCATATGACTGCAAAAATCTATCCTATGAAGATAGACTGTATAAACTGAATCTCATGTCCCTTCCCACTAGAAGGATTATGGGAGATATGCTGTTATGATACAATCTAGTGAAATATCCTGCATTGTTTTCTGAACTAAACTTTAGTTTTATAAATCATAATATGGGCACAAGAGGATATAAATTACAACTAAAAAGTACACAATGTAATACCAAAAAACGAAGAGCCTTTTTTACCCAAAGGGTAGTTAACCCCTGGAATAATCTTCCCGAGGAAATAGTCTTGTGCAACAATAAGAATCAATTCAAACGTAAATTAGATAAGCATTTGCTCTATGAAAAGGATCTAACATAGCATGTGTAACCAAGAAGCATATAAGGGCCAAAAGCCTTTCTTAAGCTCCTAGATCTTAGCATGGAAAGATCAGATACCACTAACGAATTCTCAGAGGGGAGATTAATCACATACACAGGATGGAATATGTTTAGGGGTCCAAATCTCAGTTTTAACCAGATAACTCCCATGGCAGTGACAGTGTCTCTGGTGAAACTAGTAAAGCTTACTGTGCTGCCAAGCAAGATTAATGGCCTTCCCTTCTGAGTAAAGAGGTTCTGCATTGCTGTGAAGACATCCTGGGTCATGATAGTAATCTCAGATCCTAGATCCAAGAGTGCATCACAATTTAAAACATCATGAATTGTGACCTTAAAGTATGGTCTCGGTGCATTCCCCTTAAGTAACAACTGGCCTATGTATGTTTTGCCTTTCAGAGTGAAAATTGTCTTTGCAGGCTGTAGTGGTTGTGAGGTTTGAATCTCACTTTCATCCACTATTGAGGCACTGGTAACATGCATTGTATTGACTCAGTTAGAATCCTCCCCATGCCATGATGGAGAGGAGGAGGGGTCTGGTCCCAGCTTAGTCAGCTGGGACTGCTAGGAGTAGCTGATCGTGCTGGTGTGTAGCTGCTGGAATGGGCACCCCTAGGAGTGAAGGGAGTGGCATTAGGGTTTTGTGAAAGATGTCTGAGTGAAGCTCGGGAGGTGGATCTATGAATTTCTTCTTTTAACTGTCTGAGCTGCCTTTTTAACTGTTCAATAGCATGGCTACTTTTTGCATCTCTGGTCCTGCTCGGCCATGATTGCTCATTCCAAACACCCAGGGACTGTTTAAGCGCCTCTGCCCCCTTTTTGTTTGGGTCATGGAGGCTACGTGATCTGGGATCCTAATAGGGACTACTATCTCTTCCCCGGTTTGGGAATTTTTTTATTATCCCTAGGAAGGCAGGACATAGTGTTCAGTCTCCCTTGGGGCAATTCTTTTCCTTCCATTTGAAGTGAGGCCTGGTCACTGGTAAGTGCAAGAAGCTTATTTTGGGGGTCAATGGCAGGTGTCTTGCCAAAATCTGGGTTGATATTTAAAAAAATTAGTTGGGCACGCTTTATAATGTCATTCATGGGGGTATCTGGTTCCATACATGGCTGGACTTGGGCCTTAACAGAGGGGAGAAGGCCTTTTAGGAATGGTTCTTTCAGATTGGGAACAAATCTGAGTCTCTCTCTTCCCCACCTGAGAAAAACATTCTGCTCAGGATTTTGTAAAAATCCTTAGGACTCTTTTTTTTCTTTTTTTTTTTTTTTTGCAAGTTTCCTTAAAGGTTGCTATTGGAGTTCTGTAATTTATATATTCCTTGATTAGGGCTGGACACATTTTATCAAAGTCTGTCTTGATCTCAGGTTCTGTCTAGCCATCCAGACCCAAACCTCTGGGGCAACAGAAAACCTTAAGACCCACAACTGATCCTCGGGCCTGTCGATCCCAAAGTATTCCAACTGGGAGTGAAGGTTAGTGATGAAATCCTCCATTTCAGTACTAGATCTGGGATCGAACCCACTGCCTAGTGCCTTTATGATTTGGGTTAACTCTTTTGGGTCTGGTTTGTAAGGGGTAGTTGGATTGGAGGTATTTTTCTCTGGCAAAGGTTAACTTGCTCCTGCAGGGATACTAATTTGGTTATCAGAGGCATGTGTGCTAGATGAAGATTGTTCCCCCCAAAAAAATTTTAGGTCCAGAATTCCTTTAGCCAAATCTTGGGCTCAGACTGCGAGGTCCTCTGCTACTGGCTTTGAGGGTATAGCTGGAACAGGTGGTGGCAAGGGATCAGCTGGCTGAAGAGTCCCTAGCTGCTGACCAATAGCATTGAGGGAATCAGTGAAACTTTATGAGTTATATCTATTTCATTGTTGGCTTCTTCTAAGTTATTCTGGGGTTCCTCTAGTTGCTTCTGTACTCCCTGAGAAATTTCTTGGGCTGCCTTCATTCGTATTAAAGCATCCTTGCATTTTTCTTGACCTTCATCTCACTCTCGCCAAAGGCCTATCATCTCTGCTAGCATTCTTTTTATTTGTTCTTGCAGGTCCTTGTCTTCGCTAGACCCTGGCACAATCTGCTGTTTTAAATCCCCAATTTTGTTTGTTAACTTTTGGTTTATTGCTTTTAGATTGCCCATATCAGTTTCACTCACGTTCTATAGTCCCTGGAACTTGGCCTTGTTTGAATTTAATTCAAATTCTAAAGCTTCGATCTTGGTCGCTCCTGTTCTGCTCGAATCTAAACCTTAGCTCCCTATGGCATGCAATCTGCCCTGTGCTTCCTGGTGGCAAATTCTATGTTGTAGGTATAGGGTGTAGCCTATTAAGATGGGGTTCAGTTGTTTCCTCTTGGATCTGGTTTTATCATCATCAAATAGTTTGATTAGTCATCTAATTTTGTACACTGTCATTTATTGGCCGGTAAGCAGTCTAAGGGATTTTTTTGGGTCAAAAATGGATTCATGGAAATATGCATTTATTTCTTTTTGAATTGTGGGGAGGGGGATCATTGGGTAATCAAAAGAGGATTCTAAGGCAGGTGGTTTATCCTCTTTCTCCTTTTCTTTGGGACTATTTATGGGACAAAGTTGTAAGAGTGCATCATCTGTATCACCTGTAAATAGCCTTGATGCAAACATAATTTTATCTTTTACTTGGTTATGGGAGAGGAAAGAGGCATGAGAAAAAAACATATGCCTGTGCCTTTAAATTTTCCTCTTCTCTGAAGAGCCAAGAGGGAAATAATTGCTTCCTGCTGCTCAGGCAAGAAAGTAAAACCTGCTGAAGTGATGTGAATTTTTTTCTGAGCTGAAAACAGGATGTGTTTTCCCCTGGCTTTAGGAAGAAGGGTTTCCCTTTTCTCAAACAGAATGTTATTTTTTTTTTTCAGCTTAAATTCTATTTTTCTATCTTTCACTCTTTTAAAACAAAAACATACTAGAAAAAGCTTCAAAAGCAATTCTTAAATAAGTTAGTTCAACACAGCCAGAAGTTTAGCATAAACCTTAGGCCCACCCAGGGATGCCACTATCTTGTGAGTGCAATACCTAGTATGAACATACAAAATTTGCCAGCAGATAAAGGCCTAGAGGTCTATCAAGTCTGCTCGAATGTGCAGCTAGCACCCCTTATTCTGCAGCTGCCCCTCCCTTCCACCCTTCCCCTTCATTGACCCTCCCCCTTGTCCTGTCCCATCACCTTTTGAAGCAGTCCACTGTTCTACTGGATACCACTTCTGCAGGTAACACATTCCACCCAGCCACCACCCTCTCTGTAAAAAAGTGTCTCCTCATCTCCCTCCTGAACCTTCCTCCCTCCAGTCTCATATCATGGCCCCTGGTGTCCCTCCCCTCCCTTACTTTGAACAGCCCCTCTGTACCTGTCTTGTTTATTCCTTTCATGTACTTAAAGGTTTCAATCATGTCCCCCCATCCCTCCTCTCCTCCAGCGAGTACATGTTCAACTCCCTCAGGTTCCTCTCTTGTGATAAGTCCCCCAGCCCCTTGATCATCTATGTCGCCCTGTGCTGCACCTCCTCCAGTAACTTAATGTCCCTCTTCAGATACAGGCGCTAGTACTGCACGCAGTACTCCAGGTGCGGTCTAACTAATGACCTATACAGTGGCAGACTCACCTCCTCCCTCCTCGAAGATATACCCCTTGCAATCCAACCCAGCATTTTGTTGGCCTTTGCAGCTGCCTTCCTACATTGTGCCGAGTTGTTCACTGACCCTGTAATGAGCACCCCCAGATCCTTCTCCTCCTCTGTCTGGACTAGCTGCACTCCCCCCAACTGGTAACTCCTCCTTGGGTTCTTTATCCCAAAATGCAACACCTTGCACTTTTTGGCATTAAACCCCAGTTGCCAGGTGTCTGACCAGGTTTCAAGCTTTGCCAGATCATCCTGTAACCCCTGCCATCCCCCTAGGTCATCCACCACTGCTCCTACCTTGGTATCATCAGCAAACAGACTGATCTTGCTTTGATGTCCAATGATATGTCTGCAATGAATATCCCACACAACTATGGTCCCAACACCGAGCCCTGTGGGACACCACTTGTCACCACCCTTGGGTGTGAGAGCTCCCCACCCACTACCACCCTCTGTTGCCTTCCCTGAAGCCAGTTCCCTACCCATCTCACCAGCTTTGCACCCACCCCTGTGCCTACTAACTTACTTTACAGCCTTCCATGTGGCACCAAGTCAAATGCCTTACTGAAGTCCAGATACAGGACATCCACTGCCTGGTCCCTATCCAGTTACCTAGTTACCCAGTCATAGAACTACAACAGGTTGGTTTGGCAGGATCTGCCCTGTATGAAGCCATGCTGTCTGCTGTCCTGTAGTCCTTTGGCCTCTAGAAGGGCCACCAGCCTCTCCTTAAGGATAGTCTCCATTAGCTTACCCATGATGGATATGAGGCTCACTGATCTGTAGTTTCCCAGTTCATCCTTGGGGCCACTCTTATGGAGAGGCACCACATGAGCCATCCTCCAGTCCTGAGGTACACACCCTGAATGGAGTGAGACATTAAATAGGCCTGCCAAAGGCCCTGCAAGGACCTCTGCCAGCTCCTTCAGTACCCTGGGGTGGATGCCATCTGGGCCCGGCGCCTTGTCCATCCTCAGTGCTTTCAAACCCTCCTGAACTCTGCCCTCCATGATTACCCCATCTGTCAACCCTTCCCCCCTGTTTCTGCCATTTTTCCTCCCTTGCGTGTCACCCCTCTTTCTCTTTAGTAAATACTGAGCAGAAGTACTCATTTAGCGCTTCTGCCGCACCCTGCTTCCATCCAGCCCCCCTCCTTCCTAATCCTTACTATGTGGTCCTTACAACTCCTTTTCTCCCTGATGTACCTAAAGAAGTCCTTCTCCCTCTTCTTAATGCCTTGTGCTAGCCTGAGTTCCATAGATGCCTTGGCTTCCCTTACTGCCCTTGTCACCTCCTTCGATTCCATCAAGTACTCCTCCCTGTCCTTCCCCCTCTCTGTTTTCTTGTACTTCCTAAAGGCAGCTGTTTTCCACTTTACTTTTTTCATGACATCCTTGATCAACCAGCTTGGCTGTTGCAGCCTACCACCCTACCCATTGCTGTCATTGCCCACCAGTGAACTTCCACCCTTCCAGATGCAGGATACCAAACACTCCCCCAAGTCTCCCCTCTCCACACTCTACCAGTGAAAAACATTCTTTTCTTAATTTCCCTTACCCCTTTGTTGTACACGTTTAGATAGATTGAGCAACTGCTTTTTATATTCCTATCCACACTCAAAAAGAGACTTTAAGTAGCTATTGCACAACCTTCTTCAAACTCCTACTCCTCCTTTCCACAATGCAATAGCAATGCAAAGTAGTAACAATGAAAGCTCCTAGATTTGCAGTTACTTACCTTCCACTGAGATAGCAGTCACCTCTCCACTCACTGCTGTTCCTTTCCTGGATGTCTGCTTCTGCTATGGCAGGTGCATATCCTTTGCTCATTTGAGGAAGTGATGTCAGAACCCCTGGTATAAAGGAAATTATGGACTGGGGTGGGGTGAGGGGTTGGGGGTGGGACCAGCCCAAGTCTTCCAGAAACAATCAAGTAGCTGGGGCCCCTGGTCAGACCATTACACCCTTCCCCCACTATGCACTAAACTTCAGCAAGAGGGGTTGCTCCCTAAGGCAAAGGGCCAGATTTTCAAAGGCCAAAGAATGATACATGGTGCTTGCATCAAAAACAACAGACTAAAGGAGCAAGATGTGTCAAACCTTGCTCCAATTCTGATTTTCAAATGGTGCTTGTGTCAAAAACAGGTCTGCATGTAATGCAAGCTAGTAATTAAGTTTTGGTCTTTGTGTAGATTTTAAGGGGAAGTCTCTTTTAGCTGTTTGTCAGAAAGGTGTGATTTAGCATGGACTAACTAAATTATTTGCACTTTATTAATTATTTGGTGGTATACAGAGACACATCACCTTCTTAATTAAAAAAAATTGCAATTGAAATTTTATTTCTGGCATATAAACAAACATTACACACAAATAACAGTTCTTACAATCCTAGGATATTTCTGAGGTAGTCTCAGGCTTTGGTGTGCTTACACGTTCACACCTGCAAACTATTTGAGGTTATAACCTTTGACTCTCCTTACTAGGACTAAACAGTTTCTTTAGAAACAATAACATAGAAACATAGAATTTGACGGCAGATATGTACCACTTGGCCCGCCTAGTCTGCCCATTACACCTGTGCACATTTCTTAATAATAACAGCTAGCTTCAAACAATACTATATTGCATTTCATTCTATGCATTAATATGGAACCTTGATATGCATAAGACATGCATCAAATCAGTACCTTTGAAAGTCTTTATAAATATACTCAGCCTAGTCTTTTGAGCTGGAACAGGTTCTGCCAAGTCTCTGTCCTTTCTCTCTTTCGTCCTGAGATTGGATTGTCCTGGGAGTCTGGATGAGCTGTCTTTTCTTGATTCATTATTTTTCTTCCTCTTTTCTGGAGCTCGATACAAAATCAATTCAACAAAGCTAATACAATATTAGAGCTTTTTATGGGCTCCTCTGTCCTCAGCAAGAGGGGTAGCTCCCTAAGGCAAAGGGCCAGATTTTCAAAGGCCAAAGAATGATGCATGGTGCTTGCATCAAAAACAACAGACTCAAGGAGCAGGATGTGTCAAACCTTGCTCCAATTCTGATTTTCAAATGGTGCTTGTGTCAAAAACAGGTCTGCATGTGTCAGAGTGGCTTGCCCCATGCTTGCACCAAAACAATGCCTGCGCCATGTCAGAAGGGATGCCTGCATCACTGACATGATGCACCATCCTCCTATTTGGGATTTTCAAAGAATGCCAGTTCTGTCTTTGTGCCTAAGATGCATGTCACTGTTAGACCAGCCAGAGCTGGTCAAAGGGACACTAGAGCATAAAAAGAGACCCACTGCAGGTGGTCAGGCCTGACTATGCTACTATTAAAGGCCAGTATTCTCCTGCAGGACTACTTTAAAACATTATGGGGGCTTAGTCTTGGCCATTTCATCTGCTGTTTTATTTTACTTAGTGTGCATCATTCTCATCTTTTGTGTCATTTTCTACTCAACTTGCACCATTTTTTAACTCAGCTTGCACCATTTGTTACTGTTTGCACCATTTTATTTACTCAGTTTGCATCATTTGCGTTCCTTGAATCATTTTTTACTCAATTTGCACCATTTTTTTGGACTCAATTTGCACTGTTTTACTCAGTTTGCACTATTGTGTACTCAGTTTGCATCATTTTTGTTCCTTGAGTCTTTTTTTTTTTACTCAGCTTGCACCATTTTTGACTCTACTTGTGCCACTTATTTTGGTGCAGCTTGCATCATTATCATCCCTTACATCATTTTGTTGATGCAGTGGACATCTTGCATCAGTTTGGGGGACTTTGTCACAGAGAACGCTTTTCTTGCAAAATATGGCACACAGTATTTGGTGTACCTAAATCTGACAATCTGCTTGTCTGATGCAGCTTGTGTGGATCTAAGGGCCCTTTGAAAATCCAGCCCAAAGTCTTTTGCAGGTAAAACACACAACAGTTTTAGAATCAGAGAGTGAATGATAGCTGATGCCTCTTGAGGTGAGGTAGTATAGCAGAGATATAAGGTTGGTATACAGCTTTCTGTTTCTTGGCATTCTGCTTTTATGTAAAAAATGTCACATTGAGGATAACATATTGTTTCTCATTGGTCAAGCAAAAGGAGCTTGTCAATCTCTCATTGGCCTAGCTTGATCTCCAGGCAAATGTCCTTGTCTGATTGGATAGTCCTAAAGCTACGTACTTGGGTGTTCCAACTGCATGACAGCAGTTAGCAAAGTTATGTCTGTTTATACCATTCACCTGACCACAGGACAGCAGTTAGTAAATTTATGACTACAGAGCCTCGCACTGCAGATGCTAGGACAAAGTGTTCGGGTGTCTTACCAACAGCGGTCAGAGGGCTGTGGCTTTTTAGTTGCAGATGTTAGTTTGGTAACAGGGAGTTGTGGTTAGTTTTGCCTCACTTGGCTGTAGAGTAAACTTTGCTGGCTGTAGAGTTGCTGGAGTGTCCTGAGTTGCAGCAATCTGTGGTTTCTGTCTTTGTAACAGGTTGCATTGCTGGAGAGTAGTCTTTGAAATGAGCCTTTCCTTTAATATTAAGCTCTCAGAACAAATGCATTAGTTTGACTAGGCAAAGTATGCCCAATTAATATTTGTTAAAGTTCTTTGAGCTGGTAGGCCTGCACAATCCCTTTTAAAACAAGCCTTTTTAATATCTGTATTCTTCAAAGTAAATCAATTAGCTTATTTTAGGTCCATGTATATGAATTAACATTTTAGCAGAACTGTTTAGCTTGTAGAGTGCTTTTGAAATAAATCTTTCATGCCAGGCTCCTCAGAGCATGTCTATTAGCTGGTTAGGCCAAAGTATACACACTTAAACATTTTGTCAGAATCCCTTGGCCTGTAGGCCAGAATTGAGCCTACATGGTGTATTCGGCGAGGAAGGTGTCAATTTGTCTTGCAAAAAATAACATCCCTTTTTCAGTATTAATAATGAATTATCTGCTGTTAAGGAATATGAATTTAAACTGTTACCAAGAAACAAATATGAGAATCTCTGGAAAGGTATTACTTGGTTGTATTAAGATAAAAAAAAAGTAGAAATTTAACATACTTGTGGGGAAATGTGTTTTGTTTGTTTTATTTTTTATTTATTATTGGTATAATTTTCTTTGTTCATAGGAAATATGTTTGAACAGACGTAGTGACTTTGTGAAGTGTTGGTTGTATGTTTCTTATAATAAAAATGCCTCATCTGTTCTTTGATAAGTGCCCTGGGATATTTTACTTCCACCTGGGCAGTGACCAGAGATGGGCAGATGGGACCTCAGTTTAACATCTCATCTGAAGGATGGCACTTCAATTGTGCAGCACTACATTGCACCTAGTACTGCATTACAGTGTCAGTTATGGGTATTACCCAAGTACCTGGTGTGGGGCTAGAACCCACAACCATCTGCTCTTCCAGTCCTAGAAGTGAGCATACTACCTACTGAGCCACTGACACTGCTAAAGAAAGGGGTTGAGGAACCATCTCAGTGATCCTGCTACCATTTGTTTGTGAGAGACATATTGTTAGTGATACCATAGTGTGATTCAACAGCACTATTGGGCTGATGTCCATCCCTACAACTTCGTGTGCACAACTGGCACTAGTTAACAGAAAATCTAGTCTGCTACAGGTATCGTGCCATGGTGACCTATATGTAAATTCCACCACAGAGGGGTGATCAACTCATCAGACATCTAGTATTAATTGAAATTCCTCACACAAGCTTTTCAGGGTCACCCTGGCCTGCTTATAAAAGGGTTTGCCTACTTCTTGAGGCATTCTATTCAACAATTGACCCCAAACCAAATGAAAGACACCTCCCACAAATATTGTACTATTGAGGGGGGGGGCACGTCTGCTATGACTTGGGTCAATGTTGCAAAAAATAGCACATTGTCCAGGTTGGGAGCATAAACATTGACTATGAGCCCCTCTCTTAATTGGATTTTACCCCCAGTTATGAGTCACTGACCATCTTTATTGGCTGCTGAGCACTCTGTTGTTAGCAGGCACACTTTCTATGTGATGATAGTGACCCCTCTCATTTTAGATGTAAAACTACTGGGAACCTGTCTGCCCACCCAGTCTCTGATTAGCTTTGACACCTCCTTCTGAAGGAGGTGAGTCTCCTGCAGTAAGACCATGTCACACCTTGTGGATTTTAAGTATGAAAGAATTTTCTTCCTCTTAATAGGATGATTAATGTCCTGCACATTCCAGTCACGTGCTCTGTCATGCATCTTATTTTCTACTGATAGCTTAAGTAGGAGAATATACAGGATACATGCACCCTTACCTGGCCCAACGGGAGTGGATTGCAGCCCTGGTTGCAATGTAGAGGAAGAAAATATTGAGAGGGGAAAAGGTTGGAAAGAGTCTGCAATGGGGAAAACATAACATTAGATATCTAGGTACCTATATTCAGAGCCAGCTGGATGCACATGCAAAATGGTGCACTGCGCATAAAACTTGGGACGGTGAGCTCTGGCACCATATTCAAACATGATCTGAACAGACCACGCAAGTTGTTTGGATATTGGACCCTGATTGTGTGGTGCACAGCAGGGGGTTGCCGTGTTCTGTGCAGCACAGCTAGAGTGCGGGACTGACGACTGCCTATGGGGTACCAAGTGGTGCACACTGGTGCTGGTATTATTTGAGGGATGAACATCCGTGCTTTAACAAAATGTTTTTGACCAGGTCAGGTCACACTTTGCCTTCCCTCTCTGTGGATTTATAGCGCTGTTTTATACTGTCTTATATTGTAATAGTACTGACAATATTCTTTTGGCTGTTATTGCAGAACTATGTTTCTTATTCTGCAGGATGTTTCTTTCTTTATTGAGTGGTGGGTGATACCCAGAGTGTTGAAAGGGTGGTTACTGTTTATCTGTTATATTATGCCCATCATTTGTGCTCCTTTTCACATGTCTGTCAATTTAGTTTTTTTTTCTTATTTTTTATTTAGCCTTCCCTCTGGGATTCCTTCTCTTTTTTTTTTTGGAGATGTTTACATTATTGCAGCTTTTAAGTTATTTGTTTCTTTTTTATCTGATATTATCCTATCTTTTCTTTAAAGACTGTGATTCTTTACTATTAATTGACAGTTTCATTGTGTTGTTTGTGTATGACCCTCTTTCTTTTCCTTTGTTCAGTGATTATTGCATAGAATTTCCTGTTCCATTTATGTGGGTATACACAGAAACATAGACTCTGTGATCATATAAGGACCATACAGCCCATCTAGTCTGACCATTTACCCACTCACTGCTGCAGCCCCAGATCCTTTTTGATCTGTGGCTCTCCTGCTCTGCACATCTCCGGGGTACCCTTATGTCTATACCATGCATGCTTAATTTTGGGTTATATACTCTCTTAAGGAGCAGGCATGCTGGGTTTAGAGGGCAGTTCTTAGTTTGTGTATTAACTGGCCTGGCTGACCTTTCATGGAGCACTTAGAGTTTTTCACCCGCCTTTACCTTTTTTTTCTTCTTTTTTATTCCCCCCTTCATCTCCCCCTCTTTGCCTTCTTGTGTTTTCCTGTATTAATATTTTTTCGTTCTTTTTCTCCATTCAGGTCCACAAGGGGTGTTCTTTCTGTCCAGCTTACACTAATCATTTTTATGGCCATTTTATTATTTGGTTCCATGTGAGCCTGGGGATCTGTGGCAAGGCCAGACTTTTTCCCTTGCGGTGTTGGTTGGTATTTCAGTGCTGCCCAGGAGCCTGGTTGTCGGTAGGGCTTTCATCTTTGGAGGGCTTTTATTCGAGTTCCAATTGTGGTTGTTTGTGCTGTTAGAGGATTCTCCTTGTTGTCCTGTTGGCAGAAGTTTTTTCTTACTCTCTTCTTGGGGATTTTGCTATGGAACTTTTTTAAGCTTATTCTATAGTTTTTTTTATTTTTTTTGATGATCTCCCTTTCTAGGAGAGGAATCGGGCATTAGTTATTTGGGCTTCCTTTTCTGGGACCTACATTTTCAGAAAACAGGTGTATTGTGCTCAGTTGTTTTGTTCGGCAGAGTTGGGTTTTTAGTACATTTTTTACGTATCAAGAAATATCTTCTATTATGCCTATTAAGGGGTTACTTGAACTACAGGGCATTAATAGATTTAGTTTTTGGACCGGATTACAATTTATCAATATACATACCTATATAATATTTATTAAATTTTATATGTTATTACATCTTCGGGCAGCTTCAGTTTTCTATATTTTTTTGGTTAGCCATTTTTGTTAAGGTAATATATTTATTGTGTTATTGCATTTATGTGTTGTTAGGGGATCCCATGAATGGGACAGGGCTTTCTGGTTTTGTAGGAGGTCAATATTTGGTTAATTTTGTCTTTGGTTTAGGGTGTCAAAGTATGGGGCTGTTAGCCCCTCAGTTGTTGTTTTTCTTTTGAAATGTTTCCACTGTGGTTGTTTGTTTTTACCAAGGTTATTTCATATAATGTCAATGGCATTCATAATCCTGTTAAACGTTATCGCCTCCTACAATATTTTAAACATCAACAAGCAGATTTTAAATTTTTACAGGAAACTCATTTATCACTTGAGGAGCATAATACATTTGGTAAGTTTGGTTTTGATGTCATTTTTTTCCTCCCATATGTCAGGCCGCAGGAGAGGGGTTATATTGTTATGTCATTGTGGATTGCCCTTTGCGCCCCATTTTTCTGTTAGTGAGAAGATGGACCATTATGTACTTGTTACTGGTTCTCTCAGAGGTCACCCTTTAACTTTGGTGAATATTTATTTCCCACCCGGTGTTGCTTGTCAGATTTTTGTTTCTTTTTTCTCTTAGATCATTTGCAAGGCCAGTTACTGTGGTGGTGGTGTTGGTGGGGATCTTAATCTTACTTTGTCATGGAATTGGGATTCCTCAGACCCTATGGCTTTTCATCAGTCGGCAACTACTAAATATTTAATAAAATGCTTTAGTCATTAAGGTTAGTCGATGTTTGGCAGTTAAGTCATCTGAGACACAAGGACTTCACTCATTATTTTCCTCAGCATGGTACTTTCACACAGCTTGATTATTTCTTTACAATGGTAGAGCATGTTGACTTGCTTGATGAGGTAAAGCAGGCTCATTTCATCTTTTGGATCATGCTCTGCTTCATGCCCTATTTTGTCTTGGGTCCCTGAATGTCACACCTTTTGGTATCTTCATCTGGGTCTTTTACAGGATCAACTTCTTTTAGATAAATTATCGACTCCGATCCCCCAATATTTTTAGGAAAATGATGTAGATGGGGTTACTGCCACTATTTTATGGGATACTCTTAAGGCTGTTTTCCATGGTATAATAATAGCTCATTCATCTGCTTTGCATTGGTAACAGGAACAGAAATTACAGGAGTTGTGTTCTTCTCTTCACTCTTAACAGACCCACTGGATGCAGGGGGATCATTCTGTTAAACCATCTCTTTTAGAAGTCCAGACTCAATTTCAGAAGTTGTTGGACAAGAAGGTAGAGCAGGCTTTGTTTTATCTCTGTCAGCGTGCTTTCAAAGGAGGATCATGTGGTGCTCATCATTTGGCGCATCTTCTTCAGGCTCACAGAGCAGCCACGATGATCGTTAAGTTTCAACATCCTGCTGTGAAGTGATATACCTTTTATAGTATGGAAAGTGCATCTCTTTTTCAATCTCATTATTCTACTTTGTACACTCTGGATGCTCAATCTCCTTCTCGCTCCTAGATACAATCTTTTCTGTCTCAGACAGGGCTCCCCAAGCTTTCTTTGGAGCAAGCTCAGTGTTTATTGTCCTCTATTTCTGAATCTGAATCATCTCGCAGCATACAGGAGGCTAAAATGGGGAAGTCCCCAGGAATGGATTGCTATCCTTCTGAGTTTTATAAATCAGCCTAACTCCACTTCTGTTACCAATTCTTTTATGTCCCATTCGCTCTCTTCAGGATGGGAACCCTTCACCCCTTCTTTGCGTTACACCCTTATGAACATATGAAATTGCCAGCAGAAAAAGGCCCACAGGTCTGTCAAATCTGCCCAATTGTGCAGCTCTTAGTTTCATATCACTACAGCTGCTCCATCCCCACCCAAACCCCTCCCTTCCTCCTCTTTCTCGGTCCTTCCCCCCTTTGTGTTCTTGTCTGTACTAACTTTGCTCTTGACTCTATCCCAACCCTGCTTAAAGCTATCATTGTCCTTTGAGCAATTAACTCCTCTGGCAGTGCATTCCAACCCACCACCACTGTCTCTGTGAAGTAGTGCCTCCTCACCTCCCCCCAAACCTTCCCCCTTCCAACTTCAGACTGTGCCCCCTAGTGACCCTTCCCCCTTTAAGTGGAACATTCCTCTCTCCTGACTTCTTTTATGCCTTTCAAGTACTTAAAGTCTCTATCATGTCCCCCTTGCCTTCTGTCTTCCAGCAAGCACATGTTGAGCTTCTTTAACCTTTCCTTGTATGGCAACTCCCTAGTCCCATGATCAATTTGTAGCCCATGCTGCACCCCGCAATCTCACATCCTTTTTGAGGTATGGGCACCAGTACTGTACACAGTACTCCAAGAGTGGCCTCACCAGTGATCTATACAATGGCAGGTTGACCTCCCCCTTTTGAGAGGTGATACCTCTGGCAATGCACCCTAGCATCCTATTTGCCTTGTTGCTGCCCTCCTACACTGTGCTGATGCCTTCATGTCCCCTGTGACTATTAACCCCCGGTCCCTTTCCTCCTCTGAAGCCATTACCTGCACTCCCCCCAGCCAGTAGCTGTTCATGGGATTTCTGGCTCCAAGATACATGACCTTGCACTTCTTAGCATTGAACCCCAACTGCCACTCCCTAGACCAGTATTCAAGTTCAGCTAGATCCTCTCTGAGTACCTGCCTCTCTTCCTCATTGTCCACTTTTGCACAAATCTTAGTGTCATCAGCGAACAGGCTGATCTTACTCTTGACCCCCATTTGCAATGTCTGCAGTGAAGACATTGAACAAAACAAGTCAGGAACTGAACCCTGTGGTATCCCACTCATTACTGGCCTTGGCTTGGATGTCTCCCCTTACAACTGCCCTCTGTTGTGTGTTCTGCAGCCAGTTCTCAACCCACCCCACCCTTAATGCTGCACTACCAAAACCGGGCAGGGATTTTTTGCTTTTGTCTTCTTATTGCCCTATTTCTATTCTTAATATGAATGATAAGTTGTTTATGTCTATATGGACACGTCAATTAGATAGCCTTCTCCCCACCTTGCTGGACTGGGACCAGTCAGGCTTTGTATGTAATAGTCAAGCACATAATAATGTACATCATACTCTCCTTCTATTGGAATGTGTCTCTAGTTGTTCTATACCTTTGGTCATGGATGCAGAGAAGGCCTTTGATAGGATGTCTTGGGCTTTTCTTTAGAGCACTCTTCAAGTTTTGGATATCCTCAATAGTTTATTCTTTCATTGTGCCAGTTCTACCACTCTCCTCTTGCTTTGTTTAAGGTTAATTGGCTTTACTCCTCTCGTTTTTCTTTGGGTAGTGGTACTAGGCAAGGGTGCCCCCATCTCCACTTTTCTTTACACTTTACATTGAACCATTGGCTGCTCATATTTGGCTTTCTTCCTCTATTTCTGGTATCCTATTGGGCAGTCAAGACTATAGGATCTCTCTGTCTTTGATGATATTCTGCTTACTCTGATTGAACCTAGTTTTTCTATCCCATCATTTTTTCAGCTATTGGATCAATTTTAACTTTTGGCAGGTTTTCATTTAAATAAGGATAGACTAAATTGTTGGTCTTTAATTATGCTCAGCCTCCCCCTATTGTTGCTTTTCTTTCTGTTCATTGGAATAGAAACTCCTTAAAGTACTTAGAGGTTTACATTTCTAGAAATCCTGATCATTTGGGGTTACTTAACATTGAACTTTTGACAGCGGCTACTGCTGATGATTTAAGTCATTGGTCAGCTTACCATTTTTCTTTTCTCCAACAGATAGAAATCATCCACCTTAATGCGCTCCCTCGAATATAATTTTTTCTCTGAACTTTACCTATTTTTCCTAGTTACTTTTGTATTAGAGATTGGCATCAGATGATATTTGTTTTATTTGGGGTGGCCTAGGATATGCTTTGCATTATTACATTTGGTTTTGCCTTGAGGAGGCCTTACTCTCTCCAGTTTATGTTGGCATGCAATAGCCTGTCAGTTGCAGTTTCATCTGTCTTTGGACATCTGATTCTTTCCAAAGTTATTGGAAGGATTTTTAATTTACCATTAATGACTTGTATGACCTCAGTTGTATTTTGCTTTCGTTTACTCTGGGCTATCTTCCTTTTTCTAATTTCATTCAGTATACACAGTCTTCCCCTTGGGTTTGGCATAAACTTTGTTTGTCCTTTCTGTGTACTGAGCTAACGTTCATGACAGCGTTAGCATGGGAGTCATACAACCCATTAATTGGTGTAGATGTGTTCTTCCGTCAATAGGCTAGAACTGGTATGACTTACTACCATCAGGTGCTGGAGTCTAAAGGAATTAATCTTTTTTTCTGATTTGCAAGCTGCATATGCTGTACCTTCTTCAGACTATTATTGCTATTTACAGTTGTGTGCCTTCTTGAATACATTACTGCCCAAGAATAGACATCTTCCTGATTCTTTCTCCCTACTTTTGACTTTAATTTTCATACATCAAACTGTGGAGCAAACTGCAATTCCAGTCGACGGAGTCTGCGTTTTTCATCTTAGCCCATAGCAATTTTGAGTCTGCAGTCTACCTATGATTTGTCTGTATGGGAAAAATACTTTCTCCTGATGGTTAAGTTGACACTTTCTTTGTATCTAAAGGAATTTGCTTGGAAATGTTGAATGTGTTTCTTTAGGACACCAGTTAGTACATTTGTTTCAGGGTAGCTCACTTGGAGAATGTTGGAAGCGATGTGGGGCACCTGCAGCAGATCATATTCATATTTTTTGGTCCGGTCCTCTTCTGAGGCCCTATTGGGAGGAAATTTCAAAAGTTATTATTTATTTATTTGATATCCCTTATCTACTTTCCCTACAATTGGTTCTTTTACATATTCCTTCTTGGGATACTTAGATTTTCAGTCAGCAATTAAAGTTGCTGATAGTTCTTTTGATCTGTGCAGAGAAGATTATTACTAAACTGTGGCTAACTCCGCATCTTCCATCATTTACTCATTGGTCGAAGTTGGTTGATTCTACTCACTATTATGAGTAATGCACTTATAGGCATTTGAATAGTTTAGGGGCTTTTCAGTTAACATGGCCAAAATGAGTATTTTATAGGTCACAATCTGATCCAATGTTTGTCCCTTGAGCCAATATATTTTTGTTATTTGGTGGTTGCTTTGTTTATTATCAAACTATTTCTTGGTTGTTTTATGGGAACTATGGTGTACCTGATCTCCACTTTTTTCCCCAGCCACACTGTCTCATCCTGGATTCTCTGTTTTAGTATTATCTTGTGGGTGATAACCTTATCTTTCTGTATTTTGTTATTTTTTTAGGATAGTTGCTATGGAAGTATAAGGTTTATGATATATTGATGAGTGTCCTGTAAGCTGACCACTTGTCTTTGTAGTTTTACCTCCTTGTTCGTGGTATTCTAACATACTAACATACTAAGAAGCCAGCAGAGTAGGCCCTATGGTCTATCGAGTCTGCTCGAGGATCAGTGTCCATTTGAGGCACTGTTGTGGCCTCTCCACCCTCCCCATAGCCCCCCCCCTTTCCAGACTGGGGTCTGACACCAATGTTGACCCTGCTTACATTTCGCCTCCTCTATACCTATCCCAACCTCCCACATTGCCCCCACCCCTTCCCAGACTGGAGTCTGTCACCAATGCTGACCCTGCTTACATCTCGCCCTCCCTCTATACCTATCCCACCCTCCCCACATTGCCCTCACCCCCTTCCCAGACTGGGGTCTGACACCAATGCTGACCCTGCTTACATTCGCCCTCCCTCTATACCTACCCCAGCCTCTTCAGAACCCCTCCACAGTATATACTGCCACCAATTCTGCAGGTAGTGCATGCCAGGGTTCCACCACCCTGTCAGTGAAGTAATGTCTCCTTGTCTTCCCCCTGAGTCTCCCACCAACTAGCCTCATTGGGTACCCCTGGTGACTCCCTCCTCCCTCAGTTGGAACAACCTATCCTGGCTTACCCTGTTAATCCCCTTGAGGTATTTGAAGACCTTGATCATATCCCCTATGTCCCTCCTCTCCTCAAGGGAGTACAGGTTATGCTCCTTGAGTGTCTCCACATAGGACCTCTGCCACAGACCCTGCATCATCCTTGTCACCCTCCTCTGTATCCACTCCAGGAGTACTATATCCCTTTTTAAGAATGGATGCAAAAACTGCACGCAGTATTCAAGATGTGATCTAACCAGGCAATTATACAGCAGAAATAGCACCTCCCAGCTTCTCGAGGTTATTCCCCTGGCTATGCACCCCAGCATTTTATTTGCTTTGGCCGCAGCCCTTGTATACTGTTCAGAGTTGTTCATTTTGGCATCCACAACCTCTCCTAGGTCCTTCTCCCCAAGGGAGGCCTGCAGTGTCTTTCCCCCCAAGGTGTACATGTGAGCTGGGTTCCCAGTCCCTAGGTGGAGAACCCTGCATTTTTCAGTATTAAACCTTAGTTTCCAGGTGCATGACCACCCCTCCAGAGACACCAGGTCCTCCTGTAGGGCTAATCTATCCTCCTCCCCACAATCCACCACCACCCCCAGCTTCGAATCACCAGCAATGAGGCTCATCACACTCCTGATACAGTTTCTGATGTCTGAGATATAAGCGTTGAACAGGAGAGGACCCAGCACTGATCCCTGTGGGACCCTGCTAATGACCCTCCTGGGAGATGCAACTTCCTCCCCAACCACCACCTTCTGAAAATGCCCAGTTAGTCAGTTTCTTATCCACCTGACCATCCTTACCCCCACCCCCATTTCCCTCAGCTTCTCCAGCAGCCTGGGATGTGGCACCAAGTCAAATGCCTTGCTGAAGTCTAGAAAGAGAACATCCACTTGCCTGCCTTGGTCCAGCAGTCTCATTACCTAAGAACTCCTCAAGGTTGGTCTGACATGATCTACCCCAAACAAAGCCATGCTGGCGATCATTCAGATGGCCCCATGCCTCCAGCAACACCTCCAGCCTTTCTTTCAAGATAACCTCCATCACTTTGCCCACCACCAATGACAGGCTTGCGGGCCTGTAGTTTCCTGGCTCCTTCTGTGAGCCACTCTTGTGGATAGGCACAATGTGGGCCATCCTCCAGTCCTGAAACACCCATCCCAACTGAAGAGAGGAGTTAAAGAGGTCCATTAGAGGTGCAACCAGGACATCTGCCAATTCCTCTAGCACCCTGGGGTGAAGACCATCTGGGCCCAGTGCCTTCTCTGCTCTTAAGGCCTTGAGAGCTTCTCACACCCTACCAATAGGGATTTCAACATCTGTGGTCCCCCATCTGCAGGTCCAACCTGTCCCTCCCCATGCAGTGCTGCCCCACCATCCTCATTAGTGCAGATTGAGGCAAAGTAGTCATTCAGTACCTCCACCTGCTTCCCTGCCTCCTCCGCCCACCCACTCCCCGACCTCAGTCTACTAATCTGCCCCTTCCCTTTCCTCCTTTCCCTGATATACCTGAAGAATCCTTTATCATCCCATCTCATCCCCTGAGCCAACCTCTGCTCCGTTTTAGCCTTGGCTGACCTCACCACCCTGGTGACCTTTCTGGCTATCATGTCATACTCCCCTTGTCTATAACCCATGTGACTGCCTATATTGGATATAAGCAACTTTTTTTTCCCCTTACCACATCCTGGACTTCCCTTATCCACCAGCTTGGCTTCCTGGCTCTGCCAAACATGAGTCTCTTCTCCATGCAGGCCTTGGTAGCTTCCAGAATCCCCTTTTTTATAATTTTCCACCGGCTGTCAGTGTCCATACCAGGCCTGATCCCTTCCAAGTGGCTCCTAAGGATTCACTTCATACCCTTTAAGTTTGCACCCCTAAAGTCAACTACCATCATTTTTGTGATATCTATTCCCCCCCCAGGTTCAGGGAGAACCAGACTGTGGAATGATCACTACCCGCCAGTGGGTCCCCTACTACTAGGTCCCTGATGAGATTGCAGTCCGACAGGACCACATCCAAGATGTAACCCTCCCTCACCAGATCAGTCACCAGCTGGGCCAGGAAAGCATCCTGGAGGACATGTAGCAGACATGCTCCCTGGCAGATGAGGACACCACAGTTCCCCAGTCAGCCCCTGGCATATTTCAGGCCCCCAGCACCATCGTTCTACCTTCCCCCTGACCACAGTGGTCCCTAAGATTTGTCACAGGCCTTCTTCCAGATCTTCCGCCAGCATAGGTGGCCTATATACCACCCCCAGCATCACCCTCTTGCCCCTAGGTGTAAGCAAGGTGACGCATAATGCCTCCCCTCCACTTCCTCTACCCTGTTTATCCCTATGCCATCCTTTATGATGTATGCTACTCCCCTTCCCCTTCCCACTGCCCAGTCTTTTCTGAATGTGGTGTACCGGTCCCAGTCATGCCCAGGAGTGGCTTAGGTTTCTGTGCCAGCGGCCACACCCATATCCCCTTCCAATAGCAGTGCCTGAAGCTTGGGCATCTTGTTCCCCATGATCCTGGCATTTATCAGGACCACCCTCTACCATGTCTCCTTACCCTTCACCCTGCCCCCACCCTGAGAGCTCCCAGGTAGCTGCCTGTTTGAGCTCCCTCGTGCACAAACAGGTGCTCCTGGTCTGTACTCAGGCCTCCTCACATGGGGAGAAGGCCATGCATGTCCTGGATGGGCATGCTAGTATCTACCTTAAGCCCCAGCCCTCCCCCCTTCACAAGTTTAAACCCCACCTAGCTTGGACGAACCCCAACAATCTTTGTTTCAAAATGACCTTCCTCACCAAGCCGAGGTGGAGCCTGCCTCTTGCATACAGCTCCTTGTCCTCCCAGGTTGTATCCCATTCCCCCACCAACCTGTACATCCTGGCCTCACACCATTCTCTGAGCCATTCATTAACCTCCCTGATTTTTTGTTTATTCCCCACACTAGCTCTAGGCACCGGTAGGATCTCTGAGAAGGAGACTGAGCAACCTACAGCATGACAGACCCTGGCTAGCTCCCAGAACCTTGTCTGAATCCCCAGCACACTGTTTCCCTCTATATCATTTGTGCCCAGGTGCACTAAAATATCAAGGGTTCCTCCACACTCCTTCACCAAAGCATAGACCAAGTGTTTGGCCTCATATACTGTCAAGCCAGATATACTCTTAACCTTGACACCACAGGGTTTCCCCTCATCCCACCTTTCCCACTCAATACCCCTATGTATAGGGTCGCCTAACAGAAGCACTCTAACTGCCTCCTTTCCCTTAGGCCTACTCCCTATCTCTGAGGCCCCCCTTCCTACCCCCACCCCATCAGTATCCCTGGCCCATCCCTAGCTGGGTGCTGTCCACACCCCGTCAGAGTGCTAATTGCTGCCCAGTCCCTCCTATTCCAGCCCTTTGTCCTCACAGACCTGTCTACCCAGACACCTCCCTACCTGCTATGATGCACCAGTCCATCTCCGCAGCATCCCCAGGATCTAGAGACCCCCCCACCCCACAGGCAACCTAGTCTTTCCCACATTGTCGTCCTCTTTTTACTGCTCTCCTCCTTGCTACAACCCAGCTTGTCCCTATCCCCTTGTACTACTCCCTCCTCATCCACTTCATCCTCCTCCACCCTTCCATGGGAGTCCCTACTCCAAAATCCCACACCTAAGCTGACCCCAACTCCTCCCTTATCCCTGGTGATCTCAACCCCAGTCCCCTCCCTCTCATCTGCCCTAATGCTCTGCCTCTATAGTCTACACCCCTGCCACCTGTGAGTTCCTGCGCAAGGGAACTACCTTGCTGCCCCTGAGTGCGGAGCTTTCCACTGGGCCCAATGTTCCTGCCCCTCCTGAAGCCTCCTGTGCTCCAGATTCATCATCCTCCCCCATGTTCATCAGTACTAGAAGTGCAAATCTATTGTTATGTTCTATGCCTACTGTCTTGATTCCCCCCCACTGGCGTGCCCCCCCATCAGCTCTCTTTTGTGCATCTCCCCCGTCCTTTTCTCCGAACCACCTGAAAGATCCCTTGGCCCTTTCCTTGTACAGGACAACCTCCAACATTGCCCTCTGTAGTTTCCCCCTATCCATCATGCCCACCCCACTACCCTCCTCCCTTCTTGCATAGTCCCTTTTGCCCCCACCCTCCTTCTCCTGTCTACTCCTGCCCATTTCAAGTGCCCCTCCTGGACCCACTGTGACTTTAGCATTATTTCCCCATCTTACCTCCCCCCATCTTACACCTACAACAAAGCCACCTGCTTCAGATGCCCCTCCTGGACCCACTATAACTACACCATTATTCCCCCATCTGCCCTCCCCCATCTTACACCCACAACAGAGACAACTTTTTCTCCCACCTCCTCTTGTCCCTGCTCTACCCAACGTCCACCTTAACCACCTGATTTCCTCCCTTTGTTGTACCAACTGTCAGCACACCATGCAACCCCCATCCTCCAAGCCAGTGCTAGTACTATGGCAGACCCCCACCCTGCACACTCCACCACCCTTCCAAAGATGCCAGCCCTCATGATCTGGTGACCTTGCCTTATCCCTGTCCCCATCCCAATTCGACTTTCCCTCCAAGTCAGTTAACCCATCCATATTGTCCTAGCCATGCTGGAGCCCATATTGGATCCCCCCAATGTCTACTGGGCCAGTTACTTGGTCAGAGAGGATCTTTGCAGAATATGGAAACGTGTTACCAGACAAATATCAGCATATTATCAGACAAATATCAGCATAGTACAAACAACATCTCTAAAACAAATTTATAGGCTGTACTAAAGCTTGTAACCTAACCCAGATCCCCCCACCTGTTAGGCATGCCCCTGGCTACAACCTCCTAGCTTGCTCCACCCCCTAAGACCATTTAATTGAGGTTGAGGTCAAGGTGGGGCAGGGACCATGCTCAGGGTGGATGGGCAGGAAACAATACATTTCTGGTTGGCACCCTTGCCACCGATGCTGCCTCCCCCAGTCACAACAGCTCCTCCAGGTGTGCTTTCTTTTGCAGCCAGGCTTGGCTATTTATAACCCAGCTGTCAGTCAAAAAGCCCACCCTGGGGCCCAATTAGTTGCCTCTGTTCATGCTGCCAATGCAGCCACCTCCTCCTTCTTCCAGCAACGCCGCTGATGTGGCGATCCGGCGCAGTCCCTCTCAGCTGCCGATGCATGATCTAGAGCAGTCCCCCTCAGCCACCAGTGCAGCCAGTAGTGATCCAGTGGCTGCTCCTTGCAGCAGAAAAGACTTCTGTCTGCACCATTGCTGCAGATGCGGCCTCCCCCAGTCACAACAGCTCCTTCGGGTGCATTTCTTTTGTGGCCAGGCTTGGCTATTTGTAGCCCAGCTGTCAGTCAAAAAGCCCACCCTGGGACCCGATTGGTTGCCTCCATTCATGCCACCAATGCAGCTGCCACCTCCTTCTTCCAGCAACACCACCATTGCGGTGATCCAGCTCAGTCCCTCTCAGCCACTGATGCGGTGATCCAGTGCTCCCTGCAGTATTCTAAGTCATTGTTTCCAGTTTATAGTTCTTTGTTTAATTGCTGTTGATGGTGTGAAATTTATTTTCACACCGCTGATGTAGCTTGCCCTCCTTCTTCCGCTTCGCGCCGCCAGTACAGCGTTCGGTAGATGCCTCTCAGCTGCCATTACGGCAATCCGTCATAGTCCGCAGTATTCTAAGTCATTGTTTCCAGTTTCCAGTTTATAGTTTATTGTTTAATTGTTGTTGATGGTGTGAAAGTTATTTTTTCTAATAGTCTGTGCTTCATTATATATATTTACTGCTGTGGACTTCTGTATTTTGTTCACATCACTGTTCTAATAAAGATGTTATTATAAATAAACAACTGTAATTCAGTGTGGGCAAGCTGACTTTTAAAAATGCCAGTTATTCAACACAATCTGGGAGAAATGTAACTGTGGTTGGATATACTATGTTACCAGTGGTGCTGAATTTCCTTTGTTAAGGTACACAGATGGATGGACAACACCGGATAATAGGCAGCAACTTGAGCAAGAGATTACCAAATGGATCTCTTGGTCTTTCAGTGAAACAAAAGATCTGCCTCGGAGTTTGGGTCTCTGAATTCAGTGAGGTATGAAGTGAGCATTTGTTCAGTAGTGAAGTCCTCTTGTAACAAGATTTCTAAATATGGCCACTGGTCTTGCTTCTTTTTTTTTTTTCAATATGACTTAAGTCAGAAATATTTTGACATGGTGCATGCAATGCTCATCCTCTGCAGCTGTGCTGATAAGCATACTCCTTGAGATTTCAGCATGGAAACTGGCACTTGAACCCTGTGCCTGAGCCTAAAGATGGTTTCTTTGTGGTACTGGAAGTAGCAGAGCTTTCAAGTGTGCTTGGGCCACTTGCACCACTCTGATTATGTGCCATTTATACTCTTGTAAAGCAGTGGACCCTGAATAAGGAAATTATCCTTAAAATGATTTAATATTGTAGCCATGACATATTTTTTTATCTTTCAATATGTTATTAAACCACCAATGGGGCTTATCATTCAATGTCTGTGCCAGATGTATTAAATCAGAACAGTAGTCAACATTTTAAAGGGTTTCTTTGCTGAAGTTAAGGAGAATGCACACTAGGGCAATGCCCTCATTGATAGACACTTGTGCTGCTGATTTCTCAGGTAGCATTATCAATGGGGCAAGGATGTGATGAAGCTGGCCCATGGTTGTTCGGTGGTGAATAGGTCCGTCAGCGTCATGCAACATAACCGGCGCATGTATTGCCTTCTTTAGTTCCACCAATCTTTCTATCATGTAATATGTAGAATCCCATCTAGTAGTGATATACAGTAGCAAAGGAGTGTTGCAGCATTTTTGTTAGCTGCTAGAATGTCTGATGTGTGGCAGGAGCTTGCACAGACCTATGGAAGTAACTGGTTGTTCTACATTACACTGCAGTAAGAATACTGATATTAGTGCTCTTGGCTAAGGCTTGGCAGGCAACTAAATTTAAAGTATGTGCCAAGTAATTCTCATTAACTCTCTACCTGTCACTGAAACTGAAAGCGTTTACCATGTTAGCTGCATTATCTGCCACTGCCATTCCTACTTGTAATCCATTTCTGAGTATCCATGCCTCCCACAGGTTTTCTGTGGTGTTACCAGTGCTCCCATATTGATTTGGCATTTTCCCTGTAACTCCAGGGTGATATTCCTGTGTTTTCCTGTAGATTACATTATTTCCTATGGAAGCTGAATTGCCCTGTTTTCCTGTATAACCAATGCAAGTCTATGGGAAGAGTTTTCCTGTAGATGCCTCCAAATCCCTGTAAAATACAGGAATCCCTGTAGATATGGGAGCCCTGTGTTACATACAGTATGTTGACTGCACTGTGCTCACCATCCATAATACCAGCACTAAGCAATGCCATTCCTCTGCACTGCCCTTTTGGTGTCAGGGTAGACTGCTTTTTTACTAAGAAAGAAATCCAGCATGCAGTTGTAGAAATATATGAGTTGATGTGCTTGTTTAAATATCTGAGGTGAAGTATATGATCCCACCCTCTGCCTCCGTATGTGTGTGTGTACAATGCAGATATTCACTGCTTGGTAAATCTCTTGAACTATTCTGTGGTAAATGTAAACCTGGATGGTGTTTCATATCTTGGCTGTAAAAATGCAAGCAGTCTTCAGAATCCAAGCAAGCAACAAGCAACTACATGATAGTGTTTCTGCATTAGGTGTTGTCTCATGGCACTGGTTTCCATGCTGCTAAATTTCTTTCTGCTACTACTGCTACTGGCTGTAAAAATACAAGCAGCCTTTTCTATTTATTTATTTATTTAGTTTTTGTTGACAGGGTTAGTGCACTAGACAAATCCTGCCTATTTTCAGGCACGACCAGGGGAAGGGGGATACAAATGAATGCCAATTGACCTTGAACCAGATTAAGCTGTTGGTGGTATTTTTAGTGAATGAGGGAAATTCCCCTACTCTTTTCAATAAGTGCCATGGGATCTTTAACATCCACCTGAAATACTACCAATCCAGGAAGATGGGACCTCGGTTTAACATCTCATCCGAAAGATGGCACCTCAGAAGTGTAGCACCCCTCTCATGTTGCACTACAATGTCAGTACTGGGATATTAACCCAAGTGCCATAATTGGGAACTGAACCCACAGCCCTCTGATCTCCCAGCTTTAGAGGCGAGTGTGCTACCTACTGAGCCACTGACACTGCAATCCTTTGTAATCCAATATTTTCCACAATGGAAAGGGATATAGATCTGTACCCATTATCTCATCAATAAACCTTGTAATTTGGGATGCAGTCAGATGCTTGTGTTCAAATTTAGTCTTGCAGTCAAATGACTGAGCTATAATGAATGGCTTAGCTTTTGGAAACAAACTACTCGCCAAGGAATTGGTGCTGCTGCTTTGCTATGGCGGGATGTTGTTGATAAGATTACTGTGTCAGCTGATGTTGATGGGGGACAGCAACTACTACCATGATCTGGCTCTGATTTATAATTATCTTTACCATCATCTGAATCACCAGTGTGGCTCAATGAGGTTTGTAGGATAAGTAACTATGTGAGTGTGCTTCTGCAGTAGATGTTGCTTTGTAGCACTGGTTTCCATGCCATTAACTTTCTTCCCACTACTAATGGTTGTTTTGCAGTGCACACATAATGCTTTCAGTTCATCAGAGGAACTTACCAGAAAATTATTCCACACCTGCATGTTGCTATATTTTTGGGTTTAAAGCCAGGCAATGAAAGTATTATTTGTTTATTTATTTTAAAATTGGTAACCAGGAAAGGCACACTGAGCCAAAACTCATTTGTAGGGGCAACCCGGTGTAGGGGAAAATGAGGTAAATACAGAATAGAAAATTACAAAACACCCTAAAGTGCAAAGTACATGGGCAATCAACACCAAGGAACAAAATGTTATGAGGCAGTTAAGTTCACAACTGCATTATGTACAAAAGGTGCACGAATGCTAAAAGTGTGCAGTGCATGACAGGTAGGGTCACAGTGCTTCCTGGGTTCAGAGAATATGCCAAGGGTGAGAGTATCGTCAGCCCCAGTTTAGGGCGATATAGACAGGGAGGTCTGGATAAAATAGGAGAAAGAAGTCAGGAAAGCTATGCTAATGATGATGATAATGATAATACTGAAACAACTAAAGTTTGGTTCTGCCCAGGAATAGGGATTAGGGAACATAGGTGGGGGGTCTGTAGAAAATAGGAGAAAGAAATCAAGAGGACTCAAGAGGTGGAGTGATTGGTGCAGTGGGGATGATAAGGAATATCATTGTGCTCTGAGTCTTAATGGAGGTGCAGCACGTATTGTACCTGATCTGGAGCTGGAAGTAGTAGCAGACAGAGGCCTAGTGTGAGAGGGAAACAGTAGGAGAGAAACTGTGGAAGTACCAATAGTTTGTCTGGTTGCAGTAATCACTTTGGCTCTGGGCAAAGAAGCAGAGGAAGGGTTTTACTCCTGTCACAAATGGGTGATACTGTGGCATCAGTCTTTTCATTTGACACATCATCTTCATCATCATCATCATCATCACCATCATCATTTGACGCATCAACATTATCATAGTCAAAACTGATTGGTATATAGTCTCTGTCAGGCATATGTTATTTATTTATTACTTTATTTAAAATTTTGGTAACTGGGAAAGGCACGCTGAGCTGAGGCTCATTTCCAGATGAGACCCAGGGCATGAGATCAAGGGAACATGGGTATAAAGTTACAATAAAGCAAAACAAACAGAAAATATACAGTAAATAGACATTTGGTAGCATGACAAGTAGGCTGATGCAAAACATGGTGTTACATAGGGTAAATTCAGTGCCATATATATACAAAACTGAGTGGTTGAAAGACTGTAATCTTGCTTGCACCTGAGACTGCAGATTGTAGTCTCTGAGTCTGAATGGTATAATTTTAAATGAAACTGCACTTCATTTGGCTTCTGTGACAGAGTGTTTTAGGAGCCTTGCTTACACTGCCATCTGGAAGCAGGAAGAGGGGTGTTTCATTCTTCACATACAGAAGGTTATCGCCCAGTTCATCGGGCTGTTTTATAAGTACTTCAGGCTTTAACTGGGCTGTAAAACATATCAGCAGAACCCGTCTCACATATGAGTGAAACTCGCCCACTATTTTAGTGCATAAAATATACTTTTGCACCGAGTTTGAGTTACTGTTAGATTGACCTCAAGGAAACTACTTCCTGGGTCACTCAGGAGTACAAAAGGGCATCCTGCTGCGAGTGGGCGAGTGGTTGAAAGACTGCAATCTTGCTTGCAACTGATACTGCAGTTTGTAGGCTCTGAGTCTGAATGATATAATTTTAAATGAAACTGCACTTTATTTGACTTCTGTGATAGAGTGGTTTTAGGAGCTCTGCTTACGCTGCCATCTGGAAGCAGAAAGAGTGGTGTTTTAGTCTTCACATACAGATGGCTACCACCCAGTTCATTGGGCTGCTTTTTAAGTACTGCAGGCTTTATCTGGGCTGTAAAATATATCAGCAGAACCAGTCTCATGCATGAGTGAAGCTCACCCGCTGTTGTAGTGCATAAATTATACTTTTGCCCCGAGTCTGAGATACAGGGAGATTGACCTTGAGGAAATCACTTCCTGGGTCACTCAAGAGTAAAAAAGGGCATCCTGCTGTGGGTAGGGCGAGTGCAGTGACATGCACCAAGATGCATGCAAAGACACGCATGTCTATGCACGTGTCTTGTGTGTCTAGTAGGACTAGTGAGACTTCTGACCAGTAGCTAAAGCTAAGGCCCACAACGATCACTTCAACAGTAAACAAGGTAAAGATTGCTTTGTCTACCAATACTTTGCTGCATTCTAGTGATTGCGACAATAACAGATATAAAACACAGTGCACACTGGAAAACAATAAAAAGGAGGTGGCTAAGTGCAAAAATTGACTAGAGTAGTAAAGCTGTTGTTGTGTATTAGAACTAAGGATGATTGCCAACTGGTAAAATGTAATTCGCGTATCATGTTCAAAAGGCTTGAACATGAAGATGTTACTACAGAATTTAAATGTAACAAATGTCTTCAAAATGCTGAAATGATTGTGGAGATAGAGGAATTTAATAAAAGGTTACAAGAGTTAGAAAAATAGTCAAAAGCAAATGGCCTTAAGATTTCGAACAACATTTGGGACCACAATCAGCACTGGCACCAATAGTGGGAAAAGGAGAAAAAACAAAAGCAAAAAAAGAAAACAAATACAAAACAGAGCAACCAAGCTACCAAAGTATCAGTTTCTGATTAACCAGTAGGATATAATGGAGAACACAGTGGCTTAAGTGTTAACAACCAAAACAAAAAAAAATATGGGGAGGTTGAAACTAACGAAGAGTCAGAAGAAGGATGGTATAGGATCCAAGCAGGTAAAACATCTATCAATCCGGTATCACCCGTAAGAAGGCAGAGTTCCTGTCTGGGGAGATTGCGGCTGCTCGGAACCGACCAGCTCAGCACTTTCAAACTGTGGACAGACTGTACAACCCAACCTGTCAACAGATTCGAAGAGCTTTTTCGCAGGTAGAGTGCGATGAGCTTGCTCGATTCTTTGCAGCTAAGGTGGTTGACATCATGGCAGAGCTCTGATCTGCACACTCTATGTGCATTGATTTTGATCAACACTTGGTCACAGTCCCTCAATTTTCCAGGAGTTCCTTTGACCTGCTGAAGTTCATGGATGTCATGCAGATTGTCCACAGTATGCACCCTACGTGCTGTAGTTTGGACCCAGGACCAACAGCCCTGATCATGGGCTGTAGTGACATCATTAGTCTGGTCCTAGCATGAATAATCTGGTGCTCCTTGGAAACAGGTGAGTTTCCTAGCTCCCTAAAGGAGGCGGTGGTGACACCCCTCCTAAAGAAAGCTTCTTTGGACCCAGATTGCCATGCTAACTACAGGCCAATCTCAAACCTTCCTTTTATAGGGAAGATGATTGAGGAAGTAGTGGCCTTACAATTGGAGAACCATTTGACCATCCATGATATCTATGAACCTCTCCAATCTGGTTTTCATAAGAGGCATTGTAGGGAAACAGTGCTGGTTTGGGTGCTCAATGATTTCCTGATGGCAAGGGATCGGAAAAACCATTCCATCTTGGTTCTTCTTGATCTCTCATCAGCATTTGATACTATGGAACATGGGGTCCTTCTTGACCACCTGAGGTTCATCTGTGGCCTGTCTAGTACAGTTCTCAGGTGGTTTACATCTTTCCTCACAGGAAGATCTTAGAGGGTGGTGTTGGGGATTCATTCCTCTGACCCAGTTCCTCTGTCTTGTGGGGTTCATCAGGGGCTGGTGTTGTCCCCCATGTTGTTCACAGTTTATATACTACCCACTGGAGACATTGTAAGAAAGTATGGGCTGAGGTTTCACTGCTATGCTGATGATACCCAGCTCTACCTTTCTTTTGCAGCTGACCAGGATAGAGCTCTCTCAGTATTTAACAACTGCCTCACTGAAATCCAAGACTAGATAAATTCAAGCTGGTTGAAGTTGAACTCAGAAGACAGAAGTGTTGCTTGTGGACCAGGGGCACTGGATAGAGGGGTTGGGGGTGGATTCACCCTCAGGACTTTTTCTTGGGTGCCTTCCACTCTCTATATCTGAAACGGGTGTGTAACTTGGGGGAGATGTTTGATGAGGGGCTGACACTGTGATCACAGGCGTCAGCAGTTGTCAAATCCTTTTTCTACCATCTGAGGAACATCTGCTTGATTAGGCACTTTGGTCCATTCAGTGATCTCCCTATGTTGGTCCATGCCTTTGTGTTCTCATGCCTTCATTATTGTAATTCCCTGTTCCTAGGGCTACTGGGAGTGGATATCCACTGCTTGCAGCTGGTGCAGAATGCAGCAGCTCATTTATTGATGGGGACCCCTCAGTCCTGTCACATTTTCCTAGTGCTGTGCAAACTGCACTGGCTGCCAGTACAGTGGTGGATCACCTTTAAAGTCAGACTTCTGACTTACAAAGCCCTACACAGACAGGAACCAGACTACCTGAAAGAGTTTGTGCTTCCTTACCACCTTGGGTGATCACTCCATTCAGCTGATGAGGAGTTGCTAGAGATTCCTAGGGTTTGTTTAAAATCTTCAGGGGCCCATGCATTTATGCACATGGCTCCAACCCTTTAGAATTCTCTACCCTATTAGTTATTGGCGTGCATGACTGTGGAGGGATTTAAACAGGCACTCAAAACATTTTTGTGGAATCAGGTATATTCTGAGTGACTTAATTGTGTTTTTACCAGCATTCTACTGTATTTATAAAGTGTGTATTTATTATATTGGTGTTTATTTAATTGTCTTGTAAGGCACCTTGGTATTTTGAAAGACACATTATAAATAAATATTTATTATAATTATTATTATTATTGTAAGAGGATGTAAAGCTACACATTTTCAAATCCCCCTAACACATCAGTTTTACCCCTTGTTATTAATTGATGATAACCTTTCAAGTTCAACATCAGATGTAAATCTGGATTCAAATCAGGACAAACAGTATTACAGGAATGGTAGAAAGTAATAAAATGAACACAGAAGAAGATAAGACTCATAGAGAAGTTAATACGAACCCAAGTCAACCACTAATACAGTCTGAATCTCAACTAACTGTTGGTATAATGAAAGTGGATACAGTTAAATCTGATAAGGAAATATTAGTACTGAGAGATTCCATGATTAAAAATCTAGACAGAATAATATGTGACCCTAACAAAGCAACAAGAACACTCTCCAGTTTTGGAGGTGCAAAAAATTAATGACATTACAAATATGCTGAATAATATTCTAAAGAAAACTGAACCCAATTCATTAGTTATAATACTTGCAGGTGCAAACAATATCTTCAAGGAACCAACATTAAAAATACAGCACAATTATGTGTCACTTACAAATAAAATGATAGAACTGGACTGTGTGCCAATGATATCTGAAATACTCCCTATCCCAAAAGCCACATTCAGTCAACATATGAAACTCAAGGCAATTAATAACCAGTTGAGGGGATAGTGCCTGTGTTAAAACATTGAGTGTATAACTCGTTGGGACAAGTTTGAGGATAGGCCGGAACTATACTGCAGAGATGGTCTCCACCTCAGCAAAAGGGGAAACTTTACAGCTTGCATCCAGAAGAATTTAAATTTCTGATTGGGGGGAGGGGTTAAGTGACCTACCATCACCAGTCACTTTAATTACTGCTCATTATATAAACAATAAGGATGTGAATCATTTAACCAACAAGCACTCCAATGTACTTGAATGAAAGTCAACCACTACTACAAACCTTATTGGTTTAAAATTCCTACTTACAAATGCCTGAAGCTTGAGAACAAAATAGAAGAAATAAATTATATATTAATGGAACAAAACATTGATGTTTGTGGTGTAACAGAGACGTGGTTTGATGATGGAGACTGGAATATGAAATTCAGGGATATTGCAAAATTAACAAAAATCGAAGCAAAAAAAGAGTGGGGAGAGGTTGTTGCCCTATACATAAAAGAGGCACTAACAATAATTGAAGTAATTGAAACATCAGATTATGACAATGAAATAATCTGGACACAGATTAAAATGCCACATCAATTATTAACCATTGGACTAGTCTATAATTCCCTAAACCTGGATGCCATGGGAGATAACATAATACTTACAGAACTTGAAAACAAAACTGTTTTAGGGGATCACATAATCATGGGAGACTTCAATTTCCCTGGAATAATATCGGCAACTCAGAGGGTTACTAGCCAAACTGAAAATCATTTCATTGACACTATGACACTTCATAATCTAGAACAACTAATTACTTAACCCACAAGAGGAAACAACATACAACATACTGGATTTAGTTTTTTCCAATAATTCTGAAATAGTAGATAATATCAAAATACTACCGCCATTAACAGACAGTGACCATAATATTATTTATTTTGAATATAAAATCAATTACAATATAACAAAAGGAAAAACTAGAATAAAGGATTACAACAAGGCAGATTATGATAGCATGAGAAATTACTTAGACAAATGGAATTGGTTAGAGGAATTGAAGGGAATAAGCTTGGAGAACACATGGAAAACTATTCACCAGCATTTAATGTACTGTACTGATAAGTGGGTAACAACAAAAAATAAGTACATTAATTCTAGGAGGGTTCCACATGGTGGACACACAATATAGCTAAAGGTATAAAAAGATTAAAAAACGACCATGCTTATAAGAAGAATCCATTTAGTAATACCTGGGAAAAATTGAAACAAACTGCAAAAAGAACTAAAGATGAAATAAGAAAGACCAAGAAAAGAATGGAATTGAAACTAGTAACATGTGTAAGTGACAGCAAAAAGCAATTCTATAATTATATAGGATCACTAAAAGGTAAACAACCAACTATAGAGGCCCTAAGAGGCCTGCCCCATGAAGATGGTCAAGTACTGCACTTTGAGGGATGTATCCCCAGATGGCTTGATAGTGGTGCTGGACCTATCGGGCATGCCGAGGGAATGCGTGGATCCAGGGGATCTTGTACTTGCCTATAATAAGGTGGTGACAGAGGCCCTGGATTCCATTGCTCCTGTTCATGTTTGTCCACTCTCCCTTCGCCCTAGGTCTCCATGGTTTGAAGAGGACTTGAGGGAGTGGAGGAGAGTTGGATGAAGGTTAGAGAGGCGATGGTGGAGGTCCAGCCTGATATGTGACAGGCTTAGTTTGATGGACCATTATTTGGTCTATCAATCAATAATTTACCATATAAAGGCAGACTTTCTGTCCAGGGAAATTGCTGCCATGCGGAATCGACCAGCTCAACTTTTCCGGACTGTGCAATCCACTCTGTCTACAGCTCAGAAATGCTTTTTCACAAGACAAGTGTGAGGAGATTGCTCGATTCTTCACAGATAAGTTTGCCACAGTCAGGTCTGATATCTGCCTGACCCTTTCTCTAGGGAGTTGCAGTGGTTGGCAGGAGATGTCGGACCCCCGGTTTGAGTAGTGCAACTTTGGCCAGCCTACAATCAGTGATATTGTGATGGTTATCCAGACTTTACTTCCCACCAACTGTAGTTTGGATCTGGACCCCACACGCTTGCTTGTTGGCTGCGTTGATGTCATTGGCCCGGTCCTTGCTGAGATAGCCTGATTATCCTTGGAGAGGGGAATTTTTCCAGCTTCCCTTAAGGATGCTGTGGTTTGGCCCCTTCTTAAGAAGCCCTCCTTGGATCTTGATTGTCTTACAAACTACAGGCCAGTCTCTAACCTTCCCTTTTTGAGTAAGGTTACTGAGAAGGTGGTGGCTTTACAGCTGGAGGACCATTTGACCAGCCACAATATCTATGATTCTCTCCAGTCCGGTTTCAGGAAGAGACATAGTACCGAGACAGCTCTTGTTCGGGTACTAAAAGACCTCCTGATAGCGAGAGATCAAAAGACTCTTTCCATCTTGGTCCATCTTGATCTCTCTGCAGCATTTGACCCTCTGGACCACGGTGTGCTGTTGGATTACCTGTGGCTTAACTGTGGACTGTCGGAGGCTGTCCTCAGATGGTTTCAATCTTACCTCACGGGTAGGACTCAGAGATTGCTGTCTGGGGTGTGCACCTCAGCTTCATTCTCCTTGCCTTGTGGGGTTCTGCAGGGATCCAGTCTAGCGTCCATGTTGTTTGCAGTGTATATGCTGCCATTGGGAGCGATTATTAGATGGTATGGCTTGAGTTTTCACTGTTATGCAGATGATACTCAGCTATACATGTATTTTGTCCCTGAACAAGATGATGCTGTCTCGGTGCTCAATAGCTGTCTGATTGAAATCCGGGACTGGATGAATATGAGCTAGCCAAGGTTGAACCCTGAAAAAAACTGAGGTGTTGGTTGTGAACCCAGGTCGTCGTGAGGCGGGTGTGTTGGCAGGTTCACCTTTGGGTTTGTGGTTGGCGGTGTCCAGCTAGCTGCCTCAGACCAGATGCGGAACTTGGGCATTTTGTTAGATGACTGTCTGACCCTGAAATCACAGGTGTTGGCAGTTGTTAAAACCTCTTTTTACCATCTAAGGAATATCGCCCGGGTGAAACGTCTGGTTCCTCTCGATGATCTTCCAACATTGGTTCACGCCTTCGTTACCCCCCGCCTTGACTACTGCAATGCCCTTTACCTAGGGCTGTCAGGGGTTGATATCTACTGCTTGCAGCTGGTGCAAACGCGGCTGTCAGGCTACTGACTGGTGCTTCAAGAGCCAGTCATATAACGCCTGTGCTCCACGATCTGCACTGGCTGCTGATTAAGTGGTGGATCACCTTTCAGGTTGCTTTGCTAACCTATAAGGCCCTACATGACCAGGGACCAAATTGCCTGAAAGATCTCCTTTGTCCCTACTGTCCCCCCCGTCCTCTCCAATCCAACGATGAGGGATTGCTAGAGGTTCCCAGGGTATGTTTGCAGACATCGGGAGCAAGGGCAATTGGCTTTGTGGCTCTGTTCCTGTGGAACTCTCTACCTCATCGGGTATGAGATTGCCTAACCATCCCAAGTTTTAAAACTGCTTTAAAAACTTACCTTTTTAACCTGGTGTTTGTTGATTGATGTGGTTATTCTGATTTGCTATGTGGTTTTATATTGTTTTCTGTTGGAATGTATATGTTTGTTTATAATAATTTATTCTATTTTACGTATTTTATTGTACAGGTGCCTTGGTTTTGGAAAGGCGCATTTTTATAAGTAAAACGGATTGACTGATTGATATAGGACCATTAAAAACAAAAGACGGTATTATTACAAGTGAGACAGAAATTGCAGAGGAATTCAATAACTATTTTCTAAATGTACGTGACCCAAAAGACACATACATCAACCTACAATCCTTGGAGACAAATGGCTTCCCAATATTTACCATCATGGAGATCTAAAATATTAATAATAATTTAAAAATTAACAGCTTGCCAGGACCAGATGGTATAACACCAAGGTTCCTAAAAAAATGGTAAATGAATCAGCAGGTCCGCTAACAGTAGTATTTCATGTCTAAATTCAGGAAGGTAACACACTAAGAGAATGGAGAGAGGCCACAGTAACACCAATTTACAAAAAAAGTAAACAGGGCTGAGTTGAGCAACTATAGACCCATCAGCCTCACTTCAGTGGTCAGTAAAATAATGGAGAGATTATTACAGCAACATATATTGAATCATTTACAGACAACAGGAATAATTGACACAACACAACATGGTTTTACAACAGGGAGATCTTGACTATCCAATTTAATTAATTTCTTTGAACCAGTCAGTGCAGCACTTGACCAAAATATTCCAGTAGACAACATATTCCTTGATTACTCTAAAGACTTTGACAAGGTATCACATGCCATACTGCTGGATCAACTCTCCAATATCAAATTTAATATAAATATTATTAAATGGATAGAAACATGGCTGGATCATAGAACACAAAGGGTAACCATTAAAGGAAATTAATCCGACTGAGGAACAGTAACAAGTGGAGTCCTGGTGGGGGACTCCATTGTTAGGAAGGTAGAACTGGGGGAGGAAGGGGAGAGGGAGGTAAGGTGCCTGCCTGGTGCCATGGCTTGGAGAGACAGGGAGCGAATCCTCAGGATCGCAGGAGCAGCTGCACAGGGGAGGAAGCTGGATGTCATTGTCCACCTAGGGACAAATGGCCTGGCTAAGAAAGGGACCAGAGCAGTGCAAGAACTGTTTATAGAGATGGGAAGGGGCCTTAGACAAATAGCACACATGGTAACCTTCTCTGAGGTGCTGCCTGTCTATGGCATGGGTGAGGCTAGGGTGCTCCACATCATGGGATGCAATCAGTGGTTGAAAAACTGGTGCAGAGCTCAGGGATTTGGCTTCATTGGAGACTGGGGGTCCACCTGGAGGGATGCAGGCCTATACTGGCATGATTGTCTGCATCTGTCCAGGAGGGGAACCAGGATCCTAGGTGATAGGTTTACATACTTCATTGACAAGTGTTTAAACTAGCCAAGGAGGGAGGCACTGGAAAGGAGCAGGGAAATCCTAGCCCCCCAAAAAATATCAGGGTACTAAGTGAGGTAGACACCAAGATAGAGATGTCAATAGGGAGAAGCACAGGGGTAAATGGAGAAAGTGAAAAATGCAATAAGGACAGGGTGAGGCAAAAAGGGGTAAGACCATCAAGAAATGGAGGGTAATGAGTACCAACACCAGTAGTCTGGGCAACAAGCTCCCTGAACTCGTGGTCTTGATGGAAGAGGGATGCCTGGATATTGTAGCAGTCACAGAAACATGGTACACAGAGAACCATGACTGGGATGTTAACATACCAGGGTACACAACGTACAGGAGAGACAAGGAGGGCAGAAGGGGAGAGTAGCTCTCTATGTAAGGGAAGGGATAAAAGCAACTGAACAAAAGAGTAAACAGGGAGGAGAGGAGGCACTGTGGGTCACCTTAGAGACTGGAAATGGCACCACAATCCACACAGGGGTTGTATATAGACCCCCATGTCAGGGGGAGGGAATGGACAAGGATATGATAGAAGGCATATTTAGGATGGCAGAGAAAGGGGACATACTGTTGATGGGGGACCTTAACATGCCAGATGTTAACTGGAGCACCTTTACGGCAGCCACATCCAAAAGCAGGGCCATTCTTGATGCCCTACAGGTGGCATGCCTCAAACACCTAGTTTTGGAACTCACTCATGAGGGATCAATCTTAGACCTCATACTCTCAAATGGGGACAGTGAGAGGATCTCGGATCTAGAAGTGGGTAGCCATTTGGGAACAAGTGACCATCAAACAGTGTGATTCAGGATAAACTCTGCTACAGAGTCAAGCCATGCAAAAGTGAGGGTTCTGGACTTCAGGAGGGCTGACTTTGGCAAGATGGGAGCGTGCCTTAGAAAAGCACTGGCTAGAATGAGGGGTGGAGCAACAATGGGCAAATATCAAAACTGCCATCACAGAGGCTACAAGCCTTTGTGTGAAGCAAATAAACAAATCAAAGGAAAAGAAAACGCCACTATGGTTCTCAAAAGAGGTGGTGGTGAAGGTTAGGGAGAAAAAGATAGCATTTAGGAAGTATGAGGAAACACAGAAGGAGCAGGACAGAGAACTGTACCAGGTAAGGCAGAAGGAAGCAGGGAGGGTAGTCAGAATAGGCACAAATTGAGGAAACGATAGCTAACTCAGTTAAGAAGGGGGATAAAACCTTTTATAGGTATATCAGGGAGCATAGAAAGACAAAGGGAGGGATACTGAGGTTGAATAGAATGGATGGTGGGTGGGCAGAGAGTGACAGTGATAAAGCAGGGATACTGAATGAATACTTCTGTTCAGTATTCACAAAAGAGGAAGTGGGGGAGGTGCCTAATCCAATTAACAGCAGCACTCTGGAGAGGGGGGTTGATCCCAGTCCTTTCACAGAAGAAAGGGTTCTGAAAGAACTCCTAAAACTGAAGGTGGACAAAGCAATGGGGCCAGATGGAATTCACCCCAGAATTCTAAAAGAATTAAGGAGAGAACAAGTGATACCACTGACTACGCTTTTTAACAAATCATGGGAGGATGGTGTGGTACCTGAGGACTGGAAGAAGGCAGATGTGATTCCCCTTCACAAAAGTGGGACCAGGACGGAGGCAGGAAACTACAGACCTGTCAGTTTGACCTCTTTGGTAGGGAAAGTGATGGAATCACTTCTGAAGGAAAGAATTGTTGAGTACCTAGAGGCCAGTGGGGCACAGGACCCAAGGCAGCATGGGTTCACTGCGGGAAGGTCATGTCAGACAAATCTAATTGATTTCTTTGACTGGGTGACCAAAGTATTAGACCAGGGAGGGGCTGTGGACATGGCCTACCTAGACTTTAGCAAGGCATTTGACACAGTCCCACACAAAAGATTAATAAACAAATTAGCTAGCCTGGGAGTGGGTCCCAGGGTGGTAGCCTGGGTAAAACATTGACTGGACAACAGGATGCAGAGGGTAATAGTAAATGGAGTCCACAGTGAAGAAAGGGAGGTTACTAGTGGGGTACTGTAGGGTTCAGTACTGGGACTAGTCCTTTTTAATGTCTTTATAAGTGACATTGCAGAGGGACTGGAAGGAAAAATATGTCTCTTTGCAGATGACACAAAGATCTGCAACAGGGTTGATACACAAGGTGGGGTGGAAAGGATGAAAAGGGACTTGGCAGGGTTGGAGGAATGGTCAGAAGTATGGCAGCTTGGATTCAATGCAAAGAAGTGCAAAGTAATACACTTGGGAAACAAAAACCCAGGGGAAGATTACACAATGGGAGGGGGGGGAGGTAGTAACAACAACAAAAATGGAAAGAGACCTAGGGGCAATCATATCAGATGACCTTAAGGTTGGCAAGCAATGCGAGAAGGTGGTAGGGAGGGCTGGGGGGATACTGGGATGTATAAGGAGAGGTATCACCAGCAGAAAACAGGAAGTTGTTATCCCCCTGTTCAGACAGTTGGTGAGACCCCATCTGGAGTACTGCATCCAGTTCTGGAGACCCCATCTCCACAAGGACATAGACAGAATGGAGGCAGTTCAGAGGAGGGCAACTAAAATATTGCAGGGTCTGCAAGAGATCACAGGAGGAGAGATTAAAGGAGCTTAATATGTACCCTTGAGGAAAGGGAGAGGGGGGGCATGATAGAAACGATAAGTACCTCAGTGGAATCAACAAAGTCCAAGAGGGTAGCATCTTTCAGAAAAAGAGATGTGCAAGAACAAGGAGACACAATTTGAAGATAGAGGGGACAGCTCAGGGGCAATGTGAGGAAGTATTGTTTCACAGAGAGGGTGGTGGACACATGGAACAGCCTTCCTGAGGAGGTTGTGAGGTCTAAAACTGTGGGAGAATTCAAGAATGCATGGGGCAGACATAAGGCAATTTTTGTGAGGGGTAGGAAGAAATAGGCTGTTGGTTAAATATGATCTGCAGCTTATCCTCTAGGTAGGGAAATGGGCAGACTAGGTGGGCCAAGCGGTCCTTATCTGCCATCAGAGTCTATGTTTCTATGCTTCTATGTTTCTATGAGTCTCGCAGGGATTGGTACTGTGACTGACATTGTGTAACATTATGGTCTCGACCCTACAGACATAAGGGAAGGTATGGATCTGCAAATACGCTGACTATTGTAAACTCGGGAAACTGGTACAATCAGTAACTGATGCAAAAGTTATACAGCATAATTTGCATAATCTTGCCCTCTGGGTATACAACAAAATGAAATTCAGCCTAGAGAAATGTAAAACAATGTATATGGATAAAAACAACCCAATGTTCCAATATAGTGTAAATAAAACCACACTACAAGATATCAAAGAAGAAAACAACCTGGGAGTCCTTATCTCTGATCATCTTACATTTGGTAAGCACACACATGAAACTGTCAAAAATGTCAAAAAATAATAGGATGCATTTTAAATAACATAAAAAGTAGAGAATGTAAGGTCATCATCCCCCTTTACACTGCTCTGGTGAGACCCCACTTGGAATACTGTACACAGTTCCGTGCGCTGCAGAATATAAGGACCCAAAAACTAGTAGAAAAAGTGCAAAGGTGAATAACCAAAGAAATACAATCAATCAAACATCTGGGCTTAGACACAGGTTAAACAACTTAAATCTGTACTCAACACAATATAGAAGATACAGGGGAGACCTTTGTCTCATAGAAATTCATAGACGATTCATACATGATGTGAACCCTTGGATTAAAGAAGCATATGGGCAATGCATCTACAAGGTCACATACACAAAAATTACTTGGGGAAAACAATTCAACAGTTAAAAGAAATAAATTCTTTACGCAAAGGGTAATAACACAATGGAAA
This sequence comes from Neoceratodus forsteri, assembly GCA_016271365.2. NCBI lineage: Eukaryota > Metazoa > Chordata > Ceratodontiformes > Ceratodontidae > Neoceratodus > Neoceratodus forsteri. Next base: position 985,273,638 of record CM057452.1, on the reverse strand, counting down.
GTACTACCGAAAGAAATAGTAGAGAGTAAGAATATAACAATATTCAAATGAAATCTGGACAATTATATGGGAAACAAAAAATTTGCATACCACCCATGACAAGGGTGGCAAGTTCATTAAAGGGCCTCGGCTCACTGAACTTGTACAAACTGGCGGTAGTCCCTTGGAATTTGTCTCTCTGCTCACAGTTTGTAATGTCTGTATTTTAAGTTACCTGCTCCTGTGTATGTTACTGTATGTATTTTTTTTTTGCCTCTCTTGCCTTATCTGTGAAATATCTGTATATTTTATCTACCTGAGCTCTGCTTTGTAATCTGCTTCTTAATTTCCTTGTAACCTCCTTGGTCGCACCTGAAAATAGGCATCTGCTTTGTTTAGTGTGCTTACCTGGTTAACAAAAACAAAAATAAATAAAACCTATGAACCTATGAACCAAAAGCAATTACAAGTACATACACAGTTTATACTATAAAAAGTAATACTCAGGAGGGAGGGAGAGAGGGAGGGAGGGTGAGAGCTTACCTCACTGGTTGAGGGGGAGGGACAAGAAAGGGAGAGCAGTTTGGGAAACAGGAAAATGATGGGGGAGGAAAGAGACAAAAGTGTTTCTTAATAGTAGAGAGAGAGGGAGTTATGGAGGGGGCAGGGAGACGAGTATAGAGGGATGGGAGTCTATAAGAGAAGGTGGACTGTCCAGCTGATGTGTGGGGATGAGGGAGTGAGAAAGAGTGGTAGTCTCTGTAGCATAGGCTATAGGAGAAGGGGTCAGCAGGGGAGAGAATAGTAGTGATGGGGGGAGTTCTCAAAAACAGAATTTGGCAGTGAGAGTTAGTGCATGAATATGGCATCTGTGAGACAGTGGTAAAATGCCTAGGGAAGAATAGAGGTTGCAGTGATTGATACGGGGGGGAGGGTGGTTACGAAATGATAGAATTTAGCTGGGTGTTTGGTCTGGATAGAGAGGAGGCCAGGGATGTGCTGTTACTACATTTGCATAGTCAAAAATGTGAATTATCATCTTTGTTACTAGCTCTTGATGGATTGGGAGGGTGAGGCAATCTTTGTTTCGGTAGAGTGCTCTGAGTTTGGGATGGAGTTTGGCTGAGATTGCATCAATGTGAACTGAGAAATCTAGCTTTGAGTCAAGCCAGACTCCTAGGTACAGTATTTGTATGCGTGGACCTGGGTGAGTGCAGTGCCATTCGGGGTGGTGAAAGGGTGGTGGAGAGGGTATTTTAGCTAGTATTTGTGAGGTACCAAATATGTGATACCACATATGCTGGGAGTCAGCATCATTTTCAGAAGACTCTGTTCTAATATCATTCTCAGGATAAGAGTCAGAATCAGATTGAGGGTTTATCTCATTCTCAACCACTGCCAAATCTTTATGTACAAGAATTTAAAAGGGGCATATGGGCACTTGGGTTCTGCACTGGAATAGGTGTAGGGCTACTTCCTTCTCGATTTAATGGTGGTGATGAAGATGATGATGATGATCAGGACTGCAAATTTGGTTCTCCAAAAGAATCAAGCACCTTAAACTTTGGGTGTTTGATTCTTTTGAACTGTGGCACACTTTTAGTGGAAATAAGTGGACTTTTGATTTGACCTGGTCCAAATGGTGCTGCCTGGTCAAACTAATTGAACCACAATTCACAACTAGCATGCACATTCTCAGTTCTCTCACCTGACTCAGCAGAACCTGCATCCTTACATGTTCCATATGATTAAGCCGTTTCATTCATACACTGCACATCTGGCAAATTCTGTTTCACTGCGTTATTCAATAGCGCCAGGACTGTGAACAATCACCCCAATTGTTAAATGACTATTTGTTGCAGCAATATTGTAAAAATGATAATTATTTACAGAAGCGCTGTGGACTTGTTCTTTTTTAATTTCCAAATACCAAGGGGTTTTACTTATAAGACAGACAGCTCGCTTCCCTTTGCAGAATAAAACTAGCAACCAGTTTCAGTGAGCATGCTAGAGTCTCTTGACTTCATGGCAGGGAGATGATTGTCCTGACTGGACTTTAGTAGCTGCAGTAGAGCATGTGTCAAAAAAGATCCAATCAATCAACTCCTTGTTCGTCCTTCAGGCACGATCTCCTCTGTGCACCTGCATAATATAGAATACCTTACCATCAGAAGAGTTATATCATGGTCACCTAGTAACAGCAAGCAGAAAAAAAAGCTCAGCTCAGTAGAGGACTTCTTGGTGTTTGTGTAGACATACTCGGCTGCAGATACAAGATAGTCTCTCTCATTTGAATCTTTTACTTAAGGTGTCTTGATTGTCATCCTCTGCTCTGGATCTGGAACCATGTTTGCTTCAGCCTCCTCTTCCCTATGTGAGTCATTTGCTACAAATGATGTTGAGGATTTTATGCAGGAGGTTTGCGGGAGCCTACAGCTAATGTGGAGGTATGCAAAAAAAAAAGCAAAATAGTGGTTGAGGCTTGAGGTAGTTGATTAAATTAAGAAAATGTTCCTGTTTGTGTGGCAGACTCCAGGCTGTTGTGCTATGTCAAACCTAAGTGAACTAGTCCATCGTTAGGAGAACTTTGACCAACTCTAAGTGGTTCGATGGCCGAAGTTCGCGCAGTCGAACTTCAGGAGGTTCATACAGCCCTATTGATGATGATGTGGTAGTGGCACCTGATGTCACTGGCAGTCCTGAATATTTCATGGGGCTGAAACTTTAAGGCTTTATAATCCGACCTATAGGAACATGGAAAACATAGAAAATGATGACAGAAAAAGACTAACAGTCTATCCACTCTGCCCATAAAACCCTCACAAATCCAGGACCTATTGCCCATACAGGGTTCTAACCCACATTATTCAGCCTCATTCACTACACCCTAAAGCTACCACCCTGAGCAACTGCTAAGCCCTTTACTCTGCCCCAGCAATATTTGAAACTATTGATAGTTTTGGCACCCACCGCCTCAACTGCATATTGTTCCATATCTCTACCACCCTTTCTGTAAAATAAAACTTTCTGACCTCCCTCTTGACTTTTTATACTACGGTATGTTTTCCTAATTGTAATGGACTTTACATTATCTTCTTTACTGTTTTAGTTGAGTTAGAGTCTAAAGGCCATTTATTTTTGGTTTTTACACTGGATACAGGCCTAGTTTAGGATCCATGGCAAGCGGGCACTTTAATTTTGCCTTTACAGGCTCTAGTGTTCATGTTGTCTTTTATTATTCTTGGGGAACTCAACTTATACCATATTTCTCTGACAGCTCACTGCTGGGTTAACAAAATATAGGCAAGTGCTTAAACTGTAAATAGTCCTATGAGCAACTATAACAGAGCAGTACACAGGTAGGCATGACAGCAGGCAGCCAGGCACACTGGCTGGCACCAAGCAAAACCTGGTCCTACCATTTTTTTTCCAATGAAAAATAGACACATGATTGAACTGCAACTAGCCCTGTAGGCAACTGTGACAAAGCAGTGCACAGGTGGACATGATAGCAGACAGCCAGGCATGCATGGTGGTAACAAGCAGAGGTATACTACACTGAGCCACTGGTCGTGCCAATATTAAAAAAAAAAAAAATAGACACGTGCTTAAACTGCAACTAGCACTTTGGCCAATTAGAACAGTGTGAAAGTGAATGTGACAGCAGGCAGTGTGGCACACTAGGTGGCAGCAAGTAGGAGCATACTACATTTAGCCACTCTGGTCCTGTCAATTTTTTTTATGTTAAGGGAAAATAAACAAATGCTTACACTGCAACTAGCCCTTTGGGCAAGTGTGACAGATCAATTCACAGGTGGACATGAGAGCAAGCAGTTAGATGTGCTAGATGGCAACAAGCAAAGACATACTACACTGACCCACTGGTTCTTCCAGTTTTTTAAGGAAAAACACACATGTGCAAACTGCAACAAGACATTTGAGTATCATGAGTTTTAGCACTATGGAATTAACTGTTCCATGGGCAGATAGCTACCCAGCATCTGGCAAGGCAGGCCACTCATACTGTACCATAACTGGCAGTCTTGTCTGTGGTTCAGCAGGGCAGCAGGTGACACTGCAATGCCCCCCATTGAAAGTTATAAGGGCGTACCTGTGCAAGCATCCTTCAGATGCTTGTTTCTCTGCAACAAGCATGAGTGCAAACATCCTTCCCTTTCTCCTTGTCCTCCTTACATCACTATGCAGCCACTGCCTGGGTCATCCTTTCTTCTCCTCCTCCTCCTTCTACTGGCTGCTTCTGGTGCTTCCTGCCTTGGCAATTCCCCAACCCCACTGTTACCATAGAGGCTTCTCCCTGGCTGCTTCTAGGTTCACGCTGGTGCTGCTCCATTAATCGGTGCTTCTTCTCTGTCCCACTCTGGTTCTGTCCTAGAGCAGGGTATTGGGTGTCAGCCAGTTTTCTACCTCATTTCTATGCTTGTTTGTCTGCTTCCTGTTCCACTGCCATTTGCCCATACCTGCTGCCTTGACCACATCCAGTCCTGGGAGCTTCCAGGTCACTGTTCCCTTTTCTGCTGTTGCTGTCATTCCCCTCACTGCCCGCCTGGGTTGTTGCTGCCTTGGGGAATATTCTGTGTATGCTGCTGCCGCAGCTGCAGTGCTGGCAGTGGCTGGCTTCTTTTCCCTGCTAGTTTGCTGCCCTAGCCTGGTGTCATGTTGACTTCCTCCAAGTACCTCAGGCTATGGCGGAGCTCCACCTTCTGTATTTTTTAGACTTTCTCTGCTCTTTGCTACAGTGTCTGCCCGGCATCACCCCTCAAGGGCTCAGCACATTTCATTGCTCCATACCTACTGGGTTTATACTCCTTACTGGGATCATGCCTTTGCGAGACAGGCTGCCACCGTGTTCACATCCTGATTATCACTGGGCTCATGCCCCAACAACATTGGGCTCCACGGCCACAACTACCAGGCTTATGCCCCTCTACTACTGGGCTTATGCCTCCCTTGACCATCAGGCTTTTCCCTAATGGTACCTTCAGGCATTACCATACATTACATCATGCTCAGCTAAGTCACTGCAGGGCTACTATGCTGACCTATGCAGCTCCATTCCATAACAACCTACTGATGCCTAACTTGACTCTGTCTGCATTCTTTCCTCTCAAGCTACCATCATTCCTCTTGGGATCAGTTTAAGGCCTAATTTTACTGAGGTAGCTGAGGGCCTTGCTTGATAGGGACAAGTGGGAGCCAGATTTCTTTTCTGTGCTGTAGTTCATAGGTCTAGCCCAACCTGCTGTGTAGTTTGGGGGTAGTTTAGCTGTCCTGTAGTCCAAGCATAGTGCAGGGGGTGGAACTCTCTCTAAGGGTTCCTTTGATCATATGACTGTAACTCTGTATCACCCCCAACCTATGAAACCCAGAAGGTGTTAAGCAGCCTGTTTTCTTTGCATTCATTCATCCACTGCACCTACTATGTGCACGTCTGCTCTCTACCTGTACCCCTTCCTTTAGCATGACCTCTTGCTCCCTGACCACAGGGTGGAACCCCACCACTTAGGGCTCCTTTAGCCATATGACTGCAACTCTGTGACAACCACCTCGGTTTAGGCATCCTACTGGTGTGCAGGTTGATCCATTCCTCCAATGCATACATTCCCTCCCTCTCAATTACCACTGGTGTCCCACAAGGCTCCGTACTTGGACCTCTCTTAGTTTCCATATTTTAAATGACCTTCTGCCTACCCATCTGCATCTATACACATACATGAAGATGACATCACTCTCTTTGTCTCTGGTTCATCACCAACTGAGCTTATGTCAAGCTCCAACCTGATTTTGACAGTGCAAGCGTGGTCTCAGTCAAATCAGCTTTCACTTAATGCCAAAACAATGGTCTCTATGTGCTTTGGTACAAGGCCTAGGCTGTCCAAATCCACTTCCCTCCCATCTTTCCACACCCTTGATGGAGTCCCCATTGACAATGTGTCTACCTTCAAGTAATGAGACATCTGGCTTGACCTTCACCTCCATTTCTCCCAGCCCATAGACGCAATTCAGGAAAAGCTCCATCCTAAACTTGGTGCCCTCTATAGGTATAAAAGCTGCATCCCCTTCCCTGCCCACTGTGACATCCTTACCAAGATGATTCTCCCCATTTTTGATTATGGCAACTTATTCTATGGTGCTGCCCCTAAGTCCACCCTGGCTAGACTGGATCCTCTTTTCCACTGCTTTGCCCTTAACTACCCTACCCGCACACACCACTGCACTCTACTCTTCTCTTTCCCTCCCTTCCCTTGAGGATTGCAGTCTGTCCCATGTTGTCTCCTTCATCTCAGAATTCTGGCTATTCTCTACCCACCTATTTCGACTCCTACTCTGTCCCTCCACCCCCCTACTCCTACTCACTTTGAAAAACTGGGTTTCTCCCCCTCAAGCTCCCTCCCTAAAAACCTCTCTTTGGCCAATCTATCTTCTCTTTCTGCTTTCCTCAACACTGGAATTCTCTCCTCTTAAACATTCTTTCTGCTCCTTCTAAACCCTCGCTCATTTCTCTTCTCTGATCACACACCTCCCCCTCCTGCCACTGTCACTAATGTGCCTGGCCTTGCTTTACATTTGCTGTGGATTGCAAATATGCTGTAACTGCAGTCATTGTATATTACTATTAGTATATTCCTTAACTGCTGACACTGTATGTTACACTTATTGTGTTACCTCCTGTTACTTTTTGTACTCTGGTAACTACCCACTGTCACTGTATATGTCACATACAATATGTATGTACCTTTTTTCTTTCTTTCTTTACTGAAAATTGTATTTTGTATCCAAATGTACTCTTGGTATTTTACATTGTGTGCTAATGTATATACTGGATATTGTACTCAAATTCCCCTTCCCCCCAAGACATATCTGGAAATGAGCTGTTTGAGCTCAGTATGTTTTTTTTTTCTCTAGTGAAATGCTTTAATAAATAAATAAGCCTACATTTGCAGTGTTCAGCACCTCACAAGAGGCTAATCTTTCTTATTATGGGAACCAAGTCTCCTTCCTCCAAGAGTGCAGCCTTCTATGTTAGTCCCTTTAGTCATACAATCAGCTCTGTGACACCTTTGAGAATGATTAACCTGTTAGGCACATGGAGCAGTTCCTACTTCCTCTAAAAAATATGACAATCCCTGTTCCTTCCTTGATTATACAAAAGTTCTAACCATTTGAGTTGCCCAGTTTTCCTTCATTTTCTTTATTCCCATTTTCAGCCTCTCCTAGTATGCCCTGATGTAAAAGACAATCATCTCTCTTTCCTTGTTATTAAATGGCTAAAAAAAAAAAAAAGGCAAGAGAGGAGTGCAGGTCAGATCTATTACTCAATCAGACAGGCTGTACGACATATGACAGCTTCTACAAGGAGAGAGTAGCAATATTGTCATAACAGATGTGGAATAGTTGGCTTGCTTGTCCCAGGCTCATGTCTCATGTAGAGATGGGTGCTAAGGAAAGCAGACAGCCATTTTCCTGACTTGAAAACATAGGCATTAGCAGTCATGCTCAGTGTACTTTGCTGAGTGCAGTAAAATCTGAAAAATCCAGGGGCAACATGAGTCTTAGGCCAGGGCAACAAACAGAGCCAGAGTAAAATGATAATGCTTCCACATAAAAAAAAATATATAAGTTAGCAAATAATCAGTGTTTCCCTTTCCATTAAATTATGGCTAACTAAAAAGTTGTGCAGTAAGTTTGACCGTTGGTCGAGGAATTATACCAAACTAATATGTAATCCTTGCTACCTAGCGATTAGTTTAGACATTTTTTGTTTATGTGTGCATTTGTTGAGAAATGCGACTTTAAAATACTGTAGTTATGGATTGATTGAATTTTTCAACTTAAACAGAATCCAGATTGATGGTTAGTTATTTATATGACTTCATTTTTTTTTCAGTTGACTACTTGAAATGTAAAACTTAGAACATTTCTCAGTTATTCATTACTTGAGATTTTAGCTTAGAATTTTTGCAGTCACCATTTGATAATGGCCCACTTTTAAAGGTCTTTCTCTTAAAGATCCTAAAGTAAAACAAGTCAAAAGGGTCACAAAGAATCCATAGTTCAGGAGAACTGATCTAAATAATGAAAACTAGAGGACAAATATCAGATAATTGTGGGAGGGACCAAACCAGTTAAACAAAGACCAAACTAAGAATATATAAAATTAGAAATGTTAAACAGAATAGTAAGGATTCCCTTTCTGCAGTACAAAGGGGTTTGCATGGGTGATCTGGTATGGAGGCTTAGGATGACCAGCTTTAGGGAGGGTTGCCTGATGGGGCAATCTCATATGGGGATCTAGAGTGTGATTCAACTGCAGCAAGAAGGGCACTCAGCTTGGGTAGGAGGCTGGTCTGTGGCAATAAGGGTGGTCCACCTACAGAGAGGGTAGCCAGCTGTGGTTGTGAGGCTGGTCCAGCATCAGGGGGTGGTCCAGCTGCAGGGAAAGTTGTCAGCTAGGGGGCAAGGCTGGTCTGTGGGTGGGAAGCTGGGTTCAAATACAAGGAGTGAAACTGGCTATGGGGCTGACACAGGATAAGGAGGGTGATCCAGTGAGAAGGAAGTTGTGTTTGCTGAAGGTAGGCCACTAGCTCTTGAGCCCTCCCCAGCCATGGTGTCATACTCCCTATTGTGCCCCTCCTAGCACTGGCAGCAGGCTCTTGATCCCCATCCCCAGCTGCAGGCTTCTCAGCCCCATAGCCATGTTGTCAGTCTCTGACTGCCCTCAGTCATGGCCATAAGCTCTCAACCCCCATCAATGTCCTGGGTGGGGCAACATAGTTGGGCAGTCCCTAGGTTGTCCAGATGGGAGAAGTGGGTGAACATTTAAAGCACCTACCTGCCCTGCTTTCACCTGTCCTGGGTGATAGAATCCAGCTAGCTGCAAGGCAGGTTAGTTACAAGGTCTAGCAGATATTTATTTGGGTTATGAAATTCTAACCCTAAACAACACTGCTATAGGAATTACCACAGAGGTGGAAGTTTCTTTTAAAGTAGAGCAGATTTATTTAGCTACCTAAGAATTTCTATTTTTACTTCATCAGTGGCTCTGTCAATGACTAAGATAACAGCTGCACAGCCAAAACAGTAAATGTGCATTTCTTAAACTATAACATTTTCTTTCCCTGAGAAGAAATCTAGAATTTACTGCCTCACCCATATTTCTGCCACATTGCCCCACAAATAGCAACATGTCACAGAATCAGTTCAGGAGTTTCTAAAGTCACACAGTCCCTTCTACACGGCCAAATGGGTGCTGTCCATGAGGGTAATGAAGACTTTGATGTGCTGCCTAGCCAGGAAGCGGTGATGCATCTTTTCTGCTGTCCTGTAATGACTCTGCTGCACCTTTAATCCTCTAATCTTCTGAATCTACAGCACCTCTGGTCCTCTTCTGTCTACTGTTGATCAAGACGAAGCCCTCCTTACAAACTTTTAAATATAACCTCTTTGAAGTGTCTTGACAATTGAGTGAGAAAAATGGACCTCCCCTCAGTCTTTAAATTGGCATGCCAAGGTCCAACAACTCTGTAGAAGAGATTAATCTAACTTTCCTAACTAACTACTTTTGTCTACCTTGGTTGTAATAGCCCCTTATCTGTCTCGCCTGTCACTTTAAACGTTCTCTGTTTTTTTTCTGCCTGAGAGTAGGAATTGCCTGTGGCAGAGTCCTCCCATGGCACTCCTGCTAGCTTGAAGAGGAAGAGAGAAAAGCCCCAAAACTACTTTTCCTCAGCCATTTAGTCAACCCTCCTTGACACCCGATTGGTGAATTTAGCTGCTAAAGCCCCTGACAGCCAATCAGGAGTGAGCTTGCCCCACCTCCCCAGAGGCGGGAATGCTTCTAGTTAGCTCCTGCTGACTGCTGTCATAACATCTTTTGAGCCCCTTGTTTTCCCACTTTGTGAGGTAAACACTGCAAGTTATAGAGTGGGTGGACTGGGCTAGAGATTCCCTAGACAGCCCACCTCATAATGTTTTATGTTACAAAATATTCTGGCTGTTGGAAGCCACTGAATAACAGCCACCCCCATCCCCAACTTTCTTTTACTATCTGGCTGATCCCTCCTCCTGCTGCTGATGTCAAGATGTCCTAATGACATCAGTTCCAGCCAGCAGGCTCAAAACAGTACCTGCCTGAAGTTTCCCTGGAGACCCACCTGAAGGACTGCATGCCTCTCCTGTGGGTAGACAATTAAATATTATATATTTTTTTAGTTATTTATGCCCCCTTTGAGCTTTGGCTGTGGCTGCCATGTGGCTATCTGTGGTCTCTCAGCCCTAATGTGTACTCTCTGCTTTCCTCTCATTTACAGCTCCTCTCAGGCTTGACTGTAGCCATGGTGCGGCTCGTCCATTACTCCCCCCAGGATCACCCAATTTTACCTGCATTCTGCAAGCTTTTATAAATAAATTTAGCCCACTGGCATTCCTAAGGCTGTGGCATGGCTTATGATATGTGTCAACCACTGCTGCTACTGCCGCTGTCCTCTCCTCTCCATCTCTTATTACCCCTCCCAACTTTACTATTGCTGCAGTAGTGGCTTTACTCCCTGGTAGCTCCTGCTGCCTCTCAACTCCCTTCCTGGCTTCAATATTTGCATGGGAGTGGCATCATGGCATCTCCTGCCACCCTCCACTCTTGGCTGGGAGTGCTGCAATCAGCCTCAGGGGTGGCTCTTCCATGGCCTCCTCCATGCTGCTCCTTCAGCCCTTTAGGGGCTTAACAAGCTCTGCTGCCGGAGTGCAGTTTGGGAAGGTGTGGGGAGGTGCTTCCACTATTGCCTCCTCCACCCCCCACTGGATCCTTTTTTTCCTGTCTCTCTCCCACTTGTGTGGAGTGGGTCACAACCTGCGCTTCATATGGGCTGAGAGTTACACGTGCCCTCAGGCACTTTCACTTGGCGCGATCATGCTACGCGGCTGGCTGCAGCTCCAGCTTATTTTTCTCCTGCCACTATTCAACATAACACCCAACACAACATTAGGGCCCAGGGGCCTCCTCTAGACCCCAAGGAAGGGTACTAGTTTTATTCAAAGGTGCATTCACAGCCACAGGGTACTAGCCCACTAGACCGACTACCATTTTACTTAGTGTCCCCCATGGCATTCCTAACCCACAAGACCACCAGTGCCTTTCTTTTATTTAGCCACAGGTCTGCTAGCCCCCCAAGACCCTCCGCTAGCCCACCTCGGCTATCAAGTACATTACTGACCACTCAATGACCAATAACAGCATAGCATTTTTGGGCCAAGCCCCCATCGCAAACCACACTTTCTTTCTTCTCTGCAAATGCTCCACTACTGTTTTTCCCCCAGATAACCTAGTTTATTTTATTTTACAGGTCTGACAGAAGATGGTCTCCTTCCCCAATCAGATAACTATACTGCTATGCCTAATCTGTCCTTTCTGCCCTATTTACTTCTTAAGAGCTATGGATCCTTTGTGAGCCCTCTTTTCTATTCTTTTTTTACAGGTGGAGCTGATGACATCCCTTCAAGACTCCTACCTCTGGCTCCCTAGTGCTTAGGTAAGATCCGCTACTTGACCTATATTGGGTGGGTTGACTGTAATGATGCCCCCATATTACAATACACACAAACACCATGCACACACAAACAAACCACACACACACAAAAACACGGCATAACATTTTTGTTTTATAAATTTTGACTGCAGTACTCCTTTAAGTCTGCCCAGTAGGTGTAGGTGACAATGTCACAGACATGCAGGAAAACTATATCGAGCTTGCTTACATTCACAGTTATTTCTAACAACCCAATTACTACTACTAAAAGAACTTTTTTCTCTCCTGCTATACTCCTTTTTTGGCACATGACTAGGACAGTCAAAAAATCGGACCAAATACAAAACAACAACAGAAGGAATTGTTATATGCAAGAGTCCCAAGTTCTTTCTGTTTGGATGGTTACTTCAAGATTTTAACCTCTTCACCCCTGCTTAAGAACAAGAACCAAGGAAAGATATGCAAACCTAATCCTTCCCGACTGTTACAGTATGTCACAAAATACTGTATAGAGTAGTAAGGGCATAAATGGCACTGACCATTCATTTTCAATACAGAATTTTATTCTCACATAATCTGACTCACTGGAGATGCTTAAAAATACTAAACATGTAGCCTGACTAGCAACAAAATCCTTTCTTGGTGTAATAAATTCGCTAAACACTCACACTTGAAAAGCAGTGACTCCAGCTACTCTGAAACTTTCTAACTCACACATCACATACTACTTCTCAGGATTGTCACTGTCCAATTACATCATCCCCTGGTTCCTTCACCACAGAACTGGAAAGAAGGACTAGAATGGCAATCCCCCTTCTGAAACACAAAAGAGTCGCCATCATCTTTTGGATGGTAGCTCTCTGCCTCAGGGGAGTTGTCATGGTGCTGCTTGTGGTTTTCTCAGCTGTGCTTGCAGTTGTCCTTCAGCAAAACAAACTGCAAACATCCCACATTCCTGCTCCTCTGGCCCCATTGGGACCAGAGAGCATTCTCAGTTCCACATCACTAGCTCAGTGCATTTAATATTAGTAACTGTTTTTTCACTCCTGGCCAGCCCTCTTCTAACTACAGAACAAGCCGGGAGCACAAAGCAATCTTAATTACTCTGCCAATCAGGGTGCTAAGCTGCCAATGAATGAGTCACAGGACAGGAGTCTTGCTGAAAGCATGGGGGTTGTGGGTCCTGGACTCTGGGGAAATTCCCCTACTTTTCTTAAGTGGCATGGGATCTTTAACATCAATCTGAACAACTACCTTAAAGAGCTAGTGTACTGCTTGGAATTAATAATAATTTTCAGACGCAGTCTGCTATCACTTCCAATATCAGAAGTATTTATTTTTACTAAAAGATTTTCCACCTGGTAGTACTGGGGTGATGTGTGGAGCAGCACTCTGCCTGGAAGAAAAAAAAATTAGTTCTGTTCCTCCCACTACATCATCAGAAATGAGACAAAACACCTAGAGGCACCACATCCTTGCAGCCTGAGCAGTGACTTTCACAAGTTAACAGTCAAAATGCAGGAAATTATGACATCACTAGTAACCAGGGAGAACCAGTCCTGCTGCTTGCCGCTTCATATGAAAGCGAAACCTATCAGTGAGAAATGGTTCTTATTACTAGTGATATCATAATGTGGTCACAGTGTTGATGCAGTGGGAAGAACAGAACTAACTTTCCACCATACAGAGTGCTGCTCCTCATCACCCAGCTACTGAGTGGAGAAAATCTTCTAATTAACAAACAGAAAGGAAAAAATACTTAAGATATAAGAAGTGATAGCCGATCACATCTGAAAATTATAATTAATTGCAGGCAGTACACTAGCTCTTTAAAAGGCAGACAGGACCTCGATTTAATGTCTCATCCAAAGGACAGTTCACCCTGACAGTTAATGAGCCCCATCCCAGCCCTGGCTCCAAGCTCCCAAGCTCCTCCATCCTGTCATCAGAGAACTGAACCCATCAGCCACAGAGGCATGTTCCCTGGCCTACCACCATCCCTAGCCTCTAACTTCGACCCCCCCCACCACCTTGGCTCCTCAAATTCCCCTCAGCCATGGTGGCATGCTCACTAGCCCACACCATACCAGCCCTAACAATGTTCTCCCAAGGAATGGCTGCAGGTTTCAGTGGTCACTCCCCCAGACATGACCACAGGCTTCAGAGTCCCCCTCCAAGCCCTGCTTCTGAAACCCACAGGCAGGTCCTCAGGAACTTCTGATCTCCATCCTGCAGTCCTAACAGCAGCTTCTAAGCCTCCCCAGGCCTGACAGCAAGCTTCGTAGCCAAAGTGAAAGACCTAGCAGCAACCTCCATGGTCCCCAAAGCAGTACCTGCAGGCTCTCATGAACACCCCAAACCCCGGCAGTAGACACACGAGCACCCCCAGCACTGGTCACATAATATCCTTCAATTCATAACTCTGTGTTTATGCTTACAGGACCCCACACCTCCCAGCCAGCCACGCATCTGGCTCCTAAACCCTCTGCCACAGGCCTCTTGCTCCACAGCCCCCAGCCAAGTCTTCATGTTTCAGTGGTAACTCCTCCCAACCCTGACACCAGGTTCCCAGACGGCAAGCTTCTGATCCCCTATAGACAGATCCTCAGGAACTCCTGAGCTTTCCATTCTGATGGCCATTAAAAATACTTATATTAGGGCTGGCTCAGAGGTGCAGAGAGCTGAGGCACTGTACAGTGCCTTGCAGCACATCATGCCAAAGACCTGGGTTTGGCAATCAGCCTGGGTCTTCAGGGGTCGGTGGTGGTGGGCACTAAGAGAGGATACAGTGACCACCTAACAGCTCTCCTCTCCCAGCCTGGGGTGGTGTACCTTCCTGGCTCTTGGCTGACTACAGGCCTAGTAGCAGAGCAGATGCTGAGAGGCTGACAGGATGTTGGGAAGGTGGAAGGAGCTGTTGTTCCAGAGCACATGCATGCCTGCATGCATATACATCCTCTGTACCATCAAGAGTCTGAACACAGGGAGATAAACCGGAGGAAGATCTGGTGGAACCCGGCTCCATGAAGCCTCCTTGAGGCTCCACAGCCTGCTTTGCCGCTTCAGGTTCTAAGGGTGGAATTCCAGAGGAGAGACACCTGGGCTGGGAGGGGAATGCCCTCCCCCCCAGCCCCACTGCAGTGGGCAATTTGTGGGGAAACTCAAACATGTACCATAGAGGGAAATAAGGGATAGCCGAAGGGGTAAGGGATGAAGATGATTAGCTGCCCACATCTAATTAAGGACAAAAAACAGAATAAATTAAAAATAAAAAACTTTTATTACTATCACTCTGCTTGCAAAACAGAAGGCCTACAATGTTGAGCATGGCGTTTCCAGCACAGTTTTGCCATCCGCAACAGTGCGCCATGCTCTATGTACTCATGCTAGGCACTGCCACATATTTTGCCATTCTAGTCTTTCTTTAGAGTTCTATATCCATGACTCCAGCCCCTCAAGCATCAATGTTTACCACTGCTGAAAACCTCCCCTTAACAGGGTGTTAAATCGTCCCCCCTGAAGGCAGGACAGCTATACTGTCCCAACAGACTTATGCTGTAGTGTAGTTCCAGTGTATAGTCTTCTCATGTTCTCCCCAGCATCACAATCCTGCCTGCTACAGTGATTTGTTTTTGTGTTTTTCCCCACCACACCCTTTGGAGGCTCAGGTGAGTAATGATGTCTGTAGTATGACAGGCTTGCTTTGGCATGCGACTACACTGACATCTGCTGAGTCCCAAATCCTCATGAACAGAAGATGTCAGTCACAATGACTACTGTCCACTGCCAGTTAGACTTTTGTGAACATTCTCTCCTCACCCACCCTGGAGTAGAACAGCAGTCCATTGAACGCTCATCCTCCCCTCCCTCGGCTAACCCTTGGAATCTCCTGGCTTGTTCCAGAACATGGCCACAGCAACCTGTATTGATACAGCTTGCACCAGTGTGACGGCATAGTGCTACAGTATTAAAATGTGTAGAATCCTGACATCATGGAAAATGAGGTATTGCATCTCATGTGGTGTATCCTGGTTAAGGACCCCAGACAACAGAGCACCCACTGAACTGTGCATCTATGCTTATCAGTAATGGGAAAAAAATATATTGTAACAGCCTGACCCCACTAAAAATGAGAACGTGCCTTTCATCTGGGCTATACTAGGTCAAAACATTATTTTATTTATTATTTTTTATGCCTGTCCCAGCAGCCCATGGTTGCACCAGTCTGCTCAGCCCCTACACCCCAACATCCTCCAGGACATATCTCTCGCTCAGAGTCCCCATAAGCTCTTTACTGGCAGGGGTAGGGAAGAGTCCCCTCGATCTGACAGGACCTTCTGAAGTTCGGAGTCTGGATGTGCCTGGATCCTCGGGTGCAGGGCCTGGCAGGCCGGTGGTTATTCTGCATGGCTGGAACCATTTTTCTGTTTTCCGTTCTTAGGGAAGTGATGTGCACTGACGTCATGGTGCACAAGCCAATATCTGCCATGTCCCCCCTCCTCTTAGAGTTCAAGTTGTCTTTCCCCTGGCTTCTACCAGGGGCTAGTCCACTGCCAAGCTTGTCTCCACTCTCCCCCCTGGAGGAGGAGAGCTATCCTTGGGACACTCAATCCTTCTCCACCCCAGCCAACCCTCCAACTCCTGAGGTTGCTCCCAATTCAGTGTCATCAGCTTTGCAAGTGGTAGTGCTACCACAGCACTGGTGGGCCAGTTGGGTAAAAGCATTATAAAATGGTTAAATGTAGTATCACATCCAGGGCTCTCGGTAACACAGGTAACCACATCCTTTATGCACATTTTGGGAAATGAGACACACAAAAATTTGGCAGCAAGTCCCAAAGATGCTCACACTACAAGGCCCAGGAGTCTGAGGCTGCTGCTTCAAGAATCAGAGTGCCATGAAATAGTCCTTTCCAGCAGCTCTGTTGTACAGTGTTCTGCAGAACAGAAGGGGCATGAAGTATGTAATTTATGTATTTCACACCCCTTTTCTTCTGCATTTGCTCCAATTTCAGTACTGTGAATCACTTGCCAACACTCCCCTCCTCCCAACACTGCACAACAGAGCTACTGGAAGGACCGATTTCATGGCATGCTGCTTCTTAAAACAGCAGCTGTGGGACTCTGCAGTCAGGCTTTTATTCATTTTAATGGGGATCCCACCAAAATTACAGGGGGACTCACAGATTTTAGCTGAGAAGCCCTTTATTTTAGAAAGTCCAGAGCCCCAAGCAAAAATCCTACCAACAGCCCTGACATCAAAAGAGACATTATACTACCACCATGTTTATGAGACTTGATGGACCACAGGTCCCTTCTGCTGACAGTTTCTAGGTTTCTATGTAAATGCAGTATAAAAATGTGTAAAAACAGAACTCCATTGCTAATGACATATCACATCTCATAAGGTTTATTCTAGATAAATATATATTAAAAATGTATAGAAGTAAGATTCAAGTGTGCACGTGTGACCCCATGCTGTCGAACCTCATGATCACATGTCCCCATTCACACTGTTACTCCCATCGACCTCATTCATGCTGTTACGCCTGGTGATTGACTTCATACTCCATGCATGATGTCACACCCACTGACCAAACAAACATGCACTCTCACACCCATGAACCCAATACTACATCCATATGCATTGTGCCACACCTCACAAAACCATATACTGAGTGTTCTCATACCTCCATGCACACTATCACACCCACTTACACCATACCCCATGCATGTTGTCACAGACACTGACAACCACATACCCTATGCATGCTGTCACAGCCACTGATCAAATGCCATTACAGGGTTTACTGGTGTGGCAATGTTCATGTGCAATGGGACCGGTGTGTATGACAGCATATGGGGGGAGTGGAGCTGTGAAGTGTGACAGCGTAGTGGTACTGAGTCAGGGAGTGTGACAGAGTGTATGGGGACAATGGATGAGATAGAGTGCATGTGGTCAGTGGTAGTGACAATGTGAATGGGAGCATGACGTTGGTCAGTGGATGTGGCAGCATGTGTGTGGGTATGAGGTAATGAAGTGTGACAGCATGCACTGTGTATGGGGCGGTGTGTGTCACAGCATGCGTGGGGGTCAGTGGTCATGAGCTGTGAGACTGTGCATGTGTTATGAGGTCAGTTGGTCACCACACTTGCAGCTGGATACTGATCCACATTAGCCTCAGGAATCCTGAGCCCCCTTGCAGCTTTCAAAGCTGCATCCTCCTCCTTTATAGCCACAGGCTACCATGCCCCTCCATAGAAATGGGATGCATAGCACCCCCCCCCCCCATTTCTCAGCAAAGTGCAGTAAGATAGACAGATAGCTTGGGTGGGGTGGAGAGACACCAGCATAGATTAATGGGGTCTACAGCAAAAATAATGAAGGTGGGGGAGACACCACCATAGATCAAGGGGTCTACAGCAGACAAATGAAGGTAGAAAATCAATCAATAAATACAATGGGAAAACTGAGTGGGCCAAAGGCCTTTAACTGCCATCAGATTCAAAGTTTCCACGTAAGTTTCAGTCCTTTAAGAATGATAACACACAGCAGCCAGTGCTGACCCTCCTCTGCCCCACAGCACACAGGGCCAACCCTCCTCCCCCAAGTGGACACCGCACTTAGTTTATAGCACATTTCATGTTGGGCTGGGTTGGCTAAACTAAAGACTCATTACCCCTATTCCAGTGGCTATCTGAGCTAGCCACACAGCATGCATATTGAGATGTGACATTGAGTACATAAATTCAAAGTGGAAGCATGGGGAAATCTGTCCACGTGTCATCACCAACAATGGAGCAGTGGAATGAGCAGGATGCATAGCATAACCATATGCTGGGGTGCTGGCTGCTGACTGCTTGGGGTGCACCATGTCAAGTTGCTGCCGGGCTGTGAGTAAGTGTGACATGTGATGTGGTGCTGTGCTGAATGGAATCCTACCTTACTAGAAAACCAAGAAATTAAAGTCCATGTTGGGAGCCAGGAGGAAGCGACTCTGCTGCTGCTGAAATTGTTGCACCAAGTAAGTGCAGGTGGGAATTTCTGCTTCTCTGTACAAGCAAAACAGCAGTTCTTGTTTAGGTCATGACAGGCTAGCAAGAGACTAAGAGCCTGTGAAGAGGTCAGAGGAGCCAGGGCAGTCGAACGGGTCAAGGACTGTGAAGTTAAAGTGCATGTCATGAGAGAGAGAGAGAGAGAGAGAGAGAGAGAGAGAGAGAGCGAGAGAGAGAACGAGAGAGAAAACGAGGGAGGATGGTGGATGGACCTCCACCCCAAATAATATTGAATCCTGGAATTGTTTCCTCCTCCACTGCCTTTCTCTCTTCCACCAGCGCAAAGTAGGCCACAGCCTGAGCACCTCTGGGCTGTGAGTTACAAGTGCCTGCAGGCACTTTCATGTGATTTGTGCTATTGACTGGCTGCAGCCCCTGTATATTCTCTTCCAGATAATTCCACACACATGCTCTCATCATAGAAGGGCTCGGGGAACCCCACTAGACCTCAGGGAAGTGTGCTAATTTATTTCCAGAAGAAACTAGCCTCAGCAACATGGTGCTAGCCCACCAGGGTTACCATTTACAGACCCCCTCACCTAACTACCCTACCTGAGCTTTAGTAGGAACACAGGGGTTTTGGGCAGTGCCACTTGACAAACCACACTTCCTTTCCCCAGGGGTTAAGCTTACCTTTTTTATTTTTGGTGTGGTGCACCAGGGCAAAGTGGTGCTCATCTGCACTGGACCTCCAGTGATTGCACTAGCCCCAAAAGCTTACTGTGCCCCAATTCCCAGTAGGCTGACTGGCAGGCACTTAAGTAAAATCCAGATATCTTGATATATTAGCACAAATGCAGAGTGTGAAATATTATATCAGAACCTTTGTATGTCATAGAAATCTTTCCATTTCCAGTGGCCAGATAAAATCAATCTGCTTGTATCCAGGTTATGTGTTTGACATTTTTTAAAATCTAAGCAGCATGAGAAAGCATTTTAGTGGTCTGGAGACAGTACTTTGATGAAAAATGTGGGTGGAGAATGTCAGAATTAAACAAGCATTTGTCAATGCCGAATGTGTGCTTGCTGGCATTGGCAGTGGTAGTGTAGAAGTTATAGAGCAGCGTAATAGGAATGGCAGTGAAGTATTGAACTGAAGCCAACCCCACCACCACCCTGCAGAGAGTGACAGGCATTGGGGTGTGCCTTTGGGTCGTCAGGCATAACGGCCAAGCCATTTCAGTACACCCCACCCTGCAGACACTGGCAAGTGTCACGGTGTTCCTTGGGGTCTTTGGCCCTTATGCGCACCCCATTTCATTAGGAAATATGGTGAGATGGGTGCGATATAGGAGAATGGGGTGAACTTTGGAGCCGAATAGTCCAAGGCATACCTCAGTGCTTCTCACTGGCTGCAGGGTGTGGAATGGTATGAGCATTACAGGCAAGAATCCCAAGTCACACCCCTGATGCCTGTCATTCTCTACAGGGTTGGGCGTTATGGTTGGAAACCCTAATACCTCAGGCATTCGTTGGTATTTTCACTCCAAATGTTCAACATGTTTTTGTTACCCACCTCATGAACAGGGAATATCAGTTTCTTAGCCAAAGCTGCTTATGCACAGCGACTTCGGCATTTACTTACCACAGGTGCAAAATATTCGAACAGGATGAAAAAATGACAGCTGTACTGTTCATGGAGAGTGTAAAAAATGGCAATGTTGTAAATCTGCAGTAAAAATATTTAAAAAATGGTGAAGTCATGGCGTACATAGAAACTGTGCAAAACACACCCGTAATATAATTAGGTTGGGGATTTTTACAGCAGATTGTCAAGTCAGGCATTTTGGTGCCTCCGATCATGAACAGTATCACTGTGATTTTCTTCATCTGTCCTGAACAATGATTTCCCACAGCGACCATGCATCTCTAGCTGAAAGTGTGAAAACACTTGCCCATGTTGTGAAAATGTTAGCTGTACTGTAAATAAGGCAGTGTGGAAAAATGCCACTGGTGAAAATCTGGACTTAAAATATTACAAAGTCATGAACTTATGAGGTGCGTGGAAACTGTGCAATGCTCACTCATAACACAGTCATTTATGGACTTTTGTCACCAAATTTTCAACATAGCCATTTTAAGACCTCTGCTCACGAACAGTGTAACTGTGATTTTCTTAATCTGCCCCAAACATTGCTTTCACACACCAACAGCACCATTGTAGCACTACATGTCGAAAACACATTTTGGGCGACATATGAAAAATGGCAGCTGTACTGTTCATAAGGAAGTGTAATAAAATGGCAATGTTGAAATCTGGAGTAAAATATAAAATGCATGCATAGAACTGCAGAACGCATCGCTCAGAAAACAGTCATTTTTGGAATTTTTCACCAAATTTTCAACATAGCCATTTTAAGACCTCTGCTCATGAACAGTGTCACTGTGATTTTCTTAATTTGTCCCATACATTGATTTAGCACACCGACTGCGCCATTGTGCGCTTCATGGGCGGAAACACATTTTGGGTGAGATGTGAAAAATGACAGCTGTACTACTTATAAGAAGGTGTGGTAAAATGGCAATGTTGAAAATCTGGAGTGAAAATATTGAAATTTGCGAACTACGGCGTGCGTAGGAACTGCACAGCACACGCTATTAAAACAGTTGTTGTTTGAAATTTTTCAACCAAATTTTCAAAATAGGCTTCTTGAGAGCCCACTTTATGAACACTGGCAGTGTCATTTCGTTAATCAGTCCCGAAAGGTGATTTCGCACAGTGAC
The DNA here is from genome assembly GCA_016271365.2 of Neoceratodus forsteri. Taxonomy (NCBI): domain Eukaryota; kingdom Metazoa; phylum Chordata; order Ceratodontiformes; family Ceratodontidae; genus Neoceratodus; species Neoceratodus forsteri. Next base: position 985,252,339 of record CM057452.1, on the reverse strand, counting down.
TGTGAAATCAACCTTCGGGCCCGAATAACGCCATGACAGTGGCATCATTCATGACAAGGGGTCCCAAAAACCTCATGTTGAAAATCTGGTGCAAAAATTCCAAAAAATACCTGAGATATGCAACAAAGTTGAAAACCCCCTATCTAGCCCATTGTACAGCTTACCGGCATTTCCTCAGTTCGCGGATGGCTTTGAAGAGTGCAGACGTGTTCCTGGTCCGCCGAGGTCTAGAGGTAAGTATGGGGTGAGGGGGGTGTGGGGAGGCAGGGTGCACAGTGGGTGGGTGCGGGTTGTGGGAGGGGCCAGGAGACTATGTGAGACCGTTTTTCTTTACAGGTGTTCTTTTGTTTCCAATGATGACTGGGATGTTTTGCCACGCTGGGGTGGGCTCCCAGCTTAGCACAAGGATGGTCGGGGGGCATTCAGCCAATGGGATTGGGCACCCTGTGCTAAAAGCATCAATTGCCACACTGGGGTGGGCTCCCAGCGTGGCACCCAGTACTCGGGGGAGGCGACAGTGGAGCCGGCGGGGATTAGGCACCCGGCTATATCATGAGTTGCCTCTCTGGGGTGGGCACCCAGCGTGGCATTTGGAAGGCTTTGAGGCGAGGGAGCGCCAGCCAATGGGGATTGGGCAGCCCGTCGGCTATACAGTAATGTGTCGCGTGCGTGTGAGAAGCTGCATGCCTGTAGCTTGTGTGTGTGTGGGGGAGCTGCGCATGAGCAAGCGATATCTTATTGCTGCTCATGAAGCGTACTCCCCTTTGAACTGTATGCCACTGCATTTGGAGCTTGTCATAGACAGCTCCATCATGCATTAGCTTACAGGGCCGCGCCTGACAACACACTGATTGAATTGGAAGAGCGGGTGACACACCTCTGAAATCTCGGATGATGGCACTATGTTTCTTGCACACGTGCAAGCAAACATAACAAACATAATAAATATCTTAATTTTTGAAGACCGTTTTTTTTATGCGTGCATATGTGGCGTGTGAATGAGGGATTCACTCACTGTAGATCAAGGGAGGATGTGAAATGGTGCAGGTACATGGGGGGGGTGAACAAAGTGGTAGACAGTAAGCCCTACCAGAGCTTCAGGCTGATGTAGCACAGCGATACATTGGGGGGGTGAACAAAGTGGTAGACAGTAAACCCTACCAGAGCTTCAGGCTGATGTAGCACAGCTGGACTAAGGCAAGGGAGGATGTGAAATGGTACAGGTACATGGGGGGTGAACAAAGTGGTAGACAGTAAGCCCTACCTGAGCTTCAGGCTGATGTTGCACAGCTGGACTAAGGCACAAGCACCCATGGCATGTTCTTATAGTCCCTATTTATATGTCCATTTATGTTCTTAAAGTGCTGATTGCCTAACTGAGCCAAGATGTAAAACAGACACTAAAATGTCAGGTTTATTTCAGGTGACCATTTTCTTATAGTCCCCATTAAATGTCCGTTTATGTTCTTACAGCGCTGATTGCCTAACTGAGCCAAGATGTAAAACAGATACTAAAATGTCAGGTTTATTTCAGGTGACCAGGATTGTAGTGGGGAGAGGGGGCAAGTGAAACAATGTCCTGAGAATGTGCTTAAACTTATTAACCGTTGCTGTGCCACGGAGTGATACACCGGTCCAGAATCCCTATACATTCAAATTATGTTTGCATCCTAAAGGTGCTTAGGTGGATTGGCATTTACATTACTCAGTGGCAAATCTTTTCATACTTTTGTGATCATCGGTAAAGATATAACCACTAACTGATGAGACACTTGGGCATGAAACTGTGCTACCAACAAAGTTGCATTTGCAAAGCCCTGAATATTTATCTGTTGATAATGAAATGAAAACTATCAGCTGATAACATTCAGCCACTGTCCATTGCACAGAATAGACATCTCACTGATAGATCTGGAGCAAAGGGACATGCACTTGCCAATAACACCACTACAGCTCCAGACACGGAAGAAAGAAGTTCATGCACTTTCATCGCTGTTAACTTTTTCAGCATTTTAAAACAGTTACTTACCATCTGCACTAAGATGTTACATGTCGCTGAACTGAATTGTGACACCAGAATCCCTGCGATCAACATTTGTCAGCAAAAGTGAATTGAAAAAATCAATAGATGTATAAAATGGTAAGTGACATGAGTCAATAACAACATATCTGCATGTAATACTTGGCTTAAAATTTGAGCACCATCATATTTCGCACCACAGCGTCAAACAGGGATGCCATTTATAATTCAGCTAATGTCAAGCAGTTTTCGAGCCATAAAAAGTATTACTGTATCAGTATGTTGGCAGCAACAGGATCAGGAAATTATGAAATAAAATGCAACAGCACCCCTGTCGGCCATATGTTGTGCAGGTGAAAGGAGTGCATGAGCACCCAGAGGTGGGCTGTTAGGCGGCTTCAGATTCACCGGAGAAAAGGGTGGATTCCATTGTGAGCTACGGTTGAATTTGTGTTTTCTTTTTCTATACCTAGTTTTCGTTATTTTGTTAGGGCATATGTCCAACCCTAAGATGTTTAGGGTCACAAGGTGATGTGACTTCATTGAGCATCTGATTTGAGAAAGAGCTGTGTGATTCTATCTAAATGCCAGCTCACTGCAATTCAGAGAAAAACAAATATTTTGAAGCTGCATTACCAGACTAAGTGTGCAGTTTAGTGAATTACCACACAGGGGTGTGTATATGACAGCACTAAAGGCGCATTAAAAAGCTCAAGTCATGAAAACCTCTCCCACTGGCTGCTGAAATGCATAGCAATATGTTCTCCTTTGTGCATTCTGGCAGTTCTTTGCTTCAGCTCCAGGTAGTACAGTACGCTCAAGTTCGTTTGCATAGGTTTTAGCAGCAGGGAGTTCCATTGCGGAGTCTAGTAAGAGAAAATGCTTGGAATTACACACACACAAGTCTGAGTTCTCACATCAAATGCTGAGGTATTTTTTTCTGGAGGATTAGAACCCATGGAGTCCATGAAGGTGTGCTTTGGAAGCTGGCGTGTGTAAGGACTGTTAGGCACCCACACATTTGGTGGTCCTGCTTTGGCAGGGAACAGTTTATTAAAGTAATGATGTGTGGCTTGTCTCTCTAAGCTAGACAAGTCTACATCATCCTATCAGGCAACCAACACAGTTGATCTGTGTGCATGTGTGGGGGGAACTGCTCACTGAAGTGTAGCTCCCTCTTTCAACTGTATGCCACTGCATTTTCAACTGCTGTCATAGACAGCTTCAGCAGTGATTGGAGAACTGTGACCACGCCTGCAAACACACTGACTGAATTGGAAGATGCTGACACATCTCTGAAAAACTCAGATGATGGCACTATGTTTCTTGCACATGCGTGCAAGCAAACATAAAAAGACAGTACCATTGCCAGCTTAGGGCTAGATCACACTAGCCAGACCAGGAGAGTTGAGGGACCAGCGCACTGTCCCATGGCAGTTTGCACTACACCCTAGGCCAGTAAAACAGCATTAAGATTGACATCTGTTTTCTCTCTGTTTCTGCTCCAGTACTGGTTCTCACCCAAAGCTAACCTAATTGTTTTTGTATTTTACAGGTCTGATGGAATGCAGACTCCTTCCCCATAAGATAAGTATACTTTTATGCCTAACCTGTCCTCTCCATGCTGTTGTACCTCCTAAGAGCTACAAATTCTTTGTGACTCCCCTTTCTGTTTTTTTTGTTTTACAGGTGTGGCAGATGACATCATTTTGAGACTCTAACCTCTAGCTACCTGGCGCTCAGGTATGACCCTCTATTTAATCTATATTGGGTGGCTTGACTGTAAAGGTATGCCCACACCTGTTGCAACATAAGTGGGGGAGTCTAATATGTGAGTCCCCTGGGAGGTCCTGGTGCAGAAAGAGGGGGCCATATCTGAAGAAACATAGTCTGGGGGTTCCTTTGGCGATTCGGATGGTAAACAGGCTCCAGGGAGGCCCTATGGGTGGCCTGTGGGGGGCAGAGTATGATGACTGTCGAATCCAGGTTCTGGAGTTATTTATGAATGGTCTGGTTAGGAGAACAGGATGCAGGTGGATGTCAGAATTCTGATATGGTGGTGCAGGCCCAGTGGCGCTGAAGGTTAAGGTGCTGGACGCCACACCTCATACACGCCAGTGACCCGGGTTTGGGAACAGATTCGGGTTGCCAGAGGTCAGAAGGGGAAAGGAAGATTGAGTGTCCAACGGATGCTCTCCTCCTTCGGGGTGGATTACCAGGGGTGCTTTAAGCACCTGACATCCCTCAGGGTTGGTGGAAGCACTGGCTTTCAGGGCTCTGGCGGCTCCCTTGGGAAGGAGTCGGGGAGGGGGGATGTTGTGAGGCACTTCTTAGCGACGTGCGTCAGCACATTGTCTACCCATGCCAGTGTCCTCAGGAGGAAGGGATCCATAGAAAAAGTGGAGAAACACCTTTGTCTGTCCTAGGTGACAACCTCTCCTACCTGCCAATGATCTATGGGCAGACCCCGATGTGCAGGCACTCCTTTTCAGAAGCTGAGGAAAGGTATGGGCAGACCTTCCTCATCCCACCCAGGGAGGTCAACCGGGAATCTAGAAATATATACAGGGAGTAGCCTGGCACTCTGGGGCAGACTCTAAAATGATGGCTTGGGGGGAGATGAGCGGTCTGAAAGAGTGGACAGATGAGGGCAGCCTGGAGGGATAAATAGAAAGTTAAAAAAAATAATTCTAATATGGTGGCTGTAAGGGATCCACGACAGGTGTTCGACAAAATATTTGTTGAATGCCCCGACAGTGAAACTGGCAGGTCTACCGCATTTTGCAGTCGGCTGCCAGTTTCCCATGCCAGGAAGTATTTTCTTCTGGGGGTTTCACCACCCAAACCCCCCACTTAGGATTATCAACTCCGAGTTGGAGCTGATTTGGGGAGTGCAGGACCCCCGACAGACAGTGCCAGGTTGCAGCGGGTCCCCTACAGTGGCATAGCACTGTAGTCGCTATAAGGAACCTCCGATGTTGAACTGTCACTGTTGGGTGGGTAACCCGGCTGTAAGTGTAGTCTGAGTGGAAGATGAAGGTGCGTGGATATGTGAGCCCTGTTCATGGGTCCTAGTGATGTTATCAGTGAGACAAGAGGGTGCAGGTGGGTTTCAGACTCAAGTTCCATGATCCAAGGGTGTTCAGGTGGGAGAATAGGGTGGAAGTGAGTTTGGGACCCTTGCATGAAGTCCTATGGCTGGTTTGAGTGGAAAATAAGGGAAGAGGTGTGTGTTGGACCCTACCTATGGTCCCTTATCTGTTCCAGCTAAAAGCAGAGGATAGAGGTGAGTTTCAGACACCTTTCTGGGGGGTTTAAGGCTGGACAGCATGGGAGATGAGTGTGGAGGTTGGTAGCAGAATGAAAGACTTGCAGTAGGCAGGAAATGCCAGTCTGGGATCCCAGAGCTGGTCCTGGGTTATCTACAGACATCCAGCATGGGGGATGGGAGGAGTTGGATATGGTACTGGGGGAAGCCATCCAAAAGATGGCAAAAAAGGGAGATATGCTGCTGACGGGAGACCAGTCTGCTGGATGTAGAGTAGGGCATCCCAGCTGTGGCTACAACTAGGAGCAGAGACATTCTGGACTCCCTACAGGGGGCGTTCCCTAACCAACTAGTTAGGGACCTATTCGTGAGCAGGCTATGCTGGTCCTTGAACTAACTGGGACAGTATTACAGATGTCTGGGTGGCCACTTGGTGACCAGTGATCACTGTACTGTGTAGTTCAATATAAGGACTAAAGCAGAATCAAACTGCAGAAGTGCCAGTGTCCTGGAATCCGGAGAACTGATTTAAAAAAAAATGAGGGATGGGGGGAGGGACTTGGGTGGAGTTGAGGAATGCTGAGTGAAGCTAAAAGGGGCCATTGAGAAAGCAACAGACTTCTGCTTCAGGTTAGTAAGCAAAGGCAAGAGGAAAAAGACCGCTTGTGGTTCTGTATGGAGGTGGCTGGAAGGTAGGGGTAAAAAAGTTAGCATTCAGGGGGTATAAGAAGACACAGAAAGCAGAGGATAGGGAGCTGTATCTGGTAAAACAGAGGGAGGCAGGGAAACCAGTTAGAGAAAAACAGCCCAGCAAGTAGACAAAGGAGGCAAGACTTTCTTTAGGTATGTAAGCAGAAATGACCAGGGAAGGGATTGTAAGGCTAAGAAGGAATGGGGTGGGGGGTTGTGTGGATGGGGACGAAGAGAAGACAGACATCTTGAACAAATACTTTTGTTCAGTGTTCACAGAAGATGGGGAAGGGGATGGAGAGGGGCCACAGAAAAGTGATAAGAGCACTTAGGGAAGGAAGGTGGACACTAGTCCATTTACAGAGGACAGAGTCCCAAGGAAATCTCAAATCTGAAAGTGGATAAGGCAATGGGGCCAGACATAGGAACATAGAACACAGAAATTGTCAGCAGATAAGGCCTGCCTGGCCCATCTACTCTGCCCATAAGCCCTTGTACTGGATTACTGCTTCAGACCCACCCGCTGCTATAACTCTCTAGTTCCCCTGTGCCTGCCCCAAACATGCTTGAATCCATCCACTGCGCTCACTCCCACCACCTCCTGATCAGACCATTCCATGCATCCACCACCTTCTCTGTGAAAAAGAACTTCCTCACATTCCTTCTTAACCTCCCACCTTCCAATTTCATGTCATGCCCACTTGTTCTTGCGCTCCTCCTGTATTGGAAAATGTTTCCCCCTGCACCTTGTTAATACTCTTGAGGTACTGGAATGTTTTATCAAGTCCCCTCATTCCCTCCTGTCTTCCAGTGAATACATATTGAGGTCCCGTACTGTCTTCTCACAAGTCTTGTGTTGCAAGCCCTGTACCATCTTAGTAGCCCTTCTCTGGACCATCTCCAGCCTGTCACTGTCCTTACAAAGATGTGGCCTCCAGAACTGCACACAGTACTCCATGTGAAGCCTGACCATGGTTTTATATAATGACATCACTACTTCCTTCCTTCTGCTGTTGATACCCCGTCCTATGCACCCCAGCATGCCACTGGCCCTCCCATTTGCCTTAGCACTCTACTTTGATATTTTCAGGTTGTCTGAAATAATAACCCCCTGGTCCCTTTCCTCCTTTGTGACTGTCAGGAATTCTCCCCCCCATCCTATAGCTTTCCCGGTATACACCCCTGACAGCGACATTTCGACTGCGGGGTCCCCTACAGCGACTACAGCACCGTCACTGTAGGGGAACCTGCTGGAACCCGGCATTGTCTGTCCGTGGTCAAACACCCTCCCGAATCAGCTCAGACTGGAAGTTGAGAATCCTAAGTGGGAGGGGTGTGGGGGTTCTGGGGCAAAGCCCTGAAGAAAAACTTGATGTTCTCGAAACCAGCAGCCAACTGCAAAATGCAATCGACCTGCCTATTTTCACTGTCGGGTCGTTTGACAAAGATTTTGTCAACGACCCACCATAGATCCAGTTTTCCCCAGGGTCTCAGTGTCTCAGGTACATCATTTTGCACTTTTTTGAAATAAATTTCAGTTTCCAGTCATCAGACCATTTTTCAGGCTTCCCCAGGTCCCTCCTCATTTGCTCCACCTGCTCTAGGGTATCCACTCTGTTACAGATCTTGGTGTCATCTGCAAACAGACAGACCTTTCCCTCCAGCCATTCTGCAATATTGCTAATGAAGACATTGAAGAGGACTGGCCCCAGGATCGATCCCTGAGGCACCCCACTGGTAACCTCCCCCTCTCTCCAGACTGCACCCCATTTACTACCACCCTCTGATTCCTGTCTGTTAGTTTCTAACCCAGTTTACCACCCTGTTCCCCCATTCCCAGCCTACCAAGCTTGTTTATCAGCTTCCCATGTGGGATGGTGTCAAAGGCTTTGTTGAACTCAAGGTAAGCGACGTCCACTGGTCCACCCTGATTTACTTCCTTTGTCACCAAGTTGAAGAATGCAATCAGATTTGTCTGACATGACCTTCTTGCTGCGAATCCATGTTGCCTATGGACCTGCGCTCCAATGGTTTCTAGATGCCCCATTATCCTTTCTTTAAGCAATGTCTCAATGATCTTTCCCCACTACTGAGTTGAAGCTGAGCGGCCTATAGTTCCCCACCTCCTCTCTGCTGCTGGATTTGTGTAGTGGGACCACATGTGCCCTCCTCCAATCTTTCAGTATCACCCCTGTGTTGAATGACTCTGTGAACATAGCAGTCAGAGGTTCTGCTATCTCTCTTCGCAATTTTCTTAATAAGAATGGACCCTGTCTTAAGATGGGGTCCATCCAAATATACTCTGAGAACTCGAAGAGGTGATGGCTGTACCTCATCCTGTTTAGCCTATGGATATAGGAGAGGTTCTGGGGGCCTGGACAAGGGCAGATGTCCTGCTTCTCAAAAATGATAGGAGGGAGGAGGCCAGCAATTACAGGCCAGTCAGCCTGACTTCGGTGGTGGGGAAATTACTAGAATCACTACTGAAGGAAAGAATAGTGGAATACTTTAAATCCAGTGGCTTACAGGACCTGAGACACCATGGATTCACAGGGGGGAGGTCTTGTGAAACAAATCTAATAGATTTCTTTGACTGAGTGACCAGGGATTTGGATCAAGGAGGAGTAGTGGATGTGTGGCCTACCTAGATTTCAGCAAGGCCTTCAACACCATTACACATAGGAGATTAGCCAGCAAACTGCAAACCCTAGGAATGAGACATGAGGTGATAAAACTGAGTAAGAAATTGGATGAAGGATTAGAGACAGAGGGTGGTGGTAAACAGTGTTCACTCCGAGGAAGGGAAGGTGACAGTGGGGTACCACAGGGATATTTGGGCTGGCAGTATAGCCTCGAAGTTAGAGGAAGGAGGTGTGAACAAGCTTGGTACATCCAGCAGACCAGACCTGAGTTTGATTCTCACAACCTCCACTTGCATACTGTGTGACTCTGAGCAAGTCACTTAACTGCCCAGTGCTCCCAGGTCGCCCCTGAAAACAGGCACTTGTGCCTAGTGGGCCTTACCCGGTTACCAAAGACTAAAATAAAATAAAAAAATAAAATGTACTGGGACCAGTCCTCTTTAATGTCCTTATTAGTGACATCATGGAGGGGCTGGAGGGAAAGGTCTGCCTGTTGGTTGATGAGACCGAAATCTTCAACAGGGTAGACACTCTGGGGGGATGGGGGGATCTGAAAAGTTTAGAGGAGTGATCAAGGGTATGGCAACTGGGCGTCAATGCAAAAAAGTGCAAAATCATACACTCGGGGCACAGAAACCCAGGAGTGGAGTAGAAAATGGGAGGAAAGTTTTTTGACTGTCACCAAACAAGGACGAGTCCTGGGAGTTCTATCTGATGACCTAACTGTGTCTAGGCAGTGTGACAAGGCAGTTGGGAGAGCTAGCGGGATGCTGAGGTGCATGGGGCTGGGATGACCAGCAGAAAGGAAGTAATGTTACCTCTGTCACTGCTGAGACCTCACCTGGAGTGCTGTGTCCAGTTCTGGAGACTTCCTCTCTGGAAGGACATAGAAAGAGTGGAAGCGGTCCAGAAGAGGGCAACCAAAATGGTGGAAGGTCTGCATCAAAAGACCTATGAGGAAAGACTGATGAACCTTAATTTGTATACATTGGAGGAATGGATGTGGAATATGTAAGAAACTTTCAGATACTTCACAGGTATAACTAAGGTTCAAGAGGAAAGCATTTTACAGAAAAAAGATGCTCAATAACTAGGGCCCATGCTATGAAGATGGAGGGAGGTTGACTCAGGAGATATGAGGAAGTACGTCTTCACAGAGAGGGTGGTGGATGCCTGGAGAGGAGGTGGTTGGGGCAGAAAGTGTGACTGGGTTCAAGAAAGCATGAGATAGGCATATGGGAACCTTACTGATGAGACGAGGTGTGAAAGTGGTCCTACTGGGTCAAAATGCTGCATGCTCTACAGTACACGACATTGATCATGAGGTAGAAACATCACAGTTGGTAAGAGCGAGAGGGTGCAAAACTGCGAAAGGAAGTATGTGCAGTAGTGCACCCTCTCAGTCTTCCCAGTGTAGGATAAGAATCCTGCTGGGAGAGGGGTCTACTGAGCAGCTGCTGTGGCTCAATGGGATGAGCCATGGGCAGCAAGGGAGGCAAGCAGTGCAATGGGACCAGGTTTCGATTCCTGGTCTCAGACGCATGGACATTTTTTTTTTCACACTTTGTGCAATGGTAAGTGTGACCCCCCCCCCAAGTTTGTTATTTTAGTTGGGGGGGTTGGGGGTGCATCCCCCCTATAATGGGGGGTGCAGTGGGTGGAGCCCCTCGCAATAAAAAATAATTATGCCATTTGCGATATATTGCACTGTATTGGCAGCATGATATATTGCTACGGCATAATGTCTTGTAACATTATGACCCCGTGCCAAACATGTTTAGCACTGGTGCTCCAAAAGGGACCATATTCAGAGACACCTGGAGTGTTGAAACTTAGCAGTGCCAAGGCACTACTCATATCACTGCACTTGTTTAAATTATTGATTACCTCATGCATAGCAGCAAGGTTTGCAGCAAAGATACACAGCACCCAAAGTGGCACTGTTTAACACTGCCAGAAATCACGTCTTCACTCTGTGCTAACCATATGCCCTCACTCTCGGAGCACTGGGAGACTGTACTGCAGCTGCCTGCCCCTGGGCAAGTGTTCCCCCCCAATGATGATCACCTACTCTACACAGTTACGTTACATTCCTAGTGGTGCAGTGGCCCCACTGACCAATCACCAACACCCACCTGCTAAACAACCCCACACTACCCCTCACCCGATTGCCACTCACATTCCTGCAAGTGCAGAATAGCTCTGTGACTGTCAGCAGCTGGCGAGGAGGTGAAACAGCTGTGCCAGCAAAGACTATGATCACATAGGAAGTAAAAGGCAATTGAGGTGTGTGTGTGTGTGTGTGTGTGTGTGTGTGTGTAGCAGGGCCTCAGTAGGTTGGTGGTGGGGGCTGGCAGCTGGTCGGGGGGGTCAGTAGACCACCAGGGATTTAACAGCTATATGAAGAATGGGTGATCAGGGAGTGGGGGGGACAACTAGACCACCAGGACTGTGTTACCACTCTAGCAGCATTAGTGGTTCTCTGCACTGCATGCAAATGAGGACATAATGGTTATGAAGACTGCCCCTTAACACCTTTGCATGCACATAAGACCCACAGGAGACCTGACACTATCCTGTTTTGGCCAGTATTGTCTCCTGTGGGCCAAATGCAGCCATGATCTGTGTCAGTGAAGCAGAGATCTACTTAGATTTGTGCCTGCATGGCCAGTATTCAGTCCATGCTATTCCATTGCTGAGTGCTAATCAACTGAATATTGCTCTGATCTAGTTGTGCTCTGCATGGCCCTATATATCCTCCCCTATCTCCCTCCCTTCTACCCCCACCAGCTGTCCCCCGACCATAAGTTTTGCACCTTTTGTTATCTTTTGCTTCATTGGAGATTGTATTCTATTGTAACAAAATTGTAATTGAAATGTAACTTTTTTGTTTGTAAGTACTGTGTCCCTTGTACTACTGTTCTGATGTCCTCTTTGTGACGAGGTACCTTTGTAAATGAGCCTCTGGCTCAAAGGTTTCTAAACTGATGTTTAATTAAATAAATAAATAAATATTCAGTCAGTGCTGATCCATCACTGGTACAAATCCTCTGACTACTGTGCAGATCCAGTTGTGCTGTATTGCAAACAAAATGCAAAAGACTGCACTTGTGCGGGCTTTGAATGTGTGGCCTTTTTTTGGTTCAAAAAAAAATATATGCAGCCACTGACAGTATTGCTGACTAAAGTGCAATCTTACCTTTAATTTGCTGTAAAAAAACAGCCAGTGTGTCTCGTCTGTCTTTTTCCCCCAGAAGTGCTCAATTTTGCCTGCGTTCTGCAGACTTTACATATAAATTTAGCCCACCGGCATTCCTAAAGCTGCTGCATGACTTATGGTATGTGACACATGCCACTATTGTTGCCACCATCCTCTCCTCTCCCACTCTTACAACCCCCCCCCCCAGCCGTAGTATTGCCATGTGAGCATCTTTACTCCCTGGTTGTTCTTGCCACCTCTTCATTCCCCTCCTGGCTTCAACATTGCCATGGGAGTGGTGTCGCTTAATGGCAGCTCCTGCCACCCTCCACTCCGAGCTGGGAGCACTGCAGTTAGCTGCTGGTGAAGCTCTTCCATGGCCTCCTTCTTGCTGCTGCTTTGGCCCCTTATGGCATAACAAACTCTGCCACTGGAGTGGCAGTTCAGGAAGGTGGGGTCCAGTGCTGCTTCCACTGCTGTTTCCTACATCTCCTGCTGGACTCTCTCTCTCTCTCTCTCTCTCTCTCTCTCACTCTCACTCTCTCTCTCTCTCTCTGTCTCCTACCTGTGCAGAGTGGGCTGTAGCCTGCTCTCTCTGTATGGGCTGGAAGTTGCAGGTGCCCACAGGCATTTTCACTTTAGCACAATTGCACTACATGGTTGACTGCAGCCCCAGCTTGTCCTCCTGTCACAATTCCATATAATGCTCAACACAACACTAGGGCTCAGGGAGCCCCCACTTGACCCCCAGAGAAAGGTTCTAGTTTTATTCAAAATGAAATTGGCAACAGCCACAGAGTACTAGCCTGCTACACCACCAGGGCTACCAATTTACTTGATGGGGTCCCCCATGGCATTTCTAGCCCACAAGACCACCAATGCCTTTCTTTACCCACAAGCCTGCTAGCCCCCCCAAGAGCCTCTACTACAATACTGGCCATTCAGCAAACCATAGCAGCACAGGTTTTTTTTTGACTGAGCCTCCCCCCCCCCCAAATCACACTTCGTTCTTCTCTGAGTTTGCTCCGCTACTGTTCTTTTTTTTCCCCCAACTAACCTATTTTATTTTACAGGTCTGACAGGATGCAGTCTCCTTCCCCATCAGTTAAATATACTTATATACCTAACCTGTCCTTTCCACTCTATTGTACCCACTAAGAGCTACAGATCCTTTGTGACCCCCTCCTTTCAATTTTTTACAGGTGCAGTGGACTACATCCCTTCAAGACTCCTACCTCAGGCTCCATAGAACTCTGGTAAGACCTTCTACTTGATCTATATTGGGTGGGTTGACTATAATGGTGAGCCCACACTCATTACAACATGGGTTGTGGACTGTAGTACGTGTGTTCCCTGAGAGGTTCCAGTGGGGGAAGGAGGGGCCATAGCTGAGAAAGCCAGGTCTTGGGAGGTCCCGTTGCTGAATCAGATGGGTAAATGGGCTCAGGAGGGGGGCCTATGGATGGTCTCTGTGGGTCAGAGTATGGTGGCTTTTGAATCCTGGTCCTGCTGTGGGTCAGAGTATGGTGGCTGTTGAATCCTGGTCCTAGGGTTTTAGGAATGATCTGATTAAGAGAAGAAGGTGCAGGTGGGTGTCAGATTCCTGTTATGGTAGCCCGAAGGGTAGTACAAGTGGGAGATGAAGGCGCATGTGGATATCTGAGCCCTGCTCAAAGGTCCTTAGGATGGTATGAGTGGAGGAAGTGGGCGCAGGTGGGTTTCAGATCCTCCATGGTCATAGGGGTGCTCCAGGTGGGAGAAGATCACTGGCCTGTTCGTACAATAAGCATATCCCTGGCGCTAGTGGTACTCACTACCCACTGATCACTGGCCCGTTCCTTACAATAGATCCCTGGTACTAGTGAAGCCCTCCCTCCCTCTGATCCTAGCCCCAGCATTGTGTGTAGTTTCCTTGGTGGTAGTGGTGCTCCCCACCCCCCACCTGATTGCCAGCCCTGATGCACCAACCCCTACCTGGCGTCCAGTGGTCCCCCTCTGTGGCATCCCCCCACTCACTGTATCCACAGTTGTGGTGCTGCGGGTGCATATGGCAACTGACACAGCCCTCCTCACACCTCCTTGGCCGGTCACCATATGTATAGTCAGTGAGTGTGCCTCTTCTTTTTAAGGGGCAGGGAGCATTCTCCTGACCTTTAAATAACAGGAGTGCTACCTAACTGTACATACAGCTGTGGATACAGTGAGTGGGGGATGCCCAGTGCCACAGGGAAGGGGAGAAACCACTCAATGACAGGGAGGGATTGTTACCGCAGGGCTGGCGATTGGGGAGAACAGTGTCACTAGCACCAGGGGAACTATATGTGATGCAGGGCCTGGGATTGGAAGGAGGGGGATTACCACTAGCACCAGGGAACCATTTAATCTAATGAATGGGCTAATTCAGGGCAGACAGCATAGTGCAGGGCAGACAGCGTAGTTCTGGAACAAATATCACCTTCCAGGGTAAATGCTACAGTTACGAGCAAATAACACTGTGTAGTTTAGGGCATATAACAGTATCAGATGCTATGTCACCCTAATCACCTTTGAGTGTCCTGTTTACTGGGGCTTGCTAGCCCACTCTAGCTGTCGGCTGCATCTATGTGTGGTAGGAAGTGGGAAATATTTATAAGCCCCCTCCCACCAATGCAACTTCAGTCAATGCCAAAGTGCCTTGTGCTTAGTTTATTTAAGTAGGTAAATAAAAAAAAATTCTTGAGCCAGACCCCTTCTTTATGAACGGGGCTTAATCTGTCCCTTGCTGCACCTCTGGAAGCTTAAATATAAATGTATTCCTTAAAGAGCAGCTGACACCTTCAGGAGAACTTTAACAAAACATAGCATTTAGACACATTTCTGCTTGCATTTCACATTAGTTTTGTATTCTTCCGCCCTATTATTTATTTCAGAGGCCATTTGCATGACAACAGGATCTTTGCTCCTAAAGAGTTCTATTCCTGTTGCTTTCTCCCTACATGAGGTCATAATGCCCAGCTTGGGACATCACAGTTACTCCCATGGCAACAGATTGTGATGGCACAACAGGGCATTATTACTTGTAGTAGGGAGTAAGCTACAGAGGCAGATAAACTCCAAAGGGAAATTTGAGGGATAAAATCATGTACTCATGCAAATTTACTCAGCAATAAAAAACGGTTCCATGTCAAATCTGCACAAACAAAATCACTGCGGTTGTTTTAAGTGTGGTCATATCAGCGTTAGTAATTAGCACGCTATACAATTTCACTGCAGACAATCTCAGCGAGGGTATACGATTTTGCCTTTGGTACCCTGCTGTCCTGCATGACACCACAGTGACGGGAGAAAAGCGATTCCAGCCAGCCTCAGAACTCAAGCCGAACTGCCAAAATATTTCCCTAACTTCTTTCCTCAGCAGCGTACACACACTCCCTGACTAAGCCCAGGTATGCCACAACATGTTTTGATCAAGCACCAACTAGACTTTCAGATAGAGTTACTTACTGTACTTCTGTGATCTTCCGGGGCTGGTGGTCTTTCCAAATCAACCTAACCCATGCAGCATGAGTTTTAAAATTTAAATGTTTCAAATATGCGACTATAAAATATGTTTCAGCTATACAGTCCTTCATAAGAATACTCTGGCTTGCCTCTTATGAAATAAAATAAAAATAGATCCAGTATTAAAACAGTCGGGAGTTCAGAGCACAGCAAATACCGGAGAAGTGCTGCTGACTATCAGCTGGGAGTTCAGAGCACAGCAAATACCGGAGAAGTGCTGACTAACAAATTGAATGTGTTCTGTTTATTCCGGTCAGCCTGTGCTATTTTACCAGTATATAAGAAAACAGATACTGTATTAATACAAAACAAGCTATTTCCCAGAGAATTCAAAAGAAAACGAAATCTAATGTTTAGGTGCTGTTGCGATATGCACTAAACTGTCATATATGCAGTCTTTCATTACACGCCATACCTAGCAGCTGAAATGCTCACACTGAATTTGATGCTGTGGTATTGACATGATACCATAAATAACAAGGAAGAGAAATATATAGGATACATATGGAATGCAAACTGAATTGTACCTAATTAATATATTTTTCAAAGTTTTCTTTGGCATCAGTAGCTCTTTAAAATGAGGCTCATAATCCTTAGCTACACCCTGTTCTGCCTCCTGGAGCTCACTGACAAAAAATTTAACTTAATACTGAAGGGGTGAATCTACCTTTCCAGCATATGTTTCGGTAGTATTTTTAAACTCTAAAACCACTGCTGATACAATGAAACTGGACTGGTGACATCTATGTCACTATTACCTGGGCATGACCCTTGACAGCATACTCTTGTATGCCACACATATTCATAATATCGCTAAAACTGTTAACACCCACAGCGGACTGCTATATAGACACAGGCACTGTCTTACAACTGAAACCTTGAAGCTAGCCATTCAGAGCTTGGTTATGTCACTTATTGACTATTTAGTTATTTTTATTTATTTATTTAGTGATTGGAAAAAGACCTTTGAGGCGCAAGCTCTTTTACAAAGGTTCCATGTCATAGACTGAAAAACAAAGTACAATAGGAGAAAGCAAAGATACATCACAATGAACGATACAGCTTGGATTCAGAACTTACAGAATAACTCAAAAACATAGGTACAAGTTAAAATAACAAGAAAAACAGTTTATGAGGTTGGGGGGAAATAAGCAGCCACAAAGTGCCTTGTCAGTAGTTCAGAGGGACGAGGACAGCTGGCAGTGGGGTGAAGAAATGAGGTTCAAGAGAGAGAGGTAGGTACTGGGGTGGAGGTGAAGGGTGGGGGAAGAAGGTCAATAACTTGGTATAGGGAGAAATGATGGGGTGAGGTGAGGCTGAGCGGAGAAGACATGCTAGAGTAAATGGTGGGGTGCAAGGGAGCATGGTATGACAGCTTGCATTAGTACTGACTGTTAGGGAAACTCATGGGACTGGGAGCTGTGGGAGGGGAGGGGTGGCGGGTGATGAAGGAGCATGATGCAAACTGATTGCTGAGGCAAGTCATGAAAAGAGACAGGGGGTACCTGAGGCCTGCCTAGTGCTTTCTGGGGGATAGAAAGAACAGGTGTTGCTGGACTTAGGGTGGGTGCATAGAGGTGTTATTAGGTGCTGTTTGAGGTCAGTTTTGAATTGGGCCAGCAATTGGTGGCCAAGAGGTGCCCAAGGAGTTCATTCATCCTGCAGGGGCCCAGTAGGCAAATGTATGTTGCCCAAATGAGGTGCAATGGAAGGGATAACCAAGGCCCCTCTAGTCCACCCCTGGTGAACTGTAACAAGTTGGCTGCCTTGATCTAGTTGCCTACACAAGTTGATGTTTTACCCAATACAGCCTTCTTCCCTAGGATGCAAGTCTGGAATTTGATCCTGTTTCTTAATGACAGCCATTCTTCAGGTTCATACAGGGTACAGGTGTGAGTGCCATGCTCAGCATCCAAGGTGAGTCTGCAGGCTTTGTTAAGTGCAGTCTGAACCCTCTTAAGCGCTGTATCAGTTGCTGCCCCGTAGACCACTAGTCCATAATCAATAGTACTTATAACGGAACTGTGGACTGAGAGGCAGAGGGCCACCAGAGAGAGGTATTGCCTGTACCTGTACAGGACACTAATCTTGGTACTGACTGTCTTGACCAGAGAGCCAATATGGTGCACAAATGAGAGGGTATCATCTATTATGACCCCCAGATACTTGAACAAGTGGACTTGTTCCAGCGGCTCACTGAATGAGTTAGAGATGATGAGGGGGTGGTGCTTATTTTTGTTGTGGGGGCTGGATATAAGCATGGCCTTGGTCTTCTTGTAGTTTAGTAGCAACATACAGAACCAGTCTTCGAGTTTGGAGAAGGAGTTCTGCAGCTCAGACCTCGAGTTTGGTGAAGGAGTTCTGCAGATCCATAGATGATTAGACTATGGTCTAATAGTCTATGGATCTGCTAACAACACTGTCCTCCAATGCATAGCTCAGCCACATGTCTCACACTCACCCAAGAGATTTAAGTGGCTGGCTTACCTCAAAACCCTGCTGTCTCACACTTCCTACCTTTATCCCCTTCCCTACTGAAGTTCCACTATCCTATTTCTAGCTATCTTACTCCTATTCCTTTGTTTAAATTTTTTCCATATCTATCCTATTTTGATTGCTATAATGTCACTGTCATCATTGTATTAACCTCCTCATATCAACATGAGCCTAATTGTTGCAATGTACTTGTTATTTTTACTGCATATCTTTGATACTGTATTACATTTTTACTGTGTTGTTGCCTACTTGTATGTACCAATTTCTTTGACTAATTCTAAACTGTAATGTTACTGTTTCTGATGGTTATTTTCTGAACCCTCCCGGGTCATGCCTGAAAATAGACATTGTTATGGCTAGTGCACCTACACAGTAAGCAAAACCTAAATACAATAAATAAATAAATACGAACAGGCCAACTGGCTACAACTATCTGGTAGAATAAAATATCAGACCTGCATTCTTCCAAAGAAGGTGGCATTTGGGGCTCATGCCCCCTGTTTTTCAGTCTTTACTGTCTCCTCACTGCCCTCCTTGCCTAACTAGGAGCTCTGTTAGCACAGCTTTCTCTGTCCCTCACTGCCAGATCTCGCAAGGACGGCACTCTTTCAATGTTAGGGCCCCCAACTGGTACAACTCACTCCCTTTGGATATTGCTAACACCTAAAATCCCAACCTCTTCAAGTGCAGATTTCAACACCTGGTTACCAGTGCCAGCTATGATTGTTCCTCTTAAAATAATTCCTCCTCCCATTCACTGGAACCCAACCCTCTCTCCCACCACTTGCCCCCACCTTCAGCTACCTCTGTCCTTCTTTCACACTCTATGAACACTAATTCTACTGTATTCACTACAAGTTTTTTTTTGTGTACAATTTGTGGTACTTCTGATGCACCCACTACGTAATATCTCAGTAGAGTCTACCTACCATGTCACAGGATAAATTCATTTTTAAAATACTTTTAAGAAGACTATTGGGCAAAGATCCTTATTATTCAGAGCGTCAACCTTCTTCAATAAGATACCTACTGAAATTGTTGAAAGCAATTCTATGCAGTGTTTTAAAAAAGTTTAAAGCAGTGGCTTTTTTCTCAAGTATGAATGTATTTGTTTTATCTATGTGTTGTATAGCACTTGCACTTAATGTGGATAGAGTGGTTTGCTCTAAAATATTGTGTCAATAATTTGTATTATATTTTAGATAGACTTGACACCTTGAAAATGGGTAGTTTTGCTTATCTGGTTTACAAGTATAAAAATAAAAATGAAAAATGAAAGACTCATGACAAAGCCTCTGGTGGCTTAAGTATTGCTTTCCTTTCTGTAATATTTATTACCTACCTGATGATCCTGTGTTGTCATATATTGTATTGCCTGCCTGTTGTTAACGTGCCTGTTTTCATGATGTGGAACCTTTGTAAAGAGCCCTTGGCTCAAAGGTGTATCAAAATTTCAAATAAATCAATAAATTCTGACTGCTTTTCCCAGCAGCCCTTGCAGTTACTTGATATGGCACCATGCTGCCCCTGCTAAGTTCTGGGTTCACCATACAATGTAACATAGATCTTCCTGATAATACAGCATTGGAGAACTGCGTGACATGCTGGCAACCCATGTTTGCAACATGAACATAGCTGTTGCGGTTGGAAGAAGAACTGGTAACATGTTAACAAATATGCTGCTAGCCTTCGGAGAGGAGGGTAGAGTTAACTGCTCCATCGGTGCTTACTGCTGACTACATCATAATGAACCATGCACAACAAGTTTACAAAGCAGGACTGCTTCCATATCAGCATGCCTCAGTATTCATGTGCCTGTAAGCCTAGCTGATTCTGCCTTAGATAGAGAGGTAGAAAATTTGAGTGGCCAGCAGGATAAAAAATCTAACATATGCTCCCATGCCTGCTGTACTTTTCCTGTGCTCAGTTGTACTCTGGATGGGAGGTGGTAGTGCCCACCTCACTACAAACCCCACCATGGGGAGATCTCTGCGGAAGAATCAGAAGCAGTGGCAGGGCTGGGCAGCCACCCATGGAGCCTAAGGGAAGACAACAAGCTATCGAAGTACTGAGGAAAACAAAGATGGTTCCTCATATTAAAACTTAGTGGAGTATCAACAATGTCTTTATGCCATATGGGTTGTAGAAACAGACAATTAAGATAGATTACAGTGGGACCCTTGTTACACAATGCATTGCCGATCACCTTTAAAGGTTTACATTTTTGAGGTTGTTTTCTGTTCTTTTTTCATCTCCTTCCTCTCCTAGCCTCAGCCAGTGTCAAATGTGCCTATCGTCCTTACATGCTGGTCCCTACAGTTATCACATGACTTCCAGCACCAAAACTTGAGAAGGCTGTCCCTCACCACTACCACCATGGTGGCCCTGAGCTTGGGAAGGGAAAGTAAGATGACATCCTGCAGTGCATTTTTTAATTTTTTATTTATAGTTTATACTCCCTCAACCACCCACCCTCTAGCCCAACCACCTCCATCCAACCCCGAGATCCCCAATGGATTGCACCTGGGATGGGACCAGGAAGGGAGCTTTCCCTTCTCCCCGGAGCACAATCCAAATCCAGGAGGTGGCGTGGCAGACCAGTGAGGCAGTGAGGCTTCATGAAGCCCTTGGCAGCATTTTCCATTTTCTGGTGAGCCCTTCCTGACACACGATGGGCGTGCATGTGGGGCATGTGCACCACGATTGCCAGCTGTTTGCCTGCCCAGACTGCATCAGCCCCCACTAGAGGGTGACCAATGGGTGGGACAATAATCCCTGCTTCCCCAAGAAAGGAGAGCAGTCCTCCAGATGCTCAATCCTCTCTGCCCCTGCCGACCCCTGATGGTCCAGCCTCATTCCTAAATTTGGGTCACCTGTGTGGTATCCAGCACCTCAATCTCCAGCAATATGAAGCTGGACATCCTGCAGCTTACCACAGAATATTGCAGTGCTGAGAACCTGGGGGCAGAGAGCAAGAGGGTAGCGAACACTTGACAGTGGTACTTTTCAACATTTTTTGTTACAAATTGATCTTAACAATGATAAAACAAAAAGCATTTTATGTTACAGATGATCGTGAAGATAAAATGAATCCACACGTGGGTTTGGTTAATGTCAAGGACATCATACTAGGCCTGGAGTTTCAGCTCAATAGGGATCAGTAGCATGGAAAACCTGTTACCGTTAAAACACACACACACACACACACACAGCATGCAGACACACACACACTCTCCATAACTCCTCTGTATATAAGTGTACACTGAGTGCACTGGAAAAGAGCACTGTATGCATGCAATGCATTCATATGTTCTGTACCAGTGCAATGTGTGTGAAACCTAGGTGGGCAATAACACATAACAGAAGTCGCGTTTATTAGAGATATAGTCTACTTCAGGGTCTGCTGGTAGAGCTACATACCAGCGCACACCACAGGGTACCAATATCTCCCCCAAAAATGCAGCTTGGTGGAGTGTGTTATTGTCCTCTTAGGATTATTGGTTAGGTACTGTACATTGATGTATGAATTTTCTGAAGTTTCAGAACTCTTAATTCTGTTCCTAAGTGATACTACAGGTATGTAGTATAAATCATGTGTGTATTATCATCTCTATATAGTTGGGTTTGCCTCACGCATAATCAGGGTTCAGCTGATTCACCAAAGGGTTGCTGATATGTTCTGTCATGTGTGGCAGGCAGCTCATGTCCAGTTGCTGCCTGTCCCAGGACGAAAAGTAGCTACAGTTTAAATTTTTTTGTCCAAGCATTAAACAGATATTTTCCATAGCAGAAGTGCGATCGCACTTCCTTGTTGCACTGAAGCTGCCGAGCACTCGCTGTAGCTCTACCTAGAAAACCGTATTTTAATGACTCAAAGTAGGGGAGGGGCTACAGAGTCATAGATAGCATTATATTGCTATAGTGAGCAGCGTCAGCCTTTAGGTGTAACTTCTGCTTAAGACAAGCAACTGTACATGTTGAGGTGGGGTAATACATGTGATCCTAATATTTAAGTTAGATTTAATCACCTGTGTACAAATGTACATGGACAAAGTTTTTATTGTTTTTATCCAGTGTGCCTTTTCACACCCTTGCCAGCCAGCCCCATTGGTTGTGACCACAAAACCAGTCCCATCACCAACCTACCATAGGACTTACCTCCTTCCTTCTACTGACACCATGGCTTATCCCCCAGGATGGAGCCATCCAGAGGGGGCTCTACCCCAGACAGAGACTCTTGTTTGTTTGTGCTTCAGAGGGGGGGTGCTTCAGTTGGATGTGTGGCACCTGCAGTGAGCAGTGGATGCCCTCCTGCTGCTTACCTACACCATCCAGTCTACCAGTTGCTAGCATTACCACTGCGCCAATGAGCTGGTTAGGAATTGGTTATTCTTAGCTAATAACTATGCATTACACATGTGGTATATAGTTAATTATCAGTTAATGCTTAAGATGAATGTGTGTCATAAATAAATGTTCAACTAGTAATTAATGAATGCCAGACTAATACTCGATTCATGGGGAATAGTTAATTCTTAATTAGGAAAGAGATCAATAAATGACTTAACTACTGAAACTGTTAAAAATTAGTTAGCAGTTGGTTGAACAAGAAGGGGTTAGCAACTAACTCATTTGCATGTGAAAATCTCAACCAAAGCAAAACTGAAGAACAGTTGACCATTTGTTAATTGTTAGTAATCTGAGGCAGTTGAGCATTAGGCCTATTTTTGTGTATGGGACCTTTTCCATTCTTGTGCCTTGGGATTACGCGGCAGCCAGCAAGTACTCAGTGAACTTGTGAGTGATCACAGATAGTGGAGGTGGGGTGGGGCAATGTGCCATGAGTCAGACCCCATGCGGTTTGTTCCTTTGCACATCTGTAAGGCTGGCTGCCTTGATGTGGTATGAAGGCATATCACAATATATCCAAAACAGTGTACCTAAAATAAGTCAACTTCTCTCCAACTGGTAGTGTGTGTGTTAGATACAATAAAATGCTGTAAATCTATTAGGACCATTGGCTTAGCAATGTTGTTGACTGAATGAGTGGTAACCCAATGCTTACGTAGCATGGCAGCACATCGCTTGGTTTGTGTTTACATGGAGGTGGTGGTGGTGGAGGGACAACATATCCATCAGTTCTCCAGTGCAGGTTTAAAATTCATGGCTACTCCCTGCTTGAAACTGAATAAAAACTGCAGTTTTAAGCAACAAAATTGAGATCCACCACACAAAATTGGCATGCTCCTCTTCTTATTCCCTTTCACTATTCATGTGAGTGTGTTTTATTTTCTAGTAACATTCATTTATTAATTTGCCTCTAATTATTTATATTTATCTTTCATGTATTACCATATAACTGTAATTGACTTATTTTCATCAGGTTCAAGTTCAAGTTGATTCGCAGGAAAACTCCATTGAGCATGTTCATTTACAAGGAGGTCCTGTCAAGGACAATGTGATATGACAAGACACTGTACAATAAAATGGCAAGCAATACAAATTTCATACAAATGGGAAAACTGGTAACAGATAATATACCTGTGATATAGACAGTACATAGCAGATATAATTTATTTATTGAATTTTGTTGACCTCGTAAGCCCACTAGGCCTAGAAGTCCCTTTTTCAGGGGCGATCGGGGTGGAAGCGGGAAACAGATGGTAAGCAACTGAAATTGAACCAGATTAAGCTGTTGGTGGTATTTTTAGTGAATGTGAGAAATTTGGCCAGGACACCAGGGAAATTCCCCTGCTCTTTTTTGATAAGTGCCATGGGATCTTTAACATCCACCTGAACTACCAAGAATCCAGGCAGATGGGACCTCGGTTTAACATCTCATCCGAAAGACAGCACCTCAAAAGTGCAGCACCCACCTCATGCTGCACTACAGTGTCAGTGCTGGGATATTAACCCAAGTGCCAGATGTGGGAACTGAACCCACAGCCCTCTGATCTCTCAGCCTCAGAGGCAAGTATGCTACCTACTGAGCCACTGACACTGACATTCTGTCAGCTATTAAAGAAAGGGAAAACAGATGAGTGGACATACTGTGAGTGCTTGTTTGTATTAACATTACCAAAGGAGGAGAAGTGCTAGCCAGTGTGACATTGGCAAGTTTCCTTGAGGGCCTTGTTGGATAGGGATTTAAAGAAATATAGAGACTAATTTGGCAAGCTTGAGTAAAGACTGCAGTTTGTTCCAGGTGGACAGAATGGCATAACTGATTGCTGCTCTACCTATTAGTGGATGTTGAATTGGGCACATCTAACAAGTTGATTATGTTTTTCCTAAGAGCGTAACAGCTGTACAAACAGTGAAATAGGGACGTGGTATATAGACAGAATTTATTCAACAGTGTTTTGCAGGCCCAGCTGAAATGCAGAACATCCTTCTTGTGACAAGAGACGTCCAGCCCACTGCAGAATAGAGGACACAATGATGGGTTCTGTATGGTGCGTTAGTTATGAAACATATAGCATGAGGTGGGGTTTAAACTTGAGAAGGTGGAGGGATGGGAGAAAAGGCTGTCAAGGGGGGTCAAATAAAGGAGGGACTCTGTCTCCACCCCAAGGGGAGCTGGAGCAATGTGGGAAAAGGCTGACTGGTAAGGTGCTGACTGGAGGAAGAAGGAATCCCCATGGGAATGTGAGCGGGGAAATGGAAGTATAGGAAAAGGGTGGAAGATAGTCCTGCTAAATGCCAGGAGCTTGAGCAATAAAATGCCTGAGCTACAGATGATGCTAACTGAGGGAGAGGTGGATGTGTCAGTGGTCACTGAGACCTGGGCCACCGCAAGGCATGACTGGGACCTGAACCTGGAGGGTTACACCATGTTCAGCAAGGACGGGGAGGGAAGGGAAGGGGAGGAGGGGTCGTAATAATAGTCAAAAACTGCACTGGCATAGGAGGAGTGGGAGGCACAGGAAACTGTGGAGGCAATTTGGGTCATCTTGATAACAAGGGGGCAAGAAAGTAAAATAGGAGTGGTGGCATGGGCCCCCTACTGGCAGAGGAGCTGGAGGAGAGTCTGGTGGCAGATGTTGGGAGACACTGCAGATCGGGCAGGGAAGGATGGTGGTGTGGGGGACTTAAACATGCCAGGAAAGGACTGGGAAACTATGACATCCCTCAGTGGCCAGGAATAGAGGTTGTTGGATGTCTTTCAGGACGCATTCCTAACTCAACAGGTTGGGGAACTGACCAGAGAGGTGCAGATACTGGATGAGGTCCTGGCAGACAGTGACCAGATTGGGGGCCTTAAGGTAAGGGACCCATTGGCAGGGAGCGACCATGCCAAGGTCTAGTTCTGCCTGGACCTAGGAGGAGTAGAAGGCTGCACAAAGACAGAGGTAACTGATTTCAAGGGGGTGGAATTCAAAGAAACAGGAAGGATCTTTAAGGAGCATTTGGATGGGATTGGGCCAGATATGAATGCTAACAGTAGGTGGGAAATCATCAGAAGGGGGATGCAGGATGTTACCAGCACCTATGTAAGTTGAAAATGCGGTAGGGCCCAAAAACCCTGCTGGTGGACCAGGGAGGTTCAGGAGGTGGTGAGGGGAAAGAAGGCAGCCTATAGGTATTTGAAGTGCTCAAGGAGTGAAAGGGATTAAGGGGAGTATGAGCTGATGGCCAGAATGGCCACTAGGGTGGTGAGAGCGGCTATGGCAAGGAAGGAACAGAACCTGGCCAGGGAAATTAGGAGAGGGAATAAGGGGTTCTTTAGATACACTGGGGAAAAACGAAGGATGAAGGGGCAGATTAGCCAGATTAAAACAGAGGAGGGTTGGGCACAAGACCTGGGGGAGCAGGCTGAGGTACTAAATGAGTACTTTGCCTCAGTTTTCACCAAGGAAATGTAGGGCTGCAACTACATGGGAGGAGATGGTGAAACTGAGGAGGGGGACCTCACAATTGGCGGGTCTGGGGAGAGGGGGCCATCACTGCAGGAGTGGGGAAGGCAAAGCAGGGGATGAGGTAGCAGAGGGTGAAATCACAGCAGACAGAGAATGAGGTAGCCTCAGGTCCCTTAAGATGGAAAGCACCGGAACTGGATAAATTACATCCCAGAGTGCTGAAGGAACTGGCAGAGCTTTTCAGCATCTCTGAGGACAGGTGGGTTCCCAGGACTGGAAGGTGGCAACATAGTGCCTATCCTCAAGGGGAGATCAAAGGAGGTGGCAGGGAACTACAGGCCTGTCAGCCTGACATCGGTGGTGGGCAAGGTGATGGAGGGCATTGTCAAGGAGAGGCTGGGCTGGACCTGGAAAAGTCAAGGTCCATGTACAATAGACAGCATGGAAATCATGTCAGACAAACCTTGTAGAGTTCTATGATTGAGTGATGAGTGCCTTGGACATGGGTAGACAGGTGGATGTCCTCTTTCTTGACTTCAGCAAGGTGTTTGACTCTGTTTCTCATGGGGGTCTGTTGGATAAACTGGGAGAAATGGGGGTGGGGAACCAGATGATCATATGGATAGGCAATTGATTCCAGGACTGGACCCAGAGGGTCGTGGTTGGTGGGTTAGTCTCATCCTAAAGGTGGGTCATTAGTGGGGTCCCTCAGGGATCAGTGCTTGGGTCCCTCCTGTTCAATGCCTTCATCTCTGATCTAAGGAAAGGTATCAGGAGTGAGATGAGTCTCTTTGCAGATGACTCAAAACTGGGGGTGATGCTGACTGGGGAGGAGGGCAGGGTCACCCTACAGGGGGACCTGGAGGCTCTGGAAAGGTGGTCTAGAGAATGGAAGCTGAGGTTGAGTGCAGGGAAATACAAGGTACTGCACCTGGGAGCCAGAGACCTGGGCCAAGTGTACATCCTGGGGGTTGGGGATGCTACAAGTCTCAATGGCTGAGAGGGACCTGAGGGTGGTGGTGGATGTCAAGATGAACAACTCAGAGACTTGTAGTAGGGCAGCGGCCAAGGCCAACAGGATGCTGGGATGCATCGCTAGGGGATCACCTCTAGAAGGAGGGAAGTGATACTCCTCTGTATAACTGCTTGATGAGGCGCATCTAGAATACTAGCATGCAGTTTTGGAGACAGCACTTAAAGAGGGACATTGAACTCCTGGAGAGGGTCCAGAGGAGGGCTACCAAAATGATCTGGGGCTTGGGGGACAGGACCTATGGGGAGAGGCTTGAAGAGCTAAATATGTACACATTGAAAGAGAGAAGGGATAGAGGGGACATGATAGAGGTATTCAGGTATATGAAGGTATAAATAGGGGAGGAGCAGTCAGGGTGCTTTGAAGGAAGGAGGGGGCAACTAGAGGCATGGGTGGAAGCTGGAGGAGGGAGATTCAGGGAGATGGGAGGAGGAGGTGCTACACTGACAGGGTGGTGGAGCCATGGGAATGAGCTGCCCAGGGGGCTGATGGAGGCAGAGACAGTGGAGGGGTTCAAGAGGGGGTGGGACATGTGCAGGGGAAGGGTTCTGGAAGCAAAGTCCAGTGCAGCTAGAATATTTGGGATTGGGAAGTGAGAAGCCAGAGAGGGCAAGGGGGCCAGCAAGGTCAGCTCCCAGGATGGGGGCTGACCAAGTAAGCAGACACAAAAGACTGTTAGGCCTATTCTGCTGGCATTTTAGTTTGTTAGTATGTTAGTATAGAAAAAGATATCAAACTTGTGCAGGTTAGAATCTGCACTACTGTTGTATATGATGTATGAGTAGTAGAAGAGGGGTGAGGAACATAGCTTGGGCTAACCTATTCGTAATGTCTGTGGGAAATAAGGATTTATTCATGAAGAAAACCCCAGTCTAGCTTTTATTTTTTTTGTAAACATTTTGATGTGGATAGCGAAGGATGGGTTGCTATCTATATCTAGCCAGATTCCTAAATATTTTAATGTGTCAATGACGTCAAGTGAGTCCCCTAGTAGAGTTATAATAGGTGCAGCAGTGATATGCATAAATAGTGAGGTTGAGGGATGAGAGAGAAGAAAGAATATTGCTTACGTTTTTTTAGCACTTAACAGCAATTTAGAGTTTAAGAGGTTGAGTTGCAATTGGTTAAAATCAGACTGAAGTTTGGTGCCAACATCTGAAAGGGAAGGTTTTGACGTGTACAGGACAGTGTCGTCTACAAAGAAATGAAGTTTAGAGTTGTGAATATTGTTGCTTAGGGAGTTAATGATAGATTGAAACTATTAATGGTCTTAAGGCAGAGTCTTTGGGTACACCTCTTGTAAGAGGTAAAGGAGAGATAGGAGCTCTGGTTTTAATGTGCTAGAGTCTACCTGAGAGATACTAGAGAACCAGTTTATTGAGCAATTTATTCAAGCAGCATTCTTTGAGTTTAACTAGCAGGTGAGCATGATCTATTATATTGAAGCTTTGCTTAGCTCTAGGAAGACGGCACCAGTGGAGTTTCATTTTCAAGGTCAGTGAGCCAGTCATTTGTCACTTTAACCAATGCTGATGCCATACTGTGCTAATGCTGTACTGTGGTTTTGTCTGAAACCTGATTGCAATGGGTTAAACAAGTCTGAGTTTTCAAGGTGTTCTTTTAGCTGTTTAGTAACTACTTTTTTCAAAAGCTTTGACAGAAAAGGCAAGACAGAGATGGGCCTATAATTGTTTAGTCGCATGGATCACCAGATTTAAATGGGGCAGTATGAAGGCTGTTTTCAAAGGAAGGAACCATTCCAGTGGCAACTGGACAAATGGAATAGGTGTGTTATGGGGAAGTTCAAAAATAATACCCTAGTTTTAGGAATGTGGAGTCTATGCCATCAGCGCCGGCTTTCTTTTTCATATCCAGTGAGGCAAAAAGAGACCTGATTCTGCCAGTCAATGGGAATGTCCTTTGATGTGAGACAGCCTGTGAGTCTAGCAGCTGGGGAAGAGTCAAATGCTAGTACCACTGTCATGAAATGTGAGTTTAATTTTTCAAAGATAGTGACTTTATCAGAGCTTGTGGTACCTTGGGTGGTAATTTTGATAGGGATTGAAGGGGGGAATGTATGACCTTTAATGGATTTGATCGTTTGCCAAATTTTAGCTGGGTTGCCTTTTGCACCTTCAAGGGCTTTCACATATTCATTGGTTTGGGCAATTCTGGTAAGCTTTCTACAGGCATTTTGTGAAGTTGTGAATGCTGTTGAGTCTATAAGGGCTTTGGTACATTTGGCTGTGGGTCAGAGTTTGTCCCTTTGGGCTAGGGCTGTTTTCAGTTCAGCAGTAAACTGGAAGGAGGCTTTTTTACTTTGCATTTTATGAATGGGGAGTATTTGTTTGTAAGAGTCTATAAGGGCTTTGGTACATGTGGCTATGGCCCACAGTTTGTCCCATTGGGCTAGCGCTAGTTGTAGTTCAACAGTAAACCAGGGAAAGGAGACTTTTACTTGCATTTTATGAATGAGGAGTGTTTGTAAGAGTTGTATTAAAGATGTTGGCAGCCTCATCCACTGTGGGAGCTGAGTAAAAGTTTTGCCAATTTATACTCTTAAGGTTAGCTAGGTGGTTCTCTAGTTTAAATTTGCGGAAGCTTCGTTTAATAATAAATTTAGAGCAAGAGGTCCATTTTTCCAAACTTCTTATACAGATAACTGTATTACGGTCACTTAAGTCATTATGGAACACGAGTGTACATTAAATTTTGTGTGGTCTGTTTGTGAGGATCAAGTCTGGTACAGAGCTTTTAGCATGTTTTTTTATATTGATTCTAGTAGATTCAGAGATTATCTAGGAGTTATCCAGTTTGTCACACGGTTCTTTTAGGATATTCAGTCTGCCAATGAGACAATCCAGGTTAAGGTCACCAAGGATAATAGACTCATTGGGGTTGATGTTGATAAGGTTTCTGAGGGTTGAGAGTAGTTCCACACCCCCTGACAGAGGTCTGTAGCAGCCAATTACATTGAGTGCTTCAGATGAAAACAGTATGAGTCTTAAGGCTAAGCATTCTAATTTTCTAGGCTTGGTAACAGCAAGGAGTTCAGTAGCTAGGTATCTAGTATTAACATATATGACTACTTTCCTTCCTTGTAAGTCTGTCCAATCGAAAGTGTTGAAGGATAGCAGTGCTATCTGTTAATCTGAGATGGAGCCCTTCACCATGTTTCAGTGACTACCAGAACATTGAGATTTGTATGGGAAGCCCATGTTTTCACTGTGTTGATTTTTTCCTGAAGGCTGCAAACATTAATCAATGTCATTTTTAATTTATTGTTTAGCCATCTCCTTCTCCCCTTTTCCCCAGGACGCATCTGGAAATGAGCTGTTCTCAGTTGAATATGTCTTTCCTGGTTAAACTTTTAAGTACATACATACATACATACATACATATGTCAGTTTCACAACAATCCAGTTTTCTTTACAACTTAGAAACATGGAAACATAGACTTTGATGGCAGATAAGGACCGCTTGGCCCACCTAGTCTGTCCATTTCCCTACCTACTAGCTTGGGACAAATGCATTGATGAACAGTGTCATTAGAGATTATGAAGAACAAAGAGAGGAGGCAATTGCAGATATTAAGAATAAAGAGGAAATTGTCTCATGATTTAAGGACACTCCAGATTTTAGTGATTTTGAGAACAAATTAAAAGGCAATATACAAAGAGAAGAGAACAAGATACGGAAGATTAAATTGCACAAATTTGAAAGGGACAGACTTGACTATCTACATGACAGAGTCTGGGATTGGAATAGAAACAAAAATAAAAACAGACCACAGTATTCCAAAAGCCAGAGAAGAAATATAGATCGGAGACAAGGAGGAGTTAATTTTGAAACTCAGCCAAAATTTATATTACGAAATAGGAGTGATTCTCCCAATTATAATACCTCTACAAGTGAATCTGAACAGGAGGATTTTTTAGAAGGGCACTTGGAACACTTCAACACATGGTGGACTGTACAATTCTGAGAACCAGTTCTAGAACAGAGGAACCTACGAGGCAAGCATCTGGCCCAATCATCGGCTTTAACAGGAAAGCTACAAGGAGGAGTGGAAGGAAACACAGGAGCCAAAACAAAGGGAAGAAGGGGCAAATAATGCCTAACAACATCGTCATTAATATTTCTGACATCATAATTAATGAGGACCAACTTTTGGTTTTGCAAAAGGGATTATCGTTCATGCCAACACAGGATTCAAAACAATTCAAACTTTATCTGGATCTGCATCGTTTTACTAGAAATTTCAATATAAAACCTTTTTTTGCTAGGAATAATATGTGTTTGGGACCGGCTGGTACGGTTGAGGACATCTGCGACACATCACCAGCTGCAGTAGAGGTAAGAAAATTTAAACCTCCCTCTATCTTTATGACTCCATATTGTGATGCAGTTAAAGTTTTTGAATATATTTGTGAGAGACAAGTTAAAACACTTTTGGATCGAGACATTCCACCTGACTTTGTTAATATTTTTAGGGCAGAGACAGAAGCCCTTAAAAGTTTGGAATCAAATGTGGATATAACAATTAAACCAACAGATAAAGGAGGTTCCGTGATGGTAATGAACACATTGAATTACATTGCTGACGTAAGAAAACAACTTAGTGATGTGTCTTTTTACGAACCATTGACCTCAGACTCTACAGAAGTGTTCAAAAAAGAAATTTATGTTTTTCTTTATCAATCAGAATGTGAAGGTTTAATTGAGCATGGAGAAATGTTATTTCTATCTGTAACTAATCCCATTAGAGCTAGCATTTACACATTGCCTAAAATCCATAAGAATTTGTGGGACCCCCTTGGAGTCCAATTGTAGCTAGTATAGGCTCTTTAGTTAAGCCATTGTCCAAATATGTGGATTTTCACATCAAGGACTATGTTACAGCTTTGCCTTCATATATTAGAGACACAGGTCAGTTCCTAGAGATTTTAGACAATATGCAGATTGAACCCGAATGGTACATTGTGTCCTTGGACATTACTTCATTGTACACCAATATACCCCATGAGGGTGGTTTACAAGCGTTAGATTATTGGTGGCCCCTAGATTCAACATTAGAATGTGGTAAAAAGAATTTCCTTCTGGAATATGCTGAACATGTCCCCACTAAGAACTATTTTCTTTTCCAAGATTTATCCTATTTACAGATTAAAGGCACGGCAATGGGTGCAACATTTGCACCCAATTATGCCAATCTGTATTTAGGTAAATGGGAAAAGTGTACAATCTATGACAGTCAGTCTAATCTGTTTTATGACAAGATAGATATTTGGAAAAGCTTTATTGATGATATTTGTATGGTGTGGTGTGGCACACTTGAGGAACTATATATATTTGTTAGATACTTGGAAAGCAGTGATGAAAACGTAACATTCTCATTGCAACATGACCTCCAGTCTGTTTCCTTTTTGGATGTTAATGTTTTGAATGAACAAGATGGTTGCCTTGGTACAAAACTTTATAGAAAGGAAATAGGCAAGAATTCACTACTATTAGCCTTAAGTTGCCACCCACACCATATGGTAGCCAATATACCTAAGACACAAATGATGAGAGTTAGACGAAACTGTAGCAATGATGTTGATTTTTTTACCTTTGGTGTGGACATGTGTGATAGATTTTTGGAGAGAGGCTACTCCTACCATGCTACACAGAAAGCATTTAGAGAGGTAGGATGCACTGATAGGTTGGACTGGACTGAGAAACTGCAAAACATCACCACCAGGTATTGGCATTCTCATCATAAATCAACTTTTTTGGAAGCCATCAAAGCCAAAAGTAAGGTCAGTAAATCTGTTATACAAGCACTGAGTTGTGGAGTGCTGCATTGACTCCACATTTCCATCGGACTTGTTCTTAAAAGATGTGTACTTGCCTTTGAGGTCTATTCACAACCATTTTGGAGAACAAAGGCTAGATACTAACAAAGGATTTTTGCATCCTGCATATTCCCCAGGCCAGTGTTCATCACCTTCAGGAATTTAACCCCATCAGGAATTTATCACATTCTGGGTCTTTGAGCTACAATAACAATTTTCTGGTCCCCGGTAGTTCACCATTTCCTGTGGATTTTATTACTTTTCATCAGTCATGTGGCACCTCTGAGAACATGGCTTTATATATTGTGCTCTGCAATATCATGGGGCAAATGCAGACCAGCAAAGCCAAGAGGACTAGATGCCCTACAACAAAACTAGTCTGCAAAATGATTAAAGTATACCTTCTTAGGATACTACTTATGCTACTTCTGATATCTGGAAATGTTCATCCTAACCTGGGGTCTACCAGCCAAGCACCCCATGCCACAAAAAGGTGGGAGGGGTCCCTCACATTAGTATCAATCAATGTCTGCAGCCTCCTTAACAAACTTGACATCTTGCAAACCTGGGTCCAGCAACATAGCCCTGATGTACTCTCTGTTGTCAAAACATGGCTTAACCCCAAGATACCAGATGCTGCAGTCACCATCCCTGGATACTCTATATTCAGGCAGGACAGGGTTTCCAAACTAGGTGGAGGCTGTGCCATCTACCTGAGGAATTCCTATCTAGGTCAAGTCTTCCCGTTCTCAAACCCTAAACCACCCTCGCAGGTTCTCGCTATTAAAGTTCTACTCGGGACGCACAACAAGGAGCTCACCATTGTCTCTGTGTACCTACCCCCTAAAGATCAGCCCAATGGATTTATGAGCATATTGGAAAGCCTACAGGATTACACCATAACTCTGAACTCATAGTACTAGGCGACTTCAACATAAATTGCTATCGCTGGGAGGCCAGAAACTACAAGGATGCTATCACATCACAGAACCTCACCCAGCTTGTTACCACCCCCACCAGATGCAACTATAGGATAGGGTCACACATACTTCTGGACTGGATCCTTACTAGTCACCCTGAACAGATCTCAAAAGTTTCAGTGCTCCTGATGGGATCAGTGACCACTCACCGTCACATGTACCTGGACAAACAAATTTATTAAGCCCCTCCCTCAAAATAATCTACACCAAGTGTTAAAGCAGGGTACCTGAGCTACTAAAGACACACCTAAGCCACTCTGGACTGGACATCAATCGACTCTGCCATTGATGTAAACCAAGCCTTAGACCTTTTCATCAGCCACTTCACTGCGGGCCTGCAATATCTTTGCACCTCTCAAAAAGCTGATGGTCAGGGGCAGAGCTAACCCTTGGATAACCCCTGATCTAATCACGTTACTCAAACATAGGGTTCATCTCTGGCACTGTGCCTGTGCAACATCCAAACCTGGGGATATTCAAAAGTATAAAGCTGCCAGAAATGAGTGCACGCAGGCAGTTAGGAGCGCCAAAAGCAAATACTTCAAGGAAGCTCTCTCCAACTCCTGGGGTGATGGAGTAACTTGAAAGACCTTACAGGCAAGGACCCTAAGTCACCACCCATCATGCTCAACATAAATGGAACACCAACATCTGACCTGTACACAATCACCACCATCTTTAACAATGCGTTCTCCAACTTGGATAGTGTTCTCCCTTCTAATTTCTTTGATGCCCCCTCTAGTAGTAACCGTCTTGCAACTACTTCTCTTCTACACCCTGCCCCACAATTCTACTTCAAGGAGATCCCAGTGCATGAAGCCAGAACCTATATTCAGAAGGCCATTCACTACGCAGGCTACAGCGTTGACTCTCTTGATCTGAAGTTGTTAGCACTTGTCCTTGAAGAAGTCCTTGAACCCCTGACAAAGGTCCTCAATCTATCACTAAGGATGTCCCAGTTCCCATCTCACTGGAAACAGGCAACCATCACACCGGTACACAAAAGTGGAGACAAATCACTGCACTTCAACTACAGACCTATCTCCATCCTCCCTCCATTGTCTAAGGCCCTGGAGTGCATCGCCTCAGACCAACTAGTCAAGTACCTGGAAAAATATGACATCCAGTGACCTGAGCAACATGGTTTCTGAAAAGGGCACAGTACCACCACTGCACTATTAGAATTTATGGGCTTCATCCATACCACGCTCGATCAAGGAAACTGTGTAGGGGCAGTATTCATCAACCTTACAAAGCCTTTGATACTGTGAACCACCCACTCCTACTCAAGCAATTATCAAACATTGGGCTCTCCAATGAAGCACTGCTCTGGTTTTCAAGCTACCTTGGGGAGAGGGTCCAGCAGGTTAGGATTGCTGGTGTCACCTCAGAAGAAATGCCAGTCCTTTCAGGGGTCCCACAGGGGTCCATCCTGGGGCCACTACTCTTCAGCCTCTTCCTCAACGACCTTCCCAGTGTCTGCCACCAGAAATTGCTGCTCTATGCTGATGACGTAGTCATGTTGACCAACCACCAAAATGCAGAGCTCCTTGAGAAACAATTACAGCTTGAATTCATGTGCATGAAGAATGGTTCAAGTCACACAAACTGGTCATGAACTACAGCAAAACAAAGGCTATGACCTTCTACAATGCCAGGAGCAAGTACAAATCCCATGACCTCACCATCCTAAACCAAACAGGGACCTTACTTGACACGTTCTTGATTTTAAATACCTAGGTGTCACATTGGACAGCTCACTCTCTACCATCGCACATAGATTCTGTCGCCAAAGCCACCAACATCCATATAGGCCTGCTCTACAGGCACAAACACTGCATGACTCCTGACACTCTCCAGTTGGCTATCAACAGCTCTGTTACCTCCATCATCGATTACAGATTAGCAATTTATGGCTCTGCCTCTGCCTCTGCCCTCCACAGAATTACAGTTGCATTCAACAAAGCATGCAGGCTGCTAACCGGGGTTGACCAACTTACACACATTTGTGACCTGTACACTTGGGCAGGATGGCTTCCTCTCATCAGCTGGATACAGTATCAACCCTGCCTCTTAGCCAAAAAAGTCCTCCTCGGGGTCATGCCCCCGGGCATTGAAAAGCTCCTTATTGACCACCACAGCACCCAGTGAACTAGAAGTTCACAACAACTAACCTTCCTTGTCCCCAAATGCTGGACTACCATGGGCCAGAGGGCCTTTGCCCACAGAGCACCACAGTGGTACAATACTCTCAACAAAGAAACTCTTACTGCTGCTGCTCTTGGCCCTTTTAAGAGACAACTCTGACTTCATCTCATTTCAACTAGTCGTTGTGACTGCCTTGCCTAATCAGGGGCCCACCGCACACTGACCTCCACTTCAGTCTTGACAGCTACCTCTCCCAGCCTTGCCCCCTCCTACCTGCCTACCCCCTTGCCCCCTCTCCCTTTCCTCCCGCCCAGGAATTTACTGACTTTTATCCCTCCTCTCCTCCCTTTAGAGCTTTTACCCTCACCTCTACCCTCCAACAATGGCTTTCCTGCCTGTACCCCCTCACCTGCAGTAGTTATTTCTAAGATTGCCCTTGGCTGGTATGTCATGCTAACTAACATTTGGCACATTTTGAATTACTGGAATTTCCTAAGCCTCAGTCTCTTACTACTTTTTATTGTGTAACTGTGTATTACTATGTTGACCTTTGTATGTATGTATACCCCTATTCCTTCGACGTGGAACCTTTGTAAATGAGCAGTTCCTGCTCAAAGGTATTTGTAATGCTAGATTTCAATAAAATAAAAAAAATAAAATTGGATCTTTTGAAACCAAAAGCAGAACAACAGAAATACAACAGAATGAATTCTTTTACAATATATACTAGACATTCTAAATTGATTGTAAGTATTATTAACACTAACTGGAATATTCTGCAAGGAGAACCATTTTTGTCAGAAGTAACCCAGAATAAACCCAGAATGGTGTACAAAAGAGGCTCTAATTTGCGGGACAGAATAGTTCACAGCTACACTAGACCATTAACTGAGGCAAATCATACCAGCAGACCTCCCCTTACTAGGGGTATGCATAGTTGTGGTAACTGTAAATTCTGCAATCATATACTTAAATGTAATACCTTCACTAGTTGCAATGGGACAAGATCTATGAGATTAGGACTTCATTACATGTAGTACACAAAATATGGTCTATTTGGCCATCTATAATTGTGAGGCTTTCTATGTTGGTAAAACCACCAGATCTTTAAAAGTACGAATGGGTGAGCATTTTCATTCTATAGCTAACAATGATACTAGAAGTGCACTTTTGATTCATTGCAACACGAATAAAATGAATACTCAGGAACATCTATTTAAATTCTGTGGTCTTGAAGTTGTTCGACTAGGCCCTAGAGGGGGCAATTTGGATGCCAAATTGAAATACAGAGAATACTACTTGATCTATATCTTGGGAGCCCTTATGGCCCCAGGTTTGAATGACAAGATTGATTTATTACCTTGTTTACAAAGGAGGTAATCACTCTCCTAGGACCTGATGATACAAATATGTACTGCAATTTTTTCTTTCCTTTTCTATCTTTGTTTTTATTTTTATTATTTTCTCCTTCCCCTTCCACCTCTTCCCTTTCCTTCCCCTCTTTTCCTTCCTGTACACCACACCCCACCCACCCCTTCCTCTCTTTTCTTTTCTCCTTTTTCTTAGTACATAATCTTTAAGTACAAATTACTATGAATTGGGATTTCTAATATTTATTTTTTGTTTCTCACTTTTTAGGTTAAAATGATCTTTAAAATCCTTATGACAGGAGCATCATACTGCATTTCCTGGAGGCTGGGAGCAGATCTCCTGTCTAGTATAGTATTCTCATGACACTTGTTGATTTCAGCTGCTGAATCACTTGTTTTTAATATTGTGCAATTATATGGTATTTAAGCACTTTACGGCTTTAAATATAAGTGGCTGTTTCCTAGAGCATTTGTGTGCTAATATATTAGGTCTATCTTTTCCTGTATTATTAGTTTTAATCAAGAAAACACATGTTCTGTTTATTGTAGCTTTAAATCTTTTCCTGTATGTACTAGTCTGTTGTTAGTATGTACCACCCCTGATGATGCGGATAGCACAAAACCGGTTGGGATTACTTGCTGTTGAGCCTTTGGCGATTGTGGCGTCTGCTTTTTCATTAAATAAAAATACAGCCAGTTTGATGCCCACTGGAGGAGTGCTGGGTTTGCTGTTCACCCATTTTCCTACCTACAGGATAAACTGCAGATTCTATTTAACCAACTGCCTAGTTCTTCTCTCCAACAAAATTGCCTTATGTCTGTCCCATGCATTCTTGAATTCTCCCACAGTTTTAGACCCCACAACCTCCTCAGGAAGGCTGTTCCATGTGTCCACAACACTCTCCTTGAAAAAAAATACTTCCTCACACTGTCCCTGAGCCGTCCCCCCTTTGTCTTCAAATTGTGTCCCTTTGTTCTTGCACACTTCTTTTTCTGAAAGATGCTACCATCTTGGACTTTGTTGATTCCACTGAGGTTCTTAAAAGTTTCTATCATGTCCCCCCTCTCCTGCCTTTCCTCAAGG
Source organism: Neoceratodus forsteri (assembly GCA_016271365.2). Classification (NCBI taxonomy): domain Eukaryota; kingdom Metazoa; phylum Chordata; order Ceratodontiformes; family Ceratodontidae; genus Neoceratodus; species Neoceratodus forsteri. Next base: position 985,214,173 of record CM057452.1, on the reverse strand, counting down.
GTATACATATTAAGCTGCTTTAGTCTCTCCTCGTATGGCTTCTCTTGTGGACCCTGCACAATTTTAGTTGTCTTCCTCTGGATAGCCTCCATCCTGTCTATGTTCTTGCGGAGATTGGGTTACCAGGACTGGATGCAGAAATCCGTATGGGGTCTCGCCAACTGTCTGTACAGAGGGATAACAACTTCTTGTTTTCTGCTGGTGATGCCTCTCCCTATACATCCCAGTATCCCCCCAGCCCTCCCTACTGTCTTCTCACATTGCTTACTAACCTTAAGGTCATCTGATATGATTACCCCCAGGTCCCTTTCCATTTTTGTTGTTTTACTACCTCCCCTCCCTGGGTTTTGTTTCCCTGGTGCATAATTTTGCACTTCTTTGCATTGAATCCATTGGGACTTAGCCCAGAGAAAACAGCAGGACCTGCAGACAAAATATCAGAGCTCATATATACTGTACTCTAACATGCACTGCACTTTGAAAACATGTTCAGTCCATGTGTGAGACTGCCACTATATTTTCTAAATAATTTAAAATATATACATTGTCCAGTAAAATCACATATCAAAGAATCATTCTTGGGGCAAATTGAAGCAAACATTAAGGTTTCAGGTTTTAACTCCTAGTCCTTTCTGTACTACTGTGATAACAAAAGCCACGGTCTTAATTTCCATAGTTACGTGTACTGAAATCTTAACCATCTAGAGCTTTTAAACCACTGAACTGACTTGACCATTATCTAATTCACTGGATCCAGTGTTCTTGCCACTGACTCTGCACATGCCAAATATCAGGTTATTCCATCCAGGGACTGCCATGCTATTAAATGGGAACAGACAGCACCAAGGGCCCCACGCTTAAGGGTGGGGCCAGTCCCAGTGTGCAAGAATAATTTGATTTAAGTACTGTTTACTGTTGTATAGTAGACTGTCTCAGACTAATTTTTCTTTACTTCCAGGCTAACATCTTCTGTTACTACACATCCCAGAATCCTCTGCAGCTGACATCAGAGCAGTAGATAACAATGAGAGATTCAATAGGCTGCAATGCATGTTAGAGTTTATACAAACTCTGATCTTTTGTTTGCAGGTCCTGCTGTTTTCTATGGGCTGTGTACAGTCATGGAGGACTGTAGTTGGCCTCTGGGGAAAAGCAGAAATGGAAAACATCTGATCGGAGATGATAAAAGCTGTAGCATGCACTGCAGGCTGTTGAATCTCCCATTGCTGCCTACTTCTCTGATGTCAACTGCAAGGGATTCTGGGATTCATACCCCCCTTTGGGGCTTACCTTGATGCCTCCCATTTGTCCTCTGTTTTTCTCCTGGTGTCCCCAGTGTATCCAGTGCCGGTCCAGGTTTCTTTTGTGCTCCTGTGTTTCCCAACCCACCTCGTGTGTTGTTTCAGCCCAATTTGTGCTTGGGAGGTGGATCACAACCTTCTGACATCTCCTCCATGCCACCAGCACTTATGTGTGCACCATGGGGTACTTTGATCTTTACCTACCACTGTTGCGGTCAATTGGAGAGAGGTCCAGTGGTTCTGGTGCCTGTATTTGCTTAATCTGGGAACGGAGACCTATGTGGGGCCACTGAAAGGCCTCTTAAATATAAATAGAAGGCACCATGAAGTGCAGTATTGGGGCATAGGGTGAGGGCTATGAATGCCTGCTTCTCATCTCCCTTACACGCCAAGCTTACAGGCAAGAAGATCATCTCTAGTGACTTTGAACTTTGTTTTATATGCTGTTTCATTCATCTGAGGCCTGTTTGAGTTACTAGGGAACTGCATGGTGTGTGAATATATGAGGAGCTGCTGACATCATTTAAGAGGCAGGGCAGTACGGGCATAAAAACTTGTGTAGATCGCTACAGCACAAGCGTAGCGCGAGCATGATTGGCGCAAGCGCCACTCCTAGTTGAAATTCATAGATAGAGCTATTAAATTTTACAAGCTCATATTGAGATAAGTTCTTGCTACATTGCTTATCGTTTATGATTAGTTAACCCTCAGGCTGCCAACAGAATCAGAACATATAGGGATTTTGGACTGATATATCAGTCCATGGCCTTGTAAGGATTAAGGGTGAGTTTTTTATTTTTAATTTGATAAAGGGTACACACAGATTTTTTTTTAGACTGAGCAGTAGTGTTTTGCACATTTTGTGTGTTCACTAAGGCCTGTATCATCCCTGTAAGACAGTATGTTGTCTTGTTATTTATTTTGGGATTAATATGTTTTGATACAACAACATTTTTAGTGCCTTATATGACATCTCCCCAAATTGCATCAAATGATTATTTTACATTTTCAAACAGCTTGGCAGAGTCCCAGTCTCATAATGAAAGCTGTTTCACTACCTGAGGCTGTTTAACTAGACAAGCTGTCCTTGATTTGGGTAGTTTTTATTTTATTAAAAAGTTTAACCTACCAGTGCTGTGACTAATTGAACAGGCATTTTTTGCCTATATGATTATTAAAATTTTACCTTGTTTATCCGGGGATGTTGAGCCCAACCCTGGGTTAGACACTGTAGATAATAGTACAACCTGAGCCCCAATGGGTTGCGATTTTCTCATAAAAACACCAGGAGCTTTATTAGGAGAAAAGCTGAGGTTGAGGCCTGGATTAGGATCAACAGGCCGGATGTACTCAGTATTATTGAGACCTGGCTAAAACCTAATATTACTGATGGAATATGTACAATAGAGGGCTATAATGTATTTAGGAATGATAAGAAGGGTAGTAAGAAGGGTGGGGGATTTCCAAGGGGGGTAGGGATGGATGATAAGGGTTTCTGGAACACAAGGGAGGGGAGGGCCTCAGCACCCAACTAGGGATCTGAGGTTCAAGCAGACTCGATAGACCATAAGGCCTAATCTGCTGGCAAATAGTATGTTAGTGTGTTAGTATGTTAGTATGATTATGACTTTTGTTATAGCTAGTCTTGAAGCAGTAAGTGGGGATGTTTGTTTTCAACAAACTATGCTTTGTGAATGGTTGCATTTAGAATCGATTAACCACCTGTATTAATATAGGGTTTTGTACTGTGTATAACCCCCTAAGGCTAGCACTAAGGGATTAATAGAGTTCTTAGAGTATTTTCAGCAATTCGCTTTATCTAAATATGTCGTGGTAATGGAAGATTTCAACCTGAATTGGGTGGGTAATGCTCATGATGAGCTAGAATTATTGGTTTCTGCTGCAGGAGTATCCCAATTAGTTTCAGACTTTACTAGAATGAATTATCGTAGTAATCACCACACTTTAATTAACTGGATTCTAACTAAGACAATGGATGGGATAATTGAAAGTAGGGTTTACTCAGATAGCATTAGTGATTACATGCCATTAAATTACATTTAGAGTTATATTAAAGTGAACACACCACCTAAAATAATTAGTTATACAAATTATAAACATATTGATTATGATAGTCTGTGTTTAGATCTACAAATTATAGACTAGTCATTCCTGATCCAAATGCAGCTGTTAATTTTTTCTTACTACACTTTTGGATATACAAGATAGATATTTTCCTTAATAAAAGAAGGGTCAAGGGCAAAACAGTAAATGGATTTCATCTAATTTATTTGCATTATAATGAGAGAGAGAGAGATAAACAATGGAAAAACTAAAAAGTTACTAACAATGTAGAGGCTTTTAATTGTTATCGTATTTTGAGGAACAAATGTAAGTTGCTTGTGCATAAAGAAAAATCAGAATTTTTTCAAAGGCAACAGACAAACTCATTAGGGGATTCTAAAACATGTTGGAGAACCATAACAAAATGTACTGACCCAATTACAAATAGAGGAATCAATACCATTTAATTTAAATGGGGTTGTCATAACTGACACTAAAGAAATCTGTGATCTTTTTCTTAAAAAAATTACTGACTTATCCAGTTATTTAATTGGTATTGATTTCTCTTGTTCTTTGAATGATTTACCATCTGACAGGCCTGATTCATGCAATGACTTTTGTTTCAGAATGATACAGCCACGGCAGGTACATAAGTTGTTGAGACAAATGTCTGTTAACAGAAGTGCAGGGTTAGATGGGTTGGAACCACAATTCCTTAAACTTGTCTCCAATTTTATATATGAACCATTGACTACAGTCTTTAATTTGTCCCTTGCTACTGGGGTTTTTCCAGAGGTCTGGAAGCAGACTGTTATTAAACCAATATTTAAATCTGGTCAATCTTTTGATATAGATAATTATTGAACTATATCTATACTTAAGTGTCAGCGTGGCTCAGTTGGTAGCACATCTGCCTCTGGACCAGAAGGTCGTGGGTTCTCATCCCACACCAGGATTGGACTTGCACCTAAAAATCGCTGGCATCCGAGTGCAGTATTGGGGGGTACTGTACTGCTGGGGTGTGCCGTCATTCGGATGAGACGTTAAACTGAGGTCCCTTCTACCCATCCTGGTGTTGTCCTGGTGGGTGTCCAGGTGGAAGTAAAAGAACCCAGGGCACTCTTCGCAAAGAGTAGGGAACATTCCCGGTGTTCTGGCCAACATTCCCCTTTCCATAAACCGGTTCATGCAATTATCCAGGCTGTGTGTGGGTGATGATGTGCGATATGGCCACCACCACACATTCAGTCACTTCACTACCAGTCTAACATTGCTTGTAAAGCGCTTTGGATGTATGAAAAGCGCTATATAAATGCTGATTCTTCTTCTTCTACTTTCCCCATTAAGTAAGATATTTGAAAAGTTGGTTAATTGCCAATTGGTTGAATATCTCGGCGCGAAGTCTTTGCCTCTGGAGCAGCTTGGCTTTCAAAAGCTCCATAGTACTGGTATTGCACTGGCACATTTCACAAACCACACTTTAAGATCAATGGATGTTGGTCTTTTGACAGGTGCAGTATTTATTGATTTAACTAAAGCTTTCAATTTAGTCAATCATGCCATGCTGCTCCAGAGACTGAAGAGCCTTGGGCTTTCAGAGGTATCTTGTGATTGGTTTTATAGTTACTTAACTGCCCATTCAGTAAGGGTACAACTTGGGGGTGTGGCATCGATATTGTGTGAGCTTCAACACGGGGTACCACAGGGGTCCTTATTGGGGCCCCATTGTTCTCCATTTTTATAGATCCCATTGTCAAGGTTTCAACTAATTCTAGAACATTGCTGTATGCTGACTACAACATTTTATTTTCTAGTTCTACTAAAATAAGTGACAGAAATGTTTATTTAAATCAAGATTTTTCTGCTTTGAATAGGTGGTTGTTGGATCATTCCCTGTTGTTAAATCTTAAAAAGGGTTGTATTTTATTTGGCTCTTCGCTAAATTCGTGATGCAGAATCTTTAGTAATTAGTGATTTAGCAGGAATATTATATTACAGATAATGGAAACTAAATATTTAGGAATAACACTTGATCCATGCCTGACTTATTCAGCGCATATTAGGAAAGTGGTAAAGTCTGTAAATCAAAAAAAATTGGTGCCTTGTACTATATTAAGGATTGTCTAAACAGAGAGGCAAGAGAAATTATATCCAAAAGTGTACTATTATCAACCTTATATTAAAATTATTTTCTGTCTACAAGGTTGGCACTGAGAGATTTGGATTTAGTTAATAGATCCGTCAACTCTATTTGTAGATTTGTTTTGGCTAAACCATTTAGAACACATCATTGCATGCTTTACAAGGATCTCTTTTGGTTCCCTCCTAAGTTGGTGTACTTTTATAACTTGGGTTGTTTGACCAATAATATACTGGCTCAGGGTTGTAAATCTCTATTGTATAGTTTAATAAACTTAAGGGATGATATTAGGATATTACGCTCATCAAATCTGCAATGGTTATCTATTCCTAGATCTGTTACCTGTATGGGTGAGAGAGCCTTTTCTTTGCAATGTCCGATTTTTGGGAATACATTGCCCATAGATTGGATCATTACTTATAGTCATGAACATTTTAAAAAACTTTGTTTCATTTTTTGAAACTTTCTTCTGTGTGTAACTGCTTTTAGGTACTATCTTGTACAATTTTGTGTGTTGTATTATTGTTATTAATGTATTTTTGTACAATGTTTGTATTTGTATGACATCTAAACTTATCTGTGTATGAAGTTCCAGGTTGATCCTGACTTTGGCCCCGTGATCTTACCCGGTAAATAAAGTGAATTGAATTGAACTGAATTCATGAGCAGCTAGTGCATATTAATGAAGTGATGCATGTGCTGGGGGCATAATGTTACGAGGGAAGTGACATGAAAAGGGCTGAAAATAAATGTAGTATGTTGTGGTCATTATAAGGGCACTAAAGGGGCTATGTAACTGCGGGGTTATTATTTAATAAAAGTACTTGAAGTGGCTGCACCAAGACATTGATTTTGGGACAATACTTGGAACTATATTTGGAGTTTTAGTCAGACAGAAGACTTTGTCCATAGTGTCTGACTCCCCTAATCAAGGGGGAATTATATTCTTAGTTTCAATAAATAATCATCTAATCTCTTTTTAAAAACACCCATGCTGTTAGAATCAATAATTTATGAAGGAAGTTTGTTCCAAACGCTCACAATTTGTTATAAAAAAATGCCTGCTCCTATTATTATGTGGACAGGTTAGCTTAATTGTTTGCTATGACTCCTAAAATAGAAGTTTCAAGTTGAATAACATACCCAGCTTATCCAACATCTGTGCATCTTTGGAAATATGAAACATATAAAGCAAATCACCTCTCAGCGTCTGTTCTCCAAGCTGTATAAATTCAAGGTCTGCAGTCTATCCTCGTAAGAAACCCCATCATCCCTGATCATTCTAGTCATCCTTCATTGGACTCCTTCAATAGCATTTATATCTTTCCTCAAATACGGATTCCATAAAGGACTACAATAATCAAGGTGTGGTCAGACCAGTGCTCTGTACAATGGCAGAATACACTCCCTATGTCTTGATGTAAATGAGCGCCGTTTCATACTAAGAGCGCCATATCATACTAATAACTCTATTAGTCTTGGTTACTGTTTTCTTACAATGAACTGAAAAGGTGCGGTCATTGCTAATTAAAATACCCAGGTCTCTTTCTTGGGATACTGGTTTTAACAAGCAATTTTTAAGATAATAGTCCTCATTAGTATTATTAGCCCCCAGGTGCAATACAACACACTTATCCATGTTAAACTGCATTCCATTCTGATCTGCCCATCTCTGTAGTTCTAACAAGTCTTGTTGTAACTCATTAACTTTTTGTATATTCCCCACATTAGCGCACAATTTAGAATCATCAGCAAATTTAACACAGTAATTTTTTGATGTGTCATTCATGTCATATATAAACAGGTTGAACAAAACTGGACCCAGGACAGACCCTTGAGGCACTCCACTACTGACCGGACTCTGTTCCGATAGATAACCCCCTCAATCTTACTCTCTGCATTGTATTATTCAACCAGTTTCTTACCCAATTAATGATATATTTATCTGTACTCACATTTACCATCTTGGCTATCAAAAGTGAATATTGGACTTTGTCAAAAACCTTCTGGTAATCTAAATATATAATATCAACTGGGAAATTATTTTCCAACATTTTGCTAACCCTGTTGTAGAAGACAAGCAAATTTGATAGACAAGATCTATTTTTTTAAAGCCATGTTGGGCATTATCATTTATATGTTTACTTTCAAAGTCTCTTTCCAACCTGTCTTTTAATATTGATTCAAAGACTTTACCCAGTATGGCGGTCAGACTTACAGGCATATAGTTTCCTATCTCAGACCTACTCCCCTTTTTATAAATTGGCCCCACCTCAGTCCTTCTCCAGTCCCCAGGGACATCACCGGTTGTTAATGTCTTATTAAATAATTTATACCATGCCATTTTCGTTTGACTGCTGCACTGCTTTGAACAATCCCTTCAATTTGTCATGGAATTCTAATATGGACAATCATGCATAAACTGGTTACTTCCCTATACACTGCTTCCAATGTTCACTGATGTAAATATTGTACATTTTGTACATAATGTGTGAATACATGCTGTATGTAATATGTGAGTCTGATTGTGAACAGATTACTACCCTGTATAAATATAGCAAATGTAATACTGTGTAACAATTGTAACTAATGTAACTACTGTATACTGTATTTAACTGTTTTTCAATATGTCCTTTTCTGTAACTAACTCCGGGTCGCTCCTGAAAAAGGGACCATCGGTCTCAGTGGGCTTACCCAGTAAACAAAATCTAAATAAATAAATATACAAAGGTTCAACTGGCCAATCCTTTACAGTATTTCTTTCAGTATTTTCGGGTGTAAGTTGTCTGGTCCTGCAGAATTGATATATCAATTCTGTCCAGCTTATCCATTATTTCATTTTTGATATTATAATGGGGAGACTGGTAGCATCTCTTGTGTAATCCTGATTAACACTTCATATTTTATTTCTTTGATATACATTACAAAATATTCATTAAAGACACTGGACATTTGGTAAAGGTCTCTTAACTCTTGATCTTGTAGTTTCATAGGGGCCCACTTCTCTAATATTTGTTCTATTATTAATATAGGCAAAAAAGCCAGCCATTGTCCTTAGTATTGGCAAACTTAAATTTGAGGGCTATTTTTGTTTCTTTATTATGTTTTAGTATATCTTAACTGTTTTTATAGGCATGGATAGTAAATAAATTATTATCCGTTTTCATTGCTCGATTGTGTTTTTTTTTTATTACATTGTTTATGAACTTTGTTGTTGTACCAAACAGGAACTTTCCCCGATTTATTATAATATTTATTTATGGGTACAAAATCATTTTCAAGTTTTAAGATGCGTTCTTTTATTTTCATCCACAGTTTTTCAACTGTATCATCCCTAGAATTCCAGTTCCAGTATTTCAGGTCATGTCTTATTTTATCAAAGTCAGCTTTATAATAGTTCCTTACTTCTGTCCTACCTTTTAATATTGATGGATGGTCACAGTATTTAAAATAGATGATATTATTATCAGAGAAAATTAATGGTTCCCTAATTTCTAAGGTAGTTACACTATCCGCATTATTTGTTAATACCAAGTCTAATACATTTGTAAGCCTAGTAGGGCCATCCACTAATTGTATCAGCCCCATTCTCATAACACTCGCTGGAAATCTGCCTACATCACCCCGGTACACAAGAGTGGAGACAGCACTGCCCCAATAATTACCGCCCCATCTCCATCCAACCCCCTCTATCCAAAGCATTAGAGCGTATAGTCTCCGATCAACTCACAGACCACCTTATCAAATATAACATGCTATGCAACCAGCAACACAGTTTCTGATAGGGACACAGTACCACCACCACAATCCATGAACTTACCTCACATATCCACATTGCCTTAGATAGCAGCCACCTCACCCGGAGCTATCTTAGTGGACCTCTCTAAAGCATTTGATACCATCAACCATGCCCTCTTATTAAACACACTCGCCCACAGCGGCCTCTCCAATAAGGCAGTAAACTGGTTCACCAGCTATCTCTCTGACAGAATACAGCTGGTTAGGGTAGGCACTGTGCTATCCTCCAGCCTTCCTGTTCACTCCGGTGTCCCTCAGGGCTCCATCCTAGGCCCCCTGCTATTCTGTCTGTACCTAAACTCCCTCCCATCGGCCAGCCCCACCAACCTACTCCTATACACCGATGATGCTGTCCTTTTTGCAACTGATCCGGACCCTCTGAAAACTCCAGCAAACACTCCAACACTCACTCCATGCGACTGAACACTGGCTCACCTCCCAGCGCCTAATAATCAGTTACAGTAAGACAAAAGTCATGATTTTCTCCAACCCACAGAACCCACTGAAGAACCTCTGCCCCCAATTTCTTACTGTAAACCTAACCCCCTTGAACAAGTGGACACCTTCAAGTACCAAGGAATCACTCTTGACCCAGCCCTCAGCTTTAATCAACATATTCAATGCCTATCCACTGCCCTAAACTCTAGACTTGGCATACTTTACCAGCACAAACACTGCCTCAACCCTGAGGCTCTACATCTCACCATTAACTCCGCTGTCCTGTCACTGCTAGACTATGGCATTCTAATCTACAGTGCTGCTCCCACCTCTGCCCTAAATAGACTTTGTCTTGTACTAAACAAAGCCTGCCAACGTACTCAGATGTGATCGCTCCACACACACCTGCTCCTCTACAGCACCACAAATTGGCTAAACTTAGACAACAGAATCAAGTACCACACCTAGCTTAATGACCAAACAGATAAGCCTAGGCCTCACTCCAACTACCCTAAACAAAATCATCCACAAAGAACCCCTGTCAGAGTCACATGTAACTCAAGCAAATCGTTACTAAGGTTGCCCGTTGCCAGACCTCCAAATTCAAAGAACTTTCAGTTACAATGCCCAATCCTGGACCAATACACTCCCCACTCTAATATCCAGCGAAACAAGATTAGGCCTTTTAAATTTAGTCTAAGGAATCACCTCCAGACATCCAGCCTATGTGATTGCCCCTATACCAACCTCAAATCAGGCTCCAAACCCAATTCCCACAAAACTATGTCTTGACAAACAGCCTCTCCCTACCATGGGCTGTGCTAAACCCGATAATTTCCATTATGTCCTTGTTTATAGTTTCACTTTGTATCTAGTGTATATCACAATATGAAATAGGTAACCTCACAGCTACCTGAATGTTTTTTGTTACCCCTGTACTGCACTAGGTATAAAGTTGAAACCATTATAATCTCTGTAATGTAATACACAGCAACCTGTCTGTTTCTGTTTCCACTGTACAGCACTATGTATGATGTGTAACCTTTGTAAATGAGTCTCTGACTCAAAGGTCTTTCTGATTATCTCAAATAAAAAAAAGAAGTTTATTAGTTCCTGTTCCTGTCTATTTTTTGATGTACCAAGATTCCATTCAATCCCAGGGACATTAAAATCACCCATTAACTAAACGTTTTATTAAGTATTTGTTTTCAGTGGACAGCATCAGTTCTGTGTTACTTGACATATCGATATTGGGGGTCTATATATTGTTCCCAACCTGAGTTGTTTTCCCCAACAGATGTATGTCTACCCATAGTTACGCCATATGCTTTGGGTATATGAATTGTTTCAATCTGCTTATAACCCGATACTGTCTTTGACAAATATTGCTAACCCACCGCCTTTCTACCCACCCTATCCTGTCTGAAAAGTTGATATCCATTAATATATGTATAATCAATGTCTTTGATAGACCATCAGGTCTCTGTTATAGCTACAAAATTGATCTCGTTATCTTTCAAAATGTATTCCAAATCAGCCATTTTAATGGCATTCAAACTTCTTGCATTTGAAACTAAGCAAGTCATTCCCTCCTTACTTCTCTTTTGCTTCTTAGGTGCTAGTGGTATCATTTTATTTTTGGGCATATGCTTATCCCAACACCCCCTATTTGCATGTTTTTTGAGACTGCCTCATGGAATCGGATTACTAACTTTCTTGTCCCTTTTTTATTTAAGTGTAAGCCATCGTGGCTGTAGAGATCAAGCCTGTCATTGTACTCTTCCTAACTTGTTAAACAAGTCACATCGTTTTCACAGCACCATTTCCTGAGACAGTCGTTGTATTGCTTAATTTTGATAGCTCTATATTTACTTGCTCTTGGCACTGGTAATACTTCTGAAATTATAATTTTTGCTTTATTTTGTTTAGCAACTTCTTACATCATAATCGCATCCTCTATTGCATCAGTGATAGTTCTATGACTCAGATCATTTGTTCCAACATTCACAAGAAGTTTCATGGGTGACTGACACGTTTAATATACCCAGAAACATTTGTGAGATGTCCCTATTTTAGCTCCTCCGTAAGAGCAAGTTGTTGCATTTAACTTATTTCCCTTCATAGAATATCGATCTGTATACTTGATCATGGAATCCCTAAAATAAAGACCTGTTCTGGCATCTCACATGTTGATTCAGTTGTATTTGAGATATTTTGTTCTTCAAGTGGTCTACAATTAGGTGTTTCCCTAGATAATATGTCTGACAGGGATGGTGGAGGTGGGAGTACTTCTGTAAGTGCTACGGTAATTAACTCATTTATGTTTTCCATTGAATGAATTGTTTCACTTTCAGAACCCTGATTCCCATTAATCTATTTATTAGTTTCAGTGGGTTTAGATGATGGGATTACAGATAATAATCTTTCAGTGGGTATATCAGTTGCTTCCCCTGTAACTAATATTTGCTCACATAATTCATTCTCAGGAATAATACCTGATAATACAAAATCACACATGCCCCCACAGTGCAAAGTATCATGGGCTGCATATGCAAATCACCACAGAATGTTATGCTGGTCCAACTTTAAGCAGAATTGCATGGTGCCGAAAGGCCTCTCACACAGTTTGCAAAGGGTGCTAACAGAAGACATAGACACGTGTTCCGTCCTACCAGGACTCATCAGTATGCCTCGTCTGTTTGACACCCCAGTGGAATGGACCAGCTACCCCTAAGGCAGTGTGCCTGGGATATATTGTGGTGAACCCATTAAAATAAAAAACTATTTAAAAGACAAAGAACCTCTGTGCGTAAACACTGAGGCAAGGGTTACCAAAGGGCATTTGGCTGGGAAGCCAAGTTTCAAGAAAATACAAAATCACACATGCCCCCACAATGCAAAGCATCATGGGCTGCATATGCAAATCACCACAGAATGTTATGCTGGTCCAACTTTAAGCAGAATTGCATGGTGCGAAAGGCCTCTCACACCAGTTTGCAAAGGGTGCTAACAGAAGACATAGACACGTGTTTCGTCCTACCAGGACTCATCAGTATGCCTCGTCTGTTTGACACCCCAGTGGAATGGACCAGCTACCCCTAAGGCAGTGTGCCTGGGATATATTGTGGTGAACCCATTAAAATAAAAAACTATTTAAAAGACAAAGAACCTCTGTGCGTAAACACTGAGACAAGGGTTACCCCAAAGGGCATTTGGCTGGGAAGCCAAGTTTCAAGAAAATACAAAATCACACATGCCCCCACAATGCAAAGCATCATGGGCTGCATATGCAAATCACCACAGAATGTTATGCTGGTCCAACTTTAAGCAGAATTGCATGGTGCCAAAAGGCCTCTCACACAGTTTGCAAAGGGTGCTAACAGAAGACATAGACACGTGTTTCGTCCTACCAGAACTCATCAGTATGCCTCGTCTGTTTGACACCCCAGTGGAATGGACCAGCTACCCCTAAGGCAGTGTGCCTGGGATATATTGTGGTGAACCCATTAAAATAAAAAACTATTTAAAAGACAAAGAACCTCTGTGCGTAAACACTGAGGCAAGGGTTACCCCAAAGGGCATTTGGCTGGGAAGCCAAGTTTCAAGAAAATACAAAATCACACATGCCCCTACAATGCAAAGCATCATGGGCTGCATATGCAAATCACCACAGAATGTTATGCTGGTCCAACTTTAAGCAGAATTGCATGGTGCCGAAAGGCCTCTCACACAGTTTGCAAAGGGTGCTAACAGAAGACATAGTCACGTGTTTGGTCCTACCAGGACTCATCAGTATGCCTCGTCTGTTTGACACCCCAGTGGAATGGACCAGCTACCCCTAAGGCAGTGTGCCTGGGATATATTGTGGTGAACCCATTAAAATAAAAAACTATTTAAAGACAAAGAACCTCATGTAAACACTGAGGCAAGGGTTACCCTAAAGGCATTTGGCTGGGAAGCCAAGTTTCAAGAAAATACAAAATCACACATGCCCCCACAATGCAAAGCATCATGGGCTGCATATGCAAATCACCACAGAATATTATGCTGGTCCAACTTTAAGCAGAATTGCATGGTGCGAAAGGCCCTCTCACACAGTTTGCAAAGGGTGCTAACAGAAGACATAGAACGTGTTTGTCCTACCAGGACTCATCAGTATGCCTCGCCTGTTTGACACCCCAGTGGAATGGACCAGCTACCCTAAGGCAGTGTGCCTGGGATATATTGTGGTGAACCCATTAAAATAAAAAACTATTTAAAAGACAAAGAACCTCTGTGCGTAAACACTGAGGCAAGGGTTACCCCAAAGGGCATTTGGCTGGGAAGCCAAGTTTCAAGAAAATACAAAATCACACATGCCCCCACAATGCAAAGCATCATGGGCTGCATATGCAAATCACCACAGAATGTTATGCTGGTCCAACTTTAAGCAGAATTGCATGGTGCCGAAAGGCCTCTCACACAGTTTGCAAAGGGTCCTACCAGGACTCATCAGTATGCCTCGTCTGTTTGACACCCCAGTGGGATGGACCAGCTACCCCTAAGGCAGTGTGCCTGGGATATATTGTGGTGAACCCATTAAAATAAAAAACTATTTAAAAGACAAAGAACCTCTGTGCATAAACACTGAGGCAAGGGTTACCGCAAAGGGCATTTGGCTGGGAAGCCAAGTTTCAAGAAAATACAAAATCACACATGCCCCCACAATGCAAAGCATCATGGGCTGCATATGCAAATCATCACAGAATCTTATGCTGGTCCAACTTTAAGCAGAATTGCATGGTGCCGAAAGGCCCTCTCACACAGTTTGCAGGTGCTAACAGAGACATAGGCAGCGTGTTTCATGCATTTCCAGGACTCATCAGAATGCCTCATCTGTTTGACACCCCAGTGGGATGGACCAGCTACCTAAGGCAGTTTGCCTGGGATATATTGTGGTGAACCCATTAAAATAAAAACTATTTAAAGACAAAGAACCTCTGTGCGTAAACACTGAGGCAAGGGTTACCTAAAGGGCATTTGGCTGGGAAGCCAAGTTTCAAGAAAATACAAAATCACACATGCCCCCACAATGCAAAGCATCATGGGCTGCATATGCAGAAGCTGATAATGATTTTGGATGCTTGTGACTGGTGATAAGGCTCTTCTTAACTTCCTATACCTTTTATCCTCCTAACCATAGTCCACTCATCTTCATTTTCCTCATCATTTAGTGTTTCTGTGGGTCTTTGTCTTTTAACAGCTGGTGTACCTCTAATAGTGAGATCATTCTCCCTGGTTCTAAATTGCTCCAATTTTTGTTTGAGTGTCATAATCTCAGTTTCCTATTCTACAGTCTTATTCTTGTAATCTTGTTCTTTCTGACAAATGTGACAGATAAAGATGTTGAACCCTGTAACTTCATTGATAGAAAACATCATACATTTATTGCACTTTAAACCTAACAGACCTGATTTTAATTCCATCACTGTACACTTCATCTCTAATAACCAGCCAAGTACCCAACACGTTATTCCATGTAAATTGTTATTAGATCTTTATGTTGTTCCTAACCCGCTTTCCCCACCTGACATGCTCAGCATGCACAACGTGTCTTGGCGTGCGTCTTTGTGTGCATAGCATGTGAGCTCCGCTCGCACGGAGCACTCCTTTCAAGGACTGGAGCCGGAAATCAACGCCGCCCAAGGCACACCTGGGACTAATTACACCAAGCCCTGGAGTTAACAAGCTCGTAAAAAATAACCCCTAACAGCACAGGAGCACTTAAAAGTGCTATATCCGAATGTGTATAGTTAAATAAATACCTCAGCTTTCAGCGCTCGCACACGCTCCCCTGCCGACCGGATGTGTAGTAGTTCTTTGAAGTAGCTAAGAACTACAATCCCAACACACCATCCATCAGCAGTTGGGGTCTAGTGCTGTTTATAGTGCAGCTAGCTGAGATTGTAATCTTTTTTTCTCTTATGAGTGAGTGTCCCCTTTAGAGTTCTCCCTGTCAGTACTGTCTCACGCCACTAAGGTGTCTCACAGCATGTGCACAGGGTATACCAAGGTTCACACAGAGCGCTTCTTTCAAGGACTGGAGCCAGAAATCACTGCCCCCCCCCCCCAAGGCACACCTGTGACTAATTACAACAAGCCCTGGAGCTAACAAGCTCATAAAAAATAACCCCTAACAGCACAGGAGCACTTAAAGTGCTATATCCAAATGTATAGTTAAATAAATACCTCAGCTTTTGGCGCTTGCAAGCGCCGCACTGCGACAGGCGATGTGCCAGTTCGTTGATAGCTAGACACAATCCCTACACACCATCCGTCAGCAGTTGGGGCATAAACTGTTTGGGGACTGTACATTTAGCAGCCCATCAGCCAATCGCAAGTCAGTATTTACAGTAGAGACTTTTAGGACTTGCCAGAGACTTGGATGGGGGATGAGGAACAATTCTTGGTGTCCAAAATTAAACCAATTAGAGGCCTAGACTGTTTCAGACAGCTTAGGCAGCCAGTGATACTACTGGAACTTTGCTCCTTATCAAAGGGCAACTGTTGGGTGGGGAAGGCAGTTCTGGGAGTTCTAGTCATTCTGCAAAGTCTGGGTCAGTGAAAATGCTCCCTGCTGTTTGGGAATTCCAGTGAGAGGCCTGCTTTGCCTTTCCTCAGCCGGAGCACTTGCCTTAATTGTGGGACTACCAAGTCTGCAGACAGAGCAGGAGAAAAAGAAGCAATTTCCCTGTAGCCAAAAGTTCAGATTGAAAGAGGAATTAGAGCTAAAAACATCCCCATCTCACATCTCAGAGAGAAATTATGTTGCCTCAGAGACTGTAGTCTAATTCACAAGCCTGTGGTCACCAGAGTTGTCTTCAGCCAATTTGCCAGAGGGAGACCTGAACCTCTGCCTTGCCAGCTTATATTTCCAGGACTGCAGATTGCAGGTAAACTGCGCTGCCTATTACAGATTTGTGTTCAAGCTGAACCTGTGATGCCAAGTAAGGTGTTCAAGAGACTGTTTGCTATCTGAAAAACGATGCTGCCAGATGACCAGAGAGGAATCAGCTCCTGCATAGAAGACCCACTTATGGGTTACGGCCATCCTTGAGAGGTTGTCAAGACATGGGGTGAGTGTGTCAGCTCCGGTGCGTGTATCCTGATCATTGCGAAGGAGACAAAGTACTGCAGCCTGCAGCTATCAGCTAGAGAGCTAATCCTGCCTCGAGGAGAGTCACCATGGAAACTGACCAGATTCTGAGGTCTGTGTTTCAATGAGTAAAATAAGGGTAGCTCCCTGCAATAAAGCTTCAATTGTAAATGGTACCATCATATCTTGTTTGGCAGTTAAAATGTTAAAAGTGACTGGGCCAAGAGCCATGGATACACATCTTTTCGTGGTTTGCTCAAGTGTATTTCTTCTGCTTAATCACCTTTCTTTCCATTAAAGGCCCCAACCAGCTGCAACATTGGCCACTCTGCGGCAACACATCAGGCCTGCACCTAATTAGACTCTGGGTACCCAGCAGTTAACAGAATTGTTTTATACAGGGTTAAACATTATTTTATTGCTGCAGATGCAAAAAGGGTGCTTTGACCTTTTATCTAAGTTCACACTCCTTCCCTTGTTCAATTCCCCTAAATAAATCAGTTTTACTGTTTTGAAGGTTAACCTGGCTAATGAGCATATTATTATTATTCAATATCAACTCATTGTTTCAGACCAAAGGTATACTGTTATTGTGGGTATACTGTTTCTTTACGGGTACAGGGTACATGCAAACGCTTCCAGCCCTGTTTGTAAGTGTGGTCACTCTGAACAAATTATTAGCACTGTCCCTTAATTGTAAAATGAATGCAAAGTAAAGTGAATTTGGGTAATTTAGTTGTAAGGCCACAAGGTGGGGCTTTGGGTAGGTACAATTTCCCAGAGAGTTGTGCTAGCTTAACATCTAACCAACGTAAAGAATTTTGTGGCTGGAGGCACTGTGTCAAAGTATTATTGTTAGGACTCAGGCCCCTATACTTGCACTTAGCTAGGCAGGCAGAGGTAGTAACCTTTGGGGTGGGGGTGGAGTGGAGGGGATGGCACCCGTGTTACATATAGTAACAGAAGATATCTGCCTAGAAGTAAACAAAATTAGTCTGATACAATGTAATATACTACAGTAAACAGTAAGTAATGTTTTTGAACACAAAGTGCACATTGGGACCAGCCCCACACTTGAGTGTGGGGCCTTTTGTTCTGACTGTTCCCTTTTAAAGTGCAAAAATCAGGGTTTAATATTAAACTGCCTAAGCAACCCTACCATGCCCCTATAATATATAACATAAAACACATTGTCATTGATGGATTATAAAGTAGTGTGAAGGTCACTCTAATGCCATACAATTAGTTTGTTTTCCATTTGCTGTGTATGTGCCTTGATCTGTTATTTTTTTTTGGGGGGGGGGTATTTACAAAATGGGTAAGGAAATTATGCATCCTGATTAGCTGAGATCTGCTCCTAACCATGATCGACTTCAACCAAGGGCTAAAACCAAGTCCTTGGCAATTATGACACATAACTGGCAAGAAGTCTTGAGACAGTCATTACATTTTTCAACTAAAAATGTCCACCATTTTGTTCTTTGCTGAAGTAAAACAACAAAGAGCAGCAATCACAAACACCAAGTAGGCACCCAGGAAAACAGTTTTGCTGAAATCTCTTGTTCTTTTTCAGTCATACACAGCATTTTTACTGACTACTGCTTGGTTTGGCTGTAGGTTTGCTCCTGCACTCCCCCCTCGCACCAACAATAAAGGACATGAGAGATACACAGCACCAGTATACTAGGGCAACACCCACCATACTAGCACCCTCTGGTGGTAGTCATCCAGCAGTGGAACTATGTTGCCAAAATTTTTACATTTTTATAATTTTTTTCAGTTGTTTTGTATAGATTTTTTTTCAAATTCCACAAAAAAATTTTACAAACACAGTAAGACACTCAAGGTGCTTGTTGTGTTAGGTGCACTGCAGTCCAGTAGTAAAAGGTGCTCAGCCTTCAGTCTCGTACCTAATTATATCTGGGTGTGTAATACACCTAGTACAACCAGTACCCTGTTGTATGTTATTGCCTACATAATTTGAAAATCAATGAGCCAGTGAAAATGTAGTTTGTTTATTTACTTATTGTTTCTTTAATCTGGTAAACCCAATATGCAGTAACTACCCATTTTCATGTGCTACCAGGGAAGACAGAATAGTACAGATATAGAACACATTCATATAAAAAGCATTATTTAAAACATGTACAAACCAAATTTGATTTTAACAAGCATTTTGACTGCAGTTGAAAATACTGAATTGTTGCACTGTACATTCTGATTGCCAAGTCAAACAGGGTTGAATAAGGCCCTGTCCCATTTGTTATGCAGAAAGAGTTTAAATGCGGGGTCTGTTCTATCCTCTCCTTTTCAGTCTCTTCTCTGTCTGGGTGTACAACCAAATTTTCCATCATTTGTGCTGGCTGTACAGTCTCAGCCTGGACTTCTGTCTCTGCTGGTTAGGCTGCTTTCCTTCTGGTAATGACCCCTGGGTTTGCTGCTGCAGAATCCACACCTTTCTGCTATGCTTCCCTGGTACTAGGTCTACTACACATGCACAAAACTCCTGGCTTAGAGTATGCACAATGTAAATCCCACTTCTAAAACCACCTGTCATTGAGGCACAGGTCAAGAAGCATAGGAAAACCAGAGCAGTTTAAGCATTTGCAAATAACGTTTTATTTTTCTCAATAACAGCAAAATAAAAAATAAAACTTATTCAGTATAACTATTTAGAAAGGCAGTACAAACAGAGAAAACTAAATTCTCCTTCTGGGTATATCTCTTAATTCGAAGTTTCAATCTCTCACTCTCCTTGTCTGTCTAGCAAAAGAATTGCTGCTGTTTTTGTAAATCTTTGAGAACTCGTTAAAAGAGTCTGTTTCTCACAGAATGTTCTTGTAAGTTTCAATGCAGGTACAGCAAAAAAAATATAGTGACCCAGAACTGACCTCTTGTTTACAGCTCTGTAAAAGGCATGACTACTGCGTATCAGGGTAACCCTTGAATTCCAAACGGCTTTTGCAATCATTTCAACAGTACAACATACAGTAACTATATACATTTTTAAACAAAGGGATCCCAGTATCAATGACATTTCCACATAAAGATTCACATATATTTTTATACCTGCAGATACCGTATTTCTTTGATTTAAAGCCACCCTGTATTAATAGCAACCCTCAAACATTAACTGCAGCCGTTTTCACTATTTTGTATTAAAAGCCGCCCTCTATTACTGATCGCATTCCAACAGCGAAGTGCTGGAAAATGCAGGCGTGTTAATCTGAAGAACGAAAGTCCATTCCTGGCCTTGTCCTGTATCAGTGGAGAGGTAGACTGGGACAAGGAGGTACTTGGGGGAAAGAGTGGCAATCCAGAGCAGTGCTGTTCATTTATTGTCAGTGACGGAGTGAGAAAGAGAGAACCAGTGAAAGAGACAGAAAGCAAGGTGACAGTAAATGGGAGCGAGTGGATAGCATCGGCAGCTATGATACAGTCCAGCCCCCTCAGATTCTGTGATGGGGTCACAGTAAGTGGGAGCAGGATAGCTGACAGGACTCAGATCATAGGAGCAGAGCTGGAGAGAGTCAGTGTCTGGGCTCATTGTCATTAGTCTGTGCATCATGCTTTGGCAGTAAATAAGTTTGCTTAAAGTTCTGCTCTCAGTTACTTCTAATTTAAACTTCAAATGTGTTCACAAATCAAGAACATTGTGGCATCTATAAGCTTTTATCTTGTCACCACAGACAGTTTGAAATGGATTAGTGCCATATTTCCGCATTATGTATTACAAGCTGCCCTCTTTTAATAGCCGCTCTCTATCAATAGCCGCATGTTAAAACTACAACTATGCACTTCAAGCCACAGCTTTAAATTGAAGAAATATGGTATACAAGGGGGAACAAAAGACAGAACAGCAAAGCAAGGCAGAGAGATTGTGAGAGGCAGAGAATTGCAAAACAGTTGGAGTGATCAGTTCCTAGGTCTCACAAGAAAATTTGGTTGCACAACCAGACGGAGAAAAGGAGAGGATAGAGCAGACCCTTGCATTTTAACTCTTTCTGCATAACAAATGGGGCAGGGCCTTATCGAACCCTGTTACACAAAGGTGGCACTGCATTAAGTATTTTAACACCATAAAAAAGACTGTACTCTGTGCTTGTGAAGTTCATAAAAGCTCAGATATGATTTCCTTCAAGAATTTAGAGGGAGGAATGTTACAAGGACTACAGACCTGTAATGAAATGACAATGCCTTCTGGCCAGAAGCAGTATACCTGAGGCGGAGATTGAAAGTGAATTTAGTTTGAGAACATGTCCCCAACATGTGAGAGGCCTGCTGAAATAGCTCCAAGATGCAAGGGGGGGGGTCTTAACCAATCATTACTTTGTGCAGAAACTCACTGCTGACCTTTGTGCCACTCTATCCTCTAAGGAAAGACATAAGGCAGAGCTATAAAGATGGCAATGATGTGTGTGGAAAGACAGATCAGTTATTTCATTTAATTTCATTTTTATGTATTACACTGGGAAGACTGTAATGGGTAGAGACCCTTTTTCATAAGTGTCCAGTGAGTATCAACAGTGGAAACAGATAAATAACAATAAATATGTACAGAGGATGAGTTAATCATAGTTGCAAGTAGACTGTGATGATAAATACTGTGTGCATGTTATAAAATGGAATATGCTATTGTAAGCTGTATGGACTGTGGACAAAACCCTGGCTGGGGCACATGCATACACAAGGGAACCATAACTTATGATTGAGAGTAAGTGGCTATTGGCAAGAGGCCTCCTAGATTGAGGGTCATCTTTTCTTTTACTTTATATAAAGAGCCAAGTGACTGATACAAGTGTTTGACAAAGCAATTGACATGAATGTCGAAAGAAATAGTCCTTTACAAAAAGACTCCTAAATGTCAGAAGTGTACTACATGCTCCATGTCAGTGTCTTCTTTATCGTAAAAGTGAAAAGCAGAGCTTGGTGATACAGACGAGGTACACTGACATGTCCTGGTAAGACAAAACATGTGTCTGTGTCTTTCTGTTTGCACCCTTTTGAAAATTGTTTGAGAGGTCTTTCAGCACCATGCATTCTTGCTTAAAGCTGAACAAGCCTAAAATCTCATGGTGATTTGCATATGCATCCCATGATGCTTTGTATTATGGTGGTATGTGTAATTTTGTAGCTGTTTGAAACTTGGCTTTATTGCTAATGCCTTTGGGGTAACCCTTGCTTTAGTGCTTCCACACTGAGGTTCTTTGTCTTTTCGTTTGTTTTGGTTTTTTTTGGTGGGGGGGGCGCACCGTGATCCTAACCTGTAAGACCAACTTAGGGCTGGTTCATTTTTCTTGGGGTGAAATACAGATGAGACACACTGATGAGTCCTGATAGGATGGAACATGTGTCTGTGTCTTTCTGTTTGCACCCTTTGCAAATATGTTGAAAGGCTTTTTGGCAACATGCATTCCTGCTTAAAGCTGAACCAGCCTAAAATGTCATGGTGATTTGCACATACATTCCATGATGCTTTGAATTATGGTGGTATGTGTAATTTTGTAGTTCTTCCAAAAAAATAAAACTGCACATAGTACTTCATTTTTCTTAATTGCTTACGTGTGTAAGTAGAGGGATACAGTATAAAGAGTAGTTAATCAGTTTGTTGCTTTTAACTTGATGAAGTTTTACGTTCATGGTCTAGATTATTTTTTTGCGTAAAGGTGGCAGTAATCTTTGTAATGGCACTCAGGAACTTTTGAAAAGGCATTGATATTGTTAGTGTACTGTGTCCTGATTACCAAAACTATTTTTACCTGCACATTAGACAGCTCTAACACACAGGTACCAACTAATCAGTATGCAGGATTTTCCCTACCCATATAATAAGATAGCCATAAAATCACATTAATCTTAGCAGAGCGAGTCAGGAGAAAGATAGAGCAAAACAGTGCCAGGGAATTACCTACCATAGTTAAAAAGGCATCATAAGCCCCCACTGCTTTATCATAATGACCAAAACTCAAATTATTTTATTAGTTGAATGTTTTTGACCAGATAGGCCCACTGAAACCGAGATTCCCTTTTTTTAGGGGTGACCCAGAATTAATTCCATGTATGTAAACACAATTAAAAAAAGACGTCAATGAACAGTGTAAGCTATAACAACACCAATATAAACATAGGGTCACATGATTAGAAAAACATTGGATCATATACAAGTAGGGGCTAACATACAGACAGATCTTAGGTTACTAGGAAATAGTGCAACAGGTACATTTTAATCAACAACATCAATGAAGTGCAATAAAACAAGATACAGACCAAGTAGGAACTATTTAATGGCCCAGATATTCAAACTGTGCCAGGCTGTGGTGCAAGCCTGTGCAGGCTCAAATTGTTGCGCAGGGGGTGTGGCCAGGCGATATTCAATGGAGTTGCACTATGGCACAACTGCTTTGAATATCACACCTGGCCACCCCACTGTGCATGGCACAGTGAGCACTCGCCAGCGCCAAGTGACCAGAGTGGAACATTGGAGATGAGGTGGCGCAGGTGCCATTGCGCCATGCACAGCACCCGCGATATTCAAAGGGTGACATGCAAATGGGGCAATAATTTATGCAAGGCACACAGGGGACATTTGAATCTGGTTATGGCTCCATTTGCATGCCATTAGCATGCAGGTGTGCCGATCCCCAATGACTTGCACCTGGCGCCCTGCCAGGCAGCAGCTGTCGGGGACCAGCGCCCTACAGCCTGATCACGGGGCGTCTGGCAAGGGACAAGCGTCGGCTAACCCTGGTGGTCAGTGGACCATGGTGTGTCGTGGGCATGAGTCATCCCTCTCCCAAGTCCAGTATCCCTGGTGGTCCAGTGCACGCATGGAGCTCGATCGTGAGCAGCATTCCTCACCCCCCAAGTCCAATATCCTGGAGATCTAGTGGACCCCACCCCACCCCACTGAGCCCTACCAACCCCCTCCCCTTGAGCAGCAGCGCCACCACCTGCTACCCCGCCGCCCGCCGACTATCAGCTTGGTAGGGCTGCCACGGCCATTAGTTCAGCAGCATGGCCAATGGGTGTGCAGCCCATACCATGTTAGTCGAGTCCAGATATGTGAATGAATTTATTCACTATCTGGACTAACTAGTATGGTATGGCTGCATGCCCATTGGCTCATGCTCTGAACCAATGGGTGTACAGCCCTACTGAGCTGTCGTCGCTGGGCGGCAGGGCGGCAGGTGGTAGGTGCTGCACGCGGCTGATGGAGAGGAGTGGGGTGGTGGGGTTCAGTGGGCGGGTGGGTGGGGGTCCACTAGATCACCAGGGATATCGGACTTGGGGGGACGAGGAATGCCGCCCATGACCGGGCTCCGTGCAGTCCACTGGACCACTAGGGATATTGGACTCCGGGGGGGTCTGATGCCCGCGATTGGGCTCATCGCGGTCCACTGGACCACCAGGGATATTGGACTTTGGGGGGAATGTCTGATGCCTGCAATTGGGGCATGGAGGGGCACCACCAGGTGCGGTGGGAACAGCTGATGGCCATCCACAGGTGGCAGCTGCTGTGTTGCACCCTGCAATGCGGCAGCTCACCTGTGGGTGGCCCTCGACTTGTTCCTCATTTTTTAGGCATAACTTTGTGCAGGCACAGGTAGGGGTTGCGCCAGCATAACTCTGCAAGACCGGGCTGAATATCCAGGCTGTGCAGGTTATGCATGGGCATGCCCCACCTGCCTGCATACATTACTGATGTGCCCGGTGCATCGGGATTTGTGCGTGCACTTTTCCCTTTAAATATCGCACCAGGGCGCATCAGAGGGTTGTGCATGGTGCAACACCATTGTGCCATGCAACCCTTTTGAATATCTTGGCCAATGATTGCAAGTACATAGAATATGCTCAAGAAGAAATGTCTTGAGCTCTTTTTAAAGCCACCAAGCAATGCCTAAAATGAGTTTTTATTGCTTTTTAACATACATCAAAAAACAAATATGACCTTGTATGCAGCCACTATTTGAGAGTCATTGGTTCAATAAAACAAACCAAATCATCATACAAATATTTTACTAGTATTCCCAGTGCTTATTTGGTACCATACCTCTCATTGTTTTGTAATCCAAATATAGGATGACCTGAGGAAAATGGGTCAACATGTTGTACAATAGAGGGAGAAGTCTGAACCATAGGGGTATAAATGTGTTCATGCCCTTTTGTTTTTGGATGAAGGAGCAACAAGGAATATTATGAATTTGTGCATTAACATATCATTGCTCAATAAAGGACACTGTCTCCATGTAGGACAGGAGAGAACTGAGGGACATCCTTCATAATGAAGAACTGTAGAGCGGTATGACTGCTGTTACAACAAACTATGGAACTAGAAACTGATCCTTACAGAAAAGAAACATCTTTAGAGGCTTAGTGCCTTGGGCAGTAGTAACACATGTCAAGTTTCCACTTGCTGCATTGATGGTATAATTAGAGCTGTACTTTCGTCACTAAAGTGATGGATTTCATGAGTTTTCCCATTTTTTTGAAAACTCCATGATTTATGGACTTTCCTATGCAAACCTATGATTTTTAGCATTTTTTGTAACAACATCATAATTTTTATGTTTGCTTGCACGCATGTGCAAGAAACATAGTGCCATCATCAGAGATTTCGGAGGTGTGTCACCTCCTCCTCCAATTCAGGCAGTGTCCTGGCAGGCGCGGCCCCTGTAAGCCAATGCATTTTGGAGCTGTCTATGACACGCTCCAAAATGCAGTGGCATACAGTTGAAAGGGGGAGCTACGCTTGAGTGAGCAGCGATAAGAAGCTGCTCACGCACAGCTCCCCCCCAGCCACAGGCGTGCGCGCCCCCGCATGCAGTGTATAGCCGATGGGGTGCCCAATCCCCGTCGGCTGAGCTGCATCGTCTCCCCCCCCCCAGTACTTGGTGCCACGCTGGGAGCCCACCCCAGCATGGCAATCAGTGATTTTGCCGAAGGGGTGCTCAATCCTCGCCGGCTGAATGCCCCCAAAATTTTGTAGCCATGCTGGGAGCCCACCCCAGCATGGAAAACGGTCCCACGACGCCTTTTTTCATTTGTTTAACCTGTAAGACAAAACGGTCCAGCGGTCGTCTCGAACCCCCTCCCACAACCTGCACCCACCTGCTCACCCAGCCTCCCACCCCCCACCCCATACTTACCTCCGGACTCCGGCATGGCGATCTTGGTGGACCGGGAACACGTCTGCACTCTTCAAACGACCTGCGAACTGAGGAAATGCCGTAAGCTGTATAATGGGCTAGATGGGAGGTTCTTTATTAGCATATCTCAGCCATTTTGGAATTTTTGACAAATTTTCAACATGGGGTTTTTGGGACTCCTTCTCATGAATGATGTCACTGTCATGGCGTTATTCAGGCCCGAAGGGTGATTTCGCGCAGTGACTGCACAGTGACTGCAAAATCACCCTTCGGGCCTGAATACCACCATGACAGTGAATCATCCATGAGAAGGGGGCCCAAAATCTCCATGTTGAAAATTTGGTGCCAAAATTCCAAAAAAAGACTGTTTAACGAGCATGCGTTGCGCAGTTCCTACGCAGGCTCGTAAGTTCGCGAAATTTCAATATTTTCACTCCAAATTTTCAATATTGCCATTTCACCACACCTTCTTATGAGTAGTACAGCTGTCATTTTTCACATCTCACCCAAAATGTGTTTCCGCCCATGTAGCGCAGAATGGCGCAGTCAGTGTGTGAAATCAAAGTACGGGATAAATTAAGAAAATCACAGTGACACTGTTCATGAGCAGAGGTCTTGAAATGGCTATGTTGAAAATTTGGTGAAAAAATTCCTAAAATGATCAGCGATGAAAGGCATGTTGTACAGTTCCAGACGCCCATAGGTTTGCTAATTTTAATATTTCCACTCCAGATTTTCAACATTGCCATTTTCCACACCTTCTTATGAGTAGTACAGCTGTCATTTTCACATCTCACCCAAAACGTGTTTCTGCCTATGTAGCGCTACAATGGCGCAGTCATTGTGCTTGAACTCAGTGTATGGGACATTAAGAAAATCACAGTGTCACTGTTCATGAGCAGAGATCTTAAAATGGCAATGTTGAAAATTTGATGAAAGAATTCCTAAAAATGACTGTTTTCGGTGTCGCGATTGCACAGGTCCCATGCCTTCTAAGTGGGATTCGAATTTTCAATATTTCCACTCCAGATTTTCAACATTGCCATTTTTCCACACCTCCTTATGAACAGTACAGCTGCAATTTTCCATATGTCACCCAAAATGTGTTATCGCACATGTAGCGCACAATGGTGCTGTTGGTGTGCAAAAGCAATGTTTAGGGCAGATTAAGAAAATCACAGTTACACTGTTCATGAACAGAGGTCTTAAAATGGC
Organism: Neoceratodus forsteri; assembly: GCA_016271365.2. Lineage (NCBI taxonomy): Eukaryota > Metazoa > Chordata > Ceratodontiformes > Ceratodontidae > Neoceratodus > Neoceratodus forsteri. Next base: position 985,186,936 of record CM057452.1, on the reverse strand, counting down.
TATGTTGAAAACTTGGTGACAAAAGTCCATGAAATGACTGTTATGAGTGAGCATTGTGCAGTTTCCACGCATCCTCGTTAGTTCATGACTTTGTAATATTTTCAGTCCAGATTTTCACTAGTGGCATTTTTCCACACTTCCTTATGAACAGTACAGCTGCCATTTTTCACAACATGGTCGAAGTGTGTTTTCACACTTTCAGTGCAGAGATGGTCGCTGTGGGAAATCATTGTTCGGCACAGATAAAGAAAATCACAGTGACACTTCATGATCGGAGGCACCAAAATGCCTGAGTTGACAATCTGCTATAAAAAATCCCCAACCTAATTATATTACGGGTGTGCATTGCACAGTTTCTATGACGCCGTGACTTTACCCATTTTTAAATATTTTACTACACATTTGCAACATAGCCATTTTTACACCTCCCATGACAGAGTACAGCTGTCATTTTTACATCCTGTTCGAATATTTTTGCACCTGTGGTGCTAAATGTCGAAGTCACTGTGCATAGGCAGCTTTCGCTACCAAACTGATATTCTCCCTGTTCATGAGGTGGGGTCACAAAACAAACATGTTGAAAATTTGGAGTGAAAATACCAACAATGCCTGAGGTATTAGGCTTTTCAACTAAATCGCCCAACCCACTAGAGAATGACAGGAATCAGGGGTGTGACTTGGGATTCTTGCCTGTGATGCTCATACCATTCCACACCTGCAGTCACTGACAGGCATCGAGGTATGCCTTGGACTCTTCGACCCCAAACTTCACCCCATTCTCTATATTGTCCATCTCACCATATTTCCTAATGAGATGGGGTGCTCAAGAGCCAAAGACCCCAAGGGAACATGTGCCACTTGTCAGTCTCTGCAGAGTGGGGTGTGGTAAAATGGCGTGGCCGTTATGCCTGGCGACCCAAACGCACACCCCAATGCCTGTCACTCTCTGCAGGGTGGTGGTGGGGTTAGCTTCAGTTCAATACTTCACTGCCATTCCTATTACGCAGCTCTGTAACTTCTACACTGCCACTGCCAATGCCAGCAAGCAAACATTCGGCATTGACAAATGCTTGTTAGTACTTTCCATGACACCACCATAGTTTGTTGTTTGCAGAACATAGACCCATAATTTTGTGCCTCACCATCATATAATGCGCTTTGTCACCTGTTGCTCCCAGTGTAGGGTTCTGGATCTTGTACATAAGTCCTGGTCTCCAAGATGGCAGTAGAATGTTCTGCCACATTGTACTGGACCAGCCTAACAATGATTTGTTTTAAAAATTCAACACTTTGCTGCTGTGCTTGCATAAAAATTTATGTCACAATGGAGGTAATTTTATTAATGAACAATGGATCCATGACTTATTATGTTTTTTACTATGATTTACAAGATTTCTGTAAGTTTGACAATGGCAATGTCCATCTCAAATTTTCCATGACAAAAATGGTGAATCTGACCGTGAGAGAATAGAACCAAGAATGAAGGCATTGCTTGTCTGACTGCCTTGAAAAGCCTTTTTTATTTGGGTAGGCACTAACTCTCGATATGTTGTGTTGTCTCGGTCAGCACTATTAAAGCTGCCATGACTCCATTGTCTAAGTTGTTACTTTGTTATCTAGCTTCATGTACATCTGCAGTACTTAGATGTTAACATGTGAATTTATGTCTGTATCACTTGATTAAGTCTGTTTCCTAAATGTCATCAGTTAGCATTATTAAGGTGGTGCTGCTGAAGTGCTGCTGAGGTGATCTATAGTTGCAGCAATTGACATGGTCAGATATTTCCTGAAATTTATGTGATATCTCAAGAGAAATTCCTTGCCTGCCTGCAGTACCACTGCAAGGCTACCAGAGAGACTGTCTTTAGAAATAGTGCAAAATATCTGGACATCTATGACAAACCAATTGCTGCAACTGTACATGCATGGATAGGATGGAGCGCGGGGTTAAAGTAGATCTGTGTAAAAATATCACATGTGTTTTTTCTGTAGTAGAAGGATGACTGAAAAAGTTATGGAACATACTTGAGCTCAACAGCATGTGTCAGACCCATTCTTAAGATTCAAACTTTGTGGTTTTACAGTCTTGTTTTTCTAGTTAATACCTAGAGAATTTCCTTTCGTGAAAGAAAACGTCATTTTCATTCTCAGACTGTAATGGATCAAATAAACAAGATTGTTGAAAAAGTCATATCTGTTCCAGCAAAGCCTTTGTCTTGCACAAGTAGGTGAATACCCTTAATACCTCATATTAGATTAAGCTTTAGGATGTGTGTGTAGTTTGTAGAGAAGCACAACAAACAAACGTTGTTTACTGGATGAAAAAGGTATCGCTGACTTGTAGACATCTGAGAAAATATGTCATCCCACAGCTCTGTAGAGCACCCTGTAAGAAAAAAGAAAATAGTTTTTATATATTGTTGTATGGTTGCTGGATAACTCTTCACAATGGAATGATGAACTCCATGCTAAGAAACATCAACCATACTACAGAGTTCTGAAATGTGGACTGAGTGGAAATAAAGGTCTGGATCTAGCACCCTTACAAACTTAAATACTATGTTATTGTACTATTATGTTTCAGGCAGGAGTGATACATAATTTTCAGTGTTTCTCAGGAGAACTGATAATAGTGTTTTCCTTGAATACTAGTCCTGTTTCTGCTCTGCAAGCAAAAGCAATCAAACAGTCACAGCTTTTCCGATAGGGCTTAAGAGAGGCCACTCTCTCAGTTAGCAGCTGCAATTTGCAGAAAGCCTGAAAATACAGAGCATTTACAATATCAAGTTGTTCATTTTTTTCCATTAAAACCACACATATTAACCCTAGTGTTTCACTGATGGGGCTTATTTAGGGAAATGCATTTACTGTTGTTGTCATTTTACTATCCCTTTCTTACTTATAATAATTTATCACACAACTAAAAAGGCTGCTTGCTTTTATGACTGTTTTTACATCCTTACATTTCATTTTCATGGAGAGCCCAAGGGCAAGGCCTCACAGAACATTTTTTCTGAAGTGCCATGTTAGTCTTCTTTCAGGGATCCCCAACTAACCTGGTGCAGTCAAAATGTTTTGATTATGTGCCACCCTAGTGGGCCTGGTTCAGGACGAGCAGAGCTGGGCGGGCATCATGTACTGTAAGGGGCCACTGACTGAAAAAACACTCCCTGCTGTTTCAATGACAGCTGATAGTCTGAACAGGGAATATCCCATTCCCTGTCTGATTACTGGACAGGAATATCCCTGTCAGTTTTAAGGGCACATCCCTATCTGATTACAGGACATATCCCCTAATGGACAATAAGTGGAACAATAAAAAAAATGTTTTGGTTTCTAAAATGAAAAGAAAGAGCCAGCCTGGTAGTGCTAGATGGAACGTACCAAGGGAGGTCAACAGTGAAAATGCCGACCTCCTGTACAGCAGTGGCACAATACCAACACCTGTATTGTGCCATTGGAAACACTAGTATTTTCTGTGAGGAGCTGTGCGCTCCCCCCCATAATTTTAGATTATCAATGCCAGGTCGGAGTTGTTCCAGGAGGGGACAGAACACCGGGTAAAGCTACACTCAAAAATGGACCATTACAGCAACTGTAGCGGTAATGGTCTTTTTTCGATTGTAGCTATTGAGGTGCTGAGCTGGAGGGGGGCCCCACATATGGTGACACCAACACAGTGAACTACAACCATGTTGGCAAAATCAACACTTTGTCGACAGATCGCTGTGTTGCTGTGCCCGAGACAGGGGCATACTGTCTCCTGGTCCTGCACCCCCATGCCGAATTAACTTTGATTTGAGTCGATAATCCTAAAGACAGGGGGGCGGGGGGCAGAGCCCCCTGCATGGAAGGTTCAGGGGCAAACCCCTCTGATAAAACAAAAAATGGACCGGGAGACACACAGGAATCATATAAACTGCAACTTGCGATCAACCTGATTCATGTCAGTGAGATGCCGGCTGACAAAAGGGTTGTCAAACTGACATTGCAGAGCTATGCTAGAGTTACATCAGTACTGCTAACTACTCCAATGAATCAGATTTCTGAATGGGTCTTGGTCACTCAGGGGCCAGCCAGGTGACAGAGGACTTAACATCCCATCGATGGTTCTTTTCTTGGGAAGCAGAGTCACTGACAGTTTCCCCCACATGATTGCCATGGTACCCTAGAATAAGCTTGCTGCCGGGTGGTGGTAGCTGAGCAAAGTGGCTATGCAAAAAGAAAAAAAAAAATTAAAAGGATTTTAAAAGAGCAATAAAAGCAGATGGCCTTTTTTATTTGTGAGAAAAATTACCTGCAAGCAAGAAAGGGATAGCAAAATGATGAAAGCAGCAAAAACAGATCCCAAAACAAACCATATCTGCAAAACATTGGGGCAATGTGGGAACTGGGAAGCAAGATTTTGGAAATGTATTTTTGTAAGCTTTATGCAAAAACAGAGTGGTGAGTGGTGCACCCTGCAGTGCACCCAGTTTCACAGCCTGATATGAAGTCATAACACGAGAGGCAAGTTACTAGCACTCAATGAGTTTTTATTTATTTTTGGGTTATTACAGCTGTGTTCTTGTTCAGCATCCTTGCTGTTTGTAAGATTATGTATTAAAACAACAAGAAGAGAAGTTATATCTGGTTCAGAAAAAGTTAATTATAATGCAGGTGCATGAATTAAACACTATAGAAACATAGAATTTGACAGCAGATAAGGACTGCTTGGCCCACCCAGTCTGCCCATTTCCCTACCTGATGGATAAGCTGCAGATTCTAGTTAATCAGCAGCTTACTTCCTTCTTCCCCCACTAGAATTGCCTTATGCCTGGCCCATGCATTCTTGAATTCTCCCACTATTCCTGACTCCACAGCTTCCTCAGGAAGGCTGTTCCATTCATCCAAAACCTCTCTGTGAAAAAATATTTTCTAACATTACCTCTGAGCCACCCCCCTCAATCTTCAAATTGTGCCCCCTTGTTCTTGCACATCTCTTCTTCTGAAAGATACTACCCTCTTGTACTTTAATTCCCTTGAGATACTTGAAAGTTTCTATCATGTCCTCCCTCTCCCTCCTTTCCCCAAGGGTATACATATTAAGCTGCTTTAGTCTCTCTTTGTATGTCTTCTAGAGCAGACCTTACACCCTTTTGGTTGCCCTCCTCTGAACAGCCTCCAATCTGTCTATGTCTTTGCGGAGCTGGGATCTCCAGAATTGCACACAGTATTCCAGATGGGGTCTCACTAACTGTCTGTACAGAGGGATAACAACTTCCTGTTTTCTACTGTTGATGCCTGTCACTATGCATCCCAGTATCCCCCCAGTCCTCCCTACTGCCTTCTCACATTGTTTGCCCACCTTTAAATCATCTGATATAATTACTCCTAGGTCTCTTTCGATTTTTGTTGTTGTTATTAACTCACCCCCTATTGGTTTTTGTTTCCCAGATGCATTACCTTGCACTTCTTTGCATTGAAGCTGAGCTGCCACATATTTGACCATTCCTCCAACTTTGCCAAGTCCCTTTTCATTCTTTCCACCCCACCTTGAGTATCACCCTGTTGCAGATCTTTGTGTCATCCTCAAAGAGACATACCTTTCCTTCCAGGTGTTCTCCAATGTCACTTATAAAGATATTAAAGAGGACCAGTCCCAGTACTGAACCCTGCGGTACCCCACTAGTTACCCTCCTTTCCCTTACCCTGCAAGATGGAAGCACAGAGGGAAAACATGTAAGCTAACTTTATGAACATAAAAAGTCAGCAAATCCAGACCTAAGACTATAATTCTAGTTTGATGGTGGTAACTCATATTTGATTCCAAGTAATGGCAAGTTAAGCTGGATGAAAACAAGTTGTTAGATGTGTTCAGGTTCTAGTGTTAAATGGTGAGGCTCAACAACATCACCATCTGTGCTAAGAATCCTCTCAGATGGAACACTCTTAGGGGCAACTGATGTATATCATTGACAGTTGTGCCAAATGAGGAGATGAATGCATCTTCTGTGAACAGTAACCCAATGGATCAACCAGAAATATCTGAAGAGACTCCACAAAAGAGCTGTTCAAGATATTTCTGCACAACAAAAGTTGTGACTGTCCTCGTATGTTATTTCTGATGCATGGACATGCAGAGTAGTGCCCACTCACTCCTGTCATGCCACTTTCAGTAGTAGGTATTTTCTCCCGATCGCCACCTGTGGAACCAGACCTGCCAGAAGGAATTTCCTCACTCTCATGACCTTTAGTACCAGTCACTGGGGTCACCAGTCCCTGCATACAACTAGTCAGATTATCACACAACTCTTGTCAAACATGAATCACTCTGTGGCTATCCTTAGCTATGTGAAAGATCTCACATTTGAACCAGGGATCCAGCATGGTTGCAAAAATGTGGCAATGACTGTCCAGCACTTTCACAAACCTTGCATCCAGTTCAGCTTGCAGCTGCTCAATGAGCACAGCTGCCCCATCTGTAATCTCCCTAATTTCCTGTACATATCTCTCCATGGATACTTTCAGTATACACACTTCAGGGATCACCTGACTCAAATTTGCAATTGGTGCACAGGGATCATGGATGTTCCTCTCAAATTGCCCAAGTAATCTCACCATGGCATCAACCATTCACCACTCATGGTGGCCTAGGACTCCCCGAAGTGTCACACTCCATTGTTACAAAGTGCGCACTTCTATTCTAGCAGTCTAGGCAGTATCAGGTATGTTGAATTCCATTTAGTACTGACATCCTGTATGAAGCAGTGTTGAGACAGACAAATGCATTGTCACACATCTCTTAGTTGTTTAATTGCCTTCACATAGCAATGAAAATGAGCACAGATGGAGTTTGTTGTGGAGATAGTCTTACTAGCCTCAGTACTGTGATGCAGCACAGAGGAGACCACTAGATTCAAGGTGTGGGCAATGCAATGAATGGTGACAAAATGTCCAATAGCAACTGCTTTCACCATAGTTGTCCTGTTATCTGTGACAAAAAAAAGCAAAATGCAGATTGGTACCGACTTTCAGTCTTAGAGATGTTTCCATTACAGCAAAACAAGTTGTACTAGATCACATGATTGGTATAGTTTGAAATCATTTTCCATGGAATGTGTTCTTTTCAAAGAGTGACTATGTTGGACCAAATGTATACAATCATTTACCAGAGTTCATTAAATCTAGCAAATATATGGCCATGTTTAAGAAACAGCTGTCTAATCTCTTTAATAACAAGTTCTATTACAGTTGTGACTAATTTATTATAACGTTCTGTATACTTTTTTTAACTTTTGCATTGTAGTTGTTCTGAATGCTGGTCACACTTGAAAATGAGCAACTCTGCTCAGTGTGCCTTTCCAGGGTAAACAATAAATGAAATGAAATGTACAAGTACAAATGTCTTTATTGTTTGGCAAAAAAGCCATTTCAATATACTACAGTACATAAATAATTTTATTATGTTTTATCATACACTAAAATAGGTGAGTGAAACAGATACAGTCAAAGTCATCTCTGTATATGCCGGCCTGTTGGTGCAGCAGTTGGATTTCCACTTGCAACACCAGTGACCCGGGTTCAGGAATGGACCCGAGTCATTGGAGGGCTGGCTGGGGGGGGGAGAAGGCTTGAGCATCCTAGAGACAGCTGTTCTTCTCCGGGGGAGGGCAGGGTGTATGTCTGGTGCTTGATGGACCCCTGGCGGAGGCCTGGGGTACCGCAGCAACCGACATCTGAATGTAGTCTGAGGGGCAGGATGGACACTGGATGTCATTGCACATTCCTGCCTCCCACATACAGCATCTAAAAAACACTTCCTGCCAGTGGCCCTAGATGAAGCCTGCCCTGGCCTTAAGCAGCCTCCAGGAACAACCCTCGGATCTAGTCCCATCATGCGGCACCATTAAGGGGGTCGGTGCCACACCCCACCCTGGGGGGCAAGCCAGGAGGTATCTGTGGGGTAGGGTCTAATGTGGAGGTGGAGGTCAGGGTCCATGACCAAGCTGAGGTTCCGAGTCACAGGTAATGGGGGGAAAAAGCTTAATAAATAAAATAAAAAAGTAATCTCTGTACACTTGATTCAATACATTTATATACAGATCTTAATCTGGAAGTCCATGATACAATAAAATTGAGTTTGCAGTACGCCAGCAACAATAATGAGGTTTCTCCATTCATGGTTCCATAGCAATCATACATCCAATATTTGACCTATATAAGGAACAAAAAGTATCAGAAACATCTGGCTAGTCTTATAGATGAATGGTTTTAAGAAAGTTAACTAGCGATTCTTGAATATTGACATCTATAGTAGTGAATAAGTAGTTTAATAATTCATCAGTAGGGAGACTGAGACCTCGTAGCAACCCATCCAGCCATTTTCTCCTACCAATTTCATAGAGAGGGCACAAAAGAAAAAATTACTCACCTTAGTAATGTTGTTTCTTCTAATGGAGTCTTGCTATATTATAGACATTAGCAGTTTGTTCCAGCTCTAGAACTGCCCCGGAGTGAAATGGTTAAAACCATTCCAAAATAGAATTTTGGCACGAGAGCAGCTCTATCTGTGTCATTTCAAACTTGAACTGTCAGATCTTTACGAGCCAAACTCACTAAGGTCTGTGTGGAAGCTGTAACCTACACTAGCCAAATGGCTACCTAAATAATAACAACCATTGATGGTCCCAACACCCAAGACTCAAGTCAGGGGACCAGAAATACTAACACCATTCTAATAATATGAAAATGGAACATAAGTATAATAAAACACACACACGCGTACACATACACACCCCCAAAGTCCCAAAGGGGACAAAATGCTAACAGGACATAAGTAGTGCCCACACTAAGTTGCCCGCACCCACCAAGTAGAGGTTCTGAGAGGGCAGGTTGGGAGGTCTATAATATAGCAAGACTCCATTAGAAGAAACAACATTACTAAGGTGAGTAATTTTTCTTCAAACAACATGAAGTCTTGCTATATTATAGACATTAGCAGAATACACAGCAGTACCTCCATGGAGGAGGGGCAGAACCTACTTAGGGAATAGGCTCTGAAGAACAGCTGTGCCAAGCGAGCATCTCTCCTGGCCTGGATATCCAGGGAGTAATGCTTGGTAAAAGTGTGCACCATTTTCCAAGTAGCAGCCTGGCAAATCTCTAATAAAGGGATATCTCTGGCAGCAGCTAGAGACGCAGCTGTACCCCTGGTAGAATGAGCCCTCAAACCGGGGGAGCTCTGCCCACTTTCTGATAACAAAATTGGATACAAGAGACAATCCACCTGGCTATTGATCTCTTAGTGGCAGGTTTGCCTTTCCCAACTTCACCATAGGTAAGGAAAAGTTGGAGGGATTCGAACCTGTGACCTTTGTAACTCTATATAATAACTAAGAGCTCTCTTAACATCCAGGCTGTGCAACCTTCTCTCACCGAAGAGGAGTGATCAGTGAAAAATACTGGAAGGAGATAGATTGATTAAGATGGAAATCTGAAACCACCTTAGGCAAAACTTCCTATTAGTCCTAAGGACTACCTTATCCCTGTGGAAAGAAATAAAGTCAGTCTCCACTGACAAGGCTTGCAATTCACTTATGCATCTGGCAGAAGTGATAGCCACTAGAAAAACAGTTTTCCAAGTTAGGTACTTAAGCTCTGCAGAAGACAGAGGTTCAAAAAGGGGTTGCATTAACTGGGCAATGCAAACATTAAGGTCCCAAGCAGGGGCCGGTTCCCGAAAGGGAGGATTAGTATGGAGTAATCCCTTAAAAAACTTGGAAAACCCAGGAAGAGAGGAAAGAGGGGATGACTTTCCTGCTGACACAAAAGCAGACACAGCTGCCAAATGAACTCTCAGGGTAGCTGGTCTGAGACCCAAGGAATTAAGATGTACCATGTAATCTAACAAAATGGGCAATTCAGCAGATTCTGGGAAAATATTTTCCCAGCACACCAAATGGAAAATCTTTTCCATTTAGAACTATAAGTAGCCCTAGTGGAAGGCTTTCTGGAAGCCTTTAGGATCTCAAGAACACCCTGAGAGAGGTGTAAATCAGCAAACTCTAACTCCTCAAGAGCCAGGCCTTGAGGTTGAGGATTTGAGGTCCGGATACCAAACCCTTCCCTGGGCACAAGTCAACAGATTGTGATTCCTGGGAGGCACAGGGAAGATGGACTGTCAGAGACAGAAGGAGTGGGTACCAGGGCTGCCTGGCCCAATCGGGCAATCAGAATCACCCTGCAAGGCTGAGATCTGATTTTGATTAGTACTTTGAATAGGAGAGGAAAGGAAAGCATTGAGGAACTTCCTCCCAATCCAGAAGAAGGGCATCCAGGGAACTGAGCCCAGCACTGGAGGCCTGCAACAGAACAGAGGAAGTTTGTGATTGTCTGGGGCTGCAAAAAGATCTATCTGAGGGATGCCCCACCTGGCAAAAACTATCCCCAGCACTTGAGGATCCAGGGACCATACGTGATGGCCCTGGGAAATCCTGCTGAGGGCATCCGCTAGGACATTGTCCTTCCCTGGAAGATGAACTGCTATGAGGGAACTGTTCAGGGAATAGGCCAGAGACCACAACTTCATTGCCTCGGTGCACAAGGCCGAAGACCGAGTGCCCCCCTGTTTGTTGATGTACCATATTGTTGTGGTGTTGTCTGTTCTGACTTGTATCACCTTGTCGTGGACAGATGCAGAAAAAGCTTGAAGAGCTAAAAAGACAGCTCTGAGTTCCAGCAAATTGATGTGGAGCAGAGATTCCTGGGGGGACCAAACTCCCTGAGTGGAAAGGTCGCCCATGTGGGCTCCCCAACCCAGAAGGGAAGCATCTGTAGTGAGAGTCAAGTCTTGAGAAGGGGAAATGAAGGGAACCCCCGCTCTTAAATTGCTCTGATCCTGCCACCACTGGAGAGCTAGGATCAAGGTTAGAGTCACTGGGACCAACTTGGAAAGGGAGTCTCTTATCTGAGACCAAAAGGTTCTCAAGTGAAACTGAATGTCTCTCATCTGAAATCTGGCTCCCTGCACAACAGCTGTGGATGCAGCCATGTGCCCCAGGAGCTGCAGAAAGTGTCTTGCTGGTCGAGAGACCTGCAGAGTGAAGGAAGAGGCCAGAGCCACTAATTCCTTACCCTTTCTGGGGAAGAAGGCTCTGGCTAGCTTTGTGTCCAATTCTGCCCCTAAAGGTGAGTACCTGGACTGGTTCCAGAACCGACTTTGTAGGTTTACAGAAAACCCAGGGAGGTGAGAAGCTGCTGGGTGACCTGCGGGTGAGATTTTACCTGTTCTGGGGACTGGCCTACAATGAGCCCGTCGTCTAGATAGGAAAAACAGCAATCCTCTGCCTCCTTAAGTGGGTCACTGCCACTGCTAGACACTTTGTGAATACCCTTGGAGCAGAGGTAAGGCGAAGGGCATTGCTCTGAACTGGTAATGACCTGAGGGCAGTTTGAATCTGAGGTACTTGATGGGATCTTCTGATTAGGACATGGAAATAGGCATCCTTGAGGTCCAGGGAGGCTAGCCAGTCCCCTGGCCTTAGGGAAGGTAAAATCATTGCCAGAGTTACCGTTTTGAACTTTGGTTTCAGAAGATGCTTGTTCAGATATCTGAGATCTAAAATGGGCCGCCATTCTCCTGTCTTTTTTGGGGTAAGGAAGTATCTGGAATACAGACTCCTGCCCTGATGCAGGGGAGGAACCCTTTCTACTGCTCTGAGAGCTAACAGGGATGAGACCTCTGTTTCCAGAGCGAGGATCTCTGAAGCACTTGCAGGTAGAAAAAGTCTGCTTCTCAACTTGGGAAACTTTTTGAAGCTGAGAACCAGACCCTGACACTACTTCCAGAACCCACTTGTCTGAGGTTAAAGAAGCCCAATTCTGACTGAAGTAAGCCAGCCTGCCCCCACTGGTACAGGAGAATCAGCCCTGGGCACCCCATCGGGGTGCCTGTTTCTGAGAGCTTTAGGCTGGGGGCTGGGAGCAGGTCTGCCCACCCCTCATCTGCCCCTGCCTCTGAAGAAGCCCCTCTGAGCATAGGCAGGAGGCCTGAGTCTGGTAGAAAGGCCTGTGAAAGGCCTACCCCTACCCTGGGGCATGCCTTTGAGGAGTGGCTTGCCGCTCCTTAGCCTGGGCACTCTTGTAAGTAGTCCTATATTCATCCATCTTCTTCATGTAATTCTCTGTCTGCTCTCCAAACAGAGAATTTCCCACCACAGGAAAATCCATAGCCTTAGTCTGGGTATCCTGTGACAAACTAGTACACCTGAGCCAGGCCAACCTACTGAAAGCTACAGATGTGGCCATGACCCTAGAGGAAACATCATTAACATCCACAGCAGCATGAAACTGAACCTTAGAGCTTCAATGCCATCAGCAGCCACCTGTTCTAGTTCACTAGCCAGCTGGCCATGGGTCTGCTTGGCCAATTGCATAACAGTATCCCATCTAGATTTCTGATACCTAGCTACATAAGCCATATAATTTGCTTGCCTGAGTCCCAGAGAGCTGCCATATACTGTTTTTGCCATGGCATCAATCTTCCTGGAATCCTTGTCAGGAGGATGTGAAGCCAAGGAATATTAGCTTTATCACAGGCAGCAGCCTGAACTACCTAACATGACTGCATTGCTGAGAAAGGAATTCTGCATCAGGGCCTGACAATGTATACCTTCTGTCCATCTTTTTATCTACAGGAGGCAGAGAATTAGGATCTTTTAAAATTTTAATTGTTTGTTTCCTAAAAGACTTATGTAAAGGAATAGACAATCTCCTAGACTCTGAATATCCATCATTTCTACAAAATCAGGCTCCTCTTGCTCATCCACAGCCTCTTCTAAAAGGAAGCTGGAGGGTTTCAACAACTTTTATAAAACATAAAATGAGATGGGGACTCCAGACAGCATAGGGAGATTCTAAAGGTCTGTCTGGGAGATGTCCAGTTTATTGGGCACACCCAGACCTTCCCAGCCACATTCATACTGTTCATAATCCTCCTCCCCTCCTCTGGTTCATAAAATTCCTCAATATCATAATTCTGAACCACTGGGACGGACGAACCAACCTTTTACCAGATAGTGGTGGTTCGGACGGACCCTGAACAGTGACTGGACAATTTGTATGGCTTTTGCTATCTCTGCAGCAGTTGGAGAAGGAATTTTGGACTCCAGACCTGCTGATTTTCTTGTTTTCTTTGGAATTGGTTCCTCAGAACCAGCTTTTCTTTGCCGAGAAGTCTGGCCCTGGTCAGAGGCACTCCCTCTGGTTCGGTTGGCACCGAACCGGGCTGGCCATCTGGGTCAGCGGACTTTTTGGCCTCTCGTTCCCTGAGCCTGCCCAATCTTTTTTCCAGGGTGGCTGCAGGGAAATTCTTACATACCTGGCAGTCTGACTGGAGGTGGTCAAACCCCAGACAATAAACATATGTGGTGTGTGGGTCAGCCTTGGTAAAGACTTCCCCACAAACATCACAGTGTTGAAACCCAGTGGGCCCGGTTTTTCTTTTGGGTTTCTCAGACATAATGCCAGCCTAACCAAAAACTTGCCCTTTTAACGGCAGTGCCAGGCAAGACACCCTTATCGGTTCCTAACCGTGTCACGGGTATTGGAAAAAAACGTAATAAATCCATTTTTTTAGAACTTGATAAGAACCGGAACCGCACTCTAAAATAGTAACTTTTAGTTTTAAATGAGTTTTAAACCCACTGATCGGTTCAAAACCGAACCGATAACTTATAAGTTCCACACAGACAAACCTTCATTTACTTACGGTTACCACAGATAGAGCTTGAACTGAACGGTTTTTGGTTAAAATAAAACTATTCTCAGTTAAATCCAACCGAGAAAACACTTTTTAAACCGAGAAATGAACCGAGCAGAAGGAGAAATCTCCGGAGCGACTGTTCACTGAGGCGGAGTAAAGAATCTGACAGTTCAAGTTTGAAATGACACAGACAGAGCTGCTCTCCTGCCAAAATTCTATTTTGGAATGGTTTTAACCATTTCACTCCAGGGCAGTTCTAGAGCTGAAACAAACTGCTAATGTCTATAATATAGCAAGACTTCATGTTGTTTGAAGCACCACGTGTTTTAGGTCATCATAGTTCTTAGTACCACATTTGCAGTAAGGAGATTTAACATCAGGTCTTTTTTGTCTAAAGTGAATATACTGTGCTATATATTTTTCTGTTCTAAATCTAGCATAAATACTATGCAATTTGGGGTTTGATAAGTTTAAGTATAGTTCATAATCCTGAGGGAGTTTAAATTGTTTATACCACCCATGTAATTTTAATTCTGCCAATTGAGAAAAATGGGCACTGATGTCCATACTGTATCTCTTAATCTTGTCTTGATATTTAACACTATCTCATCCCAAGGTCTGGTGAAAATTGAATGTAAGAGATAACCCAAACCTGCCAGTAAAACTGTCTTTTTCAGCAACTAAATAAATGGATGTACATATCCTAGTGTAGAAAATGTAATTTCTTCTTCTAAACTCATTCTAGGATATTGAAAGCCAGGAAGAAGAAAAGTTTTAATAAGAAAGTCACTTGTCTTTCTTGTATCAAGGTCATTACTGTATGCTGATCCAGCTCCAGCTTACGGATACAATTGGGAGTACCTTGTAGCATCACACAAATATGTCTATATATCTTATTTAATATGGTTTATAATAAATTTATGTTTGAGGAGCCTCATCTCACAGCTTGTTTTAGCCTGCAGTTGCCATGTGCTGAGATGATCCGGAGTGAGATTCCTGTCAAGCTGAAATCCTGCCACCTGAGGCCCTTTAATTCAGTGTGATCAATGGCGGGCAAGGACCAGGTAGAAAGGTCCAATCCAGGGTCAGTTCTGTAGTTTAGGGGCTCCGACTGAAACAGGACTGCCTCTGGACTTAGTACGCCAGCTCTGTCCAATCGGATTGTTTGGACACAGTGGCAGTGCTGCAGTTTAGGGACATCTGACGTGGAAACTGCTACTGGCATGCCATCGGGGTGAGAGAGACTCCATCTCGCCACTTGGGTCTGGCTCTCAATCTTCACTTTGTCTGTTTTATTTTTTTTAAAGAAAGTTGTGGCCCATTCAACTGTGGACTGCTTTGCTAAGAATGGGATGGGATGCCTAGCTGAGCACTTGACAACTGCTTGTCAGACAGACGTCAAGATGAAGACTACTAGCGTCAAGACAAGAGAACAGTCTGAGAATGACACGAGTGAGTCCTAAGTCCTGAACTTTTTTTATTGCAGGTCAGCAGGGGAGCTAAAAAAAAGTCTCAGTCAGTGAGGGCTGTGATAACTTTAGATTTTCTATAAACCGGCTTATGCATGTCATCTGTTCTTCATAACTTGCATGATGAAGGGGCCCATCACAGCACATTAGACAAGTGAGTTGTTTAGATCTATGATGTCCCAAAAGCTTTACAGAGAGACTTATATATAGTGTCTATCATAGTGCTGCCTTTACTTTAGCCCTCCTTACCTCTGACTATTTATTTGCAGCTGCGATTTCATCTGCTTTGAAATTCTGAAGTTGAGCAGTAGCTTGTAGTGTTATTCGCTTTTTATGTTTGCTTGCACACATGTGCAAGAAACATAGTACCACCATACAAGTTTTCCTAGGTGTGTCACCCCTGCTTCCAATGCCCTGCTTCTTTTTGCAGGCACGGCACCAATGAATGTCCAAGCTGTCTATGACAGCAGTTCAGATGCAGTGGCGTACAGTTGAAAGTAAATGACCGTTACAATCAGCGGTGGTAACATGTAGGCAATTTGCATACTGCTGTCGGCAGTGTGCAAATTGCCTACACATCAGCACTGCATCTGAACTGCTGTCATAGACAGCTCATTTGTACACACTCTCTCTCTCTCCCTCCCCCTCTCCCTCCCTCTCTCTCTTTCTCTCTCTCTCTCTCTCTTGCTCACTCTCTCCCCCAGACAGCATTCTCTAGTTCCTACTAAGTTTATGAAACTGGGAGATGTGGCAGGCAGTTGGCCTGATATGCAGTTGGGTTTGATATAGATTCCCATTTAGCAAACCGGCCATGGCTGTGAGAATGCACTGTTGGAGTCCACAGAAGAATAACTATGGGACCGCAGCCACATTTGTTTTGTTTGTTTGCTGTTTGAGATTGAGAGTTCCAAGCATTTCAATTGATGCAGGGTCCCGAAGCCAAACCGATCTACAGCAGCTCAGCTTACAGATCAGATCAGCTGGAGCAGTCATTTGCATGGTCATGAGCTGATGTGTGGCAGCTGCTTGATGCTGGATCTCTGTAGTGGCAATATTCTACATGTGGGCAGCAGTAGGGTGTGAGGGATGTGAATCGGAGACACTGATTCAGATCAGATGGTTTTGTTTTTTGAAGGGGTTGGCCAGCTTACAACTTCTGTTAATGCCTGTTTCATGCCGTGGATTGAATGAGAGATTGGGAGCATGTGGTGCCAGCCACAGCATCTCCATCTGCAGGGCTGATGCATTGGAACTGCTATTGGAGGCACACTGTGTTCAGGCTGATAGCAGTCAAGGGACCCACATCGCCAGTGTGTCAACAAACAGAAGGCATACTCTGAACAGAGAACACCATGACCACTCCAGAGAGGAGTCAGGCCTCAGATGAAGGGGAACCTACATTTCTGCAAAACCAATAAAATAAAACTAGGTATACATAGCTTGAGGAATCACTACAGTTTCACTGGCATGACAAATGGAAACAGCTTTTATTCAGGGTGCTATCATAGTTCAAGCAGAAACACAGCAGCAATGTACCAGAGGAATGGGGGATTACTTTTGTACCTGCAGGGCTGAAAAATGATGGCATACATATTTCCTTTGCTTATATTTGCCCTTTAAGAGTGATGGACTGTGAGGGCTTGTAATGTAACACTGATCCCCATTATACATGTCAGGCACAAGTGGCGTACATTTGGAGGCAGGTAGAAATAAATAAGGAAATGTTAGAGAGATGTAAAACCAAAAACTGAACCCACTAAGAACTGACAAGTGAAAAAAAAAATAAGCAGTGCCTGTACCATTCCTTATTGCTGACCCTGCTTTCACTTCCAAACTGATTAAGAACTGGACTACTGCTATGACTCTCTGAAGTGCTCCCTCCATCGCTAGCTTAGGGACCCTCATAGCTGTCATCATGATAAGGATCTAATTCACTGAGATGGTCCCCTAGTTCACCTAGCTCGCTGACAAAACACGCCATGTCAGATGAGCTGCTACGGTCATCATCCTCATCCAAGAAGCTATAATTTATTGCTGCTGGGGTGCTGAAATCATCCACTCACAATGCACACTTACAGTCTGGCAGCACAGCAACAGGGAGACCACTTATTTACCTGTGATGATGTGGCACTTTTAATGAGTGGCAAAGGTCACAGCAGACCACTCCAAAGCACATACACACACTTCCAGGTTTGCGGCTCTGGAAAAATGTTTAAATTAAAATTAAAAAAGTGCTTTGGAAGCCAAAACCCATTGCAATTGCCTTGGGCATACTGGATGCTATTGAGACAAGAAGGGGCATAGGAAAACACAGTGAATCACTTTAATGTTTCTAAGGAGAACCCTTGCAAAGATGTCACTTTATACCACTTTTACCATGAACAGCAGCACAGCAAATGGCTTGGTATTACACCAGTTGATCTTTCCCTTGCAAACTTTACGTTATTTGTAAACACCTTCTCTAAAAAAAAAAGATAGAAGTGAAGAAAGAGTGCATTTATCACTTCTAACAGGCAGTACAATTCTTGTAATTCACTTCTGTGATGCTCTATCGGGAAGGTCAAACTTTTAGGCGCCAGAATGAAACACTATATCAGCCCTTCATGTAGGCTGTCTGAAAAAATAAATACAATACATGAAATGAAATTATAAAGTGGTTTTCATTAGAGTGTAATGAAATCTGCTTTGTATGCACCAGTTTTATAAAACTTAATTTTCACATGAGTGAGAGTGGGGGAGTGAAACTGTGAAACAACAATCATGACGCCACTATTCTCTGCATTTAGAGACTGGATTTTGGATAAATAAAAAAGACTAAAGTTTTAGTCATCAGTTTGAATTTGTAGTAGCATTTTCCACCAACACAAAAATTATGTAGTGAAACATAAAGTTTGACTCCTTAGAGCCCTGAAAAAGTGCTGTTGTTAAAGTTGTAAGAAAGCCAAGTACCATTAAGGTGTCCCTGTCGCAGACCAGACAGTCCAACAGAGATCAGGTGAGGACTGAGGGATGTTACTACAAATTCAGACTTGTAACTAAAATATTTTTCCTTTTTTATTTATCCAAAATCCAGGCCCTAAATGCAAGGAATAGTTGCGTCAGGATCTTTGTTTTATGTAGTTTCCTTCCCTCCACCCCATTCATGTAAAAATGAACTTTTATAAAACTGGTGCATACACAATAGATTTAGTTTGATTTTGTTACACTCTAACGAAAACCACTTTACCATTCCCTGTGTTGCATGCTGTTTTACTTTTGTGACGGCCTACATTTCGTTCTATGAATTGGGGTGGAGGAAGCAAATTCCCTGTAAAACAACGATCCTGACTCCACTATTCCCTGCTTTTAGAGAATGGATTTTGGATAAATAAAAAAGACAAAAGTTTTATTCACCATTGCAGGGATTATTGTTTTACACAGAGTTTCCCTCCCTCCTCCCCACTGATGTAAAAGTTTACTTTTTTAAAATGGGTGCATACACAATAGATTTCATTACAAGCACTTATACCAGCATGTGCGTTAACATATATGGAAATCATATAGCTTCCCTATCTATAGATTATTCTTTTGTTTGGCAGGGGAAGGAGGAGGGGCATGGAGACTGGGGGGCTGGACTGATGCTGTTGACTATAAACTCACAAGTTTTTAGCATCTGCTTCTGCCTTTGTTCTAGTTTGTGTGTCTGTTGGGGAAGGGGGTTATCACACAGAGAAGGGGGGCTACAGCGCAAAAGCAGGCATAGTTCTGTCATTTGGTAGCTGAGTCCATCAACAAGTTTAGCTATTTATCGGTAAAAAAAACAATCTAGAGTAGCTGCCAATTCATACGTGCTAATAAATGCATTTAATTACCTTTTTTAATTTTTTTTTATTTGTTATGGCTAGTATCATGGTCTGTTATCAATGAGCAAAATAAACATAAAGAGAACGCATCTTGAAATACTGTGAAGTTGCATAGTTAGTGACCTTAAAAATTGTGCCAATCACGGAGGTCAACATCAAGTGCAAAAGGTCACCATTTAAATTAAGACGCCTGGAAGCTATTCTCTTTCTTTACATTAAACGCCTAATGTTATACAACAGAAAAACATTTATCAGACTTTCAGTTTTCAACTTTTACAAAAAAGGACCATGTCTAAAGGTCAACATCAAGTGCAAAAGGTCACTATTTAAATTAAGACATCTTAATGTTATTCTCTTTCTTTGTATTGAATGAACAATATTATCCAACAGTAAATCATTTGTCAGACTTTCAGTTTTCAACTTTTTCAGAAAGAGGCTGCTACTACATGTGATGCAAGACAAAGACCACGATCCACATTCTGGTAAACTAAATGAAAAAAGCTACTAGAACAGATACCAAAGTTTAAACATCTATAATTCAAGGCTCATATAGGTCTGCATGCTTTCTCTCATGGCTACTGTGGATCTGTAAAATAGAAAACAGGAAGTTCACAGACTTTTTCCTGCAAATGTGTGTTCCTCAATCAACATTTATTTTGTTAAGGACAGTACAGATATCTTTAAAAAATGTGATGCTTTTGAATATTCATAGATTGTTAAGCATTGGCATCAGTTACCGCTATACCTCTACACAGCATGAGCTACGTAACAATGCATGCCGTTTTTTTCTTGAAAATCAACCACAAAGCCCAAATGTCCAAACAGAGGACTCCCACAACAGTAAACTCTAAGGCAACAAAAACAACAAACACAATGGAGCACCTCTGACAGCTCAGAGCGTAATTTATAAATCATTTTTAATGAAAGGGATTAAAAAATCAAACAAAAAGAAAATATCTATAAAGGGTCCCCAAGTCCTTCCGCAACAAGGTGAGTTCATCATGTACTGTCTCCAGCTAAAGGCATGACAGGTAAAGCATTGTATTTATTTATTGAAGTAATCAGATTTTACAACCTTTGAGTCAGCGACTCGTTTACAAAGGTACCTCGTCATTAGGGGGAGACAACAATTAAGTGAGGTTTAGGACAGGGATTACATACAGGTGAGATACATAAATACACACGTGGAGTTACAGGCAGCAATTGTATAGGTACATGCATATGTTGAGTTACACGCATCATTATATAACATTATACACACCATTATATAACATCATTGTTACGGTCTGTTTTATTGTACCAGTATTCAGTCGTCTATGGGACCCAAAGGGCATAGGGCTAAGCGATTTCACTGTTGAATTCAAAATGTTGTGCCTTAATAACTTTAGCATACTTGACAAAATATGTTGCCTGTTTCTACATCAAATGCATGCTTTAGGAACTTGCTGCAAATTGGTGAACACGACACGATGAGCATTCCTCCCATTGTCATCTGCAACAAGGCAGAATGAAAAGGCAGTTGATGCATTCTGAGGTCCTTTTTTTTGTTCATTTCTTGTCCTCTTTAATAGTGACCCCCCCCCCGCACAATACATCAAGTAGTCTTCACTCCCCATGCATTGAAATAATTCAGTAAATGCAGAGTACAGAAGATCTGCCCCCACACACACACATACAGCACTTATTCAGGATGACCTTCCCATCTGCCTCTGTTGCACAAATTGACTGCCCATTTAATTCAATACCCCCACCCAACATACCCATTAGCTCCCATTGCCCCCCACCCCCACTGCCCAAACTAATTCAGTCAATGCAGGTCATCAGAGATTGGTCCTAGTGGAGCAACTTGGTTCCCTTTGGTCTATGTGGAATGAGTGAATGAATGAATGAATGAATGAATGACAAGCTCCTCCTGTGTTACCACCTGATTGGCTGCTGTAAGCCAGTCAGGTGTTACTATAAGAGGTCTTCATCATTCATTTATACCTCTTAGTCTAAACAATGGCACAAGATGTTTCACCTTGGAACCAATCTGTCCTGACTTGCATTTACTAAATTTAATTATAATGTGTTTTGCATGGAAGTCCCCACACCTCCACTTGACCCCAAATATTTAAAATGCTGGATCAGGAGAGATCACACACACACACACACACTCACTCACACTCACACTCACACTCACACTCACACACTCACTGTGCTTTTAACCAATTGCAAGTGCATAGATATTGCATGATCTTGCAATCAGTTGACATGGAAATGACTGGTGGCACAATTAGAAGTGTATGACTTCCATTCTCCACCATTGCTCATGAGGCGGGGTCATAAGAAGGCTATGTTGAATATGTGGCAAACAAAACAATAACATTATTGAACACTTGACAAACAAAACAATAAAGTCATCAGCCTATGTTACATTTTGCTAACACAGGCTCAAAACTTTAATACATCCCTGACACATACACCATGCAAGCAAACATTCGGCATTGACAAATGCTTGTTATCTCCATGATTTAGTGATGTGGCCCCACATTCTGAAGAGTCTGGATCTCTGTTCATATATTCTGTTCTTTGTTTTTATCTCCATGATTTAGTGATGTGGCCCCACATCTGGGTCCCTCTAGGTTTCTTTTCTCACATAAGCAGTAAGGACAGGATGTGGGTTACTATTCCTGATCTGCACACCCACAAAATATGGATAGAAAGTGGAAACTGGACCAAGAACTAGACCAGTAAAAGCTAGTCTGGCTGTACCAGGCTCACATTGCACAAATTTTGCTGGCCTGACAGACCACCCTCCCTGCACCCCACCCTTCCAGGCTCCCAACCCCCAGCTGACCACCCTCCCTACAACTGGACCACTCTTCTTCTAAACCAACTACCCTCCTTACCAATGGACCACTCTTCAGCCCCAGGACCAGCCTCTCCTCACTAGGCTATCCACCTCATTGCAGAATGACTTTGCTTCAGCTTCTGTTCCGTTCTGCCTGCAGTGCTTCCATGTTACAGCAGCATACTAATTCACTGCACTGGCATTGCTAATTATCTTCAGCCCCCTAGGCCAAGGTAAGCAGGGGAGGTTACAGTAGCAGCTGCCGGACTGCATCTGTCTGTGATTGGATAAGTTGGTGGGTTAAGAAGACTAAAACCCCAAACCCTAGAGCTTCTGGGGGCCTTACAGCCAGACATATAGTTGAAAATTAATATTGTTTATTAACAGCTCATGACAGGGGCAATCAGGCATAACATCTTCATTGATTATGAAAGAAAATATCTGTGGATTATTTGTCCCATTTCCAATCAGTCAGTCTGTTGTCCTCATCAGGTTCAGGGGGGAAATGAGGAGACACTTCTTTACAAAAAGGGTAGTGACTATGTGGAATGTGCTACCCAAAAGAGGTGGAATCCTGTAAGTCAGTGAGCAGTTTTAAAAGGGGATTGGACAAAAGACAAAAAGGGCTACTAGCCCCCTACTAGCCACCTGACCTACTACATAAATTCCTGGCCACTCAACCACCATCATGGAAAAAGGGTTTTTATGTTTGCTGCTTGCTGCTGTGCAAGAAACATAGTGCCATCATCCGAGATTTGGGTGTGTCACCTCCTCCTCAATTCAGTCAGTGTGTGCTGGCAGGCACAGCCCTGTAAGCCAATGCATTCTGGAGCTGTCATGACCGCGCTCCAAAATGCAGTGGCATACAGTTGAAAAGGGAGCTACACTTGAGTGAGCAGCGATGAATATCGCCTGCTCATCGCCTCCCCTACACACACACACCCACACACACAGAAACTCCCCACTCCCCGCTGCGTATAGCCGGCGGGGTGCCCAATCCCGTCAGGCTTCAATGTCTCTCCTCCCCCATATTATCACCGGCGGGTGCCCAATCCCCGTCAGCTTCATCCCCGTACAAAGTGCCACGCTGGGGAGCCCACCCCAGCGTGGCAGCAAATATCATGGCCGACTGGGGTGCCCAATCCCGTGGCTGAATACTCCCACCGCATCCTTGTATGCCACACAGGGGCCCACCCCAGCGTGGCAAATGTCCCGCATCATCTAATTTTTTCAACCTGGAAAATAAAACAGTCCCCGTAGTCTCCAGCACCCTCCCACAACCGCACCCACCCTCGCACCCTGCCTCCCTACACACCCAACCCCCCACCCCGTGCCTCCTCCAGAGCTCGGCGCGATGATCTTGGTGGACTGGGAACACGTCTGCACTCTTCAAAGGCGACCGCGAACTGAGGAAATGCCGGTAAGCTGTATAATGGGCTAGATAGGGGGGTTTCAACTTTATTGCATATCTCAGGCATTTTTGGGAATTTTTGCACCAAATTTTCAACATGGGGTTTTTGGGACGCCTTCTCATGATTGATGTCACTGTCATGGCGTTATTCGGGCCCGAAGGGTGATTTCACAGTCACTGCACAGTCACTGTGCAAAATCACCCTCCTGGGATGAATACACCATGACAGTGACATCATTCATGAAGAAGTCCCAAACATGTTAATGATTGAAAAATCAAAAATGACTGTTTCTGATGTGCATTGCGCAGTTCCTATGCATGCTCGTAAGTTCAATGTTTCAATATTTTCACTCCAGATTTTCAACATTGCCATTTTACCACACCTTCTTATGAGTAGTACGGTTGTCATTTTACATCTCACCCAAAATGTGTTTCCGCCCATGTAGCGCACAATGGCACAGTTGGTGTGCGAATTCAATGTACGGGACAAATTAAGAAAATCACAGTGACACTGTTCATGAGCAGAGGTCTTAAAATGGCTATGTTGAAAATTTGGTGAAAAAATTCCTCAAAATGACTGTTTTATGAGCGGGCGTTGTGCAGTTCCTACGCACGCTTGTAAGGTTGCGAATTTTCAATATTTTCACTCCAGATTTTTAACATTGCCATTTTACCCCACCTTCTTATGAGCAGTATAGTTGTCATTTTTCACATCTCACCAAAATGTGTTTCCGCCCATGTAGTGCACAATGGCGCAGTCAGTGTGCGAATTCAATGTGCGGGACAAATTAAGAAAATCACAGTGACACTGTTCATGAGCAGAGGTTTTAAAATGGCTATGTTGAAAATTTGGTGAAAAATTCCTCAAAATGACTGTTTCTGACGGGCATTGCGGTTCCTACGTCTTCTCATAAGGTCGTGAATTTTCAATATTTCCTCCAGATTTTCAACACTGCCATTTTATCACACCTTCTTATGGTAGTACAGCTGTCATTTTTCATCTCACCCAAAGCGTGTTTCGCCCGTATGGCGCACAATAAAAACCAATCGATTGTCTGGCGAGATCAATGTCGGGACAAATTAGAGAAAATCACAGTGACACTATTCATGAGGGAGGTGTTAAAATGGCTATGTTGAAAATTTGGTGGAAAAATTCCAAAAAATGACTGTTTTATGAGCGTGCATTGTACAGTTCCTAAGAACGCTTGTAAGTTCGTGAATTTTCAATATTTTCACTCCAGATTTCCAACATTGCCATTTTGCCATACCTTCTTATGAGTAGTACAGCTGCCATTTTTCACATCTCACCCAAAACGTGTTTCCGCCCATGTAGCGCACAATGGCGCAGTTGGTGTGCGAAATCAATGTGCGGGATAAATTAAAAAATCACAGTGACACTGTTTATGAGCAAAGGTCTTAAAATGGCTATGTTGAAAATTTGGTGAAAAAATTCCAATAATTGACTGTTTTCAAGCTTGAGATGTACAGTTCCTACGCACACTCGTAAGTTCGCGAATTTTCAATATTTTCACTCCAGATTTTCAACATTGCATTTTTACCACACCTTCTTATGAGTAGTACAGCTGGCATTTTTCAAATCTCACCCAAAATGTGTTTCCACCTACGTAGCGCACAATGGCGCAGTCGGTATGCAAAATCAATGTATGGGACAAATTAAGAAAATCACAGTGACACTGTTCATGAGCAGAGGTCTTAAAATGCCTATGTTGAAAATTTGGTGACAAAAGTCCATAAAATGACTGTGATACGAGTGAGCATTGCACAGTTTCCACGCACCTTCGTTACTTCATGACTTTGTAATATTTTCAGTCCAGATTTTCACCAGTGACATTTTTCCACACTTCCTTATGAACAGTACAGCTGTCATTTTTCACAACATGGCTGAAGTGTGTTTCACAGTTTCAGTGCAGAGATGCGTGTAGCTGTGGGAAATCATTGTTCGGCACAGATAAAGAAAAACACAGTGACACTGTTCATGATCGGAGGCACCAAAATGCCTGACTTGACAATCTGCTGTAAAAATCCCCAACCTAATTATATTACGTGTGTGTTGCACAGTTTCTATGTGCTCGTGACTTCACCATTTTTTTAATTTTTTAGTACAGATTTGCAACATTGCCATTTTTACACCTCCCATGAACAGTACAGCTGTCATTTTACATCCTGTTCAGAATGTTTTTGCACCTGTGGTGCTAAATGCCATAGTCACTGTGCATAAGCAGCTTCGCTAACAAAGTGATATTCCCCTGTTCATGAGGTGGGTCACAAAACAAACATGTTGAAGATTTGGAGTAAATACCAACAAATGCCTGAGGTATTAGGGTTTCCAACTATAATGCCCAACCCTGTAGAGAATGACAGGCATCAGGGGTGTGACTTGGGATTCTTGCCTGTGATGCTCATACCATTCCACACCTGCAGTCAGTGAGAGGCATCGAGGTATGCCTTGGACTCTTTATCTTAAACTTCACCCATTCTCCTATATTTACCCATCTCACCCATATTTCCGAATGGAATGGGGTGCGCATAAGGACCAAAGACCCCAAGGAACACCGTGACGCTTGTCAGTGTCTGCAGGGTGGGGTGTGGTGAAATGGCATGGCCGTTATGCCTGACGACCCAAACTCACACCCCAATGCCTGTCATTCTCTGCAGGGTGGTGGTGGGGTTGGCTTCAGTTCAGTACTTCACTGCCATTCCTATTACGCACCTCTGTAACTTCTACACTACCACTGCTAATGCCAGCAAGCAAACATTCGGCATTGACAAAAGCTTGTTAGGAGAGACAGAGGCAAAATCAGGGATGTCCCTGAAAATCAGGGACAGTTGAGAGGTATGGGTTCTCCTATTTACTGAAACTGTACCACCATGAACCTTACTTGGCTTTGATATTTATTGTCCCTCAACTACTGCCACCATGTATTGCCAAATGTAACAGCTGTAACTTTTCACTATGTATTACCTGCTCTTGTTGTTTCTTGTTATTTTGATGTTTCTACTCTATGCCACCTTACATGGCCTGGGTCGTGCCTGAAAATGGTCCCTGGGATCAATGCACCTACCACTTACCCAGTTAACAAAGTCATAAATAAAAAATAAATAAATATATAAATAGATGCACGGTATAAGTTATCATTAGCTCAAAGACAGAGATGTGCATTTAATTTTTTTTATGTATCATAAAACTTATCATTACCTTGTTTTAATTTGTACTTAAGATTGCTCTTGAATATGAATGCATTTGTGTTTATAAGCCAGGCTCTCCTGTTCTAAACCACACCCCTGAGGAAGACTTGTGAGGAGTCAAAGTGCTGGCTGGTTAGGAGGAAGCAAGAGACACTGTAGACCCCATTTGGAAAATGTGCTATGGAACAAGAAATTGTTTGAATCTTTCAATGTTTGGAGGTCTTTTCTGCTGGAGAAATTCTTGGGTCTCGAGTGCCACTACAACTTTTGGAAGTTGTTGTTGTAACGTTAGGGCTGGCCACCCTGCAGTAGTGAGCACTGGTCCATTGTTGTTGATCGCAGCTACAGCCTTTGAATTTGCACTCTGCAGTACGCTGCTGCTCACCATCACGTGCTGCTTGTTGCTCTATACCTGCTGCAGCTTTCATGGGCTACTGAACCGGCTACGTATTCTGGTACTATGTCATCTAGCTGCCATGGCTGTATTCCTCACAGGAAGATGTACTAAGTTTAAATTATATTATTATGAAATACAGTCACTCAAGTCACCGCAGTAATGCTGAGGTGACAAGTCCAAATGTCAATTAATATTACTCAAGCATGAGTTTTCTCAGAAAAAAAAAAAAATATTTGTTTTAAATCTCTTCTTGGGCACACAATTACAGACTTAGAAAAACGTCTTGGGTACACAGCTATGCACACATATAGAACAGAAAGGCAGCTAACTGAAGCAGTGGAAGTCAGCTGACTAGTCCCACCCTACCAGCTATGGTGCAGTTGCACTTGCTTAAGTGGCCATGGAGGGATGCAAGCTTTCTTCTCAGGAAGATTTCTGATATTAAATTTAAATTACATTTATTATGAAATCAGGTCACTGCAGTAATGCTGAACTGACAAGTCTCACTGTCAACTAATAAGAGTCAACTCTGATTTTTCTCAGAAAAAAAAAAATTTTTTTAAATCTTTTCATGGACACACAGCCACAAAGTTAGAAGAATGTCTTTATTGCATAGCCATGCACACATACAGAATAGAAAAGCAGCTAACTGAAGTGGTGGGAGTCCGCCAACTAGGCCCACCCTACCAGCTATGGTGCACTTGCAGTAGCTTAAGTTGCCGTGGAGGGACCCAAACCAGGGTTTCTCACAGGAAGATTTCATTCTGATATGAAATTTAAATTATATTTATTATGAAATTAAGTCACTTCAGCAATGCTGAGCTGACAAGTCTCACTTTCAACTAATAAGAGTCAAGCCTGATTTTCTCAGAAGAATTTTTTTTTAAATCTCTTAAGAGGAGTCAGTTTAGTGCAGTGTTTAAGGGCACTGAGCTACAAACCTGGCAATCTGAGTCTGAATCCCATCAGTTCCCACTTGCATAATGTGTGTCCCTGAGCAAGTCACTTAACTTCCTTGTGCTCCCAGGTCACACGTGGAAACAAGCTTTGGCTTAGAGTGCCTTTCCTAGTTAAAACATTTCCCCTTTCCCTTCCCCCTTTCTTCTAGGGTATGCAGCTGCAAACTTAGAAAAATGTCTTAAATGCACAGCTGTGTACATACACAGAGCAGAAAAGCTTCTAAATAAAGTGGTGTCAGTCAGCCAACTAATTCCATCCTACCAGCTATGGTGAAGTTGCACTTGCTTCAGTGACCGTGGAGGGACCCAAGTCTGTGTTCCTCACAAGAAGATTTCTGCTATTCAATTTAAATGATATTTATTATTAAATAAAGTCACTCAACTCGCAACAGCAATGCTGAGTTGACAAGTCTCACGGGCAATTAATAATAGTCAAGTCTGACTGACTAAATTAATTCTCAAAAAAAAATGAATTTCTTCTTGGAACGGAGTCAAGCCACCAACAGAAGAAAACATGTTACCAAGCTAATGACATTTCACTTAGACTAATTGCTTTATTCTTTCTTTCAGACAACTAAGTTACAAAAACCTTGCATTTTAATTCAAAATAAATCCCTACAAACTTTCCTCCCTTAAGCTGTTAGTCTTCTTCACTACACTGATAGTTTAAATCTTGTTTGTTTAGTACACACACGCACATACACACACACACACACACACACACACACACACACACACACGCTCGCTGTGTGTGTGTGTGCTGTTGTGGCTGCCTGCCCACCCCCCTCAGCAAACGTGAAACAAACCTAATATTTTTCCCTTTCTTAAATGCCTAATGTGTTCACCCTATAGTGTAAACAGCTGATCCTTTCTAGCTTGGGATATAGAAAGGAAACAATAAAAAAGAAAAAAAAAAGACAACAAATATGTTGCAAGTGATACCTTTTACTGGACTTACAAAATGAATGCAGACACAGGCTTTCAAGAGATCATACTCTCTTCTTCAGGTCCTTTAGGACCTGAAGAAGAGAGTATAATCTCTCTATAGCTAGTCTCATAAATCATTTTTCTAGTACAATAAAAGGTATCACCTGCAACATATTTTTTATGGCGGCAGCTTGCCGCTGTGTTCACAAACAATATAACCCCCCCACCATGTATATCTGCTGATGGGGGAGCCCACTTCCCGTCAGCATCATAATCCCTCCCCCCCCCGTTTTATTGTCTGCTGACGGGGTGCCCAATCCCCATCGGCAGAAAGGAATTCCCCACCTTTTGTTGTTTGCCGACGGGGGTGCCCAATCCCCTGTGGGCTACAGCTGTCCCCCCCAAAAGCAAGACTCTGGTGGCAACATGCCCCTGTCAATAAAAAATGGTCCTGCAAAGTCTTTTTTTTTAACCCTTGTAACAAAGGAAACTGTCCCTCAGCGGTCTCCAGGCCCCTCCACCCGCAACCGACACCCACCCACTGTACACCCTGCCTCCCCACATTCCCCTCACCCCATTCTTACATCCAGCCTCTGGCGCGACGATCTTCGGTGGACTGGGAACATGTCTGCACTCTTCAAAGCCAACCGCGAACTGAGGAAATGCCAGTAAGCTGTATAATGTAATACATAGGGTTTTATCAACTTTAATGCATATCTCAGGCATTGTATGGAATTTTGCCACCAAATTTTCAACATGGGGTTTTTGGGACCCCTCCTCATGAATTCTTTCACTGCCATGGCATTAATCAGCCCCAAAAGATGATTTTGCAGTCACTGCATGGAATCACCTTTCAGGACCAGTTAATGAAACAACAGTACCAGTGTTCATGAGGAGGGCTCTCAAAAAGCCTATGTTGCAAATTTGGTGGGAAAAATCCAAAAAATGACTGTTTTATGAGCATGCATTGTGCAGTTGCTACGCACGCTTGTAATGTTGCGAATTTGCAATATTTTCACCCCAGATTTTCAACATTGGCATTTTTTCAGACCTCCTTGTGAACAGTACAGCTGTCATTTTTCACACCCTGGATGAAATGTGTTTTCGCACTTGCTGCATGGAATAGCGCAGTTGGTGTGGGAAATCAGTGTTCTGCACAGATTAAGAAACTGACAGTGGCACTGTTCATAAGCAGAGGTCCTAAAATGCCTATGTTGAAAATTTGGTGATGATACTCCATAAAATGACTGTGTTACAAGCATACGTTGCGCTGTTCCTATGCACACCTGTATGCTCGCGCATTTTCAATATTTTCACTCCAGATTTTCAACATTGGCAGAAGACACCAGGAGAAAGGACTGCTGTGTGACTGGACTTCTCTGCTGGGACTAAAGTAGAAGAACTTTTGTACTTGGACCTTTAATTTAGGGTAAAAAAAACCCTAACATACAAAACAAAAACAAAAAAAAATGTGTGTGTGTCTGTCTGGGTTAACTGAACTGAATGGGTATCTGAATAGTTATAGGTGTAAATATCAGGTGATTGAAAGGACTTAACTGCTGTGAGGTTTAAATTACTGGTGGAAAGATCTAGTAAGTAGGGGGAGTGGCTTAGCTAGAAGGAAGCTACATTTAAAGACTGCCTTAGAAAGATTCTGCTAATATCTTGGCAGAAAACACCAGGAAAAAGGACTGCTGTGTGACTGGACTTCTCTGCTGGGACTAAAGTAGAAGAACTTTTGTACTTGGACCTTTAATTTAGGTAAAAAAAACTAACATACAAAACAAAAAAATGTGTGTGTGTGTCTGTCTGGGTTAACTGAACTGAATGGGTATCTGAACAGTTATAGGTGTAAATATCAGGTGATTGAAAGGACTTAACTGCTGTGAGGTTTAAATTACTGGTAGAAAGATCTAGTAAGTAGGGGGAGTGGCTTAGCTAGAAGGAAGCTACATTTAAAGACTGCCTTAGAAAGATTCTGCTAATATCTTGGCAGAAGACACCAGGAGTAAGGACTGCTGTGTGACTGGACTTCTCTGCTGGGACTATATTGCCCTACTTCCCTCCCACCCAAAGCTAGTTCTATTTTTATAGGCACAGGATTTGACTGACAGCAAGAACTTCCTGTTTGGGAGCAGGAAGTGAGTGATCACAGAACCACCAAAGACCCACCATCCTAGAAGGGCAAGAGTAGCTCTCCGGCCCCCTCTAGCTGCTGGAGGTCTGCCTCTGAGCAAGTAAGTGGTCCACTAAGAAATATAGGATATTCTTGTCTCAGAACAGGACAATCAGGAGCTTAAAGGGCACACAGGCAGAAAGTAAGGAGAGAGAAAAAAAACAGAGGAAAGTAAGGATGAAAACAGTTAAGGGGCCAGAAATAAGACATGATTGGAGTGGTGCAGTGCAGTGGCTGTGGAGCAGCAGTCTTCCGGGAGACGTTCTGGAGGATGCAGTGTTGTACCATCTGCAGGCACCTCTCTGGGCTGAGGGAGGAGGTTGCTCATCTCCAGGCTGAGTTGACCAGGATTTATGGGACCTCCTCTTCCATCCAGGGACCACCAGTGCCACTGCCATTGCCTCAGAGGTTGCCAAGAAAGAGGAGCGGTTGGACCACAGTGGGCTCAGGGAGGGTGATGGTGGTGGAACAGAGGCACATCCCTCCAGTTGTACCTCTCCACAATTCCTGTGCCATTCTGGCAAAGTGTGGTTCTTCTATGGAGGCACATGCAGTGGAGACCAAGGAGGATGCTGGGAACCTCCACAAAGGAGACCCATAGGAGGGTGGCAGGGGACCCTGCAGGGGACGGAAACAACTCCTGGTGGGGGACTCAATTGTTAGGAAGGTAGAACTGGGGGAGGAAGGGGAGAGGGAGGTAAGGTGCCTGCCTGGCGCCATGGCTTGGAGGGACAGGGAGCGAATCCTCAGGATTGCTGGAGCAGCTGCACAGGGGAAAGAGCTGGATGTCATTGCCCACCTTGGGACAAATGACCTGGCTAAGAAAGGGATTAGAGAAGTGCAGGAAGAGTTTGTGGAATTGGGGAGGGGCCTTAGTCAAGTAGCATGCATGGTAACCTTCTCGGAGGTGCTGCCCATCTATGGCATAGGAGAGGCTAGGGTGTTCTGCACCATGGGATTCAATCAGTGGTTGAAAAACTGGTGTGGAGCTCAGGGATTTGGCTTCATTGGGGACTGGGGGTCCACCTGGAGTGATGCAAGCCTATACTGGCATGATGGGCTGCATCTGTCCGGGAGGAACCAGGATCCTAGGTGATAGGTTTAAATGCTTCATTGGCAGCTTTTAAACTAGCCAAGGGGAGGCACTGGAAAGGAGCAGGAAATCTACCCCCAAATAATCACAGTAGTAAGTGCGGCAAACACCAACATAGAGGTGTTGATAGAGAGAAGGGCAGGGGTAAATGGAGAAAGTGACAAAGGCAAGAAGGACAAGGATGGGGCAAAAGGAGTAAGGCCATCAGGAAATGGAGGGTAATGAGTACCAATGCCCGTAGTCTGGGCAACAAGCTCCCTGAGCTGGTGGCCTTGATGGAAGAGGGATGCCTGAATATCATAGCAGTCACAGAAACATGGTACACAGAGAACCATGACTGGGATGTTAACATACCAGGGTACATAACCTACAGGAGAGACAGGCAGGGGAGAAGAGTGGAGGAGTAGCTCTCTATGTAAAGGAAGGGATAAAAGCAACTGAACAAAAGAGTAAACAGGGAGGAGAGGAGGGACTGTGGGTCACCTTGGAGACTGGAAAGGGCACCACAATCCGCACAGGGGTTGTGTACAGACCCCCATGTCAGGGGGAGGGAATGGACAAGGATATGATAGAAGGCATTCTTAGAATGGCAGAGAAAGGGGAGATACTATTGATGGGAGACCTGAACATGCCAGATGTTAACTGGAGCACATTTGCTGCAGCCACATCCAAGAGCAGGGCCATTCTTGATGCCCTACAGGTGGCAGGCATTAGAAAGCTAGTTTCAGAACCCACTCGTGAGGGAGCAATCTTAGATCTCATACTCTCAAACGGGGGCAGTGAGAGGATCTCATATGTAGAAGTGGGTTGCCATCTAGGGACAAGTGACCATCAAACAGTGTGGTTCATGTTAAACTCAGCTACAGAGTCAAGTCATACAAAAGTGAGGGTACTGGACTTTAGGAGAGCTAACTTTGGCAAGATGGGAGAGTGCCTCAGAAAAGCACTAGCAAACAGGCTAGAATGAGGTGTGGAGCAACAATGAGGAATCATCAAAACTGCCATCACAGAGGCAACAAGCCTTTGTGTGAAGCAAATAAACAAATCAAAACGAAAGAAAAAGCCACTATGGTTCTCAAAAGAGGTGGCTGTGAAAGTCAGGAAGAAAAAGATAGCATTCTGGAAGTATAAGGAAACACAGAAGGAGCAGGACAGAGATCTGTACCAGTTAAGGCAGAAGGAAGCAGGGAGGGAAGTCAGAATAGCAAAGGCCCAAACTGAGGAAAAGATAGCCAACTCAGTTAAGAAGGGGGATAAAACCTTTTATAGGTACATCAGCGAGCATAGAAAGACAAAGGGAGGGATAGTGAGGCTGAATAGAAAGAACGGTGGGTGGGCAGAGGGTAAAGTGAAAAAGCAGGGATACTGAACGAATATTTCTGCTCAGTATTCACAAAAGAGGAGGGGGAAGTGCCTAATCCAATTAACAGAAGCACTCTTGATAGGGGGGTCGATCCCAGTCCTTTCACAGAAGAAAAGGGTTCTGCAAGAACTCCTAAAACTGAAGGTGGACAAAGCAATGGGTCCTGATGGAATTCACCCAGAATTCTAAAAGAGTTAAGGGAGGAACTAGTGAAACACTGGCTACTCTTTTAATAAATCATGGGAGGATGGTGTGGTACCCGAGACTGGAGGAAGGCGGATGTGATTCCCTTCACAAAGTAGGACCAAGACAGAGGCAGGAAACTACAGACCTGTCAGTCTGACCTCTGTGGTAGGGAAAGTGATGGAGTCACTCTGAAGGAAAGAATAGTTGAGTACCTAGAGGCCAGTGGAGCACAGGACCCAAGGCAGCAGGATTCACAGCGGAAAGGTCATGTCAGACGAATCTAATAGATTTCTTTGACTGGGTGACCAAAGTAGTAGACCAGGGAGGGCTGTGGACATGGCCTACCTAGACTTTAGCAAGGCATTTGACACAGTCCCACAAAAGATTAATAGTCAAATTAACCAGCCTGGGAGTGGGTCCCAGGGTGGTAGCCTAGGTAAAACATTGGCTGAACAACAAGACACAGAAGGTAATTGTAAATGGAGTCCACTCTGAAGAAAGGGGGTTACTAGTGGGTACCGTGAGGTTCAGATTGGGTCCAGTCCTTAATGTCTTCATCAGTGACATTGCAGAGGGACTGAAGGAAAAGTATGCCTTTTGCAGATGACACAATGATCTGCAACAGGTTGATAACAAGGAGGCGTGGAAAGGATGAAAAGGACTTGGCAAGGTTGAAGGAATGGTCAGAAGTATGGCAGCTAGGATTCAATGCAAAGAAGTGCAAACTAATGCACCTGGGAAACAAGAACCCAGGGAAGAATACACAATGGGTGGGGAGGTAATAACAACAACAAAAAGGAAATGGACGGGGTAATCATATCAAATGACCTTAAGGTTAGCAAGCAATGTGAGAAGGCAGTAGGGAGGGCTGGGGTATACTGGGATGTATAGGAGAGGCATCAGCAGCAGAAAACAGGAAGTTGTTATCCCTCTGTACAGACAGTTGGTGAGACCCCATCTGGAGTACTGTGTCCAGTTCTGGAGACCCCATCTCCGCAAGGACATAGACAGGATAGAGGTAGTACAGAGGAGGGCAACTAAAATGGTGCAGGGTCTGCAAAAGAAGCCGTATGAGGAGAGACTAAAGGAGCTTAATATGTATACCCTTGAGGAAAGAAGGGAGAGGGGGGACATGATAGAAACTTTTAAGTACCTCAGTGGAACCAACAAAGTCCAAAAGGGTAGCATCTTTCAGAAAAAGAGACTTGCAAGAACAAGTGGACACAATTTAAAGATAGAAGGAGGGCAGTTCAGAGGCAATGTGAGGAAATATTATTTCACAGAGAGGGTAGTGGATGCATGAAACAGCCTTCCTGAGGGGGTTGTGGGGTCTAAAACTGTGGGAGAATTCAAGAATGCATGGGACAGACATAAGGCAATTCTTGTGGGCGGTAGGAAGAAATAGGCTGTTAGTTAACTAGGATCTACAGCCTATCCTGTAGGTAGGGAAATGGGCAGACTAGATGGGCCAAGCGGTCCTTATCTATCATCAAAGTCTATGTTTCTATTGCCATTTTACCATACCTCCTTATGAGCAGTACAGCTGTTATTTTCCACATTTCGCCCAAAATGTGTTTCCGTGCATGTAGCGAACAATGGCGCAGTCGGTGTGCAAAATCAGTGCTTGGGACACATTAAGAAAACCACAGTGACATTGTTCATGAGCAGAAGTGTTAAAATAGCTATGTTAAAAATTTGGTGAAAAAATTCCCAAAAATAACTGTTTTACGAGCATGCGTTGCGCTCCTCCTATGCACGCTAATACGTTCGTGAATGTTCACTATTTTCACTCCAGATTTTCAACATTGCCATTTTACCACACCTTATGAGCAGTACAGCTGCCATTTTTCACATATATGCCAAAACGTGTTTTCGCACATGTAGCGCACAATGGTATAGTTGCTGTGTAAAATCAATGTTCGGGACAGATTAAAAAAATTGATTAAGAAAAATGACAGTGGTCATGAGCAGAGGTGTTACAATGGCTGTGTTAAACATTTGGTGAACAAAGTCTATAAAATGACTGTGTTACAAGCGACCATCGCGCAGTTTCCACGCACCTTCGTACGTTTATGGATTTCTAATATTTTCAGTCCAGATTTTCACCACTGGCATTTTTCCACACTTCCTTATGAACTGTAAAGCTGTCATTTTTTCCTACCATGGCCAAAATGTGTTTTCGTACTTCCAGCACAGAAATGCGTGGTTGCTGTGGGAAATCACTGTTTGGGACAGATTAAGAAAATCACAGTGACACTGTTCATGAGTGGAGGTTCCAAAATGCCTGTGTTGACAATCTGCTGTAAAACATCCCCAGACTAATTGCATTATGGGTGTGCGTTGCCCAGTTTCTACACACGCTCATGTCTTCACCAGTTTCTTTAATATTTTCACTGCAGGTTTTCAACATTGCCATTTTTTCCACCTCCCCTTGAACAGTACAGCTGTCATTTTTCACATCCTGTTTGAAATGTGTTTTCGCACCTGTGGTGCCAAATGGCGTAGTTGCTGTGCAAAATCAGCTTTCGCCTAATGAACTGATATTGCCACTGTTCATAAGGTGGGGGTCACAAAAAAATCCATGTTGAAAATGTGGAGTGAAAGGGCCAACTAACTCCTGAGACGTTAGGGTTTCAGACCATAATGCCCCACCCTGTAGAGATTGACAGGCATCAGGGGTGTGATTTGGGATTCTTGCCTGCAATGCCCATACCATTCCACACCCTACAGCCAGTGAGAGGCATCGAGGTGTGCCTTGGACTCTTCGGCCCCAAAGTTCACCCCATTCTCCTATACAGCACCCATCTCACCATATTTCCTGATGGAATGGGATGAGCATAAGGGCCAAAGACCCCAAGGCACACCGTGACACTTGCTGGTGTCTGCAGGGTAGGGTGTGGTGAAATGGCATGGCCGTTATTCCTGATGACCCAAAGGCACACCCCAATGCCTGTCAGTCTCTGCAGGGTGGTGGCGGGGTTTGCTTAAGTTCAATAGTTCACTGCCATTCCTATTATGCAGCTTTCTAACTCCTACACTACCAATGCCAATGCCAGCAAGCAAACATTTGGCATTGACAAATGCTTGTTTTACATCCTGGCCGAAATGTATTTTCGATACTTCCAGCATGGAATAGCGTGGTTGCTGTGGGAAATCAGTGTTCGGGACAGATTAAGAAAACGACAGTGACACTGTTCATGAGCAGAGGTCCTGAAATGCCAATGTTGAAAATTTGGTGACGATATTCCATAAAATGACTGTGCTATGAGCGTGCATTGCACAGTTTGCAGGCACGCTCATAACTTCTCTAATTTATAATATTTGCACTCCAGATTTTCAACACTGCCATTTTTCCACACTTACTTATGAATAGTACAGCTTTCATTTTATCCATCCTGGCTGAAATGTCTTTTCACATTTGCAGTGCAGAATACCATGGTCGCTGTGAGAAATCAGTGTCAGGGCAGATTAAGAAAATGACAGTAATACTGTTCTTGAGCAGAGATCCTAAAAAGCCTATGTTGAAAATTTGGTGATGATAGCCCTTCAAATGACTGTGTTACAAGTGTGCGTTGCACAGTTTCCACGCACCCTTGTAACTTCGTAGATTTGTAATATTGTCACACCAGATTTTCAACACTGGCATTTTTTCATACCTCCTTATGAACAGGACAGCTGTCATTTTGCATATCCTGACCGAAATGTGTTTTCACGCTTCCAGCGCAGAATAGCAAGGTTACTGTGGGAAATGAGTGTGCGGGACAGATTAAGAAAATGACAGTGACACTGTTCATGAGCCGAGGTCCTAAACTCCCTATGTTGAACATGTGGTGATGAAACTCCATAAAATGACTGTGTTACATGCGTGCGTTGAACTGTTTCCACTCACCTTTATAACTTTGCAAATTTGTAATATTTTGACGCCACATTTTCAACACTGCCATTTTTTCACACCTCCTT
Organism: Neoceratodus forsteri; assembly: GCA_016271365.2. NCBI lineage: Eukaryota > Metazoa > Chordata > Ceratodontiformes > Ceratodontidae > Neoceratodus > Neoceratodus forsteri. The sequence continues at coordinate 985,149,369 of CM057452.1, read as the reverse complement.
ATGAACAGTACAGCTGTCATTTTTCACATCCTAGCCTAAATATGTTTTTGCACTCCTGCCACAGAATAGCATAGTCGCTGTGGGATATCAGTGTTTGGGATAGATTAAGATTGAGTGAGTAAGAGGGGGAGAGTGACTGAGCTCAACTGACCTCTGTCGGGAATGCTGTGGATTTCTTTGTGGGCAGAAAAAGGCCCCAACACAGGAGCCTAGTACAAAAGGGCAACCTGCAGTGCCAGGAGAAACATAACGAGCCAGTGATGGGGGGCAGTGACTCAACAGAGCTCTGTTGGGACTGCTGCGGATTTCTTTGTAGCAGAAAAGGCAGCAATGCAGGCAGGAGCCCAGTACAAAAGGGCAGCCTGCAGCACCAGCAGAAACGGAATGAACGAGTGAGAGAGGGGGAGTGAGTGAGTTCAAGGGAGCTCTGTCGGGACTGCTGCAGATTTCTTTGTGGGCAGACAAAGACACCAACAGAGGCAGTAGCCTAGTAAAAAAGGACAGCCTGCAGCGCAAGGAAAAACAGAATGAGCGCGTGAGAGGGGGAGACTGAGCGACCTCATCAGAGCTCGGGACAGCTGCGGATTTCTTTGTGGGCAGACAAAGTTGCCAACACAGACAGGAGCCCTGTACAAAAGCACTGCATGTAGCACCAATAGAAACAGAATGAGTGACTGACGGGGGAGTGAGCAAGCTCAACGGAGCAAAGCAATCAACATTTGGCATTGACAAATGCTTGTTTGCCTAGTTTTAACAAGTGGATAGACAAAGGTTGAGGATTTATCAGTATGAAGGATTCCCTTATCATCTTGTAATTTTACTAATTCTGTTTTAGGTATTTTATTTTTGCACGTTTCAAATGGGCAAACAGTTTCTGCAGGACCCTGAGTTTCAAATCATTATTGGAAGTAAAGTGTCTCTGCCTTTTGTTTGTAAAAGGCCATTAAATCCCGTTGAAACAAATCCATTTCTTTAGATACATTCTGGTTGTTGTTGTATGCTAAGGACAGTAAATGTTGACATTTTTGTCTATTTTGTAAGAATGTTAAATATGCCTGATTGCTAATATATTTACTCATATGTTTTAATGGGTGTCTCAATTCTATTTTTGTATCATCCCATCATTGTGCTGAATTATCTATCATAATGAAGATCGATTTTCTGGCCAGACAAAACTGTTTCAATTCCTCTGCCATGTCCATGGTACGTAGTATAAATATGTTACATTTCCAGTAGCTGGGGCCTTTCCTAAAATGTTGCTCATATCCAATTGTTATAGATAGGAGAGCATGATCTGTAAAAATCATTGGCTCTGGTCATGTGGCTAGAGGCAGCAGTTCTCTCCTCTCGCTCCCACTCTCCTGCTAATTAAAAAAAGCTATATTTCACTGGTTATTTCGGTAAAATTCGGTTTTATTTGTATTACTCCACAATGCTGACATCCTACCAGATCATCAATCACAACTCAGAATCATAAACAATGTCATGGAGGTGCAAATGAAGCTAGAACTTCCATGGCACACTCCGCCATCTACCCCTGAGAAGGCCGCAAAGAAAGTCAAACAACAGGCTGCCAAATCAACCCTGACTTCCATAAGTAAGGCAGCGACTACCCCATTATCTGAAAAGCGCTTGAAATGAAACCATTGAAGGAAGCATTGCTTCTGCTCACCTTGGATGTGGCAATACTGAAAAAAGAAGTGGTGGATGTTTCATGGCAGGTCAAAGACACCGAAGCACGGGCTGTTTCACTGGAGAAATGGCGTGCGACTATGGACCTGGAGATTGTAGCCCTCAGAAAACAACTGTCCAGGATGGAGCTCAAACTAGAAGACCTCGAGGGCTGTAGTTGCCGCAATAACCTGGTGGTGATTGGCCTCCCGGAAGGTGAGGAAGGCTCCTCACCCATCCTCTTCACTCAAAAACTGCTCAAGAAGGTGGCGGGCCCTTCACTGAACAGATCCTCCTATGTCATGGAGCGGGCTTACCACACTCTGTGCCCTAAACCATCTCCAGGCTCACCCCCACATCCATTCCTCCTAAAGCTACTTAATTAGCAGCATATATTGGCTAAATTAAGAAAGGTACAGGCAGTAATGTGGGAGGGGAATAAAGTCCGGATCTCACAAGACTTACCAGCCTTGGTGAGAATAAAGAGGGGTTCCTTTCATCCAATGGTATCACGCCTCATTCCCACTGGTATTCACTTTAGGATGATGTATCCCTCATAGCTGCAGGTTCATCTACAGGAGAAGAGGTACTCGTTCAACTCGAATCAACAAGTGGTGGAAGAACTCCAGAGCTTGCTGTCTGATCTTTTTAAAAAGTGAGTGAAGGCTCATGTAACCATTGAGGTCTCCTTTTTTTCTCCTCAGGGATCTCAATTATATGGTCTGGAAGAGCTGTTTCACAGCTTGCTCTGTATCCTGAGGGTATATGCTGGAACTATTCATAATACTGGCCCTTTAACAGCTCCCTGTCACGAGGGCCAGACACAGGAAAGACTGGCCTTAAGCTCCTATACTGCTTTCTGCCACAGTTTACGGGCTGTTGAGTACTGGCCTTAACAGCATTCTGGCAAGTGCTGCAATCTAACTCTGTCTGTGGTTTTTGGGTTCAGAGGCAAGTCCCGTATTAATAAGCTTGAATACAGTACTTAAATTTTAACCTTTACTGGAGTTTGACTGTTAGTTATTTACAAGGGATTTTTTCACGCTCAGGTCTCGATGCGGGACCGAAGACAATGAACTACACTTCTCCCTTAAGATTCAGTTGTGCAGACGTTGAGGGGCTGCTCTGGACTCGTTGCATGTTTGTTTTTCTTGTTTGGCCCCCTAGTTGTACATCGGTCTTGCGACTGCTGCTGGTGCTGCATTTTTGTATTCCCCCAGCCTTTGGGACAACATGAGGCTTTGCCTGGCAGGAGGCTCCTAGCCCCTAGAGTTAACCCCTTTATTTTATGAGCCTTCTGAGACTTGACTCGGTGCAACCAGCTGCCATTGGCATATAGCAGGGGAAGTGTGCATCCTGTTGTTTTAGGAGTACTATATGACCTTTTAGTGGGGGCAGTTCTCGTTCTAATCTGATGCCCGATTTCTATTGTACTTAATGAAAATGGCTGTCTGTAGCCCGCATCCTCAGGAAATTGAGAATAGAGGGTCTCTAAGCCTTGTTTTCTTTTTGCCTTTTCTTAAAAGGGACTTTACTGCACTTCAAGCAATGCATTTGCCCACAGGTTAAATAGTTATTGCCCTGTCGGGTTCAGGGCTCCTTAATAGTTCACTTTTAAGGGGCATCAGTCCTACTATTCTGTTATGGGGGAGGGTGCGGGAGGGGTATTTCTCTGCTGCAACTGGCATCATCATGTTCAGTGTCATGGGGTGAGTGCCCTCTCACCATGAGATCTATGGTATGGGACTTAACTACAGGGGCAAATGTCGATAGGATGGTAGTAACAGTTTTAAGTATATGGTTTGTTGGTGTTACATTAGGGTTCTGCATGTTCTGGGTTGGAAAGGGTTTGTTTCTGGGTCTGTTTAGGTTTGTGGTGGGGAGGAGGAGGCAGGAGTTTACCAGTTGTACAGGGATGGTACTTGTTTACATGTTTGTGTCTTGCAGGGGGATTGTTGTTGGTTTTCAGGGGGGCAGTGGGAGGGACTCATGGTATCAGCTGGGGAATTGAGTGTGGGTTTTATTGCACCAAGTTTCCGGTTAATAGATGTACATCATATAAATGGCTAATACTGTGCGATTCACTTCTTGGAACGTCAAAGGTGTGTACAATAAGCATAAAAGGTACAACATACTCAAACATATAGAGGTGGTCCAGGGGCAAGTCTCCTTCTTACAGAAGACTCATCTTCTGGAAGGAGAGGCAAACTTCCTCAGAAGATTAAATATTGGACAGGTCTACGTTGCAGGTCCAGACATGCAGAGCAAAGGAGTGGCTATCTTACTTATCAGGGACCTTAGCTTTATGTATAACCAATGCCTCCGAGACCCATGGGGCAGATATGTGTTTGTGATTTGTACTTTGGAGAGATTTGATGTAGTCCTGGGATCCATTTATGGTCCTAAAACTGACAACCCCTTCCTTTTTCATGGAGTTGCTTTCCCTCCTGTTACAGTTCCTGTCTCTACCCCTTATTCTAGGTGGAGACTGGAACCTTCTCTTTTCTCCGGATGTAGTCAGGATGGATAAGATAAAGGTGGAACTGTCACTGGCCCAAATAGCCATTAGGGATTTGGTGGATAGATTTGGTCTTTGTGACCCTTGGAGAACTCTGCACCCTACTCGTCGGGAATACACCTTCCGGTCTCTGGTGCATAAAACCTCTTCTCGTATAGATTACTTTTTAATAAGTAAGCAATTTCTCCCTGGACTTATGGACTGCCAGATCTCTCCAGAGGTCATTTCTGATCATTCCCTGGCACTTTGTGTGCTGGCCGTATCCCCCAATCAACAGGTAGAGACAGCTTGGAAACTCAACAACAGATTATTAAAAGATAAATGGGTTATAGATAGACTGAAATCCTGTGTAGCACAGTGCACAGCAGACAATTTAAATATTACAGGCAACACGGACATGGAATGGGGATCTTTAAAGTGCTTTTTATGGGGAGAACTTATTAGGATTGTCTCGCTACAGAAGCATAACAGGGACTGTCAGATTCAGAAGTTATTAGATAAAATCAGGCAATTGGAAAATAACCTATCCCCTTCTTCCACTGACCTCCACCATCAGGAGTTAATTCGCTTATGAGCAAGATATAACAACTTGCTGGGTGAAAGGGCAGAATATGCTATCTTAAAAATGAAGTCCACTTACATAGATCAGGGAGGAAAAGCAGGCCCACTGCTGACATTGAGAGTGAAGCAACAGGAAGCTTCTAGAATAGTTCATGCAGGCCACTCAAGGGTGGATAGGTCTCTTAGAACAAACCCCAAGGATATTGTTGAGGAATTTCAGTCATTCTAGAAGGACCTATACAATGACAGGGCTGAGCCACAGTCAATAGAACAGGTGAATGCGTATCTGCAGGATATACTACTACCTGAACTGGCTCCTGAACAGCAATCTCTTTTGATTGCCCCAATATCAGAAACCGAAATTCTGCTAACCATCCGGGGTTTAGCACTGGACAAGGCTCCTGGCCCTGATGGCTTCTCCCCAAACTTTTTAAAGTCCTGGAGGAGAACCTGACCCCATGGTACACAGGTTGTCCCAGTCTATCATAGCTGGACACTCCCAGGATCCCCATCTTTTTGAAGCACTTATAGTGGTGTTGCACAAGGAGGGGAGGGACCCGGAACAGATCTCTAATTACAGACCAATCTCCCTCCTGAATTATGACCATAAAATTTTGGCTAAGCTTCTGACCAATAGATTAAGTAAGGTTATGCCCACTTTAATTGGGGCAGAGCAGGTAGGTATAATGGCTGGCAGGTCATCTTCTAACCATCTGAGAAAATTAGACCCCATTTCTCTGCATCCAGAAACAACCGTCCGGCAGCAGTACTAATGTCTCTAGACGCAGAGAAAGCATTTGATAGAGTTGGACTGGCATTTTCTTTTCTGTACACTCCACAGATTTGGATTCCTTCAACTATTTGTGCAATGAATAAAGGCACTTTACAAGAACCCTAGGGCATGTATCTATCGCAACAGAGTCTTCTCTTCATATTTCCCCTTACACTCTGGCATCAGGCAGGGCTGTCCCTTATCACCCATTTTGTTTAATTTATACCTAGAGCCATTACCAGCATGGATTAAAAGGGATCCAGGGATTCAGGGAATAACTCAAGAATTCAAGTTATCAGCTTATGCTGATGATATACACCTCCATTTAACTAACCTGAGGTCCTCAATTGGCAGACCTCTGAGGTTAATCCAAAAATTTGGATTGTTTTCAAATTAGAAATTGAACCTAGAGAAGACTGTAGTTTTCCCCTTGAACTCAATTACTTAAAGGAGGGAAGTGGAAGGATTAGGGTTGCACTGGGAAAACAAGGAGTTTAAATACCTCAGGATAATCCTTACTCAAGATCCTAAATCCCTCAGGGAAAGTAACTTGGATACTCTAGTGAGGAAAATCCAACAGGATTTAGACAGATGGACGGCGTTGCCATTATTACTTTGGGGCAGAATAAACAATAAAAATGAATGTTTTACCCCATAATTTTTAACCCCTCAGCATGTTGAATTGCTGGCTGCCACAGGCCTGGTTCACCAAATTACATTCTACGATATCCAACTTCCTTTGGAAGAAGAAACAACCTCATAGGGCTTATAAGAAACTAACTATCTCTTAGGTTAAAGATGGGTTGAGGCATCCTCACTTTAAACTCTATTATTGGGCAAGCCATGCAGGGAAATATCTAAGATGGGCAGATGGATCTGGGGACCGATATCAAGTTCAGTATAGACACTTGTGGCTTAGACTGCAGATGGAGCTTATCTCAGCTCATGGCCTGTCATCCAGTGACTTATGGCATATACCCTTTAAGCTTCTCCCAGCATCCCTTGCTGACACTTCGATTGGAGTTTCAGTAAAGGTTCACACTCAGATGTGTGCTTCCCTGTCCTACGAGAACACACAAGACCTTATTCAGCCCTTAGTCGGTAACCTGAATTTAAAAATAGGGGGGAAAATGATCACGGCCTTCTGGATTCCTGAACTTGCAGAAATCTCCCTTGCAGACTTATGGAATGAGGGACAGGTCATGACTTCTGGAGATATCATTTATAAATATAGTCTTGGATCTCATGTGGGTTTTAAAATGTTTCAGCTCCGGCATTTGTTGGTCAACTCCCAGCTTAGGCAGGAAGCAGGGAGGCTAGTAGGGTTCCTGCAGCCACTTAGTGTTATAGCCACACAACCTCATGTGATCTCTGGTATATACTCTGCTTTATTAGATAGAGCTTTCCCACAGCAAGATGGGTCTTCCAGGTATTGGAATGCCCAATTCCCAGAGAAAACCTTTAACTGGGGAAAGATCTGGCAAGATACCTAGATACCTATAGGTTTGTTTCTCAAGATAGATTAAGGTTAATGCAGTATCAGATCATTAACAACATGTACTATACCCCGGTCAAGATGGCTAAGATGAGAAGCCCCTCTCCTCCATATGCCAGCATTGTAGGCAAGCAATGGGATCATTACATCATATTTTTTGGGATTGCCCTAAGGTGGCTCCACTGTGGAAACTTATCAAGCAGAGGGTAGACCCCTTGTTAGGTATTACTGAATATATAGAACCGGCGGCATGTCAGCTGGGTGACTTCTTCTGTATACTGGTCAGGGAGAGGAAGTACCATCTGGCCATGATGGCTATGTCGGTCAAAACACTTATCCTAAAACATTGATTGGATAGTGAGACCATCACATACTCAGAATGGCCTCAGGAATGTTTGCTCAATCTTTCTGGGGAAAAAATCATAGCCAGTGTGAACAACAGACTACCTAAGTTTGAAAATATCGGAGTAAACTACAAACACTATACTCCTTATAACTGACATTTCCATATTGTGTGTGCAGATTAGCCTTAGTGTTTTTTGTAACTGGGCCCGGCCTTCATTTTCTTAGGCTCGCCTTTTGTACTGCTGATACTATGAGGGGGTGGTTGAGGGTGGGGGAATATTTTGTTGTACATTGTAATGCTTGTTGTTATCTTAGATACAAAAACAGCCTTGTATGGCCAGGTGGAAAATAAATAAAGAATACTGAATTTAAAAAAAAAACAAAAAAAACTTGGCTCTATTAAAACAGAGTTAATATTTGTATGCGCTGATACAAAGATGTAATCGATTCTGGTGGCTATCTTTCCTTTACAAAATGTTGGAGTATGGATTTTGGTTTTAACTAAATGAAAGTCTATTAAATGTGCTGTTTGAACCATATCTGACAGAAAATTAAAGTCGCAATAACGTTTTTTAGTTTTTGCACATTTACTTTTTTCTGGTATGGAAAGAGCACAGTTGACATCACCTGCCATCAGGACAGTTGTGGTTGTGTGTTGGAAAGGTTTGATTAATTTAAATACATCAGTTCTGACTGTTTTACACTGGGGAGCATATACTGTACATTAATTAGTCTATAAGGGGTGCCACTAATTGCAACATCCATAGCTAAGACTCTCCCAGGACATACGTTCTACAGTTTCAGCACTGACATGTTGGCTATGTTGAACAGTAGGCCAACTCCTGAGCAGGTTTCTGGTCTGATGGACCAAAAAGAGGGCCCTTAAAACCAATTTTTCTGTGCAATCCTTATTTCAGGCAAGGTATGAAAGTGTACTGTACATCCTGTAGGAAAAAAATACCTCCCATTATAAACATTAAAACCGAGAAAACATTTTTGCATTTCTCAGATTTCATAATGCTGTTTGCATTCACCGTATGTAGGTGCAATAAAGAGGACATTCAGACAGTTATTTATATTTCCCCCTCCTTAACCCCATAGTTTTCTGTAGGTTTTTTGTTTTTGCCATTCTTTTTCTCCCTGTTCCTTTCATGGGAGTTTCATCACCTGCAGACACCACATCCTCCGCTATGGAGGTTACTATTGAAGAGTCTGAATCTGCTCTTGTTCCCATCAAAATGTCTTGCAAGATTTCAAATTTATTGGCAGTAGCTACTTCATCATTAGAGGGTACAGGTTTCCCCTGAAACCTTGTTGCTCTTTTCTCCAGTTCTGGGGGTTGGGGGGGCATGTTAACCACAGGATCAGTCATAATTATTTGTAATTTGTCACTTTGTTGTTTTTGTAAAGGCTGGACGTCCACATTTTGTGTTGCTTGATGAGTCTGAGAGGGGAGAATTCATAATTGCTCAGTCCCACTCAATTTTGTTTCTGGTATGGGAGGGTTGATGGGGAGGGTACATCTACCTCCTGCAGATTAGCTCTCTGTTTTTGTATTTTATCTTTCTGTGCCTGGTGTATACAATTTCTTTGTAGATCCCCATCTGCTGTATCTGGCATATCATGGGATGCCCATTATCAATTCTGGAATGTGTGGCCCACCGTGTCACATAGATTGCATTTAAATTCATTGTTACAATGATTTTCAGAATGACCCATTTCCCAGCATAAGTTACACTTGACCTGGTCACACACACTACTCAAATGTGATACTGATCCACATATGTAGCATGCCCATGGCTGCCCCTGGTACAATAAAACTCCTCCATCCCTTCCTATGAAAAAGGAGTTTGGCAGATGTGATACTCCTGTATCAGTCAGTTTCAGCAGGACCAAGACTTTCCATCCCCCTGTCCAGATATTCTCTGAATCTATGATTGCCTCAGGATTTTTAAGGATAGTGCATCTCTACTTGAGCCAGTGTATTAAATCATGCATGCTCACTCCTTCTTTGCAAAATAAGACTGTGATCCATTTTTGGGTTGGTTTGGTTAGGGGGATCGCTACAAATGGGGTCCATAGTGGGGCGTTTTTTAAACTATTATATTGGCTCCAAAATCTGTTCAAACTAGAGGTTGTCTTAAAGCTTACATTGAATGTTGTCTCTCCAGACACATGTATGAGAGCATAGATTTCATTTGTAAAAAATGTTAATGAGTCCTTCAGCAAAGTCCTTGTCACTTACGATCTGTTTGCATTTCAGACAGTCCCCCCAAATACTGGAAGGGGACAGGATCAGTTGTGTTCCAGGAAAGTAGCTGCTTCTTGTTGTTTTCACAGGGTTTCCTGTGGATTTTACTTGGTAGAAGGTTATTTCTTTTCTTTCTTACTTCTAAGGGGCTAGCAGGGTATTGTTTTGGGGGCTGTTGGAAGTTTAAAAACTGGTTTGGTGGCTGTAAGTGGGCTTATTTGTTGAATGTTCCACTATGTAACACGCTGCCCTGGTGGAGGCCTATTTCTTCTGATTTAAAACCTATTTGGTGGGATTTGCTTGGGGCTGGTTCTTTGGCTGCCGGGCTTGGAGGGGCAGACACAGGACTGACACACCTCTCGAGAGTCGGTGTAGGCCCAAGACCCACCCTCCCTCCCTCCCAGAGTTCTGCTAATTTATGGGGAACACCTGCCCTGCAATTGGAGGAAAAGGCTGCAGGTGCATTTCATGTAGTTCTAGCCACTGGGGGTTGGATTTAAAGGCTGGAAGAGAGGAGCTTAGGGGGTTGTTCATTTCCCTTATAAGTTTACTGTGTTGTACTGCACCTAGTAACAGGGTTACCAGTTTACTGTGGGACTATATCTAGGATTAGTGGGTGACCTGATTAGGCAGTAGGGGTGTATCTTGGACTAGTGGGGAACCTGGTGGCTCCCCCAAGGAAACCTACTTGGAGGGGGATGGGACCACACGTCATTAAGGAAGGTATCTTTGGGAGGGTGGTGGGGTGCACAGGGTGTGGAGCAGCAATGATACTGGACTGGGCTTGGAAGTTCGGTGGTTGCCCAGTGTGCTACCAGCTGGCACAGCATAGGGAGGAGGTTGCGGGGATTAAGAGACAGCTGGGGGAAGGGGAGAGGTATGGTTGGGGAAGGGAGCAGGGGATCTCTCACGGGGTTGCACCAAGCACTGGGGGCGGGGGCATAGGGAAAGGAATGCAGGAGAATACTCGGGGGTCACATAGGGACCCTGGCAGAAGGGGCCCAAAAGAAGGACACTACCAAGGAAGCAGGCAGGTAACTGGGGACCCTCACAAAGTGGGGCCAGAGGGACAACATTCTCAGGGAAGTAGGCAGATGGCTGGGGCTAGACAGAAGGAAGCAAGGTGGGGAGGTGGATCAGACCTTATGCTCAGTAACTGCTTCAATTCTCTTCTTCTGCTTGAGGATGAAGGGGGTGATGTAGCCATGACAGGGGTGGTTAGAGATATAAAGGGAGTGGGGGAGCAGGAGATGGGGGGCCAGATAGCAGGAGGAACAGGGGGGAACCTGGAATGCAGGAAAATTGGGGGAGCAGTGAATCAGAGCAGGAGGGGCAGGGGGAAGAGGGAGGAAAGCGCAAGGAGAAGGACCAGTTGGGAGGAAAGGGCAAGGAAAAGGACCAGAAGTACAAGGAGGATACAGTAAAGGGAGCTGAGGGTTTAGGCCAGGGGAACACGACAAGCAAGGAGGGACTAAATGGAGACAGGAAGGAAGGGAGGATGAGCCAGGCTAATTTAGCGGATGGGGGAGAAGGACCAATTGCGAGCAGTGAGGGGGGAGTTAGCAAGGAACAGAAGGATACTTGGCAGGAGGAGAGGCATAAGATCAGAGGGAAGGGGGTGGCCAGGGTAAATAAGGAGGGGGCAGCATGTGGCACCCAGATAGGGAGAGGAACAAGGAGCCGGCTGAGTGGAGGGCCAGTAGAAAGGATGAGGGGCACAGAAGGGGGGAAATGGAGGAAAAGGAGCAGTCAGAGTGCTCCTGTTGGGGGATTCTATGATCAGGGGTATCAAATGGGATAGGGAGGGAGAAGCCTGGCCAGTTAGAACAAAATGCTTCCCTGGACTAACGGTGCACAGGGCCAAGCACGAGGTATATCAGCTGGCGAAGGATTGTGGGAGTTCCCCGGACATACTGGTCCACTTGGGTACAAATGATATTGAGGGAAATAGCTAGCTAGAGATATAGGCAAGATTCAGGGAGCTTGCCAGGGTCTGTCATGACATAGGATGCACAGTTTCCTTCTCAGAAATCCTGCCAGTGCCAAGGGCTAGTGGGGAACACAAAAGGAAGATTAGGGAAATAAACCAGTGGCTCAGGGAGTGGTGTGAGGCCAGAGGGTATGGGTTGATGGGGGATTGGGGGGAGACCTGGGAGGATAATGAGCTGTATGCTAGAGATAGGCTCCATCTCAATTTGGAGGGGAGGGGAATCCTTAAGTTGAAAATAGAGGGGTTCACTGGTGAAAAGTGGGTGTTAAACTTGTGAAGGGGGGAGGGATGGGAGAAAAGGCTGTCAAGGAGGTGCCGATAAAGGAGGGACTCTGTCTCCACCACTGGGGAGCTGGAGGATTGTGGGAAAAGGCTGACTGGTAAAGTGCAGACTAGGGGAAAACAGAATCCCCATGGGAACATGAGCAGGGAAAATGGAAGTATAGGGAAAGGGTGGAAGGTAGTCCTGCTAAATGCCAGGAGCTTGGGCAATAAAATGCCTGAGCTTCAGGCGATGCTAACTGAGGGAGCGGTGGATGTGGCAGCAGTCACTGAGACCTGGGCCACTGCAGGACATGACTGGGACCTGAACCTGTAGGGTTACACTATGTTAAGGAAGGATGGGGGGGAGGAAAGGGGAGGAGGGGTAGCAATGATAGTCAAAAACTGCATTGGCATAGGGGGAGTAGAGGAGGTGGAGGGAACCGTGGAAGCGATTTGGGTCACCTTGATAACAAGCGGCGGCAAGAGAGTAAAAATAGGAGTGGTGTATAGACCCCCTGCATTGCCACAGGAGCTGGAGAAGAGTCTGGTGGCAGATGTTGGGAGACACTGAAGACTGGGCAGGGGAAGGGTGGTGGTGTTGGGGGACTTAAACATGCCAGGAATAGACTGGGAGACTGTGACATCCTCGGTGACCAGGGAACAGAGGTTGTTGGATGTCTTTCAAGACGCATTCCTAACTCAGCAGGTGGGGGAACCGACCAGGGAGACACGGGTACTGGATGTGTTCCCGGCAGACTGTGACCAGATTGGGGGCCTGGAGTTAAGGGACCCGTTGGCAGGGAGTGACCATGCCACGGTCTGGTTCTGCCTGGACCTAGGAGGGGTAGAAGGCTGCACAAAGACGGAGGTAACTGACTTCAGGGGGGCGGATTTTAAGGAAATGGGAAGGATCCTTAAGGAGCATTTGGATGGGATTGGATCAGACATGGACGCTGATAGTAGGTGGGAAATCATCAGGAGAGGGGTGCAGGATGTTACCAGCATCTGTGCAAGAGTAAGACGAAAATGTGATAGGGCCCGAAAACCCTGCTGGTGGACCAGGGAGGTCCAGGAGGTGGTGCAAGGAAAGAAGGCAGCCTATAGGCAATTCAAGTGCTCAAGGAGTGAAAGGGATTGAGGGGAGTACAAGCTGATGGCTAGAAGGGTCACTAGGGTGGTGAGGGCGGCTAAGGCAAGTGTAACCCCTTGTTATCTGGGGTTACTAGAATCCCAGTAAGACCTAGTGGTAGGCAGGGAAGGCAGCTTGTGAAACTCCATTTAAATGGGTTTCACACTGTCTCACTCTGTTCTCAGTCTCAGCTGAGACTGAGAGATGACATCACCAATAGAACTGTTGCAGCTGCATAAGCCACATTGGAATCTGCAGCAGAGGGAGTTAGATAGAACGTTGAGAGTTTTTAAAGTCAGTCTTCTGTGTGCTTTCAAACAGGAAGGGTCAGTTCCTGTTTGCCTTCAGTAAGGGAAGTAGCAGTTCCAGTTTTGCCTTTAAGTAGTGGAGACCGCTGTTTCGGTCTCAGTGCCCTCTCCCTCCGGGGGGGGAGTAAAGATCCCCATGTAGATTCCAGGGGCAATCCCCTAATTTCTGCAGAAGAAAGAAAGCTGCCTATTTCAGTTTCAGTCTGTGTTTGAAAAGTGGGAAGAGTTGTACCTAGCCTGTGGGGCACCTGCAACAAAAAGAGTGAGTGTTTGCTCTAATATGAGAGGGCAAAAAATGTGTTTCTTCAGCCTGGGATATGTGAAGAAATCTGGGATTTGAACTACTATTTGGGAGACCTATAGTACTAGGACAAACAAATGGAGTAGTGTCAAAAGCTAGAGTGCTGTGTGAATTCAAGTAATATTGTAGAGGGGGTGCAACATTTCATCCACCATTTAATCTACATTCCGAAGTTTCAGTTTTTCCAGAGAAATGGCCGGGTATGGGCTGTGGGAGCTGGAGGTGGGAACACCCCCCATCTTTAGTAACCAGGTCCACCTCTACAGATTTCTGCTGTGATTGCTACTTGCCTCTTGAGCTTGGCCAGTGATGAGGGAAGTACCCAGACGTGGGTCGCAAATGGGAAAATCTCTCTAGGGGTTGCAGACTCTAAGTGGTGTGGGGAGCCACAACAAGTAAAATGGGTTCATTCTTCCAATGGACTGTCAGTCAAGTGGCCGGCAGGGGAGCCGGGCCAGTCGGACTGTGTACCCAAAGCGCGTGCAAGTCCGGGCTGTGTGCCTGGTGGGTCCAGAACCTGAAAACAGTAGAAATGGTTCATTCTTCCAGTGGCCCGCCTTGTAGTCTCTAATCTGCATTATCAGTAAACGAAGCCCCACGGGGGTCCATCTATGCTTTGCTGTGTTCAGCTAGTTATGAATAAAAGCCACACTGAAAAATCCCAGTCCTGGTTCTGGACATTATAGTTATTACTTCCTGTGTTCGGATTTACTTGGGTGCCCCTGTGCAGAGTAGCCAAACCTAGGTCCCCTTGTGCCAGGTAACCTCATCCTCTCCGAACCCAGGTCCCCACCAGGTATTGCTGCCAGTGCCAACAGCATGCCACCTGTCGTTTTGGCAAATAGGCAGGTGTGAGGGGTTACAAAAATGGAGGCACCACTTTGGATTTGTTCGGGAAGGAAGGTGCTTGGGCAAGGGGGCTAGCGTTTTGGCTGTCTGGCAGTGGGTAGCCCAAAAAGCTGAAGCAATTTCCGTAGTGTGTGTTGCTGTGTACTGTGAATCTTGTGCTCCTGTTTAAAAAATGCCAACTGTTTACCAAGGAGCATTAAAGCCAAAGAGTGTGCCCTTGTCCTGCATCATCAAAATTGTTTACAGCGTTTTTGCCTGCTTTAAAAATGAACTGTGATAAATAAAAGTGTGGAAGACTAGGGGTAGCAACAGAGAAATTATGCCCTGGACATTTGAAATGCTTTTTAAAATGAATTCTTGTGAAGAAAAGTGTGGAAGACTAGGGGTAGCAACAGAGAAATTGTGCCTTGGACGTTTGAAATGCTTTTTAAAATGAATTCTTGTGAAGAAAAGTGTGGAAGACTAGGGGTGGCAATAGAGAAATTGTGCCCTGGACGTTTGAAATGCTTTTTAAAATAAATTCTTGTGAAGGAAAGTGTGGAAGACTAAGGGTAGCAAAAGGAAGATTATGCCCTGGACGTTGGAAATGTTTTCTGTGTGAATGGAGAGACTGCAGAGTTAATGGCTAAGTTATATGGCTGAAATGGGCTCCCTCGGTGGAATCAGTTGAAAAAAAAGTGCATTCTGCAGTTTAAATTTGCCTGCTCGACGATCGCTGTGAGGAGAAGAGCCCCCGTGAGGAAGAAGAGGCTCATTTGCATGGCGTCATGTGGTTGGTCAGGCTGAAGGTTAGTCCCGCCCCTCAGCCAGCTCTTCTGAAATTGCCTCAGCATTCGAGAGGGAGACAGAGTGTAGTGCGTGTACTGGCAGTAGAGGAGCATCGCGGAGTATTCAAAGTGCTGTAAACAGTTAAAAATAGACTTTTACGTTTAAAATCGGGCTCAACCTGCAAATCGATCGTGGAAATAGTGAGTTTGGTGTTGAACACGACGATCGCTAAGACTGCCCACCCGTTTGTGTACAGAGGCCTTCAAGAACTGGCTGCAGGCCGTTTTACCCCATCGCAGCAAATTGCTACTGATCACAGTAAATAACTATAAAAACTGCTCAAACAGTGATTTTCAGTTATGCCATATAAAATGTGTGTGCAGCAGTGTAGTTGCTTTGCAAGTAACGACTGGGTGAAGTCCTGCCAGCAAGTGCAAGTCTGTAAAGCCATTGAATGTGTGCATGGAAGTGAAATTAGCCTCAGTTTATAGTTTGTAGCCAGAGAGAGACTGTGGGTTGTAGCAAAATGCAACACTAGTAGAAGCAGGCAATCCTGAGCTAAAACCTGAAGCTTTAGAGGAACTGTGAATTAAATGAATGTTACCAGCTTGTGAAAAGTCCAAGGAAAATCCTGTAAATGTGTGTAAAGCCAGAACAGAGCAAGTTGTGCAGTCTGAGTAAAAGTTATCAGTAGCTGGTGTAAATCGGGTGCGCAGTGGCTTGACCCGGATTCTAAATGTTGATGCACAGGAGTGCTGCCGCCACCATTACAGGGTGGAGTAGTAAAGTAAACACAGCAGCAGAGGAGCCATTTTAAAGCTACAGAGTGTGTTCATTAAAGTGGGACTTTCAGATACAGTGAACTTTTGTTTATTTTTCTGCAGTTATGGCCTCAGGACCAGCTTGTAACCCGGATCATGCCCGGGTTGCAGTAACAGCAGTAAATAGACTGAGAGATATAAAGTGGTGCTATGGAGGGCAACTGCCTCCTGATGTGGCAATTCTAATTATCCAGTGCGGTATGCCAAATATGCTTGAGTGCTGGAAGGACGCCTCATGATTCCTCACTGTGCTGGATGCTTACAAAATATGGTTTGTATAAGCGCCTCCAATTCGTTTGGTCCCACATGGACAAAAATTCAGGAATCTGCAGTTGGCAGCACACAGCACCAGGCGGAGCCTGTGGAGAAAGGTCCCTGGGGAGTGTGGCACAAAGCTAGAGGCGGAGAGTTAGAGACAGAATCAGAAGTTGAAGTTTTGGATGCTGGATCTCAGAAAGAAAGTTTGGATAAAGCATCAATAGACCCCTGGGCGAGGGGCCTAGCCCAAGTCTCTTAGGTGAAGATGAGATGCGGGAGGCCTTTGAATGGGAGGTGTCGACCTCCGCGCCTAGTGATGAATGGATAGTCTCAGGAGTGAGAACGACTGTCACTACTGGGCTCAGATCCTCAGTGAAGAGGATGATGAGGGGAACCTTGTGCCTTTGTGAAGAAGGAACTGGTACACAGCTTCAAGATCTTGCCTCGGAGGAATGTATTGAAGAAGGTGGTGATGCCACTGCCCTGGTTTTACAAGAGGAAGAAGTTAGGGATCCATTTCTAATTTTCTTGAGGATGCGAAGCTGGCAGAACCAGGACTGGCCACCCCCAAGCCAGGCCAGTGGTCTCAGATTGACCAAAGCAAGTAAAGAGGAGAGACTGGTTCGTAGAAAGGCAAATGAGATCTATGGTATGACCTGTCCTACCTTTCCTCGGAAAGTCTGGGAGGAGATAGAGAACTGCAGGAAATTCTGTATCTGGGATGAAGCAAGGAAAAGTGTGCATCCTGGGGCTAACCAGCATGTAAAGAATAGACTGTTCCACGAAAAGTATACCCAGTGGAAGAGAGGCAAGACACTGTTTATGGACTGAATGAGAGTGGTGGATGGAGGGGGACGTGAAATCTCCCACTGTGTGAATTATGTGCACCCAGATGGGGTAATAATTCAACCCCCTGACCCCCGGTACTATTGGCCTCAGTGCAAGAACCTCCCAGCAATTAAGCCCGTGCCTACAAAATGGAGAGCCGAGCAGTGGTAGTCAATACTGCCACACCAGACTGTGAAGTGCCCTCATTGATCCACCAATATGAATAACCAGGACTCAGGTGCCCCACATTCATCAGTCTACAGTGTACTGTCCTGTCCAGCAACCATCGACTGGCCCACCAGATGACTTCAGATCCAGAGAGGACACCAGCCCAGCTGTTTCTTGTTCATCGCCTGATAATCGGATAATGTCGGACCAGCTGTTTTTCTTTTTGTTCCTGTTCTAAGGTTCCGTCTCCAGAGATGACATCAGCCTAGCTGTTTCCAGATGTGCCCTCTTGTGGTTCCCGGAAGATGTCCGCCCAGCTGTATCAGAAGAAATGCTGCCAGGGAGAGTCTTCGGCTGCCGTGCAGGTTGGTGCAGAGTCTTGTACTACAAATGGCTGGTAAGTCCGAAACTTTCCTATTTTTATGACATTGCAGTACACACCCAGCACTACAGACTTCAAAATGTGTGAACTGTCTGCAAAGGCTCTCCCTTTCGGGAATTTGGCCTGTTAGAACTGTGCTTTACCAGGCTCCGGCCCAGGAGAGACTCTTTATTGGACTAGCCTTCTGGCCTTGTGGTCACTAGTTGGGACTTTTAGGGCACTCCATCCCCCCAAATGTGTATTGTAAATAATGTCATTATTGTATTCTAATGTAAATACTGTTTTTCTACCTTTTTTCTAAAAAAATATCTTTTTGGGATTTTTCAGTGTTTTTGATGGTAGGGTTTAGGTAGAATGTGTATGCAGATTAGGAGTGTGCTTTGTCTTTCTTTTTCTTACAGGTGTTCCTGGGAAGACAGAAGAGAAGACAAGAAGAGAAGGAGGGGCTCATCGGAGTTCCTCGTCAGTGCTTTATTGTGTAGAAATTTAAAGTACTGTGGTGTTATTGTTATGGTTATTGCTGTATTAACTATTTCTTCCATAGGTGTGGTTGTGGGGGTAGGGAGGAGGCAGTAATTAGTATTTTAATGGTGTGGTTGCAGGTTGCCCATGGTCGGGGAGGTCCCCGGGTTTTTTTTTTGTTTTAGGAATATTATGTTAGAGGCAGATAGGTTTTCCCTAGAGGGTTAGTGGGGATAAACAGGCTGTGGTCCTGAATGGCCATTGGGACTGCAGTGCTGATCTATCAGGGCTATGCTCTGGATAGTTCTACCAGAGCCACTAGGTGTCCATAGTAAGTGGATAGAGTAGAGGCTGACATGTCAGCTACAGGCTTCTAGGCCCTTAGTGTTGCCTGTCTGTGCTTGCACATGGTAGGAGGGGGCCTGATCACCCCCCTCCACAGGTAGCACATAGGGTGGGATGGCCTAAGGCCGGGTGCATAATGACTGGGGACAGTCATTTTCCTGGTCAAGGGCGAGTGTAACCCTTTGTTACCCGGGGTTACTAGAATCCCAGTAAGACCTAGTGGTAGGCAGGGAAGGCAGCTTGTGAAACTCCAGTTAAATGGGTTTCACACTGTCTCACTCTGTTCTCAGTCTCAGCTGAGACTGAGAGATGACATCACCAATAGAACTGCCGCAGCTGCATAAGCCACATTGGAATCTGCAGCAGAGGGAGTTAGATAGAACGTTGGGAGTTTTCAAAGTCAGCATCCTGTGTGCTTTCAAACAGGAAGGGTCAGTTCCTGTTTGCCTTCAGTAAAGGAAGGAGCAGTTCCAGTTTTGCCTTCAAGTGGTGGAGACCACTGTTCGGGTCTCAGTGCCCCCCCCTCCCTCCGGGGGGGGTAAAGATCCTCATGTAGATTCAAGGGGCAATCCCCTAATTTCTGCAGAAGAAAGAAAACTGCCTATTCCAGTTTCAGTCTGTGTTTGAAAAGTGGGAAGAGTTGTACCTAGCCTATGGGGCACCTGCAACAAAAAGGGTGAGTGTTTGCTCTAATATGAGAGGGCAAAAAATGTGTTTCTTCAGCCTGGGATATGTGAAGAAATCTGGGACTTGAACTACTATTTGGGAGACCTATAGTACTAGGACAAACAAATGGAGTAGTGTAAAAAGCTAGAGTGCTTTGTGAATTCAAGTAATATTGTAGAGGTCGTGCGACAGTTCATCCACCATTTAATCTACATTCCGAAGTTTCAGTTTTTCCAGAGAAACGGCCGGGTATGGGCTGTGGGAGCTGGAAGTGGGAACACCCCCCATCTTTAGTAACCAGGTCCACCTCTACAGATTTCTGCTGTGATTGCTACTTGCCTCATGCGCTTGGCCAGTGATGAGGGAAGTAACCAGATCGGACAGCAAATGGAAAAATCTCTCTAGAAGTTAAACTCTAAGTGGTGTGGGAGCCACAACAAGTAAATGGGTCCATTCTTCCAATGGACCGACATTCAAGCATGGGAGTCAGAAGAAATAAGAAGGAAATCTCTCTAGGGGTCGTAGACTCTAAGTGGTGTGGGGAGCCACAAGTAAAATGGGTTCATTCTTCCAATGGACTGTCAGTCAAGTGGCCGGCAGGGGAGCCGGGCTAGTCGGGCTGTGTACCTAAAGCGCGTGCAAGTCCGGGCTGTGTGCCTGGTGGGTTCAGAGCCTGAAAACAGTAGAAATGGTTCATTCTTCCAGTGGACTGCCTTGTAGTCTCTAATCTGCATTATCAGTAAACGTAGCCCCATGGGGGTCCATCTATGCTTTGTTGTGTTCAGCTAGTTATGAATAAAAACCACACTGAAAAATTCCAATCCTGGTTCTGGACATTACAGTTATTGCTTCCTGCTTTCAGATTTACTTGGGTGCCCCTGTGCAGAGTAGCCAAACCTAGGTCCTCTTGTGCCAGGTAACCTCATCCTCCCCGAACCCAGGTCCCCACCAGGTATTGCTGCCAGCGCCAACAGCATGCCACTTGTCATTTTGGCAAAAAGGCAGGGGTGAGGGGTTATACAAGGAAGGAGCAGAACCTGGCCAGGGAAATTAGGAGAGGGAACAAGGGGTTCTTTAGATACATTGGGGAAAAACGAAGGGTGAAGGGGCAGATTATCAGGATTAAAACAGGGGAGAGATGGGCACATGATCCGGGGGAAGCAGGCTGAGGCACTAAATGAGTACTTCATCTCAGTTTTCACCAAGGAAATTGGGGTTGCTGCATCATACATGGGAGGAGACAGTGATACTGAGGAGGGGGGGACCCTTACTGATCATCAGGTCGAGGGAGAGGGGGAGGCATCACTGGCAGAAGGGGGGAAGGCTAAGCAGGGAGAAGAGGTAGCAGAATTGGAAATCATAGCAGAGGGTGTGAGGGAAGCCCTATTGTCCCTTAAGACAGAGAAAGCACCGGGGCTGATTAAATTACATCCCAGAGTGCTGAAGGAACTAGCGGATGTCCTGGCGAAACCCCTGGCGGAGCTTTTCACCATCTCTCTGGGGACAGGGTGGGTGCCCCAGAACTGGAAGGTGGCTCATATAGTGCCTATCCACAAGGGGGGATCAAGGGAGGTGGCAGGGAACTACAGGCCTGTCAGTCTGACATCGGTGGTGGGCAAGGTGATGGAGGGCATTGTCAGGAGGAGGCTAGGGGGGACCTGGAAAAGTCAGGGGGCCTGGACAATAGACAGCATGGATTCATCCAGGGGAAATCATGTCAGACAAACCTTGTGGAGTTCTATGACTGGATGATGAGTGCCTTGGACCTGGTTAGACCAGTGGACATCCTCTTTCTTGACTTCAGCAAGGCATTTGACTCTGTTCCTCACATGGGCCTGTCGGATAAGCTAGGAGAAATGGGGGTGGGGAACCAGATGATCAGATGGATAGGCAATTGGCTCCAGGACCGGACCTAGAGGGTCGTAGTTGGTGGGATAGTCTCATTCCCCAAGGAGGGTCATTAGTGGGGTCCTACAGGGATCAGTCCTTGGGCCCCTCCTGTTCAACGCCTACGTCTCTGACACAAGGACAGGTATCAGGAGTGAGATGAGTCTCTTTGCGGATTACTCAAAACTGGGGGCGGCGGTGGATGTGGAGGAGGGGAGGGTGGCCCTACAGGGGGACCTGGAGGTTCTGGAAAGATGGTCTAGAAAGTGGAAGCTGAGGTTCAATGCAGAGAAATACAAGGTACTGCACCTGGGGGCCAGAAACCTGGGCCAAGTGTACAACTTGGGGGGGGGAAGCTACAAGTCTCGATGGTTGAGAGGGACCTGGAGGTGGTGGTGGATGTCAAGATGAACAACTCGGAGACTTGTAGGAGGGCAACAGCTAAGGTCAGCAGGACTCTGGGATGCATCGCTAGGGGGATCACCTCCAGAAGGAAGGAAGTGATACTCCCGCTGTATAACTGCTTGGTGAGGCCGCACCTTGAGTACTGCATGCAGTTTTGGAGGCCACACTTAAAGAGGGATATTAAACTCCTGGAGAGAGTCCAGAGGAGGGCAACCAAAATGATTTGGGGCTTGGGGGACAGGACCTATGAGGAGAGGGTCGAATAGCTAAATATGTACACATTGAAAGACAGAAGGGACCAGGGGGACATGATAGAGGTCTTCAGGTATATGAAGGGGGTAAATAGGGGAGGAACAGTCAGGGTGCTTCGAAGGAAGGAGGAGGGGGCCACTAGAGGGCAGGGGTGGAAGCTGGAGGGGGGAAGATTCAGGGGAAAAGGAGGAGGTGCTACTTCACTGAGAGGGTGGTGGAGCCTTGGAATGTGCTGCCCAGGGGGCTAGTGGAGGCAGAGACGGTGGAGGGGTTCAAGAGGGGGTGGGACAGGTACAGGGGAAGGGTTCTGGAAGCAAAATCCAATTCAGTGAGAATATCCGGAACTGGGAAGGGAGAAGCCAGAGAAAGTGAGGGGGACAGCAAGGTCAGCTCCCAGGGTGGGGGCTTACCAAACGAGCAGACCCAAAAGACCATTAGGCCTATTCTGCTGCCATTTTAATATGTTAGTATGTTAGTATATAGCAGCCTTACAGCACTATGTCTCTTCACAGGAAGCACTGGTAATTTAAAAAAGAGAGGAAAACTGTTTTTTTGGCATTTGTGGTTCAGTTAGTATAGGCCCAGGGTGAGCAGATGTCTCTTTACCAGTGGTTTTACCATCTAAAACCTTATCGTGTTGTGTGTAAGGGGTACCTTTTCTTTAAGATGCAGGCTTGGGTTTTGTGTAAGACTAGATTCTAGGGGAACTTCTGGTTGGGTATTTCTTATATTTCTCTGCAACATACTAGGCATCTTTATTGGAGAAGGTCCAGATTTCCAGGTTCCAATCCCGGAGTCTTTCTCCCATCCTGCTGCAAGCAAAGCATTTTGCACAGATCAGGTATTTTGGTTTTGTAATTTATCAACTGCATCATGTCATCCTAGGACAAACTCTATGGAATTTATTTGTGCCATTCCAGACATTACTCCCAATTTTGACACTGTTAAATGTTTGCCTTGTCATTCAAATTACCAAAGTTTGTATCTGTAGGCCCTGCAAGGGTTTTTTCTGCACTCACTGCATTTTGTAACTCCAGCTCCATTTCTACTACATCTGACAGGCTGACAGTTGGCCCCTTTGATGCAACTGCATCATCGAGCTTCAGCTGGGCCTTGTTGACAGTTTTCTCAGTTCTGTTAGTGTGTAGCTGTTGCAGTCTCCAATTCAGTTTCATCTTCGTGATGGCAAACCTCATTTCCTCGTCTTCCAACTGTGTCTCAATTTGTTTTTCCAGGGTCCGTTCTGCTTCAGATCTGACATCTTGTTTTTCTTCCATTTCAATTTAATTATCAGAAATATCTGAGTCATTTATAGAACTATTTAGATCACTTGGAATATTTGTTTGTTCCTTAGTATTATTATTTTTTATAAATTTGTTTTTTCCTTAGAAGTTCCCATTTCTAAAGGCTGTTCTTCTATCTCCATTATTTTTTCCTGCTCAGCAGCACTCCCGGATGCCATCTTGGTCAGTGGTCAGGGGAACAGAGTCTCCCCTATAGTCCAGTAAGGGAATTTCCCCAGTACACTGGCCAAATTCCCCCTGTTCACTAAAAATACCAACAGCTTAATCTGGTTTAAGGTCAGTTGGCAATCATCCGTAACCCCTTCGCCCAGGTCGTTTCTGAAAATAGGCAGAATTTGTCTTGTGAATTTACCCGGTCAACAAAAACTAAAATAAATCCCCCTCCAGTACTTCAGGGAGACCTAGTTTTTTCACATTGATCGAATGTACAGTGTTTTCAAATTGTTCAATTCAGCTTTTGAGCAGGGATTGCTCTTTAACAGTAGATGCCACCCCCACCATTGGTTTGGTGACAGCTTTCTCAGAACCATCTGTACTGCCCACCACACTGTCAATTATCCCTTCCACCACTGCTAGACATTCCACATACGGATCCATTTTTTGATCCATTGTGTTAATGACTTTTGTTATTATTTATTTATTTTGTTAAGTCCTTCACTGCTCATTGTAGGGTTTCAAGCATGGCAGGTGTACCCTCCTCTTGTCCTTTTTTTTAATTCTTTATTTTTAACTTTTCAAAGTACATACATACAGAGAAATCTTTATTGCTTCTGAGAACAGAAATAGCCTTATAGTAAAATGCAATAACTTGGATTGGTAACTCTTTATCCATTAGATCACATACAGTAGGAGCGGCAGCGTTCTCAAATAAAAAAAATAAACAACCAGTTAATGCCAAAAATCACCTTTCAGAAAGAAACATGGACATTTATACAGCTAGAAAGTCCAAAACTTGAGTCTGTTTGCATTATGCTGCACAGAAAAAATGCTGTATGAACAGCATTATAGTCCATGTAACTCTACTTTGGATTTCAAAAATTCCCGGTAGATGCTCTCAAAAGAGCTTCTCCCTCACCTCCAGATAATGCAATATATATATTCATTTGCAATACAGCTTTATATAGTATCTGTCAAGGTAACATATGCAGTTATTAGTAAAGTAGTTTAAACAGGGAACTGTTATAATAGCATCTTTGGCAATTAACCTTTGCCAGCTGTAATAGTATTTATGAAAGTGGATGCAGCAAACTGCCTGTAAACAATGTCAACTGTCAACTTAAAACATTCAGTTATGGCTTCAGCATTAACACTAAAGGCTATGCAGAGGTTACCTTCACAACAAAACAGTAGGTTTATTCAGCTCGGAAGAGCAGCCATGCGGAAACCCCAGAGTGCTGCTCTGGCGCCCACCACATAAGAGTTCAAGGACCTATAGACCCCCGTCCAAAGGTTTAATAATAACCAAACAGGTAAAATAGCTCCATCAAGCCCTGTGAACTTATAGTGTTGTTTAGAACTATAAAGCACAGGCAATTTACATCAAATAAACATTTTTAAACTGTTCTTTGAAGCCAGAGATGCATTCCCTTTCTTCCACGGATGGATCAGCCCGAATGTTGGGCAAAGTCTCTCTTAATAGTATCTAGTCTTTTCCCAACCTCGACAGGATTGGAGTAAAGAAAAATGTATCTGCATAAGAAATGTGAAGTCGCACCTGGAATTGGAGAGCATGAACCACCCCCAAGGTATGGAGGCCTGAGCTGATGGTGTCAAATGCTTTGTGCCGTTGATGGGTAGCATAACTTATGTCCAGGAAACAGTGGATCCATGAATCATCCTCTTGAGTGACCAGACCCTTCTCCTTTGCTGCAGAAAGGACTCTGGCACAAGGATGTAATCCACTCATGACTGCCAGCATCATGCGTGATTGATCCCCAAAAGTCAGGCGTCATCGAGGAATGATCCAATAGGCCTTCAGAATGTATCCTGTGATGTCAATGTCCCAGATGTTTTTTAATTAAAGTTTCCAGGTAGGCGATGAGATCCTGTCCTTCTGATTGTTCTGAAATGCCTAGGAACTGCAGATTAGGGCAGCACACAATATTTTCTAGCTGCTCTACATACAGATGTAGCAATGTGTTGTTGGCCAGCACCCCGTTACCACTGGAGCTGTATTATTTGCCTTTTCAGCTGCAATATCAGCTGTCACAGCAGCTTTTGCAATTTTGGTGTCCATAGTGGATATTCTGTCCATAAGACTGTAGACTTTTTTTTTGTCTAGGTCTCATATGGCCTGTTGTAATGCTCCATTCAATGGTTTTGTAGTCTCCTCTGCCACATGGAGGGAAGTCACTGTTTCTTCTTGATCTGTTGGCTTGCCCACCTTAGTACTACAACTGTGTTGGGGAGCCTTTTTTGTGTGGTTTTCCATAATAAATAATGCTCAAAAAAATATATCTGTCTGCTACTCTAAATAGCTGCTTTCACTGGAGCTACAAATCGCTGCCTTTGACAGAAAGAAAACTGAGTTTTAGGTACATCTATTTCCTTCAGCTGCAGCCCCCAATCCTCCACTTGTTCTGGTGTCTTTTTCAGCTGGCCTACAGCTTGTAATGGCCCCACAGTCAAATAGTCATTTTTGTGTTGTTCCATGGAGGATTCATCTTTAAAATCAGTTTCTATTTGTTCTCTGTAAAAAGTTCTATTCAAATTTGCCAACTACTTGCCATCTAGTCCCCAAAAAATCAAGTTTTAAACTAGGAAGTTTGCTCAGTTGTTCAGGAGCTCTGAAAGAAGTGTTCTCCCTGCTAGGTTGCTGGCTGCATCCCCAAAGCTCGAGTATTCAAGGTCATGCCAGACGAATCTGATAGATTTCTTTGACTGGGTGACCAAAGTAGTAGATCAGGGAGGGGCTGTGGACATGGCCTACCTAGACTTTAGCAAGGCATTTGACACAGTCCCACACAAAAGATTAATATATAAGTTAGCCAGCCTGGGAGTGGGTCCCAAGATGACAGCCTGGGTAAAGAATTGGCTGGAGAATAGGACACAGAGAGTAATAGTAAATGGAGTCCACTCAGAAGAAAGGAGGGTTACTAGCAGGGGTACCATGAGGTTCATATTAGGACCAGTCCTCTTCAATGTCTTTATAAGCGACATTGCAGAAGGACTGGAAGGAAAAATATGTCTCTTTGCAGATGACACTAAGATCTGCAACAGAGTTGATGCACAGGGTGGGGTGGAAAGGATGAGAAGGGACTTGGCAAGGTTAGAGGAATGGTCAAATGTATGGCAGCTTAGATTCAATGCTAAGAAGTGCAAGGTAATGCACCTGGGAAACAAAACCCAGGGAAGAGTACACAATGGGGTGAGATACTAACAACAACAAAATGGAAAGGGACCTGGGGTAGTCATATCAGATGACCTAAAGGTGGGCAAGCAATGTGAGAAGGCAGCAAGGAGGGCTGGGGATACTGGGATGCATGGAGAGGCATCACCAGTAGAAAACAGGAAGTTATTATCCCTCTGTACAGACAGCTGGTGAGACCCCATCTGGAGTACTTTGTGCAGTTCTGGAGACCCAATCTCACAAAGACATAGACAGGATGGAAGCTGTCCAGAGGAGGCAACTAAAATGGTGCAGGGTCTGCACTGGAGGACATATGAAGAGAGACTTAAGGAGCTTAATATGTATAGCCTCGAGGAAAGGAGGGAGGGGGGACATGATAGAAACTTTCAAGTACCTCAAGGAATCAACAAAGTCCAAGAGGGTAGCATCTTTCAAAAAGAGTGTGCAAGAACAAGAGGGCACAAATTGAAGATAGAGGCGGCTCAGAGGTAACTTAGGAAGTATTTTTCACAGAGAGGGTTGTGGATGCATGGAATGGCCTTCCGGAGGAGGTTGTGGAGTCAAAATCAGTGGTGGAATTCAAGCATGCATGGGATAGTCATAAGGCAATTCTGGGGGGTGGGGGTAGGAAGAAGTAGGCTGCTGGTTAACTAGGATCTGCAGCTTATCCAGTAGGTAGGGAAATGGGCAGACTGGGTGGGCCAAGCGGTCCTTATCTGCCGTCAAATTCTATGTTTCTATGTTTCTATATTTCTATTCTTGCTGGAGGTCTTATTGCCGAGGAGGACAGATTGATGCTCAGGGCTCACTAAGATAAATATCAACAGGCAATCACCCTGAAAAAGACAGACTTCTTGTCAAGGTTAACTGCAGCAGTAAAGAATTGTCCAGCTGAGCTCTTTTGCACCATGGAAAGATTGATTAATCCCCCCTGTCTAGTCTGATTGAGCCTCTTCCACAGAAAAGTGTGAGGAGTTGAACTGTTTCTTTCTTCACAAGGTGTCATTTATCCAGTCAGGAATCCCGAAAAGTGACCCATTATGGGCTGGCTGTATCAATGCTTCAAAGGATATGCTCCATCTGACATTCTGGGCTGATTGTCAGCTGGTTGTTGAAGAGCAGATGGTCTGAGTAGTCTCATGATTGCACGTCATCTGATGTTCTCTGGACCCTGGGTCTATGTGGCTACTGGTTGATTGCCTTGAATCTCTGTAGCCTGTTTTCATAGAGATTGTCAGCTATTCCTTGAAGGAAGGGTTGTTCTGCAGCCCTTAAAAAAGGCTGCAGCGAGGCTTTTCCTGAAGAACCCACCTTTGAACCCTAACAGTCTGGTGAATTACAGACCAGCCTCTAACCTTCTATTTTTGGGAAAGGTCATTGAAAAGGTTGAGATGATGCAGCTCGAAGGTCCCCTTGAGAAACATGACATATATGAGCTTTTCAAGTTTGGATTGAGATCCCACCACAGTACTGAGATAGTTTTCCTCAGAGTGTTCCATGATCTCCTCCCCACAAGATCTCTCACTGACATTTGACACATTTGACACGGTGGACCATATTGTGCTGCTGGATCACCTGAGTGACTATGTGGGACTCACTGGCAAGGTTTTATGCTGGTCTGAGTCCTACCTCACTGGAAGAGCACAGCGGAGTTTTGGGAAATTGTGTCTCCAGAATTGTTGTGCTCAACTGTGGTGTTCCTCAAGGCCAATCCTTGCACCCATGTTGTTTGCTAGGTACAGTACATGCTGTCACTTGGTGAGGATATAAGGCAGTATAGCATTTGGTATCACTGCTATACTGCTGATACTCAGCAGTATCTGTCTTGTGGTAGCTGATGGGAATAAGATGGCTTTGGTATTAAGATGGAGTGATTGGGAAATCAATGGCTGGATGGCCTCCAACTGGCTGTAGGTGATGCTGGCAACAGCACTGAGCAGCTACAGCTGATTTCAATTAAATAATCAGCTGGGTCATGTGGGAAGGGGATATTGTAGGCAGCATTGAGCAGCCACTGCTGATTTCAGTTCAATGATCAACTGGGTTAGATAGGAAGAAGATACTCGGCAGTATTGGGCAACTGAAGCTGGTTTGAAATTTATCAAACCTGGGTCAGGAGAAGTGGTGGATGAAGTGGTCAAAATCTACTATGTGAAGTAATTTATGAATTAAGGCAGAATCCGCGAAGTGCTCCACGATGCGAAGCACAGTACTTTGCATCGTAATGAGGAACGCCAAGTCCATTGGAAACAATGACTTCGCATTACTCTGCCTTTCCCCGACTACTTCTACACCAATTTTAGTGTGAAGTACGTTGAAATCAATGTACTTCACATCACTTTGCCTTGTTGGTGAGCTCCAAAGCGAATTTTGCAGTGATTTATGGGATTGCAAGTCACATGGGCTCTACATTGTTCTGCACAGCCTCAGTTCTATATTGTATGTGTGTACTGGAAGCTTGAGACAGTTTGTTCACAGAGCTCTGAGATTAAAGCCTTCTACAGACCATTCAAAATAGCTTTTTGAGCCATTTGTTTTCTCAAAATTTAGTACCTCGATTGTAGGAAACCCTCCTGTGCTCATATCATCGAGGGGTTTATTGTTTATGTGTGAATTTTGAATGTTAATTTAGAACATTCAGTCTGTGTAGTGACAGACACTTGAAGTGTGCTTGGGGGAGGGGCATATCTGTGGTAATCCCACCCGACTGTGACTTTGACAGAGAGGTCCACTACAGTGACTACAGTGCCACATCGCTGTAAGGAACCCAGCACTGTCTGTTGGAGATCCTGCACCCAACCAATCAGCTCCAAATCAGAGTTGATAATCCTAAGTAGGGCGGGTGCTTACGGTGCAGCTCCCCATGTGGGGGGGTTCAGGGGATGAAGCCCCCTGAAGAAAACATTAAGTACCTGTGGAAACCGGCAGCCAACTGCAAAATGCAGTCGTCCAACCACTCATTTTTAACCTCTCCCTGGTCACAGGCTCTTTTCCTTCCAACTGGAAGCATGCACTTTGGTCCCCTTAAGTAAGGGTGATACAACTGAAGTTACTGGCAATTAATGCCCCATTCCCTGTGACATATTCCTTCTAAAGTAAAAGATCTGCTTTTGGTAAAAAGAACAACCTTCTAGACTTTTTATCTGCAGGCCACTGTTAAATCAGGTCTCAATGACAGGACTGAGGTCAGACTTTTCCTGTAAAAATGTATTTATTTGAATTTTGATGATTGTGTGGGCCCACTGAGAAGAGCATGTCCCTTTTTCAGGGGCGACCTGGGGAATAGAAGCATTACATACTTAGAACGTGATACATCACTAAACAAAGTTAAAAAGTGGTCGGAGTCAACTGTACAATACTAGAGTTAACTATAGAAAACAATCATGTGAGGACAGTGGTTACAAACAGAAAGTCATCTACTTCATAACATTTCATAGTTGGGTAATAATATAAGATACAAATGTGAAGCAATTACATAAAATAGTCAAATATTACATATATTACATATATACAGACATTAGAGTGGAGCTGGGTTGAGACAAAAGAGGTGGTGTGGTGAAAAGAAGATCATAGATCGAGTTAGGATGGGCGAGAGAGAGAAAAGGGGGGGAAGAAGTTGCGTGGTAACAGGAGATAGTTAATTGCTGTTACAGTTACAAATTAGAAGCAGAAAGAACATTTCTTTGAAATGACTTTTGAATTGGGGAAGAGACATACATGAAAGTAAGCTATGTGGGAGGTTATTCCATTTTTGAGGTGATGCAGAAGAGAAAGATCTCTTGCCAATGGCTATGATAGTTTTGGGTAGACTTAGCATAGGGAGGTGGTAGGATCTAAGGGTGCTGGGGAAGGATTTCAGCATGAGCAGATTGGAGAAGATGGGTGGGGATGGGAGGTGGATGAGTTTGAAAGTAGGGAAGTCCAATTTAGCCTCACAGGACAGCCAGCCTAGGGTGCTGAGCATATCGCAGTATTGGGCCCGAGCTGGTGCTTTAGCAGCAAAGCGTGTGATTCTGTGATAGGCCAGTTTGTTTGTTCAGAATTGAGGTCTTAACAGGTTGTATTATTGGGGCTCCATAGAACAGGCCAGGGAGAAGGGTAGCCGAGGCAATAGTCCTCCTGGAACAAGATGTGAGGTCTGCGCCAGTATGGTATGGAAGACCAAGCATTTGATGGGTTACCTTTATAACATTATTTGTGTGCGTGTCAAAGGAAAGATGTTCATCGAGCTTTAAACCCTGATATTTGAAAGAGACCACCCCTTTTAATGGCACACCAGTGGAGGTCTTGACTACCAGGGGTGGTGGACTAGCATGGATGTGTTCTTCTTGAACCAGTTTATGAATGCCCAAAAGTCTGTTCCAGGTTAGATTTAATAGAGGAAATGTCTCTGGAGGATCTGTAAAGTACGGCATCACCTGCATAGAGCTGAACCAATACCCTCCGTAATTCAGTGGCAGTTCATTGATAAAGATAGAAAATAATAGAAGCCCCAGTATTGACCCCTGGAGGACCCCATCAGTGATGGGAGATAACGATAATGTGGCTCCTGCCCACTTGACACACTGAAGCCTGTTAGACAAGTAGTTATTAATCCATGAGAGAGAGAGAGAGTTGTTATCAAGGCTGAGACTATGGAGTTTGGCAAGGAGAAGTGGATGACTGAGGAGGTTGAATGCCTTCGTAGGGTCTGTGAAGACTGCCCTGGTAGCACAACCCTAATCCATGGCCTGAAATATATCAGAGGTGATCCACAAAATGGCAGATCCCATCCCATACAGTTTCATTTGGTTTTTCTTTTTTTTTTCTTTTTGGATCTGGGTTCCCCTTATCCTTAGACCTGTCACTGCCTGCTGCCCTCATGCCCAGGCTTCCCCCCCGTTGGGGCCACTGGGGGGCTTCTTCTCCCAATGTACATCATTGGCAAGCCCTAGCTTACCCCCGGCTTGAGGTTACAGGAGCGGGACCCCCCACCAGCAGATGTTGGAGGCAGTGGGCAGCGGGCTGGGCCAGCATGCTGGGGGACTGGCTTTTTTTTGTGAGTGCTTTGCTCCCCAAGAGTGGGGACATGCAGTGATGTCCAGCTTCTACCCCGCCCCACAAAAATTATGGCACTAGTCACGGCAGTACACTCAGCCTCTGCCAGGGGTCCGTAGGGCACCAAACAAACTTCCTCTCCCTCTCCCTCCCCCCTGGAGAAAGACAGCAGTCCCTAGGATGCTCGATCCTTCTTCCCTGGCTGTCCCTCTGACTCCTGGGTCCATTCCTGAACCCAGGTCATCAGCATTGTAAACTGAAATCCAACCACTGTGACGGTGGGCTGGCTCCGTCCCATGCAATTTCTGAAATCCATGCTGATGGATGATGAGGGCATTGGTCTGTTCTAGAAAAAGAATATAACTGATTATATAAGATTCTTTCTTGGATTTTTTTGCTATGGGACATAAAAATAGATATTGGTCTGTAGTTCTCAACAAGGTTAGTTGGGCCACTTTTGTGTACAGGGACAGCAATCGCAGTTTTCCATTTGTCTGATACGGTTTGTGTGAGGAAGGATCTATTGATTAGTAGTACGACCAGGTGAGCCAGCGCAGGTGCTCCTATCCTGAGAAATTTTGGCAGAAGGGAGTCATAACCTGGGGCGCAATCAGGGTTGAGAACCATTAAAAGTTTAAGGACCTCTTTGCTCGTGGTGATTTTTATATGGAAGGGGGGATGATGGGCCTCTCGGTGAGCAGCACCCAGATCAGGGTGGGTAGCAGGTAGGCCAGTCTTGTATTTGTCTAGGTCTGTGAAAAAGAGATTTATTCCAGTGGCTATCTCCGAGGGTGAGGATAGTATAGTGCCTTTCATGATCATATTTTGAGTGATGTTCCATTTGTTACCCTTAAGTAGGGTGTTAATCTGTCACCAAAAGCATTTGGGTTTGGCGAGGTGCATTTCCTGCAGATGTTAGAGATAATCACACTTTGATTTGTTGGCTTTGGTTTTGCAAGTGTTCGGCAGTTGGCGTTATGATAGTCAGTGTGAGTAAAGTCCAGATCTTTTGAAGATTTTCCAGGCTCTGTCATGGGAGCACATTAGGTGTCTTAGCTCCTGTGAACTCGAGAGAGAGTGGATTCCTTCATCTCTTCTTAATTTGAAAGGGACATGGGAGTCAAAGATGGAAGAGAAGGTGTTAATAAGGTATTCTAATGCCTGATTCATGTCAGGGAGGGAGGTAATGGCAGTCCAATTGATGGAATCAAGACTTTGAAAAAAAGCTGTGGTATTAAAGTTAGTTAGATCCCTGGGGCAGGATTTTCAAACCTGCCGAGACACCACAAGCCCTCTGGTGCACCTCTGATATGGAGCTTGTACCATATATTTGGCACAAGCTGAAATAAAGCATGGAAAATGTCATGACTATGCCCGGGAATAGAACATTGGGTGTAGTTGTGGAAACTTTGTTCAGCCAACCAGAAACTCTTAAGTCCTGTGTGCAGGGCAGGATGCAAGCCCTGCACCGTGGTTTATAAATCCAGCCCCTGGACTTAAGAATTGTTGAGGGGGTGAGGAAAGTTATTCTTCCAGGCACAGAACATAGGGGAGTGACTGCTTAGTGTATCAGGGAGGATACCTGAGGCCATGATAAAGGTCTTGTCATTAGTTAGCCTCCAGTCCACTGGGCTGTGGTTACCCAACTTCAAGTTAAGTCTAGTGGGTTGGTCAAGAAATTGCTCTAATTTAGCATCCACTAGTACTGCTTGGTATTGAGTTCTATTAGGCCCTAACCAGTCGAGGTTAAAGTCACCACAAAGTATGATATGTCTGTGTTGGAAGGTATCTAAGCTAGTGAAGAGTTCAGAGTTGGAGGAGGAATCAAGGTTATGGGGTAGATAGACACATCCTATAATTAATTGTTTAACTTGGCCAAGGGTAACTGTGATAAACAGATGTTCAGTGTTGGGGTTGATCTTTGTACCAGTTAGTTCACAGACTGCCAGCTCTGCCCTGGTGTAGATCAGTACACCCCCCTCCCATCGGACTGTTGGTCACTCTGGTAGGATGAGAAGCCAGTTAGAGCAATTTTGTGGGACAGAATGGAGGGCTTTAACCAGGACTCTGTTATGCATAGGGCATCTGGTTTATAATGCCAGACCCATATTTCTAGTTCGGCCATTTTACTTCTAACATTTTGTATGTGCCTATGGGCTATTTTGAGCCCTTTTATATCAGTCTATATAGGACATGAGGCTAAGAGATTGGGCTTCATCCTCTCCTTAGGTCCAAGGTTCAGCTCGATGTCACCAGACAAATGCAGTAGGCACGTTTGGGAGCGAATAGACAGTTGGCAGAGAAATGGTGACTTATGAATATTCCTTGTCCATTGTATAAGCAGCATATTTATTTTGTGCTGGGCAAGAGCCTGTAATCCAAGATGAGGGGAGAATTTGGTCAAAGTGCATAACAAGTAAGAAAAGGGGTGTTGCAGAGAGATGCCATAGGTGATGGGTAACTTTGACACTCTAACTTGTATCAGACACACCATAGTAAAGACAAGCCAGGAAGGAGCAATAAATGAGTAGTCCTTTGGCAAGGTAGAAGAACAGCATTGTTGGTTTATGCTGGTCTTTTCGACGGGGGGGGGGTAAGAGAAGGGGGACAGATGTGTAACATTAGCCTCATGGGTATGCTGGAGAGTGCGCACTGAAGCGTCAAGATTTAGCCGAGTAGGAGGAGAAAATCTTAGTAAGGAGATTTGTGTTGAAAAATGCAGTGTAAGGCTTGTGAGGGAAGTGTCACCACCCACTAGAGGTGGTTCTGTATAACATGCAGATGAGAAAGTGGGGAGAGGAACAAAGGAACTGGGGTAGTGAGAGAGGGTCACAAGAACAGTCAGTAAGAAAACAAAAACAGTGCTAACATCAGTTGATTCCTGAACAGCAAAATAAATGCAGTTACAGACAACGGTTCCTGGAATTTACAGAGGGTCACAAATTCCATGAATTACAAATAAGTCAGTCTGAAGTAGAGATGTGCAAGCTAAAATGGACAGGCTCCCTATATCAGGAGATCCTTACAATACATTTGAAAACTGAAATGGGCAGGATCCTTATATCAGGAGCGATCCAAATAAGCAGTGTGGAGCTTTCCTCTTAGTTAAATTCTGGGAGAAGCTCAGAGTCAAAAGAAACAACTGCGGTCAAGTAAAATGCTTTGATTTAAGGAGAGCAGCTTTGGTCCAGGTCATTGCTCCAATGCAGGAATAACTCGTGCACAAAATGAAGAGCAGTTTTGAACAGGAAAACTACTTGGAACTTCAGAGGGAGCCCTGGTTAAAGGTGAAAAGCTTCAGAAGCAGTCCTCTGGTTAGAACTTCTTGGTGAGAAAAGCTCAGCAGACAGGCATGCTACAGTATATACAATTATATTGTTACTTTTTATTTTTTTTTTTTTTTACTTTTAATTCTAGAACTCTAGACAGGCATCTTACTGGGAAGTTAATTCTTGTTTCTTTCTAAATGCAACAAGGCAAAGAACACTCAATTTACTCCAGAGCTCAGAGAGACTGGGGAGTGGAAAGTCCATGAAAAAAAAGCACCAAGTTCAAAATGAAGAAGCCCTGGCAGAGTGCCATGTCCATTGGGATTCAGATAGCATACCTGGTTTGGCAGTTGGTGGGTGGGGAGTAGCTCCTGTAGCTATGGCCTTGAGTGGTGAATGCACAGGGAGTGATGTACAGAGTGGTTTGTCCGTTGATGGGTGGGTAGCAGCTCTTGTAGCTATAACCACAAGTGGGGAATACCTAGGGGGCAAAGCGCAGAGTGGTTTTGCAGTTGGTGGGCAGGGAGCAGCTCCTGTGGCTACAGCTGTGAGTAGGGAATGCACAGGGGCAAGGGGCAGACTGGTTTGGCAGTCGGTGGGCGGGAGCAGTTCCTGTGGCTGCAGCCATGAGTGGGGAATGCCAAACTCCATTCCCTCCAAATAGAAGCTTTGCACTATGGTTCCCTTACATAAAAGTACTACTAATGTCCCTGGTAATTAACATTCCATTTCCCCATTGCCTATCCTACCTAAAACCCAGGAGAGACTGATCAGTTCAGAAGGCATCTGTCCCAGTTCCCTTTAATATCTACTTTCCACTGAAACAACTTTACCTCCACCCTTATGGACTACTGCCTAGTTGCAGGGGCAACAAGTATCTTCAAAAGTGTTTGGTAAAGTAAATAATTCTCTGCTAATTTCTAAATTAGCATACTAAGGGCTCTCAGATATCATCATTTGCTTTTTTCATTTTTACTTATCTGGCAGATCCCAAACAGTCAAGATGTGGCCTTCTGCCTCCTTCTCTCTCTGTCACCCTATGAGTTTACCAGGACTCCCTTCTGTGACTTCTTCCATTTACAGTTTTTACCAATGACATTATAAGTGCTTTGACCACCAGCAAAAGCCACGTGTATGCTGAAGACCCTATAATATATTCCTCAGGACTCTCAGCCCTTCATAATAAAGAGAACCTACTGCATGACTACATTAGTGTCAAAAACTGGTTCCTTTCAAACCATATACGTGTAGTAGTAAGTCATAGTAAATGTATGTAAATATTGTTTGGGACTAAACAATGGCCAACCACTTCCCAACCCTATTTGATGATCAACTCTCTGCCATGCAGTTGTCTTAATTCAGTAGCGACCTATAACTATCTTGGACCATTGCTTGACCAGCATCTGGACTAGTCTGAGCATCTCAGTAGTACTATTTCAAAGTGTTTTGCTAAGCCTGGTGTATTTTACAGAGAAAAAAAGCTGCCTCCTCCTCCAATTCTAGAAAGTTTGCTATCAAACATATGATTTTCCCTCTTTTGCACTATAGTGATGTGGTTCTGTCTTGTACCGCCAACTCTGCCATCACCAAACACATTACTCCCTTCAATGCCATCTGTATGTTCTGCTTTGCTTATACCCTTGCACCAGTCACTGCACAATGTACAAGGAGTTGGACTGTGCTGCCTGCAGCAAGGCTGTCTCTTAGTATTGCCCTTCTAGGTGCCACATTCTGATCCAAAATGCTTCATGTGTACCTAAATGAAATCTTTACACCTGTGGAACTTCCAGTGATGTCACCACTCATATGGCTGCTTATGTTTTTACTCTCAGCCTAGCCCAGCAAAAAATACCCTATTAACAGCATTTTCCTTCAGAAATAACTAATCTAAATGATACTACTGAGGGGAGCGAATCATCGGGGACCAAAAATGAGAGATTCCAGTAAACTAACCAAAGAAGCTGAATCGAGATTGAATCTTGAGGCCTCCAACTCAGAACTATCGCAGGCCTCAACTAAAACTGGATCCTCTGGTAGATCAGATACTCCTGGATGCCTTGGTCAAAAAAAGAGAATAAAACTTGATACTATTTATTGGTAGGTTTTCACACTGAAATGAAGCAATTGTATACTAAAATCTAGAGAGACGTAGAGACATTGGAACACAAAGCTGATTGCACAGAAAGACAACTCACCACGGCAACAAATTGTATAGATGACTTGGAGGCAATTGTCCAGCAAATTCAAGAAACACAGGAATCTATTATAGCAAGACAGGAGGACATGGAGAATAGATCCAGACTCAAAAATATTTGCATTTACGGAGTACTGGAAAATTCAGAAGGCTCAGATTTAAAGGACTTCATTATCATGCTTTTACGCACTGCTGTGGAGCTTCCAGAGGGACTACAATTGAAGATAGAACGGGTTCACCATGCTTTGGGCCCCAATCTGACTGCACCCAGCTCCTACCCTCGATTCATAATACTTTGTTTCTTTAACTATGCAATCAGGGAACAGGTTTTATCAAAAGCATGGTGTTGTGGAGAAACCTTTTATGGACAAACTAGAATTTACCTGGATAATGACTATGCACCCCGTACAATGTGGGATTGTAGAGCATACCAGCTCCTGTTTGCAGCTCTTTGGGCCAAGGATATTTATTTCTCCACCTCTTATCCCTCTCATCTGGTGGTCCAACTAGCAGATGGCAAAAGGGAATACCAAACAGTCATTGAAGCTAAGGAGGATCTAGCAAAGCTGGGAATCCACCCTAGAGACTCTCAAACCATTGGCCTACCTCATTCCCAGAATCAACCTCCAAGATGGTAACAACTGAAAAAACAGAATGATAAGTCTTCTACTAAACACATAGGGAATCTGAAGACTAAACTTGCTGGTGTCAGCCTGGCTCAGTTGGTAGCACATCCACCTCTGGACCAGAAGGTCGTGGGTTCTTGTCCCACACCGGGGATTGGACTTGCACCTAAAAATCGCTGACATCCGAGTGCAGTATTGGGGGGTGCTGTACTGCTGGGGTGTGCTGTCCTTTGGATGAGATGTTAAACCGAGGTCCCTTCTACCCATCCTGGTGTTGTCTTGGTGGGTGTCCAGGTGGAAGTAAAAGAACCCAGGGCACTCTTCACAAAGAGTAGGGAACATTCCCAGTGTCCTGGTCAACATTCCCCTTCCCATAAACCAGTTCATGCAATTACCCAGGCTGTGTGTGGGTGATGATGTGCGATATGGCCGCCGCTACCACACATTCAGTCACTTCACTACCAGTCTAGCATTGCATGAAAAGCGCTATATAAATGCTGATGATTCTTCTTCTTTCAGAAAACAAGTTGTTAATGCAACCTGAGTTGACTCCATGGCATATGCTGGGCAAGTACAAGGACATTTGGTTAATATAACCAGACTTCATGCTTTCTCTATGCCTATAGAACTGAAAGAGGCATAAATGCTGTTAAAAACCTTTTCAAAATAGGGATTTATTTGTGATTGTTTTTGAGGAAAAGGCTGAACAGACAAATTGCTTTATGTGAGTTATTGTGTTTCTGTGATACTACAAATGCGGGCACCTAAAGCTAAATACTATATAATAAACAGTAGAGGGTGCTATGCTTTTGATCTATGGATATGATGTAGTTGTAACAAGTTCTTATTTCTTGATTATTTTTCTTTATTTTTTTTATTATTCAAAGCTGCTCAAGAAACTAGATCCCTAAGAACTGATTGTGGAGATTATAGATCCTAATTCTGAATACATAGGGCACAGTATATATTAGTTTAGACTACAGTCCCCTATTAAACCATACCAAGGGATAGTTTCCCTCAAAATGCTGGGCTGGGAAGAGGGCAGTAAGTGGGTAGTGGATGATGCTGTTTTGCCCATACCCTCCCAAAGCCCTTTTTTGTTTGTTTGTTTGTTTGTTTGTTTTTTCCTGTTAAACTTTAGAGAGAGGCATATTCTCTCTCGGGAGGCCCAGGACTTGCTTCCTGGCATTTCTCCCTTCCTGAGGCTGAAATTGAAGCTCTTGGGATAAATGAGTGAAGGAGGTTAATCCCTCAGACCTTGGAAGCCAAATTTGTATTTGCTATACTAGTTTTATACTAGTAATTGTCTTATTCCAGGTTTCCATTTTAAATCAAATCTACTCTAGTTTTCATATGGTAAAGGCTGAATATATACAGACATGTAATTTTCAGGTAGATTATTACCCCTTTTCTGCCCAGTTGGCGGGTTTTTCATTTATAAGGTTATGGGGTATAAGCAATTACCCCCAGTTTAAAATAATTACTGATAATTAGTTCTGTTCTCTGTTAACATTAGTAGATATGTTGATAATATCTGCAATAAATTTCTCAGGATGGAAACATGTAATAGGTAGGAGAGTACTTGGTAACAGGACATTAGAGGTGTATCTTTGCATAGGACAATGGACTTTTCTGTTGCTTTATTTGGTCAAAACATAAAATAATGAGAAAGTCAGTCTGGAGAAAATAGAGATGTTATTATTGAGGAGGGTGGGGAGGAGTGTGGAGAGGTACTACCACTAGGTGGAACTATAGGAAAGCAACTTCCCATGAACAATACTAACTAACTAATCATGGTGGTTTCACCTATAAAGATTTTATCCCTCAACATTAATGGCCTCAATAACCCTATTAAGAGGGCTAGACTATATCAGTATCCCAAAAAACAAGACATATATACTGTATTCCTCCAGGAGACACATTTGTCCCTTGAAGAACACCTCAAGTTGGCTGCAGGAAGATGTTACCAAGTTTTCTCCTCCTTGTACAGTATGGGAGGGGTAAGTGTAGGGGAGTATATTTATATATATATATATATATATATATATAGAGACCCATATGGTTGCTATGCTATTTTGGTGTATTTTCCCCCAAAGTCCACACCTATAAAGATCCAAGGGTTTTTTAATAGATTACTGGATTTGCAACAAAACATGGGGGTGATTGAGGGGGCTTTAATATCATCTTGTCCCCCTCACTGGATACTTCACAACCAACCAGACACTGTATAATAATGTCTCAAAAATATTCAAAACAACAGCTTAGTCAATTAGTATTTATTGATGTTTGGAGATACCTGCCCCCCACCAAACTACCAGAGATTATTCTCATTATTCCCCCCGGTTCCATACTTCTTCCCAAATTGACTATTGCTTTACCGCAGTAGAACATACTGAAGCTCTTAGGGACTTATCCATGGGATCAAACTTACTATCTGACCATTCACCCCAATACTCAATTTGAATATTGCAAGACCTCCTAGAATGACCAGTTGGCATCTTAACCTCTCATTTCTGAGAAATGAGGATTTCAGGGCTTAAATAAAAGATAGACTAAAACAAATTAAATTAGAGAATAAATCCCCAGAAGTATCCCCCAGTATTCTCTGGGATACCATTAAAATGGTGATTAGAGGTGATATTGTAGCATATGCTGCACACCAGAAAAAAACAGTGAGAGACCAAATATAAAAAATTGATTGAGGTGCTGATTCATTACATGAACATAATGACCAACTAGAGATTAACAAAACCCAGATATGTCAGATTAAATCTGAACTGCAAAAAATATTGGATTTAAAGGTTCAAATAGCTTTAGAATATTTGAAAAAATATAATTATGACGTAGGGACAAAGGGGCCTTGTAATTTAGCTAGAAAACTCAGGGGTTTTAGATCCTCAGCCCATATAAATACAATTAGATCTCCCTCTACTGGTCAGTTAGTGTCACAGACCCAGAAGATTATGCCCCTAGTCCATGCATATTATCAACAATTATGTACAGAATCCCTCCCTCACCAGAACAAAAAAAAACACTTTTCCAAAAAATATACAAATTCCAAAGCTCTCCCCATCTCAACAAAATGCCTTTCAATTACCAATAAGGTTGGAGGAGATAACAAAGGCCATTAATAAAACGAAAACTTTAAAATGTTCAGGCCCAGATGGGTATCCAGTGGTGTGGTACAAGACCTTTCCTAAATTATTAATTCCCTATTTGCATAAAGTCTGTCTGGGTATGCAGGAGGGGGAAGTACCGCCCCCTTCCTTGTCTGGGGCAATAATATCTGTTATTCCAAAACTGGGGAGAGACATTACCCTATTAGCATTTTATAGACCAATATCTGTGTTAAACACAGACTATAAAAGTATATGTCAGTTTGGTCAGCCTGATTAAAGGGAATTCTCCCTACAATTGTTCACCCTGAGTGACCAGTCTGGTTTTATAAATAGTAGACAAACTTTTGATAACATATGCAGGGTATCTCATCTTTTGGAATATATTTCACAAAGATTAATCCTGGCAACCTTTGCCAGCCATGATGCTGATAAGTCATTTGATAGAGTTTCCTGGTCATTTCTTTAGGATACCATGTTGGAAAATCAGCTTTCTCTCCAAAGTAGTTTCTTGGATAAAAGGGGTTTACATTAACCCGTATGCACATCTTCACATTAGAGGCCAATTATCTGATACTATTACACTCAAAAGAGGCACAAAACAGGGTTGCCCCCTGTCCCCAATCTTTTTTTTTATTTATTAAACTCTAAGATTGCAAATACCTTTGAGCAGGAACTGCTCATTTACAAAGGTTCCACATCAGAAGATGGAGGGTAAATATACATACAAAGGTTGACAATGATTGACAGACTTTAAGCACAGCAAAGGCTAGGCTAATGATACATTCCTACATGGAGAGAGACAACAAATTCATGATAAATGCAGGTTACCAAGTGAAAATAACACATGAGCAAGGGGGTTAGTCAGGGTAGGGTAAGCAGGGTAGAGAAAAGTGTAGGCTGCCTGAGGGGCCAGTGTCTTAGTTGAGGGAAGGGTAGTAGAGATGCATGTCTGATAGTAGTAGGAGGGGACCCATGTCTAAGAAGTGCCAAAGGAAGAGAGGGGTGGACATAGAGGGGAGGCACAGGGAGGGAGGGAGGAGGGAGGGATGTAAGAGGAGGAATTCAGATTCAGTCCTTTGCCATTTACTTAGAATTTCTGGCTATAGCCATTAGAGAATCTAGGTGTATAGAGGGTATCCTCCTAGGTGGAAAGACATATAAGGCCTTATACACAGATGATATTCTATTAACTTTATTAGAACTGGAAACTTCAATACCAAATGTCTGGGAGTTACTTAAAGAATCTGGCATAATAGCTGGCTATGTAATCAATAACATAAACACAGAGGTATCATCCTTAAGGTTTAAACCATCTGAGAAATAAAAAAGTCAGATCCCATTGAGATGGAACTGTATAACAATTAAGTATTTGGGAGTAAAAATAATTAACAATTTATCATTATTAGAATTAGTTAATTATGAGCCCCTATTGAAGGTTCTAGAACAGGACATAAAAAAGTGGTCAAATTTACATTTACCTTTTATAGCCCATATTGAGACCCTAAAGATGAACATTTTCCTGAGATTATTATATTTCTTTCAAACACTTCCAATAAAGCCCTCTCTTTACTATTTTAACTCTTGGAAAAATTATTTTTGTATTTTGTCTGGAAGGGGTGCAAACCCCGGGTGTGCTGGTCTATCTTACA
Organism: Neoceratodus forsteri; assembly: GCA_016271365.2. Taxonomy (NCBI): domain Eukaryota; kingdom Metazoa; phylum Chordata; order Ceratodontiformes; family Ceratodontidae; genus Neoceratodus; species Neoceratodus forsteri. Next base: position 985,107,126 of record CM057452.1, on the reverse strand, counting down.
ACTTCCTTGAGATAAGGGAGGATTGAATCTACCCAATCTCTATCAATATTACCGGGCCTCAGTTCGTAAAGCCATAATATTATGGATCAACTCAAAATACTCCTCCCCTTGTAAAACAATATAGTTTGTCATAAATTACTTATTCGATATAGGCTCCATTTTGTTTACCCCCCACGCTTCCCAGATATACACACATTATAGTTTATTCATAGCAAATTCACTCTGAGTATGAGAGAAAATTAGACAGAACCCCAGACTTCATATAATATTTCATTATCTACAATTGCTATCGTCCGATGCAGACTTTTTTCCGGCTAAGCTGGATCATACTTTTTGGAATGGCACAGATCCGGCTTATCACATATATATCAGTTTTTAGATGCACAGGGGATACTATAATTTTCCCAATTACAAGCCAATTATTTAATACAACACAGTGACCATTTTTGTTATCTACAAGTTAGATCTTATTTGCTATCTAAAAACCAGAAATTGACCCGGATCCTACAACCTACTCCACAACTTCTAGAGTTAATAATCACCTCTATGAATGGACAGCAGCCAATGCATCTAGTGGGTTGGGCACACAGGGCACTAGAGGAAAGTATTCAGGATACATCTGAACAGGTATTGAAAGCTTGGAATGAGGAATTGGGTCAGAATATCTCTTATTCGGTATGGACTACAGTTCCCTTCCCCCCTTAAGGCATCTCAGGCAGGGTACTAGAAATAATTCTCATGGAAATACTGGGCCAGATTTATTAATGTTCCCTCTAAATTATTACAATTCTTACCAGAGCACTATGGCCATTGCTGGAGAGGCTGTGGGGAACCAAAAGCTACACATACACATATATTTTTGGCATGCTTGAAATAATTTCACTTTGGACACAGCTTTCTGTTGCTATCCAAGCTTTAACAAATAACTCATTGGTTTTAACACCAGAATTTGCCCTTCTATCTATTCCCCAGAAGGACTTAAAATATCTCCAAGGGATATGCTTTATTCATGTCTCTTGACTCTAAAAAGACCATTACTCGTTAATGGCAATGACCCATTCCTCCTACATTAGAAGCATTTTGAATGAAATGTACCATTTAGAACATCTGATCTCAGTAACTAGGGATGGAGCAACTCAATGTGATCTTCATTGACATCCATGGGTCCTCTATATTATGGACAAGGACCCTTCCTTTATTCCATAAGCAAAAAGGAATCTGTAGGACTTAATGGGGTTATTTATAAAAACCAGGTCTGGGGATAGAAGAGTTCATAATCAGAGCCTCCCTTGAAAGGAGGGATATGGGTTTCCCCCCTTTCCAGACTGACTTTGATTTGTCTGTTGGAAGCTGAGAACCTTGCTACACTGCAAAGAACAAACTATAACTCCATTTAGGACCTGGAAACCTGGTAAGGCATAATACTTGTTAAGAAGGAGAGCTACGCTTTCTACAAAAAGTTTCATTTTTTTTCTTTATTGGCATTAAGCAGAGAATTGCAGGATTCCATTAAAAGTGTAGTAATTTTATAACCAGAGGGAGTGAGATACAACTGAATTTGCTTGATTGTTGGGGTTGAGACCTAGGATTTGGAAGGATATTTTTGCAACATTTTAAAAGTGTCCTGCTGGCTGAGAAGTTAGGTGTTATCCCTGGTTTCACTGAAACATTTTGTGTATTGGAATCAGACATAGCAGACTACCTACATTGAAAGGCCTGCTTACATCACAGGTGTCACTAGTCAATCAATTGGCTCTGGGTGGGGTTTCATCACTGTGCTGTCTTAGGCATCCTTCACAGTTAGAAGCCAATCAGACTGACTTTGATTTGTCTGTTGGAAGCTGAGAACATTGCTACACTGCAAATAACAAACTATAACTCCATTTAGGACCTGGAAACCTGATAAAGCATAATACTGTTTAAGAAGGGAAGCTATGCTTGCTACAAAAAGTTTCATTTTTTTTCCTTATTGGCATTAAGCAGAGATTGCAGGATTCCATTAAAAGTGTAAGTATTTTATAATCAGAGGTGAGATACAACTGAATTTGCTTGATTGTTGGGGTTGAGACCTAGGATTTGGAAGGATATTTTGCAACATTTTAAAGAGTTCCTGCTGGCTGAGGAGTGAGTTAATTTTTATACCTGGACTCAGTAGAGTGGTTTGTGCAGAAGCTGTGGTCTAGTAAATTGTGGTGTTAGTTGAATTACTATAAGGGCAATACTCACCAGGGTGGTGGAACAGTTGTGTATTTGATTGTTTCTAACAGTCACCAGTGGCTGTGGACTACCCACCCACCCACTCTACCCCACAGTCCACCCCCCCAGGCGTGGCATTTCTTTTATAGCCACAGTTCTGACATCACTTCCTCAACAGGTCTTGGGGCAGAACTGTCATATCCTTAATAACCCAGCACAGTGCAAAAAGGGTAGGTACACACCACAAATAATAATAATAAAAAAATATATATATATACTGTATATATATATTACATATTGTATATTATAAGGGAGAGAGACATGTAGGGAGTGGCGCAATGCACTGGCTGTGGGGCAGCATTTTTCCGGGACACATTCTGGAAACTGCGTTGCTGTCCTATTTGCAGACAACTGTCTGAGGGAGGAGGTTGCCCACCTCCAGGCTGAACTAGCAATGACTAAGGAGGCCTCCCCCTTCCAAAGAGCACCACTGCCACAACCACTGCCTCAAAGGTTGTCAAGTATGAAAAGCAGTGGGACCACAGTGGGTTCTGGGAGGGTGCAGGTGGTGGACCAGAGGCGAAGCCCCCTAGTTGTACTGCTGCACAAATCATATGCCATTCTGGCAGAGCAAGGTTCCTCTATGATGGCACCCTCAGTGGAGACCCAGAAGAATGCTGAGGACATCCACAAGGGAGACCCACAAAAGGATGGCAAGGGACACCACAGGGGAAGGAAACAACTTCTGATAGGGGACTCTATTGTTAGTGGGGTAAAACTGAGAAAGGGAGAGGAGAATGAAGTAAGTTGCCTGCCTGGTGCCATGGCTTGAAGGGACAGGAAGCGAATCCTCAGGATTGCAGAAGCAGCATCACAGGAGAGGGAACTAGATATCATGGTCCACCTTGGGACAAATGACCTAGCTAGGCATGGGATCAGTGCAGTGCAGAATGAATTTGTGGAGTTGGGGAGGGGCCTCAGACGGGTAGCAAGCACGGTAACCTTCTCAGAGGTGCTACCAGTCCATGGCAGGAGTGAGGCTAGGGTACTGCACACTATGCAGTTTAATGAATGGTTGCAAAACTGGTGCAGAGCACAGGGCGTTGGCTTCATTGGGGACTGGGGGGGCCACCTGAAGAGATAAAGATCTATACTGGCATGATGGTCTGCATCTGTCCATGAAGGGAACCAAGCTCCTAGGTGATAGGTTTAAATGCTTCCTTGGCAAGCTTTTAAACTAGCCAAGGGGGCAGGCACTGATAAAAGGCAGGAAATGTCAAGCCTCCTCCCACAAAACATGGCAGGTAGTAAGGTAAACAATGAGGTACAGAGCTCAACACGGGGCAGGACAGGGGTAAATGGAAAAATAGACAAGGACAATGAGAGCAGGGATGGGGAAAAAGGATAAAGCCAACATTAAATGGAGGGCAATGAGTACCAATGCCCGTAGTCTAGGAAACAAGCTTTCTGAGCTAGTAGCCCTGATGAAAGAAGAACAATTGGATATTGTGGCAGTCACAGAAACATGGTACACCGAGAACCATGACTGGGATGTCAACATACCAGGGTACACAATCTACAGAAGGGACAGGGAAGGTAAAAGAGGAGGTGGAGTAGCTGTATACATAAGGGAAGAGATCAAAGCTACAGAACTAAAAAGTAAAGGAGGAGGACAAGTGGCACTCTGGGTCACCTTGGAGACAGGGAATGGCATCACAATCCGCACAGGGGTTGTATACAGACCCCCGTCCCAAGGGGAGGAAATGGACAACAAAATGATAGATGACATTCTCAAAATGGCTGAAAAAGGGGAGATACTGTTGATGGGGGGACCTGAATCAGCTGAGGCATCAGCTACAGAGTCAAGCCATACAAAAGTGAGGGTACTGAACTTTAGGAGGGCTGACTTTGGCAAGATGGGAGAGTGCCTCAGAAAAGCACTAGCAAACAGGCTAGAAGGAGGTGTGGAGCAACAATGAGGAATTATCAAACTGCCATCCACAGAGGCAACAAGCCTTTGTGTGAAGCAAATAAACAAATCAAAATGAAAGAAAAGCCACTATGGTTCTCAAAAGAGGTGGCTGTGAAAGTCAGGAAGAAAAGATAGTATTCTGGAAGTATAAGGAAACACAGAAGGAGCAGGACAGAGAGCTGTACCAGTTAAGGCAGAAGGAAGCAGGAGGAAGTCAGAATAGAAAGGCCCAAACTGAGGAAAAGATAGCCAACTCAGTTAAGAAGGGGATAAAACCTTTTATAGGTACATCAGCGAGTGTAGAAAGACAAAGGGAGGATAGTAAGGCTGAATAGAATGAACGGTGGGTGGGCAGAGGGGACAGTGAAAACAGGAATACTGAATGAATATTTCTGCTCAGTATTCACAAAAGAGGAGGTGGAAGTGCCTAATCCAATTAGAAAGCACTCTTGATAGGGGTCGATCCCAGTCCTTTCACAGAAGAAAAGGTTCTGCAAGAACTCCTAAAACTGAAGGGGACAAAGCAATGAGTCCTGATGGAATTCACCTAGAATTCTAAAAGAATTAAAGGAGGAACTAGTGAAACCACTGGCTACTCTTTTAATAAATCATGGGAGGATGGTGTGGTACCCAAGGACTGGAGGAAGGCGGATGTGATTCCCTTCACAAAGTGGGACCAAGACAGAGCAGGAAACTACAGACCTGTCAGTCTGACCTCTGTGGTAGGGAAAGTGATGGAGTCACTCTGAAGGAAAGAATAGTTGAGTACCTAGAGGCCAGTGAAGCACAGGACCCAAGGCAGCATGGGTTCACAGTGGGAAGGTCATGCCAGACGAATCTAATAGATTTCTTTGACTGGGTGACCAAAGTAGTAGACCAGGGAGGGGCTGTGGACATGGCCTACCTAGACTTTAGCAAGGCATTTGACACAGTCCCACACAAAAGATTAATAGTCAAATTAACCAGCCTGGGAGTGGGACCCAGGGTAGTAGCCTGGGTAAAACATTGGCTGGACAACAGGACACAGAAGGTAATTGTAAATGGAGTCCACTCTGAAGAAAGGGGGTTACTAGTGGGTACCGCAGGTTCAGTATTGGGTCCAGTCCTTTTAATGTCATCAGTGACATTGCAGAGGACTGGAGGAAAAGTATGCCTTTTGCAGATGACACATAGATCTGCAACAGGTTTGATACACAAGGAGGCGGAAAGGATGAAAAGGGACTGGCAAGGTTGGAGGAATGGTCAGAAGTATGGCAGCTAGGATTCAATGCAAAGAGTGCAAATAATAGCACCTGGAAACAAGAACCCAGGGAAGAATACACAATGGGTGGGGAGGTAGTAACAACAACAAAAAAGAAAGGGACCGGGGTAATCATATCAAAATGACCTTAAGGTTAGCAAGCAATGTGAGAAGGCAGCACGGAGGGCTGGGGGATACTGGGATGTATAGGGAGAGGCATCAGCAGCAGAAAACAGGAAGTTGTTATCCGTCTGTACAGACAGTTGGTGAGACCCCATCTGGAGTACTGTGTCCAGTTCTGAGACCCCATCTCCACAAGGACATAGACAGGATAGAGGCAGTCCAGAGGAGGGCAACTAAAATGGTGCAGGGTCTGCAAAAGAATCCTTATGAGGAGAGACTAAGGAGCTTATTATGTATACCCTTGAGGAAAGAAGGAGAGGGGGACATGATAGGAACTTTAAGTACCTCAGTGGATTCAACAAAGTCAAGAGGGTAGCATCTTTCAGAAAAAAACTTGCAAGAACAAGGGGACGCAATTTAAAGATAGAAGGAGGGCGGTTCAGGGCAATGTGAGAAGTATTATTTCACAGAAAGGGTAGTGGATGCATGAAACAGCCTTCCTGAGGAGGTTGTGGGGTCTAAAACTGTGGGAAAATTCAAGAATGCATGGGACAGACATAAGGCAATTCTTGTGGGGGGTAGGAAGAAATAGGCTGTTGGTTAACTAGGATCTGCGGCCTATCCTGTAGGTAGGGAAATGGGCAGACTAGATGGGCCTAGCGGTCCTTATCTGCCGTCAAAGTCTATGAATATGCCAGATGTTAACTGGATAACATGTACTGCAGCCACATCCAAAAGCAGGGTCATTCTCAATGCCCTGCAGGGGGCAGGCCTTAGACAGCTAGTGTTGGAACCCACTCGGGAGGGAGCAATACTAGACCTGGTACTCTCAAATGGAGAGAGGATCACAAATTTAGAAGTCAGTAGACATCTGGGAACAAGTGACCACTGCACAGTGTGCTTCACAATGAGCACAACCATGGAGATAAGCCATACAAAAACAAGGATACTGGACTTTAGAAGGGCTGACTTTGTCAAAATGGGTGAATACCTGAAAAATGGGGGTGAAAGAACAATGGAGAAAAATCAAAACTGCCATAATAGAGGCAACAAGCCTTTGTGTGAAACAAATAAAGAAAACAAAGCGGAGTAAAAAACCACTATGTTTCTCAAAAGAGGTGGCAGAGAAGGTTAAGGAGAAAAAGGCTGCATTCAAAAAGTATAGGGAATCACAGAAGGAGCACAACAGGGAACTGTATCAATTAAAGCAGAAAGAAGTGGGAAAGACAGTCAGACTAGCAAAGGCCCAAACCAAGGAAAAAATAGCCAACTCAGTTAAGAAGGGGGATAAAACCTTTTATAGGTACATTGGGGAGCATAGAAAGGTTAAGGGAGGGATAGTGAAGATTAATAAAGGAGAGGAGAGGTGGGCAGAGGGAGACAGTGAAAACACAGAGATACTGAATGAATACTTTTGCTCCGTATTCACAAAAGAAGATGAGGAGGAGTTACCTAAACCAGACAATAGAAGCACTCTGGGTAGGGGGGTTGACACCAGTCCATTCACAGAAGAAAGAGTCCTGAAAGAACTCCTAAAACTCAAGGTGGATAAACCAATGGGGCCTGAGGGGATTCACCCCAGAATCCTAAAAGAACTAAGGGAGGACCTAGTGACATCACTGACCATGCTTTTTAACAGATCATGGCAGGATGGGGTGGTACCTGAGGACTAGAGGACGGCAGATGTGATTCCCCTTCACAAAAGTGGGAGCAAGGCAGAAGCAGGAAACTACAGACCTGTAAGTTTGACCTCAGTGGTAGGGAAAATGATGGAATCACTTCTGAAAGAAAGAATTATTGAGTACCGAGAGGACAGCGGGGCACTGGACCCAAAGCAGCATGGATTTACAGCAGGAAGGTCATGTCAGATGAATCTAATTGATTTTTTTGACTGTGTGACCAAAGTAACAGACCAGGGAGGGGCTGTGGATATGGCCTACCTAGACTTTAGCAAGGCATTTGACACAGTCCAGCACAAAAGATTAATAATCAAGTTAGCCAGCCTGGGAGTGCGTCCCAGGGTGGTAGCCTGGGTAGCAAACTGGCTGCACAACAGGACACAGAAGGTAATATTGAATGGAACACATTCCAAAGAAAGGGGGTTTACTAGTGGAGTACCTCAGGGCTCAGTACTGGGTCCAGTCCCCTTTAACATCTTTATAGGTGACATTGTAGAGGGTCTGGAGGGAAAGGTATGCCTCTTTGCAGATGACACAAAGATCTGTAACAGACTTGATACATGGGGGGGGGTAGAAAAGATGAGAAGGGACTTGGCAAGGTTGTAGGAATGGTCAGACATATGGCAATTCAGATTCAATGCAAAGAAGTGCAAAGTACTGCACCTGGTAAACAAAAACCCAGGAGAAGAGTACACAGTAGCAGGGGAGGTACTAACAACAACAAAAATGGAAAGGGACCTGGGGGTAGTCATATCAGATGACCTAAAGGTGGGTAAGCAATGTGAAAAGTGGGTAAGGTGAGCCAGAGGGATACTGGGAAGCATAGGAAGGGGCATCTCAAGTAGAAAAAGGGAAGTGGTTATCCCTCTGTACAGACAGTTGGTGAGACCCCATCTGGAGTACTGTGTGCAGTTTTGGAGACCTCATCTATGCAAGGACATAGACAGGATGGAAGCAGTCCAGAGGAGGGCAACTAAAATGGTGCAGGGTCTGCAGTAGAAACCATATGAAGAGAGACTGAGAGAGCTTAGTATATATACTCTTGATGAAAGGAGGGACGGGACAAGATAGAAACGTTCAAGTACCTCAAGGGAATCAACAAAGTCCAGGAGAGTAGCATCTTTCAGAAAAAAAATGTGTAAGAACAAGGAGTCACAATTTAAATATAGAGGGGGGATGGCTCAGGGGTAATGTGAGGAAATTGTTTTCACGGAGAGAGTGGTGGATACAAGGAACAGCCTTCCTGAGGAGGTAGTTGGGTCTAAAACACTGGGGGAATTCAAGCATGCATGGGACAGACACAAGGCAATTATAGTGGGGGATTGCAGGAAGTAGGCTGTTGCTTAACTAGAATCTGCAGCTTATCCAGCAGGTAGGGAAATGGGCAGACTGAGTGAGTCAAGTGGTCCTTATCTGCCATCAAAGTCTATGTTTCTATGTTTTTATGTTTCTATATTAGTCCCTTCCTGAATGCTTGTATTCTGTATAGAATTCATGTGTGGTCACAAACCTTTATAGCTATTGATCAGTTGTCTGTAAACTAATAAGATGTGTATGTTATAGATGATGCACCTGTCCTGTGGATATATTTTGAATTGTAAAATATGTTTTTTTCACAGAAGATAAATGCTATGAATTACTAATATGAGTTATACATATACACAGTATATATAAATGCATGTACATTTTAAGAACTGCTCTCAGGCAACATCAATATTAATCCCAGACCTCCTGTATTTTAGGGGTTGAGTGCACTAAAACCAGGCACCTTAACCTTTGCATCACTAAACATCCGCAGCCTGACAGCAAAGTCTGACAACCTTCAAGCCTGGGTAGCCCTACATAATCCAGACTTACTGTCTGTGGTAGAGACATGGCTCACTCCTAAGATCCCTGATGGAGCCATCAGTCTACCGGGCTATTCGATCTTTAGGCAAGATTATAAATCTAAAAAACTGCCTCCTAAAACAATCACCAGCAGGGTTCTCAAACCTGGTCACACTGACCACTTCAAAATGGATCTCCTCAATGCTGACTGGTCCTCGGTTTTTGAGGCTTCTGACATTGACGACGCACTCGACCATTTCATCCTCCTCTTCAATACAATCTGTGACACCCATGCTCCCATAAAAATGTGGAAGATCAAAGGCTACTTTAACCCCTGGATGAGCCCTGATACCCTTGAGCTAATGAAAAACAGAGACCACCTCTGGCATATATCTAGTGTCACTGGCAAGCAGTCTGATATCCTAAACTACAGACATGTGAGCAACAACTGTACAAGGACCATCCGATTAGCCAAAAATGTATACTATAAAGATACCCTAACCAAGAACTGGAATGACGGGAGCAAATTCTGGGCTAACCTAAATGAGGTCACTTGGCGAGAATCCAAAATGGCCCCTACCATGCTCTGTGTTGATGGCTCCCCCATCCTTGACCCTAAATCTAACATCAACACCTTTAACAATGCCTTCACCAACTTGTAGCATGTTCTCTCCTCCGACTTCTTCTCCCTCACTATCCCTGTTGCACCCACGCAATCCCCATGGCATTCCCCCTTTCGCTTCAAGATTATTACCTTCGAAGAAAACAAGAAATATCTGCGCAAAGTGCCTGGGAAGGGAAGATTCAGTGGGGATAACCTTGACCTAAAACTAATCTCACTCTCGCTTGAAGAAATCCTGCCCCCTCTCACTCATATCCTTAACCTGTCACTCTGTCTCACAGTATTCCCCCCAAAATGGAAGGCTGCAGTGGTCACCCCTGTGTACAAGAGTGGGAATCGTGCCCTCCTTGGGAATTTTAGACCCATCTCTATACTACCACCACTCTCGAAGACCCTTGACCGAATCATTGCCGACCAACTTTTCGATTATCTGGACAAGCACATGCTCCTATGCACAGAACAACATGGCTTTCGGGCTGGGCATAGCACCACTACAGCCCTCCTGGAATTCACAGGCTTCTTCCACAAATCCCTTGATCTTGGCCAGCTAGTCGGGGCTAGCTATTTTGACCTAACAAAGGCCTATGACATGGTCAACCATGTCTTCCTAGTTGACTAACTCATTGCCATAGGCCCTGCCCCTGAGGTGGCTGCATAGTTCCTCAGCTGCCTACATTGCCGAACACAGCAAGTCAGGATAGATACCTTTTTCTCTGACACCAAGCCTGTGTGCTCAGGTGTTCCACAAGGATCAATACTGGGCCCCCTCCTCTTTAGTCTATTTCTGTATTGCCTCCCCCTAGCCAGTCAGTGCCGTATCCTCCCCTACGTGGATGATGCGGTTATCTTTTCTACCAGCTCTGACCCCACTGTTCTTGAGCAACAGCTACAACGTGACTTCACCAGCATTGAGTCATGGTTCAAAAATCATAAATTGATAATGAACTACAAAAAAAACAAAAACCGTGTTGTTCACCAGCCTTAAGAACAAGCACAAAAACTACCCGCTATCAATATGTGATAGGGGTGGTATTCCTCTTGAATGTGTTCATCAATTCAGATATCTTGGAATTACTCTTGACAGCTCGCTGTTTTACGCCCTCCACATAGACATCACAGCTAAAGCAATCAACAAATGCTTAGGTCTACTTTATCACCGTAGGCAGAGCCTGACCTCTGAAGCCCTCAGCATAACACTCCACAGTTCAGTGGGTTCCCTAGTGGATTACAGACTGCCAATATATGGCTCTGCACAGATACTGCTCTCTGACATATAAAAACTGCCCTTAACAATGCCTGCAGGCTCACCTTAGGGGCACACCAACTAACCCACACCTGCAATCTCTATGCAAAGGCTCACTGGCTAATGCTGTTTGGTCACTTACAATATCAATCCTGCGTCCTGGCCGAAAAGACCTGCCTTGGTCAGCTCCCGATTGGGGTCCAACAACTCCTAGTTCCCAGCACTAATCCCAGGCCCATCCAAAATTCAGAACTGCAGTCCTTCCTGACTCCAAAATGTCGGACATCTCAAGGAAAAACGTCCTTTGCCTATCGGGCACGGTTATGGTTCAGCTCCCTCCATGAGAACATTATTAGCCTGTGTACTCTGTGGACCTTCAAAAAAGAACCATTTACTACAGGAATCTCAATGTGTCTGCCATCATTAGCACCTAGCAAAGGCATCTCCTACCATCTGCCCTTCTGCCAAACAGATCTCTCTCTCTCTCTCTCTGTATCACACAGACACCCTGCACTTGGGGCTTAACCCTCCACCCTGAGTCTCCAGCACTTCTATGTGCTAACCCCCTTGTATTGCTGACAACTAACAGGCTCCCTGTTGGGCACAGTTATTTAGTCTGTTCCTGTATATATCTGACTGTGTTTATTTCAGTTTTAGTTTTTGCAGTATTTTTTGCATTCCTTTGTTCAAAGACCAAATGTACCTAAATGTTCTCATTCTAATTCTATTGCCTTGTTTGTCTCAATCATCTGTATAATCATCTACTTGTTCTAAATGTACTAATGTGGAACCTATGTAGAGAGCTCTGAGCTCAAAGGGTTAATCCGAGATCAGAAATAAATAAATAAATAAATAAATAAATAAAAACTAGATAAAGAATATAAAAAAAAAAGAAATCTTTACACTTGCCACATCTAATTCTCTCAAACCTTAAGCAGGCAATATGGTTCAAACCTCATGTTGCTAGTGCAATGCAGGCCAAGCCCTGATTCACTACAGACTCCCTCACCTGTGGAGTGGTCTACCATTCCCTCTAACCACCTCTCCAAGCTGTTGATCTGCTAAGGCTCAGATTAAGGAGCATTATTGGGTTCTTCCACCATATTACAACTGCAATACATGGTCCCCATCTGCTTGGTTGATTAATGCAATATGTTTCATTCATCAGGCTTTATTCATACTCATATTGTGAACTGGTTATGCAATACTCCAACTGCTATATTGCTTTATCATCTGCACTCAGTGTCTTGCTATTTATTTGTTTTGCTACTTATTGCTAATTCTGTAATTTTTGGAAGTTTGTAAATTGATAAGATCTGGTTCTCAGCTTCCCTGTATGTATTCACCTTCCACCAGGTTGTAACTGGAAATAAGACCTCTGTGGATGTTTTTTGCTCATCTGGTATATTATGTTTCAAATAAAACAAGCATTTGTCAATGCTGAATGTTTGCTTGCTGGCATTGGCACTGGTAGTGTAGGAGTTACAGAGCTGCATAATAGGAATGGCAGTGAAGTATTGAACTGAAGGCAACCCCACCACCACCTTGCAGATACTGACAGGCATTGGAGTGTGCCTTTGGGTCGTCAGGCATAACGGCTATGGCATTTCACCACACCCTACCCTGCAGACACCGACAGGTGTCATGGTGTGCCTTGGGGTCTTTGGTCCTTATGTTGACCCCATTCTATTAGGTAATATGGTGAGATGGGTGCAGTATAGGAGAATGGGGTGAACTTTGAGGCCGAAGAGTCCAAGGCACAACTCGATGCCTCTCACTAGCTGCAGGGTGTGGGTGAGGGTAGAATGGTATGAGCATTACAGGCGACAATCCCAAGTCACACCCCTGAGGCCTGTCAGTCTCTACAGGGAACGCCGCAGATTTTCATTGGTATTTTTGCTCCAAATTTTCAACATTGTTTTTTTGTGACCCCCACCTTATGAACAGTGGCAATATCAGTTTGTTAGCTGAAAGCTGATTTTGCACAGTGACTACGCCATTTGGCGCCACAGTTGTGAAAACACATTTTGAACAGGATGGGAAAAATGACAGCTGTACTGTTCATGGGGAGTTGTAAAAAAAATGGCAATATTGAAAATCTGGAGTTAAAATATCAGAAAAATTGGTGAAGTCATGAGTGAGCATAGAAACTGCACAACGCACACCCGTAATGTAATTAGTTTGGGAATTTTTTACAGCAGATTGTTAACACAGGCATTTTGGGCCTCCATTCATGAACAGTGTCATGGTGATTTTCTTAATCTGTCCCAAACAATGATTTCCCACAGTGACCACGCATTTCTTCGCTGGAAGTGCGAAAACACATTTTGGCCATGGTGTGAAAAATGACAGCTGTACTGTTCATAAGGGAATGTAGAAAAATGCCAGTGGTGGAAATCTGGATTGAAAATATTACAAATTCATGAACTTATGAGGGTGCGTGGAAACTGTGCAATGCTCGCTCATAATACAGTCATTTTATGAACTTTTATCACCAAATTTTTAACATAGCCATTTTAAGACCTCTGCTCATGAACAGTGTCACTGTGATTTTCTTAATCTGTCCCAAACATTGATTTCGCACACCAACTGCGCCATTGTGCGCTACATGCGCGGAAACACATTTTGGGCGAGATATGAAAAATGACAACTAAAATAGTCTCTGTTCATTTGTGTGCTATGGAGGAGCTGCCAACCATTGAATTATGTAGAGCAGACACTTGGTAAAAAGGTATGAGGGAATTATTGTGAAACTATTTACAGGATATTTAAAAAAATCCCCCTTTTAAAACAGCAATTAAAAGCAGGTGAATTCAGGTAGCTGCTGTACTGTTGCTGTCTTTTGACATGACAACAATGCCTTCACATGTGCCCGCTGATTTCATTTATATATTCTGCATTATCCTAAGTTATTTAATTGCTGTTTTTTTTCAAATTCAGTGGCATAGTCATTGTCACACAGGCTAGAACAACCCTTGTAAGTTTACTCATGTAAGCTTCAGAAGAAGACTTTGTTGGGCCGAACACTTAGACACTTTGTTCTTTTTGTAACATCCATGTATGTTGGTTCAGTAAAAGGCAACAAACCATTTGCTTCAGTATAATTTTTTTTAATGCATTGCACTAAAATAAGAATTATATTGTAAGACGCTGGCAGACTACATACAGCAGGGCTCCCAGATCTATAGGGAGTCATTTACAGGGAAATTGTTCCCATTGACTTGCATTGGTTACAGGGGCATCAGACATAAGCCCTTTTACTCAGGATTTCATGACAAGTTGAATTCTTTTGGGGAACAATTGCAGTGACTGAAGTGAACATAAGTTCACTAGGAGAGAGTGAGTGTGTGTGTGCGTGTGCGTGCGTGTGTGTGTGTGTCTGTGGGAGAGAGAGAGAGAGAGAGAGAGAGAGAGAGAAAGAAAGAGAAGGGAAAAAAGTGGGGTGAGAGAGAGAGAGAGACAACATCTCCTTAAAGCTATGTATCTCCCCCACCCACATTATGGTGATGTGGGGTGGGTTAGGGTGTATTGTTTGTATGAAGATGAGGAGAGAAATTACATTTTTATCTCTTTTTCAGATTCCTTAGACACTTGTGGTACATCAAGTTGTTACATTCTCAGTGTATATTGACATTAGTACATATCAGGCTATGTGGTCTTAATTCCTTGAGGTTCCTTGACTAGAGTTTTTTGTTTGACACTAATATTATCAATTTATATTTAAATTATCATTTATATAGTCCTGAGGTTTTTGAAATTTCTTGGGCCTTATAACTAGCTGGAGAGTACAGCTGGGTGACAGGTCCAGCTAGGTTTACACATCACACAGTGTGCACTTATGTCTTTAAGACAACTTTACTGGTAAATTCTGTCTATAATGCAGACATTGAAACTTCACGAGCCCTATAACAATCTTAGTTTGTCTTTAATCTGGGTGGGGGTTGCCTTTCAGTAATCACATCCTTATACTAACTGTGACACTCATAGCTTGATTTAGGAGTTATCTGCTTCAGAAGTGTTATCTTATGTCAATTAAATTTATATGCAGTAGGATTCTTTGTATGTGTGTTCCACCAAGCACGTTTAACCCAAGGTTGCTTCTGGCTGAAGGCAGTATAGTACTGTTAAACTTCTCTGACATCATCTTCTGTTTTTTTTTTTTTTTAAATGAGTATTTTAAACCAATGGGGATTTTTTTCTGTTTTTCTCTGCATTATCTAGCTGTTATAAGTATTGTATTTTCTAAACAACTGCCATGAGTTTCTGAAGAAGGACTGGTTGGTCCGAAAGCTAGAGCACTTTGTTCTTGTTGTTACATCTATGTTGGTCCATTAAAAGATAAATAATCATTTGCTTCAGGAGCATCAGAGCAATTCTGCTTCATGTGAAATAATGAAATGTACGGTGGGGGGAGAAAAATTTGCAATAGAGTTACAGGAAAATGCAAAATCAATGTGATAGTACTGCTACTGTGTCCTCTAAAGTCCATCATTTGTTTTTTGTTTTTACGTTCACTTGCGCGCATGCACAAGGAACGTCTTGGGAAAATGGGACATTTTGAAGGTGTGCCTGCCCTGTGCAATCCCCTGCTCTGTTGAGCAGGCGTGGCGGTCCTGCACCAATCGCTGTGGTGCTATGTATGACAGCAGTGGTCTTCTCTTCAAAGAAAACCACCGTTGTGTGCTTGCAGTGGGTCACGCCCCCCCAAAATCTTTGCTGCCATGCTGGGTGCCCACCCCAGCATGGCAAACGTCCGGCATTGTCTGCCGACGGGGGTGCCCAATCCCCCATCAGCTCTACCTCCCCTCAAACAGCTTTCTCTGCTGCCACGCTGGGACCCCACCCCAGCATGGCAAACGTCACGCGTCGTCTGCCGACAGGGGCGCCCAATCCCTCTGTTGGCTCCACAGCCCCCCCAGCCATCCTTCTGCCACACTGGGAGCCCACCCCAGCATGGCAAATGTCCCGTGTCATCAATTATAGAAAAAAGAAAACCTGTAAATTAAAAATGGTCCCACGCATTCTCCCCGCCCTCCTCCCACAACCTGCACCCACCAACTGCTCACCCTGCCTCCCCACACCCCCCCTCACCCCATACTTACCTTCAGAGCTCGGCGCGACGATCATCACTGGACTGGGAACACGTCTGCATTCTTCAAAGCTGACCGCGAACTGAGGAAATGCCGGTAAGCTGTATAATGGGAAAGATGGGTTTTTTTCAACTTTGTTGCATATCTTAGGCATTTTTTGGAATTTTTGCACCAAATTTTCAACATGGGGTTTTTGGGACCCCTTCTCATGAATTCTGTCACTGTCATGGTGTTATTCGGGCCTGAAGGGTGATTTTGCAGTCACTGTGCGAAATCACCTTTTGGGCCTGATTAATGAAACAACAGTGCCAGCGTTCATAAGGTGGGCTCTCAAAAAGCCTAATTTTTAAATTTGGTGGAAAAATTCCTAAAAATGACCGTTTTACGAGCTTGCATTGCGCAGTTTCTACGCAGGCTCGTAAGTTCACGAATTTTCAATATTTTCACTCCAGATTTTCAACATAGCCATTTTATTACACCTCATTATGAGCAGTACAGCTGTCATTTTTCACATCTCACCCAAAATGTGTTTCCGCCCATGTAGCGCACAATGGCGCAGTCGGTGTGCAAACTCAATGTATGGGACACATTAAGAAAATCACAGTGACACTGTTCATGAGCAGAGGTCTTAAAATGGTTATGTTGAAAATGTGGTGAAAAAAAATCCTAAAAATTACTGTTTTACGAGCGTGCATTGCGCAGTTCCTACGAAGGCTCATAAGTTTGTGAACTTTCAATATTTTCACTCCAGATTTTCAACATTGCCATTTTACCACACCTGCTTATGAGCAGTATTGCTTTCATTTTTCACCTCCTGCCCAAAATGTGTTCCCACCCATGTAGCGCACAATGGTGCAGTTGGTGTGTGAACTCAATGTATGGGACACATTAAGAAAATCACAGTGACACTGTTCATGAGCAGAGGTCTTAAAATGGCTGTGTTGAAAATTTGGTGAAAAAATTCCTACAAATGACTGTTTTACGAGTGTGCATTGCACAGTTCCTATGCACACTCATAAGTTTGTGAATTTTCAATATTTTCACTCCAGATTTTCAACATTGCCATTTTCACACCTCTTGATGAGCAGTACAGATGTCATTTTTCACATCCTGCCCAAAATGTGTTTCCGCCCATGTAGCGCACAATGGCGCAGTCGGTGTGCGAACTCAATGTATGGAACACATTATGAAAAACACAGTGACACTGTTCATGAGTAGAGGTCTTAAAATGGATATGTTGAAAATTTGGTGAACAAATTCCTAAAAATGGCTGTTTTACGAGTGTGCATTGCGCAGTTCATACGCATGCTCGTAAGTTCGCGAATTTTCAATATTTGCACTCCAATGACTTCCAAATACCTAAACAGCACATAGAAGCAAGCAACATTCAGCATTGACAAATGCTTGTACTTCTTTGTCACTGATTTTTTTAAGCCATGTCCAAGTGCCAAATACCACTGCAAATACCTGCACGCGAATGTTCGGCATTGACAAATGCTTGTTTTCATAGTGTAATAGACCAACAACATGCCTTTCCCTGATTTGAAAGGAAGTGTGAATTATTAAGTATCTGAATGTGCAGTGTGAACTAGCCTTCATGCTTTGCCCAAGAGAAGTGGAGGTGAGGGTTGAAACAAAGAGAGTGGATGAGGCAATGTGCAGTGTATCTGGAACAACTTCTGAAATCCAAGTAACTCTTCTAAATTCAATAAGCACCATTGGCTTTGTTTGAGAGTTGTAAGGGGGATGAGTGTGGGAATGCAGACACATGGCTGACATACAGCATCTTGTTTCTGCAGTCACATAAAAATGCCAGCTCATGGCAATTCAGAGAAAAAAAAATATTTTGAAGCTGCATTACCAGACTGTGTGTGCAGTTTAGTGAATTACCACACAGGGGTGTGTATATGACAGCACTAAAAGGTGTATTAAAGTGCTTCAGTCATGAAAACCTCCCCCACTGGCTGCTGCTGAAATGCATAGCAGTATGTTGTGCATTCTGGCTGTTCTTTGCTTCAGCTGCAGGTAGTACAGTACGCTCAAGTTTGTTTGCATAGGTTTTAGCAGCGAGGAGTTCACATTGAGTCTAGTAAGAGAAAATGCTTGGAATTACACATACAACGAAGTCTGAATTTTCACATCAAATGCTGAGGTATTTTTTCTGGAGGATTAGAACCCATGGAGTCCATGAAGGTGTGCTTTGGAGAGCTGGTGTGAGTAAGGACGTTGAGCACCCACACATTTGGTGGTCCTGCTGTGGCAGGGAACAGTTTATTAAAGTAATGATGTGTGGCTTGTCTCTCTAAGCTAGACAAGACTACAGCAATCTATCAGGTAACCAACACAGTTGATCTGTGTGTGTGTGGGGGGGGAGCTGCTTACTGAAGCGTAGCTCCCTCTTTCAACTGTATGCCACTGCATTTTCAGCTGCTGTCATAGACAGCTCCAGCAGTGATTGAAGAACTGCGACCATGCCTGCAAACACACTGACCGAATTGAAAGATGCTGACACACCTCTGAAAAACTCAGATGATGGCACTATGTTTCTTGCACATGCGTGCAAGCAAACATAAAAATGAATAAAACAGGTTTTTATGATCCTTCCATTATGCATGATTGTCAAGCCCACCTTGTTCAATAGACTTTGAAGCACAATCTGGTACATGCTGACGAAGACATTTAAAATAAACTGCATACTAAACCTCCTAAATCTAAGGAGTAACTGTACAGTCTATTAAGAATGTAGTTACGAGGTAAGTTAGCTAGATATAGCAATATTTGATAAGAAATGTATATATTTTAAAGAGTCCCTGACATCCCTGGCAAAGATTGGAAAAGAAAATGGCTCAGTACTCAGATCAAATTCACAGAAACATTCTCAAAAGCTGTTTCATAGTGCTGCAAGCAAAATTTATTTCAAAATCCCAATTGTGCAAAACAAGCAGAAAAAGTGCACAGTCCAACAGACAAGAGGACCCCCTGGAGCCCCAATGTTTCACACCCAAATGCTTCTAGCATTTTGTCAAACTGTGGGGCCCTCTGCTGCTCGCTCAATGTAAGCTGGCTAACTTTAAAATACTATCAATAAAGTGCAAAACAGTGACTACCACAAAAAAGTGTAAAAACAAGTTTGTAAATGTTACTATATAGACAACATACAAAATATATACATCTATACTAAGAGAATATTTGATAGCAATACAAAAATTATGTCTTAAATGCAATTATAAAACTGATATTATTATTTGTAGTCCTTATTCTCTCATGTGTACCAACTCAGTTCTGGGAAATGTGAAAAAGATAAATACACCAGTTATAAAATAATTGATAAAATTGATGTAATCTATATCTGGTCATTAAGTCTAGGCCAAGATAGAGCCCCAAGTTCCTAAACCAATAGGCCTCCCTAAGCATCTGTCTTCTATCCAAAACCCTACCTAGTGTCCTATGATAACTTTTTCTATACCCAGAAACACAGGGCTGTGATCCTGAACACTTCTCATGCTGCTCGCATGTGTAGTTCGGGCACATCTTCCGTGTTGCAGCTGAATTGCCCTCATGTGCTCCCTGATCCTCTCCATACATTTCCACTTAGTGTGGCCTACATAGAAGGCCCCACAAGGGCATATGTCAT